>OY720675.1:143917985-145181108 GCA_963170755.1 Amphimallon solstitiale
ATTTTTTTCCCGTTTTATACAAATAAAAGCGTATTTTTCGCAATGTAATTTTTTTATTTAAAAAAATAACAGAAAATTAAATTTTTAATTTCTTCGTTATTGCGGCATATTTGGGCCTGTTTCTGTTCGGACTTTACATATCTGCTCTTTTTATTTCTGGGACACCCTGTATATTTACCGTCTAAAATGCATGTGTCGACTAATATTCCAAGACCGAATTTGCTGATAAACAACTTCGTAAACAGCATTATCTCTTACTTCCTGTTATAAACTAAATGTGGTTAGATATATCCTTTGCATGTTTTTACTGAATTATAATTTAGGTAATAGGTGCGCAAAGTTAATATTAAATATATATACAGTATGGTGACGCAGTAATAAACTACTTTTTTAAAGTTTATATTTAACGAAATAATTTCTATAATAATTGCATAATGCAACATTGCAGTCATATATGCGCATACATTCTTGCACACTACTAGCATATATTGATATACAAATAGTAATTTTACTTAGCTTACTTTAGTTATAATTGTGATATCATCCTACACTCTCGCGAGGTCTTTTTAAAGTGACGGTAGTTCGAATAAAAAGTATGAAGAATTCTTATGTGAAATAGACGTTGATTTGCCAGCTGAAATTCGCGATTGGATATTTACATCGGAACTGACTATAAATAATTGTTTGTTTATAGCAGCGTTCGTTTATCAAAATCAAAATTATTTTGATATATTGATAATGGAGGGGTTGGGTTATATATGCATGTCAATAATATTATGTTAAAACATAGATTTGCCATCAATCAACGATGTGTGAAATATGTAAGCGGAGAACACTCAAATTGAAAATTAAATTGTTAGGTAACAGAATCGAGAAATACAAATCAGAATTAAAGAAACTAGGATTTGATATTGAAGTTTATAAAATAACATTGAATATTAGAAAAATCAAACTCTAAAATGGGGAATCAACAAAATAAAGTTGATCGAGCTATTAAACAAATTAATAAGAATTTTGGCCCACTAGACGGAATAAATAAAGCAACAATTCGCGAGATCCCAACATCCATTTTACAAACCATGGTGACAGCTGAATCTTTGAAACAAAACTGGCACATTATCCCCACAGAGAAGAGGGAAGCTCTCAAAGAATACTTACCGTGCTATCTCCACTACAATCAGCCCTGGCAGTCGGACCACATAGATGGTGCAACACCAGCTCGAAGAAATTGTAGCTATTGTAAATTAAATAATTATCCTATTTATAAATAAAAAATATATGTAGCAGTTTAATATTTGTTTTATTGTTTCATAAAAATAAATATATACAATTTCAATTACAATATATCTTGTTTATCTAATTAATTACTTATTATGGCGGTATAGGGTTACTTGAATAAAATAGCTATTCAAAGCTGTTTGTAGCACTTCAGAAGCCGTTCAAAGCACTTCAGAAGCTATTCAAAGCTGTTTGTAGCACTTCAGAAGCCGTTCAAAGCACTTCAGAAGCTGTTCAAAAGCTGCTTGTAGCACTTCAGAAGCCGTTCAAAGCACTTCAGAAGCTATTCAAAGCTATTTGTAGCACTTCAGAAGCCGTTCAAAGCACTTCAGAAGCTATTCAAAAGCTCTTCAAAAGCTGTTTGTAGCACTTCAGAAGCCGTTCAAAGCACTTCAGAAGCTATTCAAAGCTATTTGTAGCACTTCAGAAGACTTTCAAAGCACTTCAGAAGCTGTTCAAAAGCTCTTCAAAAGCTGTTTGTAGCACTTCAGAAGCTGTTTGTAGCACTTCAGAAGCTGTTTGTAGCACTTCAGAAGCCGTTCAAAAGCTCTTCAAAAGCTGTTTGTAGCACTTCAGAAGCCGTTGAAAGGCTCTTCAAAAGCTGTTCAAAAAAACCCATGGTGGGGCGGTTATTCCGAATAACCACCCCATCCCACTCCTTTCCCGTGTGAGTACGCGTCACAGAGTATTTGATCATTCTTCAATTACGAATCAGAAATTATATTTAAACTAGGGGACTTATCCATACACCTCTATGAATTTAAATATGAATGACAAACATTACTGTATAGCGTATCACATGTGTTCAAATTGTTCAACCTACTTATTATGAATATCAGAATGAACATCATGAATTCCATGCAGGAAGAATTATGGTTAGATGATTTTTTAATCTATTATCATAATAAAGGAAATAAAAACCACAAAAAATACTTCGTTCATAGTTTATTATAGAGATATTAAATACATTATAAAAAAGAAATATTAAAATATCACTCTTTTCTTCCCTTTTTATTAAATTTCAACAGTTTTGATTTCTACACTGATAACATTTACGTTTACGCCATGGGAGTCCCAAAATGTCAGTAAAATTCTTAAATACTAGCCTTAGAGAATCATTAACTTTTTCTGCAACTGGTGTCATCGCTTGATGGAGTTGTGCCATCATCGGAAATTAACTTATTAACGTTGGCATATCCTAGGTCACACTTAAATTTAGCAAATTCAAAAGCCAATATTTCTAAGACACAATCGGTATATTCTGAGCTCCAGATACACTTCTGGATGTAGTAATTGTACTCGTTGAAATGATGACATAGCAATTTTTCCATGTACGTCTTAATATCAATTCCGATTTCCTTGTTCGCGGCCAGCGATGACATTAAAGTCTGATAGTAATAGGAAAATCTAATAACTAATCTGTGGAGTCTGCTTCTAATAGCCAATATAGCATTCATTAACATTGTGATGGATGTCCCATCTAGGATTAACACAATATCTTTACGAACCACTTTCAATATGGGTTGCAGACGGCCGCTTTTCATCAGTCTACGAGTAAATATTAATTTGATGAAATCCCCAATTGACAAGGGTTCCTCGTTGTTGTTGATGTTGGATACACAATCTTCCTCGAACGTCGCTTCATCTGAACACCTTTTGCGCTGGTTTCGTCGAACATTCGCAACATAATCTTTTATCTGAGCTTGATACTTTAAAAATTCATAAAACTCGTATTTTCGACCATTCGCTATTTTGACCACTGGAATATAATCTCTTGCAGGACTCGATCCTGTTGATATATAGGTACCATTGTTATTTAATTCATATTTAACTTCATTTATTAAACGATAGTCCTTGCTTATATTGTTTTCGTATTTTTGTAGTAAGTTATCCATTAAATTGAAAGGATATGATGGATTAATAATAATAACACCTTTATTGATTCCATTACATTAACATATTAGTTTTACATATTAATTTACATATTGGTAATAATGAAATCAAATGGTAACACCTTCAGTTATGCCTGAGGCTCCCTGATCTACCAGGTATACACCAAATGAGTCATAGAAGAAAAAGAAGGTGTGTGTACACATATATACATAAATAGCCATACACACATACATAACACCATTTTGAATACTATTCAAAAGCGCAAGTGTAATTAAAACAAAGAAAAAAATAGAATAAAAGAAAAACTACAACATAACACTACTGCTATCCGAACAACTCGAGCAACTCAAAATACAAGATCACTTAGTACTTAGTAAACGGTCTCTCAAACATCGCTTGAAACCACGGAGGGACAAATCTTTTAAATACGGTGGCAAATCATTCATAATCGTAGCACAATTGTATTGAAAACAACGCTTGCAATGAGTGGTACGGTGACGAGCTATATCAATCAAATCCCTTCTCCGAACGTTAATGCTGTGGACATCAGTGCGATATCTAATTTTGTTTAGCAAATACGGGGGGGGGGTGCGGGTAGTAATAATTTTATAAGCGAAACAGGCCAAATGAAAAAGCCTGCGCTTTTCCATATTGAGCCAGCCGACCTCCGACAACCTAAAAGAAATTCTCTCTCTCTCCTACCAACACCGAAAATGAACCGCAAGCATGAGTTTTGGGTTACCTGTATTCTCCTCCTATCCAAACTGTCAAGACAGGGACCATAATGGAATCGCAAAAGTTAAAATGGGACAAGACCAATGTATCGGCCAGCATGGTCTTAACATGAGCATTTAAGGAGGATCTGTAAGGATATAACATTTTCAAATTACAATAAGCCCGCCTAATAAGGTTGGTAGTATTATCCTTGAACCTTAAGTTTTCGTCCATAAGCAGACCCAGATTTCTAACACAATTCTTTCGGATCAACCCAACTCCATTAATACGTAAATCCAACGTATCACACACCTGTGACCTGTTGGAAGCACTACCGAAAATAATGTAGCATGACTTTTGTCCATTAATTTGCAAACCATGGCGACGAGTGGTTTTATAAAATTTATCTAAGTCACTATTGATAGTCTGCGTTGCAACAGCAACATCCCCGGTGTTGAAAGAAGTGTACAGTTGCGTGTCGTCAGCATAGAAGTGAAATTTGCAATTAAAGTGATCAAACAGAAAAAGCTGCGAGGTATAAACTGCAAATAACAATGGAGCCAAGAAAGATCCCTGAGGAATACCGGATTTCAAATATGTGTAGTCAGAAATGTCATTATTTAATACAGTTCTTTGTACTCTGTCGGACAAATAGCTGTGAAAGAAGGAAACAACATTATCATGAAACCCCACATAATGCAAGACCGAGAGCAACAACTGATGATTGAGCCTATCGAAAGCCTTGGAGAAATCAAGCAGGACCAAAACAGTAACCATACCAGTATCCGTAGCTGAAATAACATCATCAGAAAAGATGGGAGAATATGAAACCTAGATATATGATGTCTTAATTGACGCTCCACCACCCTCTCCAAAACCTTCGACAGCGTCGGCAGAATACTTATTGGTCGCAAGTCCGCAAAATCACTGGGGGTGCTATTCTTAGAAAGAGGCATGAGGTGAGCTACCTTCCATATTGAAGGAAAAATACCATTAAATAAACAGAAATTGATAATGTAAGTCAAATACGGAATGATGTAAGGACAAGATAAGGAAATCATTTTAATATTATTCTTATCACTTCCCGTAGAATTTGAAGAAATATTGTTTATAATAGAAAGCACGTCCTCCTCCAGAACTTCGTCAAAAGAACATATCTCGACTCCAGGCCTAATGTTACTACTATAAAAACTCAGCACATCTGGATCCGCATCTGATTCACTCTGAGCGATTGAAGAAAAATAACTATTAATCTCGTTCACATTCTGCAAATGTACAGGCAATGCGGGTTTCCCCTTTTTGTATATATTTAACTCCTTCAAGTCCTTCCACACGCAGGTCTTGCTGGTATTGCTCAATCTGTGATTCAAGTACGCCCTTTTCTCCGCCTTGACAGCGGCAGATGTAAAATTTCTAAGACTTTTATAATAATCCCAATCAACCGCCAGGCGGGTGTTTTTATATTTTGCAAGAGCCTTATCGCGGAGAGACATTAAATGTTTGACATTGTCCGTTAACCAAGGACTAGACAACCGTGCACATTTATAAGTAATAGAAGGAGCATGAGTGTCAAATAAGGCACTCAGGCAATTATTTAAAAAAACGATTTTGTCATCTATACCAATAATGTTGTAAATACTATCCCAAGAGATTGATCTGAAGTCAAGCAAAAAGGCGTCATAATCAAAGTGTCTGAAAGAACGCGAGGTCCGAATGTTTTACATCAAAAAAATCGAGTTGTGCAAATACCACTGAATGATCCGAGAGATGATGAACAGACTTTACTCCAAAGTCAGTGGCATGATCTGCCTCCGTGACAATTAAAACATCAATCAGAGAAGCGGAATCCCGCAGAACACGTGCAGGTTGATCCACTATTTGAATCAAATTAAGAGATTCAATAATTGAAATAAAATTTAATGCGTTATAGCCATTGTCCATCAAATCAATATTACAATCCCCAAGACAGAGTACATGATCAGCAAGTAAATTTACCTCACCCAATGTTTCACTAAAGTGAACAAAAAATTGTGTAAGGTCAGTATTAGGCGGACGATAAAATACGCTAACCAAAACATTATTATTACTATTACCATTAATACCAACCTCTACCCACAGCTGTTCCAAGAAGGAAAAAGATCGTGCCGGTATAATTTTGAATATAAGTTGATTTCTTAAATAAATAGCAACACCACCACCGCGACCAATCCTATCATTTCGTAAGAGGAAGTAGCCTTCCACGTGTAAGACATTATTAGTTAGAGCGGGACCAAACCATGTTTCCGTGACTGCAAAAATATCTACATCTAATGAGAACACCAATAAATTAAATTCATCAATCTTATTAACCAGCGATCTCGCATTTAAGTGAGCAACTCTAACCATAAATTAAACGACAATAAAGAATATATTGCAATAAAAAATAAAAAACTATGTATGTATAAGTATCACTATAGCAAAAAAAAGAAAAAAATAAGTGATAATGAAAAATAAATTATTACTTTGCAATTCAAATCAATATTAAATTGTAATGCAAACACGAATTATTTAGTCCTGCCGCAGCGCTATCCAATAAAAACTAAAATAATAAAACAAGATATTTTACTGAAAACACAAAATACAAAAACTAAATTTAACAAGAAATAAGTAAACAACCAATGAATATGCACTACAATAGGTAGGATCACACGACTATTTACGGGCGCCCGGTGCTCCAGAGTTTATCAATATCTTCTACACAATGAATTAAGTGAATCTTACTGTTACACTTACAGTAAATCTTCCCGTCTTTCGTCCAGGAGCTGTTGGCGGGAGATCGCCGTTGCAGTTCCTTCAACAAATTCATATTCCTCGGCGTAAGATCTTCTTTGATAACAATTTTGCTGCCCTTTAATTTAGGTTTGTTATCAAAAATTAACTGTTTCGTCGTTCTTCGTGTAAAACGGACAATTATTGGCACCTTCCTTAGCCCGCAGACGGTGGGCCATATCTATATCGGAGGACACTATGTTAATATTCATCTTATCCTTGCATACCTTTACAATGGTATCAGCTGTGTTTTCACCAGGCTCCTCCCTAATACCGAATATTCGGAGATTATTAATGCGAGAGTATTGTTGTAGTTGATTCAGTTCTGACTTCACGTTGTTGACCTCGGCTTTTAGCTCACCTACCTCGGCTGTTAACTGCTTGACTTTTTCATCAAATTCAAGTTGCAGCTTAATGCTTATTTTTTCACTGATTCTACTGATGAATTCCTCAGAGAGCAACAGATGTTCAATTGCCTTTCTAATGTAGGTGTCATCTTCAGCACCGGATGAATTTGTTCTGTTTCTTAACTTGTAATCCATTGTGGATAATAGCGGAACAAATTGTAATAGAGCTAGCGCACACACGTCTACTCGAGATCGCAGTTCATTGCAGACTGATTCATTGTAAACACTTATTACTAGCGATACAAGCTATTAATAACTGATTTTTTGTTCTTTCACACTTAATTATATGCATTTTTCACCCCCACCATTTTTTTCTCCTCCTCTCAATTTCTTCTTTCTCGTGTAAAGTTGTATTTTTTTACAATAAAGTCCGGTAAATGTTCTTTGTGTAAGTAGCAAATCAATTCTAATTTATTAAACATTTGACCAGAGTTTCATTAATATTTTTTCATCTAAGTATGACTCACATGCCTCGATGGCTTCCTTGTATTTTACACTCCATAGATTACGTTCCTCATCTGACAAATATGATTCGATTCGATTTCCCTCCAGCAGGTTCTCAAACTCCAAATCAATTAACATTTTTGCACATCTTACAACAGACGTCTTCAAGTCTGTTTCTTCCAGATATCTTGACTAACACATCCACATGTTGTTTTATTATTTGTTCTGACTAGTCTCAGACACTCTATAAGATCAATGAATGTGTGTGGAATGAAAATATTATTTTTATTTATACTTCAAAAACACATGCGCAGATAAGTCTATAACGGTTGTTTTAAATGTCTTGACCCCACACCGATAATCACAAAACCACAAAGTAGCAATAAATGTTTGTTTAATATATTAGCGTCACCATGGTATTTTTAAAAAACATGGAATATATTATTTTTCTAGAAACTTTTTCTGATTTTTGTTTTCTACTCCTAAATATTATATATACACTTTTTCATAATCAATTTGTTCCTTACACCCTTGTTCAAAATTTAAATCATTGATTCGCCATCTTACTTTTTTAACTTTTGAAACGCTCTTTATATACTTCACAAAGTACCATGCTGTATATGCATTTATTTTTATAATTTTGAGAAACCCCATATATTAATTTTGCGTGTCGACCACAACGCCATCTCTAAAACCTCGGTGGCTGCGAGGAACTATAAAGCGCCGCCATCCAGGATGGCGGCGCTGTTTTCTAATTATTATCATTTAAAATTTATAAAAAGACATGCAATATGTTAGTTTGTTTTGAATTTTATTTACTAGTGTCTTTAATATTTTTTAGACCCGGTATTTTAAATATATTTTAAGTAGATGCCTCAAGTGAATCTTACATTTTTGTAAGTTGTCTTGAATTATTAATTATTTTTACTTGTTTCTTTGCATAAATGAACTGCATCATATGCCAAAAACCATTCAGCCGTCGTGATAGTCTGAAGCGGCATGTAAATACTTATGCTTAACATTTTTCTCGAACTGTTTTTTACACGAACTGGTACACACTCAAGAGCGAGAAAGGTAATTTATGTTAAACATAGGTCATGTTAAAGTATCGAAAGAAACAATGAGCGCAACATTTTCATCGAGACAGTGTACAATACTATTCTGATGTTTTCGAATCTACTATCGTTAAGAAAAAATGAAGTATTAAATTTAAGCCCTGTTCAATCACGTTTCGAAGAATCGTCAAATTGAAGACGTAATAAGCGACCACAAACACCCCGGTATCCAAAATTTCACAAACATTCATCAATTTAAAAAAAAAACTTCTTCCATTTTCTTTTTTTGACATTTTGACTATGGATTCGTGATCGGCGACCTAAGACACCCCCATACCTAAAATTTCACATTCATACGTCAATTTTCAAAAAATTCGTCCGCCATTTTTTTTTGACATTTTGACTTTGGATTCGTGATCGACGACCTAAGACACCCTCCCATCTAAAATTTCACATTCATACGTCAATTTTCAAAAAAACTCTTCCGCCATTTTGTTTTTTTTGTTGACATTTTGACTTTGCATTCGTGATCGGCGACCTAAGACACCGCCGTATCTAAAATTTCACATTCATACGTCAATTCTCAAAAAAACTTCCGCCATTTTTTTTTGACATTTTGACTTTGGATTCGTGATCGGCGACCTAAAACACCCCCGTATCTAAAATTTCACATTCATACGTCAATTTTCAAAAAATTCTTCCGCAATTTTGTTTTTTTTGTCATTTTGACTATGGATTCGTGATCGGTGACCTAAGTCACCCTCGTATCTAAAATTTCACATTCATACGTCAATTTTCAAAAAAAACTTCCGCCATATTGTTTTTTTTTGACATTTTGACTTTGGATTCGTGATCGGCGACCTAAGACACCCCCGTATCCAAAATTTCACATTCATACGTTAATTTTCAAAAAATTCTTCCGCCATTTTTTTTTTGACATTTTGACTATGGATTCGTGATCGGTGACCTAAAACACCCCCGTATCTAAAATTTCACATTCATACGTCAATTTTCAAAAAATTCTTCCGCCATTTTGCTTTTTTTTGTCATTTTGACTTTGGATTTGTGATCAGCGTCTGCACACACACACCCGTATCTAAAATTTCACATTCATACTTCGATTTTCAAAAAACTTCCGCCACTTTGTTTTTTTTTGACATTTTGACTTTGGATTAGTGATCGGCGACATAAGACACCCCCGTATCTAAAATTTCACATTCGTACGTCAATTTAGAATTAGTGACGGGCGACCGTAAAAACTCCCGAGTGCCCAGCTTTGCTTTAAATCAGAATAGAGAGAAATTGATTTCAGCCAACTCCGCCCACCGTTCACGTTTGCGTAATCGTTTAAATAAAATTATTTCGTAGGGGCACATAAATGTCGAAAGCAATCCTCCTCTTTTTCCCCTTTGAGGAAATACGCATTCTGAAATTATCGTATTTTAATTCAAATCATATACCACGACGACGGTCCAGATTTTTAGGAGATACGTGAATCGTACCGGGACCTACCGAAAAAAATACCCTCAACTTTGAGAGCCCGTATTTTCCGTCAGAGTCGAAAGGAAAAGCTCAAATTTTGTAGACATATTGGTTGGAATGTCGGCTTTCCCACAAAATCAATTCGGGACGTCTACGTTTGCCCAGTTTCCCGTACGAAGCGTAAATATGTGGTAATGTTACGCAAGTAAGTCTATCTCGTGTTATTTCATGAAGTTTTTAAAAGACAGCCGTTGGCTAATATTAAGGAGAACTAGATCTAACGTCCGCTTACAGCGGGTCCTCCACTTCCAGCGGGTCCGTCAATCTCTTTTAGTTTGAATCGCTTTTATCGCGTCCGCTTACAGCTTTTTCATAGCTTCCTGTAAAAAGCAATCACTGTCATGACGCCTTTTAGAATGTCCGATTTTATTAATTTTTGACGCACCCCTGTATATACATATATTTCGTGAAGCCAATAGTATATTTTATTTAAAATTCTTCTCGAACGGTTTTTACACAAACCGGTACACACTCAAGAGCGAGAAAGGTAAATTAATGTTAAACATAAACAGCACAACACTTTCATCGATACAGTTTACAATATTATTTTGATGTGTAGTGGAAAAGCATGTCAACCTTTTCAAAGTCTACTCTCGTTAAGAAAAAAGCACAACATAATAATGGAAGTCAAAAGCCCAAGTTTTAATTTTAAGCCCTATTGAAGCGCCTTTCCTGTAAAAAACGCTTTTAGAATGTTCACTTTTATAAACTTTTGAAACACCCCCGTATATACATATATTTTTTTAAGCCAATAGAATATTTGATTTAAAATTCTCCTCGAACTGTTTTTGACATAAACCGGTAAACACTCAAGAGCGAGAAAGGTAATTTAATGTTAAACATAAGTCATGTTAAATTATTCAAAGACACAATGAGATCAAAAAGCGCAACATTTTTATTAAGACAGTGTACAATACTATTTTCATGTGAAAGTGTAAAAGTCTGTCAACCTTTTTGAAATCTAGTATCGTTAATAAAGGAGCACAAAATAATAATAACAGTAAAAAGCCCAAGTTTTAAATTGAAGCGCCTTTCCTGTAAAAAGCGATCACTAGCATGACGCTTTTTAGTATGTCCACTTTTATACACCTTTGAAGCACTCCTGTATATACATGTATTTTCTTAAGCCAATAGCAAGTTTTATTTAAAATTCTTCTCGAACTGTTTTTAACACAAACCGGTATACACTCAAGAGCGAGAAAGGTAATTTAATTTTAAACATAACTCATGTTAAGGTATCCAAAAGCACAATGATATCAAAAAGTCCAACATGTTCATTAAGACAGCTAACAATACTATTTTGATGTGAAAGTGTAAAAGCCTGTCAACCTTTTCAAAATCCACTATCGTTAATAAAGAAGCACTAAATAATAATAAAAGTAAAAAGCCCAAGTTTTAAATTGAAGCCCAATTGAAGCGCCTTTTCTGTAAAAAGCGATCACTGCCATGACGCTTTTTAGAATGTCTACTTTTATACACCTTTGAAGCACCCCTGTATACACATATATTTTGTTAAGCCGATGGGACGTTTTATTTAAACTTCTTCTCGAACTGTTTTTAACACAAAGCGGTACACACTCAAGAGCGAGAAAGGTAATTTAATTTTAAACATAAGTCATGTTAAGGTATCCTAAGACACAATCAGATCAAAAAGCCCAACATGTTCATTAAAACAGTTTACAATACTACTTTGATGTGAAAGTGTAAAAGCCTATCAACCTTTCCGAAATCCACTATCGTTAATAAAAGACCACAAGATAGTAATAAAAGTAGCAAACCCAAGTTTTAAACTGGAGCCCTATTAAAGCGCCTTTCCTGTAAAAGGCGATCACTGGTATGACGCTTTTTAGAATATCCACTTTTATAAACTTTTGAAGCACCCCTGTACATAGATACATTTTGAGAAGCCAATTTTATATTTTATTTATATTCTTCTCAAATTGTCTTTTACACAAGCCGGTACACACTCAAGAGCGAGAAAGGTAATTTAATGTTAAACATAAGTCATGTTAAAGTATTCAAAGACACAATAAAATCAAAAAGGTCAAGATTTTTATTAAGACAGTTTACAATACTATTTTGATGTGAAAGTGTAAAAGTCTGTCAACCTTTTCGAAATCCACTATCGTTAATAAAAGAGCACAAAATAGTAATAAAAGGAAAAATCCCAAGTTTTAAATTTAAGCCCTATTGAAGTGCCTTTCCTGTAAAAAGCGATCACTTTCATGACGCTTTTTAGAATGTTCTATTTTATAATCTTTTCACGCACCCCTGTACATATATAAATTTTGTTATGCCAATGGTATATATTAGTTAGAACTTTTCTGTACCTTTTTACACAAACCGTTAGACTGAACAATGAAGAGCGAGAGGGATAATTAAATGTTAAACATAAATCATGCTAAAGTTTACGAAGGATGTGCACAAATCCAAGCACTTTTCGAAGAACCTTTCCGCCACATTGTTTCTTAAAATTTTTATTTCGGATTCGCGATCAGCGACCTTAATAACGCCATATTAGATCCGCGATTATGTTTTTTGACATTTTGACTATAGATTCGTGATCGGCGATCCCATAAACGCCCGTATCTAAAATTTCAAATTCACACGTCAATTTTCAAAAGGCTCTTCCGCCATTTTTTTGACATTTTGACTTTGGATTTGTGATCGGCGTCGGCACACACCCCCGTATCTAAAATTTCACATTCATACGTCAATTTTCAAAAAACTCTTCCGCCATTTTTTTTTACATTTTGACCTTGGATTCGTGATCGGCTACCTAAGACACCCCCGTATCTAAAATTTCACATTCATACTGCCGTGAACTCGCAAAATTTGTAGAATAAGAATAGCTTTAGAGATTAATTTAAGAATTAGTTTAAGCTTTGAAATAAAAAAATAAAAATAACAAAAATCCTATTTAAATATTATTGAGTAAAACTATGCAACAAGAACTACATGAAGGTACACAAAGTTGCATACTCATAGTCAATTTATAAAGGTGATTTAAAAAAAAAAACTATTATTATACAAATAAATAGTAAAAATGTAGAATAAAAATTTATTAAATAAATATGAAATAAAGACAAAATAAATATAAGTAATATATTTCTTTTGTAAAAGAATACACAAGATGTATGGTTTATATATCATGAAAAAAATGAAATACGATATGCAAGAAATATAAATGAGTAAATTATTGTGATTTATATGCATAAAGCAGTAAAAATTTTATGAAAGTGTTTAAGAATTAAATTGTATTAAAAGATAAAATTTACCTTAGCTTACAACTAGACTAAGAAAAAGGATATAAAAATATATAAAACGTAGAAACGATCAGCAACAACATTTTTGTATTTAAGGGTAGCTGACATCATAAATAAATAAAAAGTATATGTGTTTATGATTTGTTTGCAACACAATGCTTCAGGGACTGGAAACAGACGTGTACGGTTTAATGACCTACAAAAGACAACAAAATATATAAAACTTGTGTAAAGTCTATTGCAGATTGACATATTACCAATAGAAAGATCTTGGATAGAGGATAGAGAGGCAGTGGAGAAACAGACGTGTCCTACAGGTACAGGCAGTGCGGGAAGAAAAATAATGGTTATCTCCAACATGTTTCCCATTTTGCCAAGTCGCAATCCGGCTAAAAGAAAAGTGAAATTGACATTAATAAATGGAAAGAAAAAATATGTATCGAACAATGAACAAGGCAATAGGTTCATTGACGAATACAAAGAAGGATGGTATTAGCGACAAGAATAAACCTACCGTTGGAAATGCTGTGCGAGGCAGAGGGGACCTTTGAATTGGAAAGTTATGTTGACGTTTGGTAAATTGTGAACTGTCAGAACAATATGTGTGTATGTGTGCGTGTATCAAGACGGCAACATGCGGGCAGCGATTTCACGGGAAAGTGTATTCCAGTACCAACCTAAATATGGACTAGAGGGCGCAATGGTCAACATAGAGTTTTTTTTGCCTCTATAAATACGAAAACAAGATTCGACAAGAGGACTTCTGATGACAATTCCGAGAAGGAGACTTCTCATAACACTTCCGAAAGGAAGATCTCTTAAAGAATAAGACGTTTTAGATTGTTACATTGTAGTTTTCATTATTTCTTCATCACATATAGTTATAGTAGTTTATTTTATTTAATACATTTGAATTCACTTGAAGCGTTCATAATGGACATTCAAAATAAATATTTTGATAGCAAGTAAGTTTATTTTTTTTGAAAAGGAAGTTATACAAATTGTTGGACAGACATTGGTTTTTACGTGCAAATGATTAATCAATGTATTGTTGGACAATACAGATAAGTAAATATTTTATCCTGTAAGGTTTGTTTTAAATTCATAAAGTTGGAATTACAACCAAATAGGATTAATGGTGTTGGTCAGTGTTGGAGAGATGCTACGTGCAAATGAGCATTTTCTTCATCGTATTGTCTAGGCATCATTAATCTCTTTCAAGTTAAGCAAATAATTAATTAAAATTTCACAAGGCAAAGATTAAGAGCTAGATACAACACGTGCAAATGGTTGTCTAAAGCAATTAATTGAAGCCAATACATAAATATAATTACATTGATAAGTATATCCATAAATGTACAATAAAAGTTTACATTTGTTTATTTACAGGATAAATATTTATTTTGTTTGGCAGAATAAATAAATAAATAAAAGATTTACATACATTACAACCGGCATTAGGTATAAATGATATGAGCATTTTCAATTATGTATCTTGTTTAGAGCATAAAGGTGTGTATAAAAAAATTATTTTTGAATCTATAAATTACAAAATAAAAGATATATGATTATGTTGAATAGACATACAGTTTTTCTTTGAACAAAACTATTACCTCTTCCCTATTATGAGCAAGAGAAAAATCATCAGCAAAGGAGAAGGAACCACATACATTGCCAGGACCCACAATAGTCATAAAGTACATGCTCCAACAATATAAGATAAAAATACAAAACCAATTATAAGTTTTTGGTGTATAAAGAATAATTTTAAGAGTACAGCATGTACAAAAGACTATACCCTACGTGTGGTAATACACACAAATATATGTTGTCACAGCATATAAATTATATGGCGATGCCCAACGTATGGCAATAACATTATTTAAAATAAATATTTATATGCTACAGCAATACGTCAGTTTTCAAAAAATTCTTCCGCCATTTTGTTTCTTTTGACATTTTGACTTTGAATTTGCAATCGGCGTCCGCACGCACCCCCGTATCTAAAATTTCACATTCATTCGTCAATTTTCAAAAAACTCGTCCGCCATTTTGTTTTCTTTGACATTTTGACTTTGGATTTGTGATCGGCGTCCGCACACACCCCCGTATCTAAAATTTCACATTCATACGTCAATTTTAAAAAAACTTGTGCGCCATTTTGCTTTGTTTTATGACATTTTGACTTTGGATTCGTGATCGGCGACTTGACACCCCCGTATCTAAAATTTCACATTCATACGTCAATTTTCAAAAAATTCTTCCGCCATTTTGTTTTTTTTTGTCATTTTGACTTTGGATTTTTGATCGGCGTCCGCACACACCCCGTATCTAAAATTTCACATTCATACGTCAATTTTCAAAAAAGTCTTCCGCCATTGTTTTTTTTGACATTTGGCTTTGGTTTCGTGATCGGCTACCTAAGACACCCCTGTATCTAAAATTTCACATTCATACGTCAGTTTTCAAAAAATTCTTCCGCCATTTTTTTTTTTGACATTTTGACTTTGGATTTGTGATCGGCATCCGCACGTACCCCCGTATCTAAAATTTCACATTCACACGTCAGTTTTCAAAAAATTCTTCCGCCATTTTGTTTTTTTTTGACTTTGGATTTGTGATCGGCGTCCGCACACACACCCGTATCTAAAATTTCACATTCATACGTCAATTTTCAAAAAAGTCTTCCGCCATTTTTTTTTTGACATTTGGCTTTGGTTTCGTGATCGGCTACCTAAGACACCCCCGTATCTAAAATTTCACATTCATACATCAGTTTTCAAAAAATTCTTCCGCCATTTTGTTTCCTTTGACATTTTGACTTTGGATTTGTGATCGGCGTCCGCACGCACCCCCGTATCTAAAATTTCACATTCATACGTCAGTTTTCAAAAAACTTGTGCGCCATTTCGTTGTTTTTTGACATTTTGACTTTGGATTCGTGATCGGCGACTTGACACCCCCGTATCTAAAATTTCACATTCATACGTCAATTTTCAAAAAATTCTTCCGCCATTTTGTTTTTTTTTTGTCATTTTGACTTTGGATTTTTGATCGGCGTCCGCACACACCCCGTATCTAAAATTTCACATTCATACGTCAATTTTCAAAAGTCTTCCGCCATTTTTTTTTTGACATTTGGCTTTGGTTTCGTGATCGGCTACCTAAGACACCCCCGTATCTAAAATTTCACATTCATACATCAGTTTTCAAAAAATTCTTCCGCCATTTTGTTTCTTTTGACATTTTGACTTTGGATTTGTGATCGGCGTCCGCACGTACCCCCGTATCTAAAATTTCACATTCATACGTCAATTTTCACATTCATACGTCAATTTTCAAAAAACTCGTCCGCCATTTTGTGTTTCGACATTTTGACTTTGGATTTGTGATCGGCGTCCGTACACACCCCCGTATCTAAAATTTCACATTGATACGTCAATTTTCAAACAACTCGTCCGCCATATTGTTTTTTTTTGTCATTTTGACTTTGGATTGGTGATCGGCGTCCGCAGACACCCCCGTATCTAAAATTTCGCATTCATACGTCAATTTTCAAAGAACTCTTCGGCCATTTTTTTTGACATTTTGAGTTTTCAAAAAATTAGCATGTACACGAACATTATTTACGTAAAAACTTCAAAAACAGCCTACTCTAATGCGGAAAGTATTTGAAGGCGCGGTATAATAATATAACAGTTATGGGCAAGCGAAAATTGGCTTATTATAAAACATCAACAGTTCCGTAAGTACTCATTCTTTATACATTATGTTTCCTATCTATAGTACTTCTTTATCTATGACAGAATCTGTGAATAAAACCAAAGCGCTGTGACAGAATCGAATATCGTCAACCTCCACCTACTCACACCCCCTTGCTTCTACCCGTCCCGCGAGTAATATAAGTTGCATAAGTTTCTATTTGTTGATAAAAATGCCACTCTTAATTTGAAGTACATTACAAATAAAATTTATAAGCTGCTTAGTGTTTATCTATTAAAGATGCAGGAGACATGTTTTGACCGTTCTCGGTAGACTGATCAGATGAAGAAATTCGTGCACGCCTGTATCTTCAGTTGTAAATATGGGAGATGACCGTTTATGTTTATAAATATACGTATTATAAACATACATTCTGTTCCAGGTCCGTAATGTAATTTTTTCATCTAAAAAAACAACATAGAAAATTAAATTTTTAATTTCTACGTTATTGCGGTATTCCTGTTTCTGTTCGGACTTTACATACCTGCTACTCCGTCTTTTTATCTGTTGTAGTGGCCACTTCTGCTTAATCTAATTGTTTTCTAGCACGGCCGTCTTAAAGACATATAAAGCAACAATACATGATGTAACCTCATTGCATACCCAAAATAAATTCAATAACTTTATAAAGCGCACAAATATTCACAAATATTCTGGGAATAGTTATCCTACTGTATCTTCTCTCCAAAAATTTTCAGCTTTTCGTAAGTTTCTTTCATGGTACAGTTAGTGCAATTAAGCCAATAGTTTTCAATTAATTTATACTTTGTTCATACTGTTTAATATTATTTGTTGGTCAGTATTATTGGTCAAATGGAATTATAAGAAACTATGTCTAGATCTCCATCAGCATCAGTATTAACGAACCAAGCAACTTATATCTTGTCAACAAATACATATGGTCATAACTTTGCAAAGGCAGCATAAGTATTTTAAATTTGAGCAATATAGGTACTAAACAAAGCACTTTTACCACACTAAAGCACTGAAAGCTAGATACGTATTTCGACAACTATGTTGTCATCGTTGGCAGATTGGCAGTACAGATTAATAAAAAAAACCGTTGTATGTACACCATAGCGTATACATAACATTCATATAGGTAATCTTGATAATTGAGCACTTGTGAATATTAAACAATTAATTAGAAAGAAAAACTCGTTTCACAAAAATATATTTTTGTGAAACGAGTTTTTCTTTCTAATTAATTATTCATATAGGTACTATATACTTTCCAAATAAAATCACGAAAAGGAATCTTAATGATTGTATTAAATAAACCTAATGGTTATTTGCACTAGAATCTTTAATTGTGACTTAACTTCAATTGTCAGTTAAAGTAAAGCGTCTGTTAAATATTGCGGCTCAATTTTGCGTGCAAACGGCTCTTAAAGTGTAATTAACGAAATCACAGAAGCATATGATATCGACCTTTACTTGGTGTTATTTATATATTTTTATATGAAACCAAAATACTTACCTCAACGCTATCCCAGTTTCTCAGTCGAGTCTCCTAGTAGGTTTCAAATACTTAACATGATTTCCTCATTAGATCATATCGATGATAGGTAAAACGTAACTCGCATATTCTATATAAAATTCTGTACAATATTATGTAAATTCTGCAAGTATCATGGTACCTATAGCACATTAGGATCTTATTCAAAAATGTATTTTTAAATTATCTTATTATTATATAGTATTAGATACTACTAGCTTCTGATTCTCTTTGTTGGTCATTATGATTATCTTTTAATAGTACATAATTATGATACTCGATATAAATATTGCTCCTTTATTTGTTAGAATTTCATCAATTAAATCAACTTCATTCAAAAAAAATTATATGAAGAAATTCATTTCGGTTATTCATTTTTCAAAAGCGACACTAATGTAATATTTTTGCATATCCTGTATACCTACATAATTGTGAAGCATAAGCATTCGTTTACATGTGTATGCCACAGAAAGCATTATTTACAATTTAATGTGTTCAAAAAATGTGCTTGTTTATATTTCAGGCATGGGCTCTATCGACAACTGTATACGTGCCGAGAACTTTATCAGCCCAAACTAGTCGTACCTATATGAAGCAGCAAGGGGAATATTCAATATAGTATCTGATTATATGATTGGGTTCCAGTTACACATCGATATAGTGCTTGTGCATTTCTTAAACACATTCTTCCGCTACAAGCTTGGCCACTTCGGTGAGTAGATCAACATTCCAACAACCTACGGCTTCTTATTTTTATTTCTGCCACATCGTTGTGAATTGTTGTAGTACGATTCTGCACGAGCTTGAACGATGTTTCATGTACATACATTATTTACAATACTACCAATTTACGGCAAATAATCGGCTATGTCGGTAAAGTTGTACGTTTTAGTCACAGACATTTTTGTTGCATTTTTCCTTTTCCCTTCGTTCACTATACTCTCAAACCAAATGATGTTTTACGCATGAAATATTTACAGTTAGTTGAAATTCCTTGGAAGGAAACTGGATGGTTTGACCGTCTGTCTGGAGTGAGTAAAATTTACACCCACGCATTTTTTTGTAAAACTTATTAACAACAAAAAAGCTTGTGCTAAGTGAAACTTGTATATCTTTGCCGCAAAATTCTCAATTTGAAAAAGTAGGGCAATCCTTACTTGTTTTTTTATTGCAATCTAAAAGAAATTAGTTTTATATTTACTTTTAGATTAACTTTAATAATAAATTAATTTGTAAGTCAAGGTATAGCTTTACAAGTATTTCTAAATCGATTTCATATACAGGGTGAGTCATCTCCGCGGGTAAGGCCGTTATGGCTTTATGAGTAAAGATAGTTTGAAGTCGTTTTTCTTTTGATAGCTGCCCATTAGGAGCACATTTTAAAAAAATTTTGTATTATACAGAGTGTTCCATAACTTGGTGGCTAACCATAGTTATAGTTTTTTAAATGGAACACCCTATATATTAGTTCATTTTTGAATTGCTTATTAAATTTCACATCAAAAACATGTATGACGTGTAATACTTTAAAACGGACTATTACTGAGCTATTGTCGTTTTTTGATATAATTTTATTAGTTTTTGTATAAAAGACAATTTTTTCAAATAGAACACCTTGTTCATTTTTGAATTTTTTATTAAATTTCGCATCAAAAACATGTAATACCTTAATACTTTAAAAGTGACTATTACTGAGCTATTGTCGCTTTTTGATATAATTTTATCAGGTTTATGGTTTTATATTAATATAACATAGCATGCCGTGAAATTAGCTGTGATTGTGATAGATAACGTTTAATAAGTTAATAAGTACTTGGGTAAAGTCAAAGAAATTATTTATTAGCCCAGAGAGTTTACCGACAGCGTTACCCTGGAATATGTCCCAGAACATATGCCTTTAGAAGATTAATCGACACTTTCATTACTACTGGCGACGTTGCGATTTGTTTATTGCACCATATTCAATATATTTCATGAAATATATTGCTGGAATAGGGTGTATTGTTTTAGTACAATCCAATTTTTTTATAAATATGTAGGTATCGAAATGAGACACTTACCATGATTATAGAAGTAAAAGAAAAAAAGAAGAGTAATGATATACTATATATTTTTGGAATGCAGTTTTATAAACAACTCAAAATCTTATGCTAGTAAACATTTTTTTGTCATTCCCCCAATACGTACAAAAATCATATCTCTAAGCTAATTTTTAGAAAAATGCATTATAAAATCATGCTATTAACTGAGTAACAACTTATTAAATGGAATCCATTCAATTATAAATATTGCAACAATTATCATGGCTCACTATACCGTATTCATATAAATAACATAAATTTATATCAAAAAACGACAATAGCTCAGTAATAGTCACTTTTAAAATATAAACATCTTATATGTTTTTGATGTAAAATTTAATAAGAAATTCAAAAATGGGCTGATATACAGGGTGTTCCATTTGAAAAAATTTACTTTTATACAAAAACTTGTCATCCAATTTTAATCCAGTTTTCTGCACATGCAATTAGCAACAGAAAATAAATAAAATATGCTTCTATGAAGACCTCTTATTATGAACAATACTACAAAAAATTGTACCAATCTAATACGTCGTTTTCGAAAAATATAATTCTATATAAATTTTGAATTTTTCAGAAAAATGGGAATAAGTCAAAAACTTTAGATTTTAGGCCTTTACTATTTTATTACTTTTTGCCTAAGAATTATACGGGGAATTTAAAAATGTAATAATATGTAGAGTGTTTCATTTAAAAAACCATAACTATGGTCAGCCACCAAGTTATGGATCACTCTCTATAATACAAAATATTTTTTAAATGAGCAGCTATCACAAGTAAGAAGCCGTTTCCAAATATTTTTAATCGTGAAGGCACAATCGGCCTTAGCCGCGGAGATGACTCACCCTGTATGTGCTTATATAAGTACCTACATAAATTTAATTACGAACATCAAATAGTTTTACAAGTTTATATCATAGTATATATGTATAAACAATTCCTATTACACTTCTAGACAGACTAGGCATTAGTATAAAGTGTGGCAATTTAAGAAACTATATTATTTTAGCTTATTTTTAGTACAGAATAGTTATATAATAGTCATTAATATAAGAAATGTAGCAATGTTTTAGCTATATTTATTTATAATAAACAAAATATTAGAACTGTAGTTTGTATTTAGTATGCATATGTACAAATATACATACAGACTGTCCCACCTAAATTGTATTCCTCCAAAGCTCAGCTTCCCTCTACTTGTGTTACTGAATACTAAATATTCATTGTAGAAATATATGGTGAATGAAATACCAAGAACTTGTTTCAAAATGTAATTTCTTGCATGACTTGTCTTAGTCAATTAACAAATTTCATGTCATGAAAGAAATTATTACATGAAAAATGGAACTGGGAACTGCTTATAATAGAAAATGTAATCAATAAACACGGTATATGTTCCATAGGTACATTTCGTATTTTGTAATGTAATACTGTATAAATAAATATATACACTATTACTTAAAAACTTTAGCAAAGTTGCATATTATCGATATCGGCGTACAGTTAATCAAATTTAATGGGTCACCACTATTTAAGACAGGACAGGCACGAGCTGTCTCCCACTTATTTGGAACTGTTGGGATACGTAGACTAATATGGTTTCAGAAAATTATTACTACAGTCATTAACAATGAAACTTAGCACCTAATCAGGACCAGCTGGAAGTTTGTTCTTAAGTCTTCTAATAGCCAAGTCATGCTCAGACCTGGTGGTATACTCACAATTTGTTGTTACAAATTGCGGCTTAATCCAAAGATAAGTGGTGGAGTCCTGGATACACACTAGCAAATTAATCACAAAAAACTATTTTATGATGCGTACTGTAATATAGATCAACTTTAAAAAACCTTGCCCAGAATGCTAGTACACCTTCTCTTCGAAATTATAAATGACCCAATGTATTTATCATCCACTCGTATACTCTAGAACGGATTGAATTCATCGGAATGCGTTTGACTGTGTTTTCTGAAAAGTCTATATTTTATTTTAATGTACCGAATAATTTCATTAGTATAACTAGTATATACATGATTCTTAATATGCCCACTACTTTTATAACAATGAACAAATTGATCAAACAAATTATAAATAGGAGTAGAAGTTATTACGTATATGCATCATCATTAGAGTAGTTCTTCAAAGTAGTTCAGTGTACACAGAATAACGCCCTATAAAGTGGAGAATAATTATTAACCATGCGAAAATTGTATTGTTTCTGGTTACAATTGAATGGGTATTTAATTTTACTAGTTCAAAAGATCGCAAATAATTTATGCAAGGACTAAAGGCATCCACCCTCACCAATGGCAACTCATTTCTAATAATCTTACAACTAAAATTTGATAAAACTAAATCTGATATTTTCCCTTCAGAGTTGTCTACGTTACTACCATGACTCAGACCTAATAATTTACATTTTGTTTTATAAGAATACATACTTATAATTAGACATGCAGAAGTTAGGCACATTAAAATCTCCTAAAATTGCATATCTTTTAGAATCTAAATGCTGTTCTATAAGAAAAGTCTAACAAAATTTCCAAATCAACAACTATAAATGTTTTAAGTAAATATACATAGTATAGAGGAAACATATTTTAATATCCGACAAGAATGCGAAAACTATCATAAATGGTATAACTAAATGCACAAGTCATCACAGTTTACCTCATGTAATCATAGTCGATTCGGGTAAACAATTCGATAACATGTTAAAATAATTTTGCAAGTTACATAAAATTACGTTACACATAAAGGCAGTCATAAATTCAAAATCAAAAGGTATAGCTGAACGCTTTCACAGTACCCTAACTGAGTCGATTAAATATAGATTAATAGAAAATAATAACACCTTCAAATATGGATTAGTAAATGCTGTGCTACGTTACATATATATATATATATATATATATATATATATATATATATATATATATATATTACTCAAATTGTATAGTGGGCGTTGTAAAGGTCTAAGTAAATATTCTATGTCATGTTTTCATATTTATTTTCCATACATGTTTCGTCATTATATAATCAAATGTGGAAATAGTATATAGTATATATATATATATATATACTATATACTATTTCCACATTTGATTATATATATATATATATATATATACCGATAGAACCACCGGCCATCTGCCTATAGGGAATTGTATGCAGTACACATTTATATGTTGTACATATACCTATGTATCTAGTCCTACCGTTTATCAGAAGCGTTGTCTATGCCGACGCTAGGGATCGACAGTCAACCGCGTCAGTCGTGTCTTGACTGCGGTGGAGTATACTCATAGTTGGTCGAACTTGCAAAAATACGCAAATTCTTGCTGTCTGCATCTTTAGGGTTTAGAATTATTTAGAGCTCCGTATTTTTTTCTGTTTTTTTACCGATATTCATTTACGTATTTACTATGCCGTTAGTTTATAGTAAAGAAGAAAAAATAAATATTATTAAATGGTATTACTCATCTCAAGGAGGTACGCAAGAAGTGATTGGTCGTTTTGTTTTTTCGTTTCCTGATCGTCCAGTTCCCTGCCGTCGGACGATACTAGATATCATACATCGTTTTGAAAAGTCGGGCTGCATTAATGGATGTTCGAAATGCTATCAGAGTAATTTCCATCCTATTTCGGAGGAAAGAATAGAGAAGGAAGTCAGTGTATGCGCATTTGTAGAATCAAGTGAGCCCTGCTCTAGCCGCCAAATTTCTGAACAATTAGGTATTCCAAAAACCACAGTTAGGCGTATATTACACAAAAAGAAATATAAGTGTTATAAGGTTAGAAAAAATCAAGAAATATTCCCAGATGACCAGTTTAGACGTCTCGAATTTTGTGAGGCTATTAGAGAAAAATGTGATAATGATGATAATTTTACACGAAATATTTTGTTCAGTGACGAATCAACATTTTCCCTTCACAAACGCCATAATCCATCTGCCGTTCGCTACTGGTCTCAGAAAAACAAACATTTGAGCAGGGATGTCAACACTCAATATCCACAGAAACTAAATGTCTGGGCAGGAATCTTAGGGGATCACATCATAGGGCCATTTTTCCTAAACGGAACATTAAATGCGCAGTCATATTTACAATTACTGCAAAATCATATTGTTCCTGCAGTGCGTGACCTTGCTGTAAACTTTAATGATATTTGGTTTCAGCAAGATGGCTGCCCAGCTCATAATGCCAGAATAGTACAAGAATGTCTTTCATTGCATTTTCCACATACCATTAGCACTAGAGGTAATATTTCTTGGCCGCCTAGATCCCCTGACTTAACGCCATGTGATTTTTTCCTTTGGGGATATTTGACTGAAACCATTTATGTACACCAGAATGAAAGACCCCGCACATTAGATGATTTACGAATGCGAATTACACAACTCTGTAATAGTATTTCACCTGTAACTCTCTCTAATGTACGTAGAGAATTTTACAACAGACTGGGCTACTGTGAGGCAAACAATGGAGGCTTGTTTGAAAGAGATATTTATTAGCCTCTAGAATTCTATTTTATTTTCTCTAGAATTTTTTTTGTTTGACATCAATTATTACTTTTTGAACGTTTTTTAATTTCTCCATGTTGCTTCCTTTTTAGAATTATTTTTCTTATTTTCTCTTGGTTTAATAATTTGCAATTTAATTTTATTTAACTAGGTACATTCAGAATCACTAGTTACTACTTCTTTGGAATCTCAAACCTTCGTTTTCATTACAAATCTACTACTAATATTTCTACAACACGAAACATTATGCCGATGATTGATTCTTACAAATATCTACGAAATGAAATGGCAATATCTGTGTCATATTTAAAGATTAAATATGCTTTATCGACGGATGTTTATTTATTTCTTTTTACGCCACAAATTATTATTGCCGGTACGTAGGCGTATATAAATGTGTACTGCATACAATTCCCTATAGGCAGATGGCCGGTGGTTCTATCTGTATATATATTTATATATTAAAATAAGGAAATAACGCGGATACATGTATATGTATATATTGTTATAGTATGAATACATACTCTAACAATATAGCAACATACAGGATTTTCGTCTTAAGTTTTGCAATTATTGAAAATTGAGTATTAGAAATGTGGAATAAATTTATTTATAAATTTAAATGAATTGATAGTTAAGAATTAATTTAAATACGTTAAAATATTTATTGTTTGTAATCAGACATAGTAAAATACATCTTATATAGGGAAAAAGTCGTTCAGTTTCATTTTTCAGTGTAGTCTACCATAATCTGGAAAGAAGAGATTTAAATATTAATTATTGTATTCAGGTGTGTATTATAATTTTGTAAAAGCTAATGTAATCGACGTTAATGATGTGATGAGGAAATAAGTACATAATTTGGAAAGATGAACAACTTATATTGATAAAAAATTCGCGCAAAGAATTCATATTTAGGAACTGACAGTTGTTTGACATTTGTGAAGTAATTGAATAGAAATAGTTTTTGCTACGGGTAAAGAATAGAACAGGAGAGAGTCTCCTTAAAAATAATATTTGTCCAAAGTGAAAATTTAGAATTATTTATCATATACAGCACATGGACGTTTCGGTGCTTATATACGCTGGTATACCAGCAATACTTTCCATCTGTTACTTGCTATATGTATATGTATATGTATATCAGTACAATTTAAAGTAGTCGAGACCGAAGCCCGTGGTAGTGTAGTGGTTAACACACCTGACTAGTAATCGGGAGATTTCGGGTTCGATTCCTGGACCGCTGGGTAATTTTTAAAGATATTAAAAATTACCTAATTAACAATTAAACTAATTTTAAATTAATTTGAAATTAGTATGACCTCTAAATCGTCCAAGAAATTTAATTATATATATATATGCACATGAATATGTGAATAAGGTCAAGAAAAATTTAGAATTATTTATCATATACAGCACATGGACGTTTCGGTGCTTATATACGCTGGTATACCAGCAATACTTTCCACTTGTTACTTGCTATATGTATATGTATATGTATATCAGTACAATTTAAAGTAGTCGAGACCGAAGCCCGTGGTAGTGTAGTGGTTAACACACCTGACTAGTAATCGGGAGATTTCGGGTTCGATTCCTGGACCGCTGGGTAATTTTTAAAGATATTAAAAATTACCTAATTAACAATTAAACTAATTTTAAATTAATTTGAAATTAGTATGACCTCTAAATCGTCCAAGAAATTTAATTATATATATATGCACATGAATATGTGAATAAGGTCAAGAAAAATTTAGAATTATTTATCATATACAGCACATGGACGTTTCGGTGCTTATATACGCTGGTATACCAGCAATACTTTCCATCTGTTACTTGCTATATGTATATGTATATGTATATCAGTACAATTTACAGTAGTCGAGACCGAAGCCCGTGGTAGTGTAGTGGTTAACATACCTGACTAGTAATCGGGAGATTTCGGGTTCGATTCCTGGACCGCTGGGTAATTTTTAAAGATATTAAAAATTACCTAATTAACAATTAAACTAATTTTAAATTAATTTGAAATTAGTATGACCTCTAAATCGTCCAAGAAATTTAATTATATATATATGCACATGAATATGTGAATAAGGTCAAGAAAAATTTAGAATTATTTATCATATACAGCACATGGACGTTTCGGTGCTTATATACGCTGGTATACCAGCAATACTTTCCATCTGTTACTTGCTATATGTATATGTATATGTATATCAGTACAATTTAAAGTAGTCGAGACCGAAGCCCGTGGTAGTGTAGTGGTTAACACACCTGACTAGTAATCGGGAGATTTCGGGTTCGATTCCTGGACCGCTGGGTAATTTTTTAAGATATTAAAAATTACCTAATTAACAATTAAACTAATTTTAAATTAATTTGAAATTAGTATGACCTCTAAATCGTCCAAGAAATTTAATTATATATATATGCACATGAATATGTGAATAAGGTCAAGAAAAATTTAGAATTATTTATCATATACAGCACATGGACGTTTCGGTGCTTATATACGCTGGTATACCAGCAATACTTTCCATCTGTTACTTGCTATATGTATATGTATATCAGTACAATTTAAAGTAGTCGAGACCGAAGCCCGTGGTAGTGTAGTGGTTAACACACCTGACTAGTAATCGGGAGATTTCGGGTTCGATTCCTGGACCGCTGGGTAATTTTTAAAGATATTAAAAATTACCTAATTAACAATTAAACTAATTTGAAATTAGTATGACCTCTAAATCGTCCAAGAAATTTAATTATATATATATGCACATGAATATGTGAATAAGGTCAAGAAAAATTTAGAATTATTTATCATATACAGCACATGGACGTTTCGGTGCTTATATACGCTGGTATACCAGCAATACTTTCCATCTGTTACTTGCTATATGTATATGTATATGTATATCAGTACAATTTAAAGTAGTCGAGACCGAAGCCCGTGGTAGTGTAGTGGTTAACACACCTGACTAGTAATCGGGAGATTGCGGGTTCGATTCCTGGACCGCTGGGTAATTTTTAAAGATATTAAAAATTACCTAATTAACAATTAAACTAATTTTAAATTAATTTGAAATTAGTATGACCTCTAAATCGTCCAAGAAATTTAATTATATATATATGCACATGAATATGTGAATAAGGTCAAGAAAAATTTAGAATTATTTATCATATGCAGCACATGGACGTTTCGGTGCTTATATACGCTGGTATACCAGCAATACTTTCCATCTGTTACTTGCTATATGTATATGTATATGTATATCAGTACAATTTAAAGTAGTCGAGACCGAAGCCCGTGGTAGTGTAGTGGTTAACACACCTGACTAGTAATCGGGAGATTTCGGGTTCGATTCCTGGACCGCTGGGTAATTTTTAAAGATATTAAAAATTACCTAATTAACAATTAAACTAATTTTAAATTAATTTGAAATTAGTATGACCTCTAAATCGTCCAAGAAATTTAATTATATATATATGCACATGAATATGTGAATAAGGTCAAGAAACATTTAGAATTATTTATCATATACAGCACATGGACGTTTCGGTGCTTATATACGCTGGTATACCAGCAATACTTTCCATCTGTTACTTGCTATATGTATATGTATATGTATATCAGTACAATTTAAAGTAGTCGAGACCGAAGCCCGTGGTAGTGTAGTGGTTAACACACCTGACTAGTAATCGGGAGATTTCGGGTTCGATTCCTGGACCGCTGGGTAATTTTTAAAGATATTAAAAATTACCTAATTAACAATTAAACTAATTTTAAATTAATTTGAAATTAGTATGACCTCTAAATCGTCCAAGAAATTTAATTATATATATATGCACATGAATATGTGAATAAGGTCAAGAAAAATTTAGAATTATTTATCATATACAGCACATGGACGTTTCGGTGCTTATATACGCTGGTATACCAGCAATACTTTCCATCTGTTACTTGCTATATGTATATGTATATATATATCAGTACAATTTAAAGTAGTCGAGACCGAAGCCCGTTGTAGTGTAGTGGTTAACACACCTGACTAGTAATCGGGAGATTTCGGGTTCGATTCCTGGACCGCTGGGTAATTTTTAAAGATATTAAAAATTACCTAATTAACAATTAAACTAATTTTAAATTAATTTGAAATTAGTATGACCTCTAAATCGTCCAAGAAATTTAATTATATATATATGCACATGAATATGTGAATAAGGTCAAGAAAAATTTAGAATTATTTATCATATACAGCACATGGACGTTTCGGTGCTTATATACGCTGGTATACCAGCAATACTTTCCATCTGTTACTTGCTATATGTATATGTATATGTATATCAGTACAATTTAAAGTAGTCGAGACCGAAGCCCGTGGTAGTGTAGTGGTTAACACACCTGACTAGTAATCGGGAGATTTCGGGTTCGATTCCTGGACCGCTGGGTAATTTTTAAAGATATTAAAAATTACCTAATTAACAATTAAACTAATTTTAAATTAATTTGAAATTAGTATGACCTCTAAATCGTCCAAGAAATTTAATTATATATATATGCACATGAATATGTGAATAAGGTCAAGAAAAATTTAGAATTATTTATCATATACAGCACATGGACGTTTCGGTGCTTATATACGCTGGTATACCAGCAATACTTTCCATCTGTTACTTGCTATATGTATATGTATATGTATATCAGTACAATTTAAAGTAGTCGAGACCGAAGCCCGTGGTAGTGTAGTGGTTAACACACCTGACTAGTAATCGGGAGATTTCGGGTTCGATTCCTGGACCGCTGGGTAATTTTTAAAGATATTAAAAATTACCTAATTAACAATTAAACTAATTTTAAATTAATTTGAAATTAGTATGACCTCTAAATCGTCCAAGAAATTTAATTATATATATATGCACATGAATATGTGAATAAGGTCAAGAAAAATTTAGAATTATTTATGATATACAGCACATGGACGTTTCGGTGCTTATATACGCTGGTATACCAGCAATACTTTCCATCTGTTACTTGCTATATGTATATGTATATGTATATCAGTACAATTTAAAGTAGTCGAGACCGAAGCCCGTGGTAGTGTAGTGGTTAACACACCTGACTAGTAATCGGGAGATTTCGGGTTCGATTCCTGGACCGCTGGGTAATTTTTAAAGATATTAAAAATTACCTAATTAACAATTAAACTAATTTTAAATTAATTTGAAATTAGTATGACCTCTAAATCGTCCAAGAAATTTAATTATATATATATGCACATGAATATGTGAATAAGGTCAAGAAAAATTTAGAATTATTTATCATATACAGCACATGGACGTTTCGGTGCTTATATACGCTGGTATACCAGCAATACTTTCCATCTGTTACTTGCTATATGTATATGTATATGTATATCAGTACAATTTAAAGTAGTCGAGACCGAAGCCCGTGGTAGTGTAGTGGTTAACACACCTGACTAGTAATCGGGAGATTTCGGGTTCGATTCCTGGACCGCTGGGTAATTTTTAAAGATATTAAAAATTACCTAATTAACAATTAAACTAATTTTAAATTAATTTGAAATTAGTATGACCTCTAAATCGTCCAAGAAATTTAATTATATATATATGCACATGAATATGTGAATAAGGTCAAGAAAAATTTAGAATTATTTATATATATATATATATATATATAAAATATATTACAATTCTTTGCCAAATATACAAATGTATTGAAAAAATGAATGAAAATCTTCTTGGTAGTAGCGGCATACAATGAAATTAAAATAATAACAATATGACAACTGGTTGTCAATTAGAAAACAATGACAAATATAAAATGTAAATCAAAATGTATAAATGAAAATGTATTCAAATAAGCATAGGACTATCGGTATTACTTATATAGTCACATCAAAGGGCCTGGGTTTACCACAAGCTGTTCAGTCAATGCAATTATAAAAAATAATAACAACGACGCAACTATGTAATGAAAAATTAAGAGTAGAACTGTTGAATTATAACAATATAGAATGTAAAATCAGTCATGTATAAATGTAAATGAAAGCAAATATTATATATATATTTATATATTAAAATAAGGAAATAACGCGGATACATGTATATGTATATATTGTTATAGTATGAATACATACTCTAACAATATAGCAACATACAGGATTTTCGTCTTAAGTTTTGCAATTATTGAAAATTGAGTATTAGAAATGTGGAATAAATTTATTTATAAATTTAAATGAATTGATAGTTAAGAATTAATTTAAATACGTTAAAATATTTATTGTTTGTAATCAGACATAGTAAAATACATCTTATATAGGGAAAAAGTCGTTCAGTTTCATTTTTCAGTGTAGTCTACCATAATCTGGAAAAAAGAGATTTAAATATTAATTATTGTATTCAGGTGTGTATTATAATTTTGTAAAAGCTAATGTAATCGACGTTAATGATGTGATGAGGAAATAAGTACATAATTTGGAAAGATGAACAACTTATATTGATAAAAAATTCGCGCAAAGAATTCATATTTAGGAACTGACAGTTGTTTGACATTTGTGAAGTAATTGAATAGAAATAGTTTTTGCTACGGGTAAAGAATAGAACAGGAGAGAGTCTCCTTAAAAATAATATTTGTCCAAAGTGGTAACTCAATATAGGCGCCGTAATGCATAGGCGTGCATAAATATTTTGTATAGGGTATATGCACACTTCCTGTGTTCTCGATAATCATTTAAAATAGGACAGTCGTAATACCGACTGTCCTATGCTTATTTGATTACATTTTCATTTATACATATTTGATTTACATTCTATATTTGTCAATGTTTTCCAAATGACAACCAGTTGTTATATTCTACTTCCGGTATGCCGATTTGGAATTGATAGCTATAGCCGTTTGATCGCTATCGTGGTCACACACACACACACACAGAGAGAGAGAGAGAGAGAGAGAGAGAGAGAGAGAGAGAGAGAGAGAGAGAGAGAGAGAGAGAGAGAGAGACATTTTTTAAAAATCATTTTACTTTCGTATACGTGGTATAAGGAAGTATTGTGATGACGAAAATTTTCGACCTCCAGATTTTTGCAGATGTCCACGTTTTAAAATCCTCTGATACCAAAAAAGTGGTTTTTGAAAAATGTCTGTCTCTCTCTCTCTCTGTGTGTGTGACCACGATAGCGGTCAAACCGCTGTAGATATCAATTTCAAATTTTGTATTTACGTGTACAATCTCCCTCTTGAGATCTGATTAGGTTTTCAGTAAAATCGGTAGACCGGAAGTAGTAGTTTACTTCAGTGAAAAAATCGAATTTTGCCAATATTTTGTCAACTACTAAGTTTAAACAAATTTATAAAGAATTCATATCTACTTAAAATTAAAATTGAGAACAACTTTATTTAAAAAGTTTATCGAAATTCCTACCGAAAGTAGGTCTTTTACTCATATCGAAAAATCAGTTTTTTGCGAATATTTCGGAAGTCATACTTTTTAGACAGGTACGTTACAGGTATAAAAGTATTTAGAACTTAATTTTCAACACCCTTTCTAAAAGAAATTTTTCAAAATTCGGACCGGAAGTACCACTTTTACTCTTACCGAATAGCGAGTTTTTGCAAATATATCGAAAATTATGCATTATATATATATTTATCAAGAGTGCAAAAGTATTTAGAGCTGGATTTGCTATTTTTTTTGTATACATGAAATTTCAAAATTCGGACTGGAAGTAACACTTTTACTCTTAGGGAGTAGCACTTTTTTTTCGAATGTCTTGCAAAGTATGCATTCTATAGAGATTTATTAAAAGAATAGGAGTATTTATAATACGATTTTGAATAATTTTTATATAAAAAAATTCTTAAAATTCTATAATTTGAAACTCTCATACGTATAAGAAAGTCGTGTGGTGGTCACACCTCATTATTTGGTATCAGGGGACTTCAAAACGTGGACATCTGTAAAAATCTCGAGGTCGAAAATTTTCATCACAATACATCCTTATACTACGTATAAGAAAGTAATAAAATATACCTATCTATTCTTTAGTTAGATGCGGCTCAAAAAATAAAATATTCGTACACAAGCTAATAATAAATTGTGCTACCCCTCAAGTTTAGTATAAAAGTATCAAATGTATTTGTAATACTTTAATAAGGAAAGGGTATTTATAGCTTTCTTTCTCCTTCCCACATTATTTTCTATTTCAAGGCCAACTGTATCTGCTACACACATGGCCTTGTCTATTTTATCTTGTGGTGCTATCTATGAAATAATGTACAAACTTTTAACAGGCAGCTTTTTACAGAACGCCTATGTTTTTTTATCATATGTATTTCATGCTTTTTAGGAAAATAAAAGCATATTTTTTATTTCTATTTGCACTATCTTATCGCATAACATGCGTGCTTTATCCTAATGGCATTTTTATGCCCTTGGTTATATTTCTTTATTTATTTATTTATAACAATTAATTGCTTTAGACTAATCACTACTTAATTATACATCATTCCACTATTTAAATTTTATTATTCATATTCTTATTTTCACAAAAAGCATGACATAAGATTTTGGTACAAAATGGACTCGGTCGGTAACATTATAACCGGGCCTTAAGGCTGCGTTTGATAAGGTTTTGGCGGGAGAGAAATGTACCCAAAAAAATACCATTTTTATTTCCATTTTTTCAGGCGTAAGAAATCAAAACATGTAAATTTTATGCATTAAGCATGAAGATAAAGGTTAAACGAAGTGAACTGTCGTATTTTTTTTTAAACTAAGTTAATATATAAGCCGTAAATAAAATGGGAAGTTAGTGGTTTTGCAAGTACTAGAAAAAATAGCTACATTTAAAAATAACACGGTAAATTTATATGTAATATAGCAAGTACACTCGGTATTTATATTTGGTAGATAAAATTGGTAACAGTAGCTAAATATATGTGTAATTTTTAAAGTGATCCATGAAATAAAATTTGTAACATTTTTGTAAGCAATTTCATACATTTACAGATATCTGTTACATTTGCATCGCTTTACAGTGTAGCACTTATGGAATAGATGGCGTTAATATCTTGAAATTATTAGAAATTATTTAGATGTTAATTGCAATTTATATAATAATTTAAGTATCATTATAATTTAAAATTATAATTAACAGCAATTCGTGCGGCTACTAATTATAAAATTTAGTATGTTACGAGTTATTTAAAAATACCTAATAGACAATGAACAGTTGGTATCACAGGTTGGCACCATAAACTATAAAAAGTAACTACATAGTAGTACATAGTTTAATTTGTGATTTTAATCAAATTGTAATCTTTTAAAATATGGAGTTTTCTATTATCTTTAATTGAAAGATGCCTATCCTTTTACTAGAGAGATGAATTATGCAAATCAATTAAACTTGGCTGCTTTTAATGCTGATAAAAGCCTAATAGCTGTTTTATATGGCAGGTATGGCGGTATGGCATACTTATACCGCAAGATCAAAAATTATGTTGATAAAGGTTTGCCATGGAATGTAAAACGTCCGTCTTAGATATTCTTTTGAGATAATTCTGACAATTTAATTCATCTGTCAAAAACATGACATTTTAATACACGCTGTGTTAGTTTTCCATCGGATAAACTGCATGTTTGCTAGCGGATAAACTGCATGTTGATTTTCCATGGCAACGAAAATTCAATTCTGACAGTATCGTTCAAATAAATTTCATACATAAACATATGTATTATTCTCTTTCTTTTGTATATGTATTCAAAGGAATGTTAAATAAAAATATTTCGGTTTATTAATATTAATTAAATGATTCATTAAATTGTCTTACCAAATACCATTCGAGTTTGTGTTTATTTCCGGAACAAACTTTCATTTTGACAAAACTCAAACTTTGTTGCTTAAGGGTAACACGACTCGAACAAATAACAAAATGTAAAACCGCTCCACCTTCGGTGTCGCGGTTTTACCATGTTATTTGTTCTCGTCAGTTACCAAGCAACAAAGCTTTCGTTCAAACTGAAAGTTTGTCCGGATAAACACAAACTCTTATGGTATTACCCCCGACAAATTATCAGGTTAACTGTCATACTGACATTTGACTGACATAAAATTTGTAAATATATGTTTATTTAAAATGATTTACATGTTTGAATAACATAACACGAAAATTATCCAAACATAAACGCTTACTGTATTCTCATTTCCCAGATACCATTAACTAGCACACCTGTTCTAAAATATGCTTTGTAAGTTTTGTGTCCTGTGGTGTACACCGTAATTGAAAACCTACAAGATGTCAGAGAAAATATAAAGACAAATATTAATGACAGTGTGACAATGATATAACAGACATTAATAGACAAACGTTTTACATTCCATGGCAAAGCTTTATCAATAAAATTTTTGATCTCGCGGACACTCGCGAGGAACCAATACACTCTGTTAAAAATAGTACCGTTTTGGCGCGATATTTGAATTAAAAATTGCGCTTTCAACGTACCTATGACCAAATAATGCCTTAAAATATGTAGAATTTCTCTTATTCAAACTTACAAACAAAATCCATTCTATAAACTGCCCAGGAGCTAAAATACAAAATAGAAATAAAGCAAAAACTCTAAATTCAAACTATATATCAAATCACGCGTATATTTAGCGGGTAAAACATATTTATTAGAATGCTGAACTAATGGGTACGTTATGAAGACAATAATATGACTATATTTCTGTTTTGCATATTATTATTATTATTAGACATGATTAACAAAGATATGATATCGCATAGATGCAGTTACGTGTACGAAACGTATCAAGTAACAGAAAAAGTTTTATTTTGCGAACGCAAACACACTGCTCCATAACATTGTGATAGAGTTGGTTGTTACTTGTTGGAATTCCATTTTAATAAAATGCACAAAAGCACTTGAAATAAAACAAGGTGTTTCAAATTTCCAAAAATTGTATTAACAAAAATACGACTAGTTTCGCACACACTGTGGGCATTTTTGTTAATACAATTTTTGGAAATTTGAAACACCTTGTTTTATTTCAAGTGTTTTTGTGCATTTGGATGAGTATCACTTACCTTTAGCATTTAAAAATATGTTTAAGAATAACTAAATTTATAAATAAAATAAATATATAAAAAATAATTGAATTTAAATTTTTACAAATAAATTCAAAGGAATGGTTAAAGTTCGCGCGTCTTTCTCCCTAATTCTGCATGAAAGTTGACAAGTGTCGATTTGATTCACAGGCATAAAATAAAATTGTAAAGAAAGCCGCACAGACCAAATTTACAAATCGTATGTAAAGGTAGAAATTTAAGAATCAGGTAAAATGACCTTGAAATGTTTTGAGGTAATTGTTATTTAATTTTAGAATGCATACCGTGGCGTCATCCTATTATTACTAGTAGTACTTAAGATATAGGAAAATCTTAGTTGCGAACCGAAATGGATTTGCCACGATTGAAACGCACCCTTAAGTGCGCGTTTCAAAGTTGACAAATCCATTTCGGTTCGTATCTAAGATTTTAGCGTTTCTTAAGTACTACTAGTAATAATTGGATGGCGCCACGATGTTAATTCTAACAAATTAAACTAATTCTGAAGATCTAAAAACATTTCAAGGTCATTTTACCTGCTTATTGAATTTCTACCTACAAACGTAGATTTGGTCTGGCAGACTTTCTTTGCAATTCGATTTTATACATATGAATCTAATCGATACTTGTCAACTTTCATGCTGAAGGGAGAAAGACGCGCGAACTTTAAGCATTCATTTGAATTTATTTGTAAAAATTTAAAATTATGTTTCTTTTATTTATAAATTAAGTTATTCTTAAACATATTCGCTAAAGGTAGGTGATACTCATCCATTCGACTTTCTTATTTTCTTATTTCATATATATTTATATTTTGTAATTTATATTAATACAATGTTGTTCTCTTATTTTGGAAATAAACTAATATTATTATTATTATATAAAACCACACAATAAATAAACAGCAGTGTGTTTGTGTTATGCAAAAGAAAACATTTTCTGTTACTTGATACATTTAGTACGTAGCCTGCATCTCTGTTTATCATGTCTAAAAATAATAATAATAATAATATGCAAAACTGAAATATAGTCATATTATTGTCTTCATAACGTACCTATTAGTTCAACATTCTAATAAATATATTTCACCTGCTAAAAATACATGTAAAGTTAGTATTTGCAAATCCCAAGTGCCAGTTTGACAGTTGATCAGTTTTTTTCATGTTTTTATTTTATTTCTATTTTGTAATATGGCTCCTGGACAGTTTTCAGAATGGATTTTTATTTGTGAGATTACTAAGTTCGAATAAGAGAAATTCTATATACATATTTTAAGGCAAATTTGGTCATAGGTACGTTGTTACTTTATATTATAACTTTTCAATTCAAATATCGCGCCAAAACGGTACCATTTTTAACAGAATGTATTGGTTCCTATGTAAGTAAATTTAACAAGGAATTATAAGTATGCGATATCTGTTTATTTTATAACATAACCTAGCCATAATTTGTGAAGCTGTGCACATTCTCTTATTATATTTTACTGTATTATACACTATCTGTACGTTTAAGTACGTCACGAACATATTAGATAAGGCACTTCTAACCAAACCGTGAAAATCGCCACCCAAACAGCGTCAAGTATTTTTACAATAAAGATGATAGAAACAGTTTTAAATATGTACAAAGATTTAACTCTACAACCACCAAAAATAAAAAGAACAGTAATTGTAATAAAAATCTTCAAAATTAAGTAAGGTAAAGGTATTATTTTAATGTTAATATATTATAAATAATGAGGCTATTATAAAGATTATTGTTATTAATCGAAACTAGAAAACCGGCGAACTGACCTCCGGAAGAAAGAGTGGGCAGGCATACGTGATTTGAAGTAGGGATGCGCACGATATATTGTTTTGTAAAAAAGTATCGATGTTTTCTTTTCGATAATCGTGATTAAAATCGATATTTTTTTATTTAATAATATTGACTGTTATCGATTTTTTTATTCGATAATATCGTTTAATCAAAAATGCCATTCTACTTATATCCTGGTAAACAATCTTTGACATTTTACACATTTATTTTACATTAATATACAAAAGAAACTGTTCATATTATACAGAATACAATAGAATATATTTTTAAGAAAGAAGTTGGAAATTTGAAAAATGCCTACTGCGATGTTTGCTGTTTCGTAGAAATTATAATCCGGAAGCGGCAGCGGAATATTGCATTTCATAGACTTGACATCTCGTATAGTTCGCCGAATCGCCTTCATGGGGTGTTTGTTATCTTTATCACAATTACTATTTCCTCAAAATTGTAAAGAAGATATGTTTTAAAATGTTTATTTTTTACTTGTATTTATGTATGTGTTTTATACAACTAGAATTATATATTTGAGTTTTGGATTTCTTATACGTTATAGATACAAATTTATATTTTGTTTGTCTTTTTATTGGATTTTTTTTTTGTGTTTTGAGTAAATATATATTTTAAGTTAAAGATTTTATTTGTTACTAAATGGCTTGAAAAGCCACAGCAAAGAACTTTTAATATAAACATGATAAAAATGTCGATATCAAGGTATATCGATATTCTTCATTCAATATTTGTTTAAAATCGATTTTGAATTTTTGATACATTATTCGATTCTAATATCGATATTTTGAAACGTTGCGCATTGGAATTTTTTTATTTGCTAATTTCTATATAGTTTGAACTATAAAATTTGATGAATATGTCAAAAATACTATAGACATGGTGTGCAGTTTCTATTTAAAAAATAAACGATTTCAAAGTTCTGAAAACTGCTAACAAATAAAATGTACCTATATTTACATTTTAAGTAATTAGCAACAACCTTAACAAGTTTTGAAGAAAAATATAAAACGTTCTTAGCCGACAATTTCTTCGCTAACTTCGTAAATATAAAACAGTTATTAGGCTTTTGTCGGCGTAAACAGTCCCAGTTTAATTGATTTACATAATTCATCTCATTAGTAAAAGCATAGGCATCTTTCAATTAAGGATAACAGAAAACTCCATATTTTAAAATATTGCAATTTCATTAAACTCCCAAATTAAACTATGTAGTTACTTTTTGGTTTTGTGGTGCCAACCAGTGATGCCAACTGTTGATTGTCTATTACGTACTTTCAAATAACTCGTAACATACTAAATTTTATAATTAGTAACCGCAAAAATTGTTGTTAATTATAATTTTAAATTATAATGAATAATTAAAGTATCGCATACCACACAACTAGCCTCTAAATAATTGCAAGATAATATCGCCATCTATATTATATGTGCTACACTGTTAGGCGACGTAAATGTAACAGATATCTGTAATGTATGTAAAGATCCACCAAAAATGTAAACAAATTTTATTTCATGGATCACTTAAAAAATTACACATGTATTTAGCTATTGTTACTATTTTTACCTTCCAAATATAAATACCGAGTGTACTTGCTATATTACATATAAATTTACCGTGTCATTTTTAAATGTAGCCATTTTTTCTAGTACTTGCAAAACCACTAACTTCCCATTTTATTTACGGCTTATATATTAACTTAATTTTAAAAAAAATACGAGCGTTCACTTCGTTTAACCTTTATCTTCATGCTTAATGCATAAAATTTACATGTTTTGATATTTTACGCCCGTAAAAATGGAAATAACAATAGTATTTTTTGGGTACACTTCTCTCCCGCCAAAACCTTATCAAACACAGCCTTAAGGCCCGGTTATAGTCGGTAAAAATTTCATTAGGTATGAAATTAGCTAGAGTTCGAAATCTAATGCTATATAGATGTCGCTAAATGTACGGATTACACTAAAATTAAAATGTAGTTCGTTGCCATGGGGATGCAGTCGAAAGTAAAGCAAACGATTTATTTACTGAATTGTAGAACGAACTGGATCGCGCAGGTAACGTTATGAATGAATATCGGTCTTCTAAAGTAAGAGGGAGATACCTTGCAAGTCGTATACCTCTCTTTCCGTCCTACACATTATTGTAAGTGGATATAAAGCACAGGTATTTAAAATAAATAGGAAACACCATTGAATAATGTAAATTTCTTTAAGACTATAATATATTTAAAAAATGTAATTTTTTTGATAGGCACATATATTTATATTTTCAACTAGAAATATGTTCTCTACATTGCTTATTATAAGTTTCCCTATTTGTTGAGTTATATTGCCCATGATAAAATTTTAGTATTTACCATGTACTCATATATTTTTTAGTTTATAGGTAGTATTTTCTTGCTGTATTTCCTTCATCTAAAAAAATAAATTGTCCTACTTTTGAAATAAAGAATTAAAAAATATATTTAGGAATGAGCATTTCAAATTATACAAAATTGTTTGAAATATGTAGTGTTATTTCATAAAAAAATTAGCCAAATTTTAAGAATTTTTTATATAAAAATTATTCAAAATCCTATTATAAGTACTTCTATTCTCTTAATAAATGTCTATATAATGCATACTTTGCGAGATATTCGAAAGAAAATGCAACTCGCTAAGAGTAAAAGTGATACTTCCGGTCTGAATTTTTAAATTTTATTTATAAAAAAAATATTCCAAATCCAGCTCTAAATACTTTTATACTCTTGATAAATATATATAGAATGCATAATTTACGACATATTTGCAAAAAGTCGCTATTCGATAAGAGTAAAAGTTTTACTTCTGGTCCAAATTTGGAAATTTTTTTATACAAAAGGTATTGAAAATTAAGTTCTAAATACTTTTATACTCGTAACGTACCTGTCTAAAAAGCATGACTTGCGAAATATTGGCAAAAAACTGACTTTCGATAAGAAAAAGATCTACTTCCGGTAGGGATTTCAAAAAACTTTCATAATAAAATTCTTCTCAAATTTAGTTCTGAATACATATGAATTCTTTATAAATTTGTCTAAACTTAGTAGTTGACGAAATATTGGCAAAATTCGATTTTTTCACCAAGTAAACTACTACTTCCGGTATACCGATTTTACTGTAAATCTAATCAGATATCAAGAGGGAGATTATACTCGTAATATTTGGAATTGATAGTTATAGCGGTTTGATCGCTATCGTGGTCACACGCACACACACAGAAAGAGAGAGATATTTTTTAAAAACCATTTTACTTTCTTATACGTGGTATAAGGAAGTATTGTGATGAAGAAAATTTTCGACCTCGAGATTTTTGCAGATGTCCACGTTTTGAAGTCCCCTGACACCAAAAAAGTGGTTTTTGAAAGATGTCTGTCTGTCTGTCTGTGTGTGTGTGCGCGCGTCACGTGTACAATCTCGCTCTTGAGATCTGATTAGGTTTTCAGTAAAATCGGTAGACCGGAAGTAGTAGTTTACTGCAGTGAAAAAATCGAATTTTGCCAATATTTTGTCAACTACTAAGTTTAAACAAATTTATAAAGAATTCATATGTACTTAAAATTAAAATTGAGAACAACTTTATTTAAAAAGTTTTTCGAAATTGATACCGGAAGTAGGTCTTTTACTCTTATCAAAAATCAGTTTTGTGCAAGTATTTCGCAAGTCATGCTTTTTAGACAGATACGCTACGAATACAAAAGTATTTAGAACTTAATTTTCAATATCTTTTGTATAAAAAATTTTTCAAAATTCGGACCGGAAGTATCACTTTTACTCTTATCGAATAGCGATTTTTTGCCAATATGTCGTAAATTATGCGTTCTATAAATATTTGTCAAGAGTACAAAAGTATTTAGAGTTGGTTTTGAAATATTTTTTGTATAAATATAATTTCAAAATTCGGACTGGAAGTAACACTTTAACTCTTAGCGAGTAGCACTTTCTTTCGAATATCTCGCAAAGTATGCATTCTATAGAGATTTATTAAGAGAACAGAAGTACTTATAATAGGATTCTAGATAATTTTTATATAAAAAAATTTAAAACTCCATAATTTGAAACGCTCATACGTATAAGAACGTCGTGTGGTGGCCACACCTCATTTTTTTTCGAATGTCTTGCAAAATATGCATTCTATAGGGATTTATTAAGAGAATAAAAGTATTTATAATACGATTTTGAATAATTTTTATATAAAAAAATTCTTAAAATTCTATAATTTGAAACTCTCATACGTATAAGAAAGTCGTGTGGTGGCCACACCTCATTATTTGGTATCAGAGGACTTCAAAACGTGGACATCTGTAAAAATCTCGAGGTCGAAAATTTTCATCAAACTATATCCTTATACTACGTATAAGAAAGTAATAAAATATACCTATCTATTCTTTAGTTGGATGCGGCTCAAAAAATAAAATATTCCTACACAAACTAATAAATTCTGCTACCCCTCAAGTTTAGTATAAAAGTATCAAATGTATTTGTAATATTTTAATAAGGAAAGGGTATATAGCTTTCTTTCTCCTTCCCACATTATTTTCTATTTCAAGGCCAACTGTATCTGCTACACCACAATTGGCCTTGACTATTTTATCTTGTGGTGCTATCTATGAAATAATGTACAAACTATTAGGAAGCAGCGTTTTACAGAACGCCTATGTTTTTTATCATATGTATTTCATGCTTTTCAGGAAAATAAAAGCATATTTTTTATTTCTGTTTGCACTATCTTTTCGCAATACATGCGTACATTATCCTAATGCTATCCTTATGCCCTTGATTATATTTCTTGATTTTTAGAATTAGTTGATTACGATTTATAACAATTAATTGCTTTAGACTAATTACTACTTAATTATAAATGATTCCCCTTTTTAAATTTTATTATTCATATTCTTATTTTCACAAAAAGCATGAAATAAGATTCTGGTACAAAATGGACTCGGTCGGTAACACTATAACCGGGCCTTAAGGTCGTGGGTCTCGCAGAGATTTATAAGTCTTCGGCCATTATCATTGACTATTTCTTCACCAAATGGTCCCACTACTGGGCTATTGTTTGCCCTTCCTGTTCTTCCGTTATAAATTAACGATAATGTATATAAGATGAGCACTTAGAGCCGATAAAGTACAGTTCCTTAGAGGAATTTAGTAATTATAGTATTTTATTTGATTTTTGTGTTAAACATATATTTACGCTAAAAATTAAATAAAAAATGAATATATTATGCAATCGAATATCAATGTTTTTATGATAGACTTTTAGTATAATAATCTTTGTGAATATTGCTCGAAAGGGATTAGAATAGTTGGGTTAATTCCTTTTGTGAAGATCGAGTGCTATATAAGAAGTGAAATAGTGAAATTTGGACAGACTATAAAGGTAAGATTTCAGTATTGGGTAAATATGGTGGACACGCGTTACATTCCGTTGCACGTCATACTAGGTCCATGACGACTAGCCTTGTATATGTTGCTGGATCTATTTTTATTTCTGTCAGTGACATTTGATATAACCAAAGAAAAAATTATTCACAACACAATAACTATAACGTAATATATTTAGTAATTGAAATGCTCTAAGACTTCAGTCTTTCTCAACTTATTTATTATATTGATTTAGATTGTCAAAAAACCTTAAATGTTTCATTACGTATCCATAATATATTTTAAAATAAGTACTACTTACGCAATTCGCATTAAATTTAACACATGATTATAGAAAAGTTTGTAAAAAGCATCGATTGTTTACAGAAACCTTTCGGCATTATATTCAATGGACGCAAATAAATAATAAATACACTTCTAAGAAGCACTGTTTTTAAACAATTTATATCAAAGCAAAAATAAACATGAAAAATTTGACAGGAAGAATATACACAACGCACGTCTTTTTGACAGATATGTCAACACCGAATTGAACTATTGTCTATTAAGAGTATGTAATAAAGAAATTTAATATTGAAACGGAAATTATGTGTTTATTTGCCATGAATGCGTATATTACGATCAACTTTTTTTTGCATGTGTTTAAACTAGATTTTCAATACACAATGCAAAATAGTTTATTCTGTGAATTAATTTGTGTACTGTACTATCTAGAGGCTACAGTTATGCATTAATGGTCTGTGTAAATCTGAAAATTGTAATTGATAAATGTTTCATTTAGTGAATAAAATCATTGCCAAAATGTAAGTGAAGATATTTATTTAACATATATTTTGAGGCTTATAATATTTTCTTTTGCACAGATGTAAATCCTATTTAGTGAATCGCATAGATCTGAAGTATTCGATATTGGTAATGTACAGCTACATCTCTTTTAATAGAAAGGTCTCGGACAATTGAAAAGAAGATAAACCAAGATTTGAATGAAGCAAATACAACTTGGCTGGAGTTTGTTATATGTTTACATATTTTGTATGTTTACAATTATAAATTACCCACCGAAATACAAGAGTATAAAACTGACTCCACGATTTCAAGCCATAAATTAATCTTGATTCTAGATTAAACAATAACAGAAGTGACGTATTTCAGAATTTTAAGAAGATTTGTATTATAATAATATTAAGTTAAAATAAAACTGCCAAATATAACTTTTATTTCATCTTTCCTGCCTTATAATATTTTTAATTTGAAGAGACTATTGGGTTTTTGTGTTTGATAAAAACACTATTTGAACAAATTACAAATATTTATAACAGGCAGATAATGTATTATATGTTCCTTAAGAAAGATACCATGGCGGTTATGGCCAAATGTCTGTAAAAGGTAGGAATTTTAATTATGGTTGCTAATATAAATAAGAACTTTGATAGTTCAAGAAGTTTATTTCAATTCAGTAAGAGTCAATGTTTTTAACACTACATATTAAATAAATTTTGTATCAAATTGAAATCCAAATACTATTCTTACTATATCCTTGCCATATATTAATGAAAAGCAACCTAAATTAGTTAACAGTAATTTTGAAATTCTTAATAAGCAAAAAAAACTATGTGTTGCTACGATGTATAGAATTCCTCAAAATACTTTATAAATGTTTGCAGATGTACAAACATGTTGCTCTTAAGGTGACAATCTTGGAAAAAGTATTGAATCAAATAATTTGCTTTCATAGATGATTAGTAAGCATTGGACACTTTAAAACTTCAAAATTAGTCTATGTCAATGCTTCACACATTTTACTGCTTGATCCTAAAGTACTTTCAGGATCTGTATATGTTTTACCAAAGCATCTATTTTTTACTTTTTAAAGATTTTCAATTCATTGTTTATTGCTTCAAGTTGTGTTTTCATTAAATCTGAGAATTGCATCTGAATTTAAATCTGCATGATTTATTGGAAAATTCCAGTAATTCTTGTTGGAGTAATGTATGAAAACATGATGACTTAAAATGAACGGGATAGATACATGCCAAAATATTTTTTTTATTATTAATAATGATAAAATCAGATTTCTGGAAATACAATTTTTCAAATTTATTAAATCCTGCCTTTTACATGCAATTAACCACACATTTTGTACCGTCTCTTCCTTGGGAAACCTGCAATACTTAATCTGACTATCTCTACTTTTTCAATTGTATTTACGACAATCGTATACAATACAACCAGGCATATTAAATCGAATATTACTTAAAAAAACGATAAAAGAGCTTCAAACTGCGTCAAAATGTAGCCCATATGAGATCTGTCAATCTGACTTGCTCCGCAATCACGTCATTGACAGCTAAAGTGAGCATACCAGTATAAGTGTATCGTGGTTATGACAACATGTAAACGTCATCGATGACGTGCAACTGAACTTAACGCGTCTCCAGTATATATACCTTTTACAATTTAACCGCCCAACTTTATTCGTATAATGTAATGCCTGATTTCTTAAGTCATTAATTTAATTAAGTTGTTAATGCTGCAAAACTTTTTGAACGCCCGTTACTGATTTGCTGTTAATGAAAGCCTGCTGCGGCGCCCATTACATGATACGCCGCCTGCGATGCGTACCTCGCTTACCGTTCTGCGGCCGCTAGTTTTATAGTATTATTGCAATTGCAGAACATTTTTTATTTATATTAAAGTACTTCTAGTAATAATAATCTTTATTATTAAATGAATCTAATTATGGATTACATAATAGAGAACTGTATTACTATTCCTTAAAAAATTAAATATATTTACAAATTGTGATAATAACAAAATGGAAAAGGGTATAAGTTCTTTAAAAAAAATTATGTACTCCAATGAACAATTTAAAACAAGTAGGAAAGTTTATTTTTTTTGTGTTATTTAGAGGGAAGTAATAAGTTAATTCAAAAAATTGCAGCTTAGATTCCATATTGCAAATTTCATTAAAACTGGAACATAATAGATTATATTCAAGTTATATACACAAAGAACATCTTGCTTGTGAAAGTACCAATATTCTTACTTTAATAATAAAAAAATAAATCAGTAGACTTATTTGCCCGCTACCCCCCGGATGAATTGGTTTATGCAACTGTATTCATAATTTAATTATCTTAAAACATTAAATATATATCTCGGAAACATTATCTGCTGAAAAAACAACATCCAGGGATACTGTATTTTAATACAAATGTTTGACATCCTTGTCCTATTTGCAGCTTCTCTTAGAAAATCCTTGGAATAACTGCCATTGCTATGTGGCAGATATTGCCAAATTGCGCACTATCCGACCTAGGAGCGACAAATTAGAGAGAAGAGATATTGCGTATATGTGTCTTGACTGAATACTATGCATATGGTTCTTAATTTGGGATTGTTGAGGTTAAAGAGTTTATACCACAAATATATTATCCATACAATACACATGTCTGCGATATCTCCTTTGTATTATATGTGTCTCCTGGGCCGCAAAGCCGCTCAAGTAGACAACGTTTGCTTCATAGCGACGTTAGTTGTCCTCAAAACTGAGGTGTTTCTAAGAGAACCTAGAAATGGCAGCATGTATTCTTAATGTATTACAATAACTGCTTCTGCCTCGAAAGGTATTCGACGATATTCCTTAGCTACACCGTATTGACGAGGACAAGAAAGTCTGAATCACGTGTCTCTGATTTCACTAGATCGAAAATGTTCGCTAATTAACTGTTAAATGACACTTATGTTGAAAATGTATGCCTTGTGATGACGTTAATTGTTCTCAAAACGAAGATTTTGTAAAGAAGCTACAAACGACAAGCTAGCTTCATTGTGTATTGAAATAGACGTACATAAATTAGCTATCATATATTTGCCTAATTCTTCTAGAATTAAAGGTAGTGGAATACAACGTTTGGATACATAGCACACAAGCTTTTCTTTTTGTCGAATGCTCATATGCCTTGCAAACGCAACCAATGATTTCGTATAAAGATGTGTATCGATTTAGCGCCTATAGTTTCTGCTTGGAGACACTAATCTTGTCAAACTATTGTGGAAAGTGGGGTAATAATAATGTAAATAAAGATTAACCAAAATCTCCATATTTTCAACTGACACAAATAATTTATATATCATTAACATTTTAAAATAAAGGAAAATACGAAAAAGAATCAAGTTGTTTAAGTGTTTGAAGTCTGGAATTTGAATGAGAAGATTTTATATATTACACATTTTATTCATTCAGCGGCACTCTGGCTGTGCTGTAGTAATGATAGCAAACAGTTTGAAACACCCGTGTCTATAGTTATCCCCTACACCTAGTAGTTTCCATTTTTATTTTTAATTTACACATTTACACTTTATTCTCTATGGGTATAAAAGGAAGTGTATGTGGTCGTAGTGGTGTATCAATGCACCTCGAAGCCCAAGTTCTATAATTTAATCTTATTTTTTTAGTTGATGTTTTGTTATTTTGGGTAATTCTTTGCACTAATTTCTAAAAAAAAATACTTGGCAGTTCAATGTAATTGTCATACTTTGTACCACTGGTTGTCAGGAGTAGTCAGTATTGACTCATATCAGCGTCTATTCGGTTGCATAGTCCAACATTACATTATTGCTAGACGTTTTAATTCTGCATTATAATAATGCTGTATGGCCCAGTAAAAAGACGGGCTTCTGAATATTATATTCTATATAGAACTAAAACATTCTCAATTAATAAACGTAATTTTAAGCAAACATTCGCTTTATGTTATTGTAATACAAATGTATACTTATAAATGAAAGTGGTTGTGTGCGATGTCCAGACTAATCTGTCGCAGTTAGAACTGTGAAATTTTTTACACAGATAGTCGTAATAGTGACGCAGTGTACATTGCCACCAGGTTGAAAGTTAACGGTTGCTGAAAGTTTTCATAGGCTTTCTCCACCATCCTTACTTCCAAATCTAAGTTGTCATTTTGACTGTCATAAATGTCATAAAATCACTCGTTGTCATTACACTTATCTAGACTTTTCTAAATATCATATAAAGGGTAAGTCATCACCGCGGGGAAGGCAGTATGTGACTTTATGAGAGAAGATATTTCGAAGCGGTGTTGTTCCTATGATAGTCATTTATTAGGAGCACCTTTTAAAATTATATTGTATATTACATGTATATTATTGTATTTCCCGTATAATTCTTAGTCAAAAAGTGATAAGATAGTATAGGTTTAAAATTTAAGGTTTTCGACTTATTACCATTTTTCTGAAAAATTGCATGTTTTTATACAATTATATTTCTCGAAAACGGCGTATTAGATGGACACAATTTATGGTAGGGTTCTTCATAATAAAAGGCCTTAATACAGAATTGTTTTATATTTTTGCAATTACTAATTGAATTTGCAAAAAACTAGATCAAATTTATATCACACTTTTTTGTCAAAAAGGGATTTTTTTCAAATGGAACACCTTGTACATCTGTTCATTTTTGAATTGCTGACTGAATTTCGCACCTTAAACATGTAAGACATTATTTTAAAAGTGACCATTACTGAGCTGTTGTCATTTCTTGATATAATTTTGCCAACTTTATGTTTTTTATTTTAATACGATCTTTTTGTACTGAAGGACTGTCAGACAAATTATTTATTAGCCCAAAGAGTTTTCCAGCAGCGTAAAACTGACAGAAAATATCCCAGAAGAGATGGTTTTAGATGAGTAATGGAGACTTACATTACTTCTTTTAGAATAGCTAATTCAAAACCCCGGAAACCTATATACCAAACAAAAGTAACGGATAAAGGCATTAACTTCGTTTATTTTTTGGATAAAATCTCGAAGGGATGTAGCGATTTTGACTAAGGGAAATATTTTCATCGCATTTTCTGTTTCCTACGTCATTTGTTTTTCATGTTATGATGTCACCGACTTTTTTTTTAAATGAAAACCTATAATTTTTTTTAATTGATTTGGATAGTACTTTCAATTCCCTATCCAGCGGTATAAAACTTTTAATATATTAGATTTGAAAAAAAATGAAAAAAAGAGTCTTATAGTTGAAATATTAAAAATTCATTAAACAATTCTAGTCACATAAATTTATTATAAAAATTTTGAAACCCCGAACTATAAATTTATTATCTACTCTATACAAAGTTAATGATTACATAAAAACTAAATTGTGCTACCCTCTTGCGTTAAAGATATAAAATATGCAAGAGGACAGAAGGTATGATGCCACCACGATAACACACCTTCTATTTATAACAAACACAGAGACGTTTGTCTACTAATTAATTTTTAATCGCCAGCTTATCCCTCACTAAGCCTTACCTTTCACTCTTCCCAATGTTGATGTCGAAGATGATGGTCAGTACTGCCGCTAACCAGTCGGGCAGGAATAGGTTCGTTCACTCAATAAGTGAAGGTGTTATACATATAATAAGGGCATCAGTTTCGATTAATTATATTGACCAGTGTCGTTTTATTTCTTTCACAGAATATAAAAGAACAATATACAAATAATAATTTATATGTAGATATATATATATAAAGTTTACTTTAATTTACTTTAAAATTTAATTTCATATTCATGACTATTTTACATTCCGAAATTTTACATTCATAATATATTTTTCCCCAATTTATTATATAATTTAATGAACTAACCTTAATGTGTAAATTTTGGTGTGATGTGTGTGCGAAATTATTATTCTTATATCCACTTCTTTCCCTTCAATGAGTAATGTGCCTACCCTTCTTAAAATTGTTTCATCAATGATCCTCTGCTTACTGTATTTAATTTAACATGTTTTACATTCCAAATACTAATGCTTCTATCCTTTTTCAAACTACTGTTATTTTTCTTTTATGAAACTGTTAATACATCGTTGTTCTTCAACCTGTAACTGCTACTACTGCTATTCTTCTTTCGCCCTTTTTATATGGTATTCATAACTGTTTCTATAATTTTTCACGTTTTTAAAATTTTCTTGACATGTATCTTTTTTTTCAAAATCAATAATAATCTTGTTCTCGTTTCCAAAGTGATTGATCCCAATATTTGACATATTATTTTCTTTGGAGTAGGCGTATTTATTACAGTTTAAATATGCATTATATTACGTAAAATTTCATCCATATAAAGATCTACATTTATACAGTGTATATAAGCCAAATGGAATAAATTCATTATTTCGGTTACCTACTGTACATATTTATAAAAAAACCCGAAACGTGTTATATTTAATTTATAAATTAACATTCTTCAACGTGAAAATGCGATCCCTACCTTCAACCCCCTTCGAATGATAGGTACAACCCCCATTTTTTTAAATGGGAAATATAGGCTTGTGATATATCGTTGTAAAGGTCTCTTTATTCTCTATTCAAAAATGTTATAATTTTCATGTTTGTTGCAACAATTAAGATAGAATAAAATAAAATCATGTTGTTATCGAAATTCGCTACAATATACTCAAAAAATAAAATTTAATGCAAAATGTAAAGAAAAATTTAAAACGCCAAAAAAAAATATGAATGTCAATGAAGTAGATGTTCAAAATGTTCACCATGAACGTCTTGGCAACATCCTAATCTTAAATAAAACTGTCTTCTAACATTATTTAACATATCAGGCGTGATCGACCTAATCGCAAGCGTTATTCGTTCTCTTAAGTCATTTAAATCCAAAGGTTTAGTTTTGTACACAATGCTCTTCAAATATCCCCATAAAAAAAAATCAAGTAAGGTCAGATCAGGTGATCGCGCTGGCCATTCTATCGATCCTCGCCTTCCTATCCACCGATTGGGAAATATTGCATCGAGGTACTGCCGGACATTGCGTTGGTAATGTGGTGGTGCTCCATCCTGCTGAAACCATATCGTATTCATTGGAACTTGAGGGTTTCCTGGATCAGGATATAAATTTGCCAAAGTTGGAATGACATCATTTTGAAGTAGTGCCAAATAACGATCGCCATTCAAATTGCCCTCAATGAAAAGGGGACCAATGATATGGTTTCCAACAATACCTGTCCAAACATTAACTTTTACTGGGTATTGTGTGTGTTCTTCCCTCATCCAGTGAGGATTTTCCGTAGACCAGTAGCGGCAATTTTGCCGATTAGCATGACCGCTAAGAGAAAAAGTGCACTCATCAGAAAACATAACGTCTTCTAAATTGATAATATTGTTATCCAGCATGTCCATCATTAGCTCACAAAAATAAGTTCTTCTATCAAAATCGTCTTCCATAAGCTCCTGAGTAGATATCATTTTATAGGGATGCATTTTATTTTCTTTTAATATGTTTACTATCGATGTATGGCTAACATTTAATGTTGTGGATGCATGTCTACTCGATGTATGTGGGTTTTCCATAAACTCAAGCATCCCATCTACTTTGATTTCATCACTCACTGCATTGGCAGCTGGTTTTTTTATCTGCCTTACATGACCAAACTCTCGAAACTGCTTCTCTATCTTACTTATTGTTCCTTGAGATATAGGCGGTAAATCAGGAAATTTCTCATGAAATAGGCGGGTTACTTCTTGTTGTGTTCGGGTTCTATCTCCGTAACCAATCATTTGTATGACTGTTATTTTATGCATTTCCGTTAATCTAACCATTTCCCAGAATTGTATTTTACGAAATTCAAACTAAAATTATCAAACTGTCAATTTAAATTACAACTTTTAAATACAAAACTATTTACTAAGGCGTTTTAAACAAACTAATGTTGCCACGGAAACTTTTTAAAGTATTTTTAATGGATACCATCTAAAAAGCACATTGGTATGGTTTTTACTCACTTTCTTATTATGAATATTTTTTTTATTTTTTAAGTATATTGTAGCGAATTTCGATAACAACATGATTTTATTTTATTCTATCTTAATTGTTGCAACAAAGATGAAAATTATAACATTTTTGAATAGAGAGTAAAGAGACCTTTACAACGATATATCACAAGCCTATATTTCCCATTTAAAAAAATGGGGGTTGTACCTGTCATTCGAAGGGGGTTGAAGGTAGGGATCGCATTTTCACATTGAAGAATGTTAATTAATAAATTAAATATGACATGTTTCGGGATTTTTTATAAATATGTACAGTAACCGAAATAATGAATTTATTCCATTTGGCTTATACACACTGTATATTGAGTATGTGTTTAAATTGACACCTTAAATAAGCATTAATAATCATGAATATATTTTACTGTTAGTATTTCTTTTTATAATGTCACTATTAATGAACATCAAATAACTAAACTTTATATATATATATATATATATATATATATATATATATATATATATAAGCTAAACGGAAGACCATCAGGTGACAGACCACCATTTGCAGCTTCAGCTAGAAGATCCTCGGTTTTGAGTAATGTTGCTCTACAGCGGATTATACCCAATATTTTTCTTTTTCTGATATTTTATGTAACCGCGATAGTTTCTTATTCTTTCATTTATATATATATATATACTTAACAAATATAACATTACACCAGCAACTGAATAGATAGGCCCAGAACAAGTCTATTATTAAACCCCAGGTATAATGATCAGCAAAGCCAAACACACTCATACAAATTAAAACCAGATTTATTGTTCTGATCCACAATTTTAAGAATAGTCATCAAAATTTATAAATGCTAAAGTTATCCACCATATATTTTATAATGCTGCAAGTCTAAGTTGCAATTACCCACAATTTTAACAAAAAAAAACTATACCCAATTATACCCTTCACTAACAATTGAAATACCTACAATTTAGTTATAAATAATCCTATTCGAGTTTAATCAAATTAAATTATTACAAGATTGCTCGCATTAAGAAAAAAAAATGAACAGTTTGACAAATCTAAATCAGTGGCTTAGACTAGCTAAAGTTAAACAAAGTGACACAAATCTACAATTGCTGTATTATAGTCGACACGCAGCCTGGTTACAAAATTTATATCAATAAGCACTAGTTATGCAACCCCCTGTACCCCCTGCACATACCAAGCTGTGAGACCACCAAATACTATAACTTAGATGGTAAATAAGATGTGAGCTCAGATATCTTTGCCTTACAAGATCGTTTACAATTAAAATTAAAACATCAGCGATTATAATTCGCACAAAAAAAAACTATTTGGCTGATAACTCAGTCCAGAAATTAATACTTAATACAAGCTTACAAAAGCAAACATTAACATAAGTGTGAGAATTTAAAAGGCACAATAAGACATAATGAGTTAACCTACGAGCAAATTTTCCTTATTAAACCCTCGGAGAGGTTAGAATTTACATCAAATGGAACGTTATGTGCCTTATTTGCAATTAGACAAAGGCCCAAATGGCCCAAAACTTGAAACTATTAAGTTACATTAAAAGACACTAAAGTTTGATAACTATAGCAATATCTAACTGCTCGACAGGCTAAAAGAACAATGAAATTAGCACACACCGACGCCTGTGTTCAAAAGTTTTAACCGTAGGTGTGCTATACACACATGATACACTCGAATAAAAGAACGTATTGACAATTCACAAATACCTGGTTTCAGATCATCCATACAAGAACCTGTACATAGCACAATGTTTCGGTAGGTATCTCCACAGTAGGGTTCCTCGACATTCAGGACTTTTCCATAAGGCAGATCTTTAAATTCATCACCTCGAAAGTTGGATTTAATACTACGAAGCTCCCTTTTCCAAGAAACAAAACCATCCAGGAAGCACGTGCTCCAAGATCGGCAAATGGCCGCTGATACGGTTTATAGGTTAATTACAGTGCACGTGTTGCAAACTAAAAGGAAGGTGGACGAAAACACCGCAAATTAGAACTGATGAAAAAGACGAAAAATATACTTACAATAGCGCAACGTTCCCACCAAAAAAAAAACATCCAAGAAGTCAAATCGGTACGACAAATAAAAACGTGCTTTGAACAAACTATTTCATCCCACTTCACTGGTGGATTATTAACGAAATTACTAATTACTACAACTCAATTTATTGTTCAAGGTTTGATCGAAAAAGAAAGACGTAGATTGAAATTTTAAGGCTGCGTTTGATAACGTTTTGGCGGGAGAGAAATGCACCCAAAAAATACCATTTTTATTTCCATTTTTCAGGCGTAAGAAATCAAAGCATGTAAATTTTATGCATTAAGCATGAAGATAAAGGTTAAACGAAGTGAACGGTTGTATTCTTTTTCAAATTAAGTTAATATATAAGCCGTAAATAAAATGGGAATACAGTGGTTTTGCTAGTACGACAAAAAGTGCCTACATTTAAAAATTACACAGTAAATTTATATGTAATATAGCAAGTACACTCGGTATTTATATTTGGTAGATAAAATTGGTAACAGTAGCTAAATATATGTGTAATTTTTAAAGTGATCCATGAAATAAAATTTGTAACATTTTTGTAAGCAATTACATACATTTACAGATATCTGTTACATTTGCATCGCTTTACAGTGTAGCACTTATGGAATAGATGGCGTTAATATCTTGAAATTATTTAGATGTTAATTGCATTTTATATAATAATTTAAGTATCATTATAATTTAAAATTATAATTAACAGCAATTCGTGCGGCTACTAATTATAAAATTTAGTATGTTACGAGTTATTTAAAAATACCTAATAGACAATGAACAGTTGGTATCACAGGTTGGCACCATAAACCATAAAAAGTAACTACATAGTAGTACATAGTTTAATTTGTGATTTTAAACAAATTGTAATCTTTTAAAATATGGAGTTTTCTATTATCTTTAATTGAAAGATGCCTATCCTTTTACTAGAGAGACGAATTATGCAAATCAATTAAACTTGGCTGCTTTTAATGCCGATAAAAGCCTAATAGCTGTTTTATATGGCAGGTATGGCGGTATGGCATAGTTATACCGCAAGATCAAAAATTATGTTGATAAAGGTTTGCCATGGAATGTAAAACGTCCGTCTTAGTTATTCTTTTGAGATAGTTCTGATAAATTATTAGGTTAACTGTCATACTGACATTTGACTGACATAAAATTTGTAAATATGTTTATTTAAAATGATTTACATGTTTGAATAACATAACACAAAAATTATCCAAACATAAACGCTTACTGTATTCCCAGATACCATTAACTAGCACACCTGTTCTAAAATACCCTTCAATCATGTAAGTTTTGTGTCCTGTGGTGTACACCATAATTGAAAACCTACAAGATGTCAGAGAAAATATAATGAGAAATATTAATGACAGTGTGACAATGATATAACAGACATTAACAGACAAACGTTTTACATTCCATGGCAAAGCTTTATCAATAAAATTTTTGATCTCGCGGACACTCGCGGTACTTCCTTGTTAAATTTCCTTAGGTAGAAACCAATACACTCTGTTAAAAATAGTACCGTTTTGGTGCGATATTTGAATTAAAAATTGCGCTTTCAACGTACCTATGACCAAATAATGCCTTAAAGTATGTAGAATTTCTCTTATTCAAACTTACAAAAAAATCAATTCTAAAAACTGCCCAGGAGCTAAAATACAAAATAGAAATAAAACAAAAACTCTAAATTCAAACTATATATCAAATCAAGCGTATATTCAGCAGGTAAAACATATTTATTAGAATGCTGAACTAATGGGTACGTTATGAAGACAATAATATGACTATATTTCTGTTTTGCATATTATTATTATTATTATTAGACATGATTAACAAAGATATGATATCGCATAGATGCAGTTGCGTGTACGAAACGTATCAAGTAACAGAAAAAGTTTTATTTTGCATAACGCAAACACACTGCTCTTTAACATTGTGATAGAGTTGGTTGTTACTTGTTGGAATTCCATTTTAATAAAATGCACAAAAACACTTGAAATAAAACAAGGTGTTTCAAATTTCCAAAAATGGTATTAACAAAAATACGACTAGTTTCGCACACACTGTGGGCATTTTTGTTAATACAATTTTTGGAAATTTGAAACACCTTGTTTTATTTCAAGTGTTTTTTGCATTTTATTACACTGCTCTTTATTTATTGTATAGTTTTGTATGAAATAAGAAGCTCGAATGGATGAGTATCACTTACCTTTAGCATTTAAAAATATGTTTAAGGATAACTAAATTTATAAATAAAATAAATGTATAGAAAGTAATTGAATTTAAATTTTTACAAATAAATTCAAATGAATGGTTAAAGTTCCCGCGTCTTTCTCCGTTCAGCATGAAAGTTGACAAGTAAGTATTCATTAGATTCATACGTATACAATCAAATTGCAAAGAAAGTATGCACAGACAAAATTTTCGTATGTAGGTAGAAATTCGATAAGCAGGTAAAATGACCTTGAAATGTTTTACGATCGTTTCTTTAGAATGTTTGGAATTGTTATAGTGGCGCCATCTGATTATTGCTAGTAGTACTTAAGAAACATGAAAAGCTTAGATTCGAACCGAAATGGATTTGGCAGGATTGAAACGCACCCTTAAGGCTGCGTTTGATAAGGGTTTGGCGGGAGAGAAATGTACCCAAAAAATACCATTTTTATGGGCGTAAAATATCAAAACATGTAAATTTTATGCATTAAGCATGACGATAAAGGTTAAACGAAGTGAACGGTCGAATTCTTTTTTAAATTAAGTTAATATATAAGCCGTAAATAAAATGGGAAGTTAGTGGTTTTGCAAGTACTAGAAAAAATGGCTACATTTAAAAATTACACGGTAAATTTATATGTAATATAGCAAGTACACTCGGTATTTATATTTGGAAGCTAAAAATAGTAACAGTAGCTAAATACATGTGTAATTTTTTAAGTGATCCATGAAATAAAATTTGTTTACATTTTTGGTGGGTCTTTACATACATTACAGATATCTGTTACATTTACGTCGCCTAACAGTGTAGCACATATAATACAGATGGCGTTATTATCTTGCAATTATTTAGAGGTTAGTTGTGTGTTATGCGATACTTTAATTATTCATTATAATTTCAAATTATAATTAACAACAATTTTTGCGGTTACTAATTATAAAATTTAGTATGTTACGAGTTATTTGAAAGTACGTAATAGACAATCAACAGTTGGCATCACTTGTTGGCACCACAAAACCAAAAAGTAACTGCATAGTTTAATTTGCGAGTTTAATGAAATTGCAATATTTTAAAATATGGAGTTTTCTGTTATCCTTAATTGAAAGATGCCTATGCTTTTACTAATGAGATGAATTATGCAAATCAATTAAACTGGGACTGTTTACGCCGACAAAAGCCTAATAGCTGTTTTATATTTACGAAGTTCGCAAAGAAACTGTCGGCTAAGAACGTTTTACATTTTTCTTCAAAATTTGTTAAGGTTGTTGCTAATTACTTAAAATGTAAATATAGGTACATTTTATTTGTTAGCAGTTTTCAGAACTTTGAAATCGATTATTTTTTAAATAGAAACTGCACACCATGTCTATAGTATTTTTGACATATTCATCAAATTTTATAGTTCAAACTATATAGCAAATTAGCAAATTAAAAAATTCCAATGCGCAACGTTTCAAAAATATCGATATTAGAATCGAATAATGTATCAAAAATTCAAAATCGATATACCTTGATATCGACATTTTTATCATGTTTATATTAACAGTTCTTTGCTGTGGCTTTTCAAGCCATTTAGTAACAAATAAAATCTTTAACTTAAAATATATATTTACTCAAAAAACAAACAAAAAATCCAATAAAAAGACAAACAAAATATAAATTTGTATCTATAACGTATAAGAAATCCAAAACTCAAATATATAATTCTAGTTGTATAAAACACATACATAAATACAAGTAAACAATAAACATCTTAAAACATATCTTCTTTACAATTTTGAGGAAATAGTAATTGTGATAAAGATAACAAACACCCCATGAAGGCGATTCGGCGAACTATACGAGATGTCAAGTCTATGAAATGCAATATTCCGCTGCCGCTTCCGGATTATAATTTCTACGAAACAGCAAACATCGCAGTAGGCATTTTTCAAATTTCCAACTTCTTTCTTAAAAATATATTCTATTGTATTCTGTATAATATGAACAGTTTCTTTTGTATATTAATGTAAAATAAATGTGTAAAATGTCAAAGATTGTTTACCAGGATATAAGTAGAATGGCATTTTTGATTAAACGATATTATCGAATAAAAAAATCGATAACAGTCAATATTATTAAATAAAAAAATATCGATTTCAATCACGATTATCGAAAAGAAAACATCGATACTTTTTTACAAAACAATATATCGTGCGCATCCCTAGTTCAAATCACATATGCCTGCCCACTCTTTCTTCCGGAGGTCAGTTCGCCGGTTTTCTAGTTTCGATTAATAACAATAATCTTTATAATAGCCTCATTATTTATAATATATTAACATTAAAATAATACCTTTACCTTACTTAGTTTTGAAGATTTTTATTACAATTACTGTTCTTTTTATTTTTGGTATTTGTAGAGTTAAATCTTTGTACATATTTAAAACTGTTTTTATCATCTTTATTGTAAAAATACTTGACGCTGTTTGGGTGGCGATTTTCACGGTTTGGTTAGAAGTGCCTTATCTAATATGTTCGTGACGTACTTAAACGTACAGATAGTGTATAATAACACAGTAAAATATAATAAGAGAATGTTCACAGCTTCACAAATTATGGCTAGGTTATGTTATAAAATATACAGATATCGCATACTTATAATTGCTTGTTAAATTTACTTACATAGGAACCAATACATTCTGTTAAAAATGGTACCGTTTTGGCGCGATATTTGAATTGAAAAGTTATAATATAAAGTAACAACGTACCTATGACCAAATTTGTCTTAAAATATGTATATAGAATTTCTCTTATTCGAACTTAGTAATCTCACAAAAAAAAATCCATTCTGAAAACTGTCCAGGAGCCAAATTACAAAATAGAAATAAAATAAAAACATGAAAAAAACTGATCAACTGTCAAACTGGCACTTGGGATTTGCAAATACTAACTTTACATGTATTTTTAGCAGGTGAGATATATTTATTAGAATGTTCAACTAATAGGTACGTTATGAAGACAATAATATGACTATATTTCAGTTTTGCATATTATTATTATTATTATTATTAGATATGATCAACAGAGATGCAGGCTACGTACTAAATGTATCAAGTAACAGAATTTTTTTTATTTTGCATAACACAAACACACTGCTGTTTATTTATTGTGTGGTTTTATATAATAATAATAATATTAGTTTATTTCCAAAATAAGAGAACAACATTGTATTAATATAAATTACAAAATATAAATATATATGAAATAAGAAAATAAGAAAGTCGAATGGGTGAGTATCACCTACCTTTAGCGAATATGTTTAAGAATAACTTAATTTATAAATAAAAGAAACGTAATTTTAAAATTTTACAAATAAATTCAAATGAATGCTTAAAGTTCGCGCGTCTTTCTCCCTTCAGCATGAAAGTTGACAAGTATCGATTAGATTCATATGTATAAAATCGAATTGCAAAGAAAGTCTGCCAGACCAAATCTACGTTTGTAGGTAGAAATTCAATAAGCAGGTAAAATGACCTTGAAATGTTTTTAGATCTTCAGAATTAGTTTAGTTTGTTAGAATTAACATCGTGGCGCCATCCAATTATTACTAGTAGTACTTAAGAAACGCTAAAATCTTAGATACGAACCGAAATGGATTTGTCAACTTTGAAACGCAGCCTTAAGGGTGCGTTTCAATCCTGCCAAATCCATTTCGGTTCGTATCTAAGATTTTAGCGTTTCTTAAGTACTACTAGTAATAATTGGATGGCGCCACAATGTTAATTCTAACAAACTCAACTAATTCTGAAGAAAAGATCTAAAAACATTTCAAGGTCATTTTACCTGCTTATTGAATTTCTACCTACAAACGTAGATTGTCTGGCAGACTTTCTTTGCAATTTGATTCGTATGAATCTAATCGATACTTGTCAACTTTCATGCTGAAGGGAGAAAGACGCGCGAACTTTAAGCATTCATTTGAATTTATTTGTAAAAATTTAAAATTACGTTTCTTTTATTTATAAATTAAATTATTCTTAAACATATTCGCTAAAGGTAGGTGATACTTATCCATTCGACTTTCTTATTTTCTTATTTCATATATATTTATATTTTGTAATTTATATTAATACAATGTTGTTCTCTTATTTTGGAAATAAACTAATATTATTATTATATAAAACTACACAATAAATAAACAGCAGTGTGTTTGTGTTATGCAAAATAAAACATTTTCTGTTACTTGATGCATTTAGTACGTAGCCTGTATCTTTGTTGATCATGTCTAATAATAATAATAATAATAATATGCAAAACTGAAATATAGTCGTATTATTGTCTTCATATCGTACCTATTAGTTCAACATTTCTAATAAATATGTTTCACATGCTAAAAATACATGTAAAGTTAGTATTTGCAAATCCTAAGTGCCAGTTTGACAGTTGATCAGTTTTTTTCATGTTTTTATTTTATTTCTATTTTGTAATTTGGCTCCTGGACAGTTTGCAGAATGGATTTTTTTTGTGAGATTACTAAGTTCGAATAAGAGAAATTCTATATACATATTTTAAGGCAAATTTGGTCATAGGTACGTTGTTAGTTTATATTATAACTTTTCAATTCAAATATCGCGCCAAAACGGTACCATTTTTAACTGAATGTATTGGTTCCTATGTAAGTAAATTTAACAAGGAATTATAAGTATGCGATATCTTTATATTTTATAACATAACCTAGCCATAATTTGTGAAGCTGTGAACATTCTCTTATTATATTTTACTGTGTTATTATACACTATCTGTACGTTTAAGTACGTCACGAACATATTAGATAAGGCACTTCTAACCAAACCGTGAATATCGCCACCCAAACAGCTTCAAGTATTTTTACAATAAAAATGATAAAAACAGTTTTAAACATGTACAAAGATTTAACTCTACAAACACCAAAAATGAAAAGAACAGTAACTGTAATAAAAATCTTCAAAACTAAGTAAGGTAAAGGTATTATTTTAATGTTAATATATTATAAATAATGAGGCTATTATAAAGATTATTGTTATTAATCGAAACTAGAAAATCGGCGAACTGACCTCCGGAAGAAAGAGTGGGCAGGCATATGTGATTTGAACTAGGGATGCGCACGATATATTGTTTTGTAAATAAGTATCAATGTTTTCTTTTCGATAATCGTGATTGAAATCGATATTTTTTTATTTAATAATATTGACTGTTATCGATTTTTTTATTCGATAATATCGTTTAATCAAAAATGCCAATTTACTTATATCCTGGTAAACAATCTTTGAAATTTCACACATTTATTTCACATTAATATACAAAAGAAACTGTTCATATTATACAGAATACAATACAATATTTACAATACAATATTTTACAATACAATATTTTTAAGAAAGAAGTTGGAAATTTGAAAAATGCCTACTGGGATGTTTGCTGTTTCGTAGAAATTATAATCGGAAAGCGGCAGCGGAATATTGCATTTCATAGACTTGACATCTCGTATAGTTCGCCGAATCGCCTTCATGGGGTGTTATCTTTATCACAATTACTATTTCCTCAAAATTGTAAAGAAGATATGTTTTAAGATGTTTATTTTTTATTTGTATTTATGTATGTGTTTTATACCACTAGAATTATATATTTGAGTTTTGGATTATCTTATACGTTATAGATACAAATTTATATTTTGTTTGTCTTTTTATTGGATTTTTTTTATTTTTTGAGTAAATATATATTTTGAGTTAAAGATTTTATTATTTGTTACTAAATGGCTTGAAAAGCCACAGCAAAGAACTTTTAATATAAACATGATAAAAATGTCGATATCAAGGTATATCGATATTCTTCATTCAATATTTGTTTAAAATCGATTTTGAATTTTTGATACATTATTCGATTCTAATATCGATATTTTTGAAACGTTGCGCATTGGAATTTTTTTATTTGCTAATTTCTATATAGTTTGAACTATAAAATTTGATGAATATGTCAAAAATACTATAGACATGGTGTGCAGTTTCTATTTAAAAAATAAACGATTTCAAAGTTCTGAAAACTGCTAGCAAATAAAATGTACCTATATTTACATTTTAACAGTTTAATTGATTTACATAATTCATCTCATTAGTAAAAGCATAGGCATCTTTCAATTAAGGATAACAGAAAACTCCATATTTTAAAATATTGCAATTTCATTAAACTCGCAAATTAAACTATGTAGTTACTTTTTGGTTTTGTGGTGCCAACCAGTGATGCCAACTGTTGATTGTTTATTACGTACTTTCAAATAACTCGTAACATACTAAATTTTATAATTAGTAACCGCAAAAATTGTTGTTAATTATAATTTTAAATTATAATGAATAATTAAAGTATCGCATACCACACAACTAGCCTCTAAATAATTGCAAGATAATATCGCCATCTATATTATATGTGCTACACTGTTAGGAGACGTAAATGTAACAGATATCTGTAATGTATGTAAAGATCCACCAAAAATGTAAACAAATTTTATTTCATGGATCACTTAAAAAATTACACATGTATTTAGCTACTGTTACTATTTTTACCTTCCAAATATAAATACCGAGTGTACTTGCTATATTACATATAAATTTACCGTGTCATTTTTAAATGTAGCCATTTTTTCTAGTACTTGCAAAACCACTAACTTCCCATTTTATTTACGGCTTATATATTAACTTAATTTAAAAAAAAATACGAGCGTTCACTTCGTTTAACCTTTATCTTCATGCTTAATGCATAAAATGTACATGTTTTGATATTTTACGCCCGTAAAAATGGAAATAAAAATGGTATTTTTTGGGTACATTTCTCTCCCGCCAAAACCTTATCAAACGCAGCCTTAAGCTAGAACATTCGAAGTTTGATGACAACGCCATCTGAACAAGAAGGAAAAACTACCGAAGAATTTACACACAATTTCCGACTCCACTAATGATAAATCCAAGCGGAAAAATTATATTATTAATTACAAATCACCAATCAATAGCTTAAACGAAATTACAGGCAGAATTACGAGAAATTTGAAATAAATATTCCCATGCATTACATATAATACAACGCCATCTGATAACCACAAAGATGGGCGACCCCGGCGAGTAAGACAAGCGCACTACTTTGGCCGATTGGCACATCTGCACTTGCGAAAACATTCAAGAGATGTCATACTAAGTTATAATCATTTACAGTGACTAAAATAAAACAGTGACGACACGCGGGCTGAAGTTCCGCCCACCCGCCATGTTGTGTCGAAGTTTGAATTGAGAATAACATAATTAAGTGCACTAAAAAAGCAAATACGTATGTTTTTGGTGCTGTAAAAGTACATATTTCATTGGTTACATCAAATAAAGATTCAGTTCAAGTGAGAACACAACCTTCTTTGTTATTGATAAACAAAAATTAAAAACTGTAAACATATGAATTAGTTAATACAATCACATAATTTTTGTACATTGTCTTGTTTTTTTGAAAGAAGTTATAAATAATAGTAAACTACATTTTAAAATATCTATAGTTAGGTTTATTAATTATTACATACATATAAAACAATTGTTATAAAGCGTGACCAGCAATAGATTTGCTGGCAAATTTTTTTGTGACGTTTTTATGTTTCTTATAATTAATTTTTAGTCTAAAAACAACATATCTAATAATGATTTTTTGTTTCAAATTATGACATTTAGGCAAAAAATTGCACTCAATTTCATTAATTTTTTTGTATAAAAAATCTTTGCAGTTTACATTTTGACTACTTACGTGAGGTATGAATTCTCTAAACATGGCCTCCATATCTAAAAAAAAATAAAAAGTTTCTTCAGAACAAAAGAAAAGCGTCTTCTCTTTAAATTGTTTTATGTTTGTAAATTTCGTAAATTTTTTATAAAGAGGTTTTTTCGACCCTGCGGCATCCAAACATGTTTGGCAAGTTTTGGAAGTCTTTTTTATGCTAGTCAAAATGTATCCACAAATATTATACAATGAATTCAACTCACTGTAATTTAAATTTAAAGCTGGTGTCGGAAGATTTTTAGGAATTTCTGGTTCTTTATACACAGGTTTTTGTTCATGTAAACTATCTAAAAAACCTGGCAGAAAATCGTGGTCATCTTCCTCATAACTGCTTCTAGTCGGATTTTTTAAATATTGTGAGACAGCAATAAGTTTTAAGTTGTTCTTCACTTGAAGTGCGTTGGGCAGATTCTCCAGACAATCTTGCGAAAATCGACTTGTTAGGATGAAGTCGTACCCTCGATTTTCCAACAACTCCGCTTGCAATTTCAAAAGCGATTCTGTTGACACCAACACACCTGTTTCGGATGGTTTCCAAATTCTCTTATATCCTAATTCCATCCTTCTAATGATGTCCATAAAATTTTTGAGAAACTCGATAGAGTTATTGTAGACTTCTGGATTCATTTTGCTTATGGCACAGGTCGGGTTCCGAGAAGTCATAAGATAGAACCATCTTTCCACCTGATCCAAAAACCATGCAGTCGTTTTATAGGCTGGCTTATCTAATGCACCAGCTAAAAATTTTAATGCACTGCTTACACAATGGCTAATTACATTAGTTGATGTTTTGACTTTCATTTTTTGAAAATGGGTAGGAACTAAATCATCCTCGGTGATTTTTGGAGCCAATTTGAAAGAGTGGCTTTCTTGATGATTTACTACATCATTGAGGTGACTGGATAAAATTTCATTTGAGGGCAGGTTATACTTTCCTTGATATCTGCAGGTATTCTAATAATTTTATTTGTAACAAGCATTGCTTTTATATTTTTGAATAAGTGTGGCACATCCGCAAAAACATAAACATATTTATTTTCTGCTATAGGATGCGCAATCTTGGAGTTTATATCTGAGTGGCGTACAGCAGTAATTCCCCAGACTTTCCATAAGGCTTGGTTACAAGCTCCCATATCTGAGGTCACACTTACAATATTTAAACCTATTTGCTCCACTTTTTGAAATAGTTCTTTAATGATGTCATTGAAAATCACACCGTTTACAGAATTTCCTGTAAAATAATATGCCACAACTTGTTTCCATCGTGCTGTTATACCAGCAAGCATAAACACCAGAACATGAGTGGCATCTCCAGTGTGGTCTGGTAATGTAACTTGGCCAAAGTATTTATTCAATGAAATGTCGTAAACAGAAGCTGCCGTTATTGCCATTTCATCCAATACTAAGGCACAGTCTCTTTCATTAGTGGCAAATGTTTGTACCTTTGTATATAAAAATTTCAGAACCTCATCTAAAATACCACTATCAAAGCTTAAATTTTGTAGTCTTCTTTGAAGTGTACGTACAGATGGTAATGGCAACTTTTGTCGTAATAATTCTTCATACCCACTTCCACCACAACTGAATTTCAACTTTAGGGCGTCGGCTACAGTTGCATTTGTCCATTTTAAACACTTAGAGGATTTACCCTCACTTCTACGTTTTAGAATTTGTATTTGGTCTTCATTAAACAACTGTTTCAATAATCCTGTTTGGCCTGCCTTTTGGTCCATTTTGATTTTCTTTTTAAGTTTCATTTTTGTATTCCTCAATTGGCGTTTATACCTCAAAGTTTTATTCCTCTGCTTAAAACACATCTGCTCATACTTGAGCAATTTCTCTTGCAAACCAATATTAACATTGACTGGTGAGTCACTTTCAGGAAGACTTGTGGTATCTTCTTCCTCCGCAACATCTGTTTCTGTCCGTCCTTAAACAACAAAAACAACACCAAATTCATAAAGGAATTAAAAAAACACATCACATTTTTCTTAGCCATTGTAAAAAAGTGTAGAATGATTAGATTTACATTTTTTTTCTATCGGTTTACCTGGCACTGTTAAACTGGCTCCAGTTTCATGCTGTGAAGTAGATGGTTGAAGCTGCACTGCTAATTCACCTTCACTACTTGTATGTGAATGAACTTTAACTGTGTTACCTCTCGCTTTTGGTTGTTTTCTTGTCTTCACTGGATGCGAAAATGCAAATATGGTAGGGACAGCACTGATTTTTAATTTCCGAGATCCATCTTCACGGGTTCGTTCCCACATTTCTGGGGCAAAATGTACCTAAAATTATATGGAACGTAAGTAAATGGCGATACCCACGTTGAATAATGTAAAATACTTTTGTGTTCGGTATCAAACTTTGATTGTAGATATTATGTAAATATCTCACTCTCAACAATTACACACAAAATATATGTTTAAGTATGACTGTAAATACCAACCTCACATAAACAGGAGTTATCTGTCGGGGTCCGTTTCATTTTAATTAGCCACTCTTTTCTTCGGCCAGGATCTCTCGGAAACCTTTTCATTAGGAAACCTTTTGTAGACGAATTACTACAGCCTACTGCTCAACAACCCGGCATTGTAAACTAATAATTAAACAAATTACATTATTGATACAATCGTAGGGAACATTTGGTCAAACTTACATGCTTCTTAATCAAACTGCCAACCACTTGTTGATAAGTGTTCACGTTTTATGTCAATTAGGTATAGATACTACCTATATAAAACTATTTATACAGGAGCAGGTGACCACAATTTAAACAAAATTCACACAAGAATACAGACACAATTCGCTTAGATTGATAAAACACATGTAAAATTGCGATGTAAACAAACAACAACTCGACACATCATGGCGGACGGAACCTCGTGACTTCAACAACCAATCAAAAATGATACATGCCTGTGGCGCCACTGTTTTATTATAGTCACTGTATAATCATTAATATTGATCGTTTTAGAGAATTCAATAAAACAACACGAGCATTACAGGCGTTCTATCAAATGTAATTATATTTCAAAAAAAAACAGCAAAATTAATATCCCCAACAACTGAAATTTGAATCCACGAAGCCGAGCAATGGTATTTCTCTAATATACATACGCAGAAACAAAAGCACGTTACGAGGATTACGTAAACGATATTTATCGATACAAACACCAATAAATAATACATAAAGTATACAAAAACTTTAATTTAGGTTAAATTTTCGAAAAAGTGCTAGTTAAGTCATAAATTCGGTGTTCCGCTCTTTTTGCCCGACCCTGTATATTTGCCACATGAATTTAATCTGACTTTTATGAAATAAAGATGGCCGATATTCGTAAGCATTTTTCTAACATATCCGTCTGCAAACGCACTTTTAATCACCCGTACCTTTGTATCTGTACCACTTTAAACTGGGAATATGCAACTAAAGGGTCCCGAAGAGACAGTACTTTACTATTCGGAATCTTGTTGCGCCCTCGGAACCTTGAAAATTTGGAATTTCAAGCCTAAAAGTGAAAGTTTGCATACATTTCGAATCGCCTGTCACTTTGACGTTTGTCGGGATTTTCAGTATAAAAGGCTCCAGAGTAATTTTTGTTTCCCACGTCATCCTTATGGGAAAATGTCGCGATGCAACGTGATTTTCTGCACGTGGCAAAATTTTCAAAAATTCTTTTCGGGCCTTTGCACTCTCATCGGAGACGTGAAAAATAGCCTTAGGGACGGCGGACCGTCGTCCCCGCACCCTGACACCTTTGTTCCCACCCAGGACGGACCACGTTCTCAGAAAAGTGTCGCCCCAATTTGCCACTTTTGCGCGTCTTTTGTCCTCTACTAAGTAGAATAAGGAAGTACTGTGATGAAAATCTTCGACCTCGAGATTTTTGCAGATGTCCACGTTTTGAAGTCCCATGATACCGAAAAAGTGGTTTTAAAAAAATGTCTCTCTCTCTCTCTCTCTCTCTCGCTCTCTCTCTCTCTCTCTCTCTCTCTCTCTCTCTCTCTCTGTGTGTGTGTGTGTATGTGTGTGTGTGTGTGTGTGTGTGTGACCACGATAGCGGTCAAACCGCTGTAGATATCAATTCCAACTTTTGTATTTACGAATATAATCTCCCTCTTGAGAACTGATTAGATTTTGAGCAAAATCGCCAGACCGGAAGTAGTAGTTTACTTCAGTGAAGAAATCAAATTTTGCAAATATTTCGTCAATTACTAAGTTTAAACAAAGTTATAAAGGATTCAAATGTACTCAAAATTAAATTTGAGAAAAATTGTACTAATAAAGTTTTTCGAAATTCCTACCGGAAGTAGGTCTTTTACTCTTATCGAAAATCAGTTTTTTGCGAATATCTCGCAAGTCATGCTTTCTAGGCAGGTATATTACGAGTATAAAAGTATTTAGAATGTACTTTTAAATATCTTCTGTATAAAAAAAATTACAAAATTCAGACCGGAAGTACCACTTTTACTCTTATCGAATAGCGATTTTTTGCAAATATGTCGTAAATTATGCATTCTATATATATTTATGAAGAGTACAAAAGTATTTAGAGTTTGATTTGGAATATTTTTTGTATAAATGAAATTTCAAAATTCGGACCGGAAGTAACACTTTCATACGTATAAGAAAGTCGTGTGGTGGCCACACCTATTTTTTTTGTTTTATGCACCGGTAATTAAATTCATTTTGCCAATATAGTGAATTTTTAATATTTGAATTTTAAGGCTCTTTTACTTTCTCATACGTAGTATAAGGAAGTATTGTGATGATGAAAATTTTCGACCTCGAGATTTTTGGAGATGTCCACGTTTGGAAGTCCCCTGATACCGAAAAAGTGGTTTTTAAAAAATGTCTCTCTGTGTGTGTCTGTGTGTCTGTGTGTGACCACGATAGCAGTCAAACCGCTGTAGATATCAATTCCAAATTTTGTATTTACGTGTATAATCTCTCTCTTGAGATCTGATTAGTTTTTCAGTAAAATCGATAGACCGGAAGTAGCAGTTTACTTCAGCGAAAAAATAGAATTTTGCCAATATTTCGTCAACTACCAAGTTTAAACAAATTTATAAAGAATTCATATGTACTTAAAATTAAAATTTAGAACAATTTTATTTAAAAAGTTTTTCGAAATTCCTACCGGAAGTAGGTTTTTTACTCTTATCGAAAATCAGTTTTTTGCGAATTTTTCGCAAATCATGCTTTTTAGACAGGTACGTTACGAGTATAAAAGTATTTAAAATATAATTTTCAATACCTTTTGTATAAAAGAATTTAAAAATTCAGACCAGAAGTACCACTTTCACTCTTATCGAATAGTGATTTTTTGCAAATATGTCGTAAGTTATGCATTCTATATATATTTATCAAGAGTGCAAAAGTATTTCATTCTAGATTTGCAATATTTTTTGTATATATGAAATTCTAAAATTCGGACCGGAAGTAACACTTTTACTCTTAGGGAGTAGCACTTTTTTTCGAATATCTTGCAAAGTATGTATTCTATAGCGATTTATTAAGAGAATAGAAGTACTTAGAATTGTATTTTGAATAATTTTTTTGTAAAAAAATTCTTAAAATTGAATAGTTTGAAATGCTCATACGTATAAGAAAGTCGTGTGGTGGCCACACCTCATTTTTTTACTTTCTTATACGTAGTATAAGGAAGTATTGTGATGACGAAAATTTTCGACCTCGAGATTTTTGCAGATGTCCACGTTTTGAAGTCCCCTGATACCAAAAAAGTGGTTTTTAAAAAATGTCTCTCTGTCTCTCTCTCTCTCTCTCTCTCTCTCTCTCTCTCTCTCTCTCTCTCTCTCTCTCTCTCTCTCTGTGTGTGTGTCTGTCTGTGTGTGTGTGACCACGATAGCGGTCACACACATACACGAATTTATAAAGAATTCATATATACTTAAAATTAAAATTGAGAACCATTTTATTTGAAAAGTTTTACGAAATTACTACCGGAAGTATGTCTTTTACTCTTATCGAAAATCAGTTTTTTGCCAATATTTTCCAAGTCATGCTTTTTAGACAGGTACGCTACGCATATAAAAGTATTTAGAACTTAATTTCCAATATCTTTTGTATTAAAAAAATTTCAAAATTCGGACCGGAAGTATCACTTTTACTCTTACCGAATAACGATTTTTTGCAAATATTTCGTAAATTATGCATTCTATATATATTTATTAAAAGTACAAAAGAACTTAGAGTTGGATTTGCAATATTTTTTGTATACATGACATTTCAAAATTCGGACCGGAAGTAGCACTTTTATTCTTAACGAGTAGCACTTTTTTTCGAATATCTTGCAAAGTATGCATTCTATAGCGATTTATTAAGAGGATGAAAGTACTTAGAATAGGATTTTGAATAAGTTTTGTATAAAAAAATTCTTAAAATTGTATAGTTTGAAACGCTCGTACGTATAAGAAAGTCGTGTGGTGGGCACACCTCGTTTTTAATTTTTTTTAAATGTAACATATAAAAAATTTTATACCGTTGGATAGGGAATTGAAAGTACTATCGAAATCAATTAAAATCAATATAGATTGTTATTTAAGAAAAAGTGGGTGACGTCATAACATGAAAGACAAATGACGTAAGAAACTGAAAACGCGAGGAAAATATTTCGCTTAGTTAAAATCGCTATACACCTTCGAGATTTTTTTTTAGAATGAATATTAACGAATTTATTGCTTTTATCCGTTACTTTATTGCCACACTGTATATGGTAAATGATGAAAATCAATTAAAAATTCTTATGGCAGTAACAGAAAATCCACCCTTGAAATGAGTCGTTTAAATATTATGTAATTAATACATCTAAATATTGAGTTAGACACCCGTCATTTTAAAGCTAGAAGAGTGTTCTGCCAATGGCCATTAACTAAAATGAATTCTTTTTGATTGTGTGCTATATGCGGATGAAGCTGGTTTCCATAGTAACAATAGTTAGCAAAAGAAGTTTTACTACTATACAAATGAATGAAGGCCCGCATTTATTTGATGAAGGAAGGGAACATATTCGACATATATTTAGAAATATAAGTACTCAGCGCCTTATTAATGTCGATTTATCATTGCATGTTCAAAAACGTTTAAAAGCGAATTTGAACACTCTTAATTTTACCTGTTTGAGTATTCATGTTTATCGTTCCTGTTTCTACACCTACTAAAATCAAGTTATTAATTTTTTTGGTTTTAAAGTTTGTTATTATACCATATTCTATTACATTTTGCATATGTCCACGTTTTGAAGTCCCTGGTACCGAAAAAGTGGATTTAAAAATCTCTCTCTCTCTCTCTCTCCCTCTCCCCTCTCCTCCCCCCTCTCTCTTGTGTGTGTGTGTGTGTGGAGGGGTGTGAGTGTGTGAGTGGGTGCGTGCGTGCGTGCACGTGTGCGTGTGCATGTGCATGTGTACGGGTCAGTATGTGAGTTTGTGAGTGTGTGTGTGTGTGTAAGTGTGAGTGTGTGTGTGCATGCGTGAGCGCGCAGGTGTGTGGGCATGCGCGCGCGTGTATGTGTGTGACCACGATAGCGATCAAACCGCTATCAATTTCAAATTTAGTATAGTAGTATAATCTCCCTCTTGAAATCTGATTAGATTTTCAGTAAAATCGGCAGACCGGAAGTAGTAGTTTACTTCGGTGAAAAAGCGATTTCGTTAACTACAAAGTTTAAAGAGATTTATATTTCATATGTACTCAAAATTATATTTGAGAAAAAATTTATTAAAAAAGCTTTTCGAAATTCCTACCGGATATAGGTCTTTTACTCTTATCGAAAATCAGTTGTTTGCGAATATTTCGCAATTCATGCTTTTTAGACAGGTATGTTACGAGTATAAAAGTATTCAGAACTTAATTTTCAATACTTTTTGCATAATAAAAATTTTGAAAATTCGGACCCGAAGTAACACTTTTACTCTTATCGAATAGAGATTTTTTGCAAATATGTCGTACCTAAATTATGCATTCTATATAAATTAATCATGGGTACAAAAGTATATAGAGATGGATTTGAAATATTTTTTGAATAAATGAAATATCAAAATTCGGACCGGAAGTAACACTTTCACTCTTGGCAAGTAGCACTTTCTTTCAATTATATATCCCAAAGTATGCATTCTATAAGATTTATTTAGAGAATAAAAGTACTTATAATATGATTTTGAATAATTATTATTTAAAAAAAAGTTTAAAATTTGGACATGAAGTCCCATACTTATTCATAGGCTTATTTTTCTAAGAAGATAAAACTATTTAAAACTATTTAGAAAAATGTTGTATAATTTGAAACGCTTCTACGTATAAGAAAGTCGTGTGGAGGCCACACCTCGTTATTTTAAGTAATATTGCTGGTATAGGTGTATTGTGAATTAGATATATCCATTTTTTTGTCATTACACATACAAAAATCATATCTGTAAGCTCAGTTTTAGAAAAAATCATTATAAGGTCATACTTGTCAACTGTTAAGCAACTTATTAAATCTAATACATTCAATTTTTAATTTCGCGGCAACTATCACAATACCGTATTCAAACAAAAAACATAAGGTTTGCAAAATTATATCAAAAAAAGACAATAGCTCAGTAATATATATATAATGGTTAAGACGCCGCTACACCGCTTCTAGAAGCTTTCTAGATCCTTTGTCTCCGGGTGGATCGGCCCCCATCCTACTTTTTATATCCTCTGGCTTATTTCCCTCCATAACTTTCTATCCTTTACTTTTTCTTGCCAGTTTTTAATGCCTGCTCCTCTTAAATCTTCCACCACTTCTTCCAGCCACTTTGACCTCGGTCTACCTCTTCTCTTCTTTCCACTCGGTTTCCATTCTAATAATATTTTGGTTGTAGTTTCTTCCCCAAATCTCCATACATGTCCCAACCACTTTATTCTTTGTCGCTTTATTTTCCTTACTATATCCTCTCTCCCTATTTCGCTCTGCAGTTCGCTATTGGTTCTTATTCTGTATTCATTATCTGCTGTCTTAACTGGCCCCATTATTGTTCTCAGTATCTTCCTTTCAAATATTCTCTAATTCCCTTCATCTTTTTTGGTCATTGTCATTGTTTCTGCCAAATACATCAGCACTGGTTTTATCATGGTATTATATATTCTTATTTTGTTCTTTTTGGATAAATTTTGTCCTTCAACAATTTCTTGTTTGCATAGTAAGCTCTATTTGCCGACATCATTCTTTCTTTATTTTCGACATCCCTATTTCCGTCGTTTGCTATTACAATTCCCAGATATTTAAATTTATCCACCTCCTCAAATGTCAAGTTCTCTATTTTAATTCTTCTGCTCTCTTTCCCTTTCATTCCAGTTCTCATCAACTTCGTTTTTGTTTCATTGATCTTCAAACCCAATTTGTTTCTTCTTTTTGTTATGACTACTACATCATCTGCATATGCTATTATCTGACTTCCACTTGATCTTAAAGTTCCTCTGTTTATTTTTCATGTTATATACTCCAAGGCCAGATTGAACAAGGTTGCTGACAAAGCGTCGCCTTGCCGGACTCCTCTATTTATTTGAAACTCTCGTTTCTCCTTTGGATGTTTTCACACTAGCCCTTGTCGATTCCAGAGTCATTACTACAAGTCTTCTTAGCTTCGCTGGTACTTGTAGTTCCTTCATTGCGGTTAGAAGTTTTCTCCTTCTGATATTGTCAAATGTTTGCTGAAAGTCCACAAATAACAACTCCAGTTTCATATTGCGTTCATATGCTCTTTCCATTATTTGTTTTACATTATGCACCGCATCTGTTGTTGATTTTCCTCTCACAAATCCACACTGGTACTGTCCCATAATACTTCTCATTATGTCGGCTATCCTTCTTTGTATTATTGATGATAGTATTTTGTATGTCGTATTTAATAGTGTTATCCCCCTGTAGTATTTACAATCTTGTTGGTCTCCTTTCTTATGCAATGTCACTATTTGTCCTAATTTTCATTCGTTCGGCATCTTTTCTTCATTCCATATTTTCCGTATCAATTCGTATACATGTTCCTGTAATCTTTCTCCTCCATATTTTAATAGTTCGTTATTTATTCCATCCTTTCCCAGTGCTCTTCCATTTCTGCTAGCTTTTATAACTTCTTTTACTTCTTCCAATGCTGGTTCATGTACCACAACTTTGTCCTCATCTTCCTCATATATTTCTTCACTCCGTTGCCTGCCGTTAAGTAGTCCCTTAAAGTATTCCTCCCATACTTCCTTATATTTCTCTTCACATTCAACTACTCTTCCCCTACTATCCCTTATGCCACTCCCTTTATGCTTATATACTTTATTGTGTTCATTGATTTTTTGGTAATACCGCTTGGTATTCTTCTTCATACTTTCTTCTTCGATGTTCTTCATCTGCTCTTTCATCCACTCTCTTTTACTTCTTCGTATAGTTTGCTTACAGTCCTTTCTCATCTTCTCAATTCGATTCTCTCCTCACTTTCATCCGTCCGTAACCATTTGGTTCTTGCTTCCACCTTCCCGACTAGTATATCTTGACAAGTCTCATTATACCATTCATTGCTCTTTTTCTTTCCTTTTCTTCCGATACATTTTTCTGCTACTTCATTAATACATTTCTTGATATTTCTCCATCTTGTTTCTGTATCATTTACGTCTCTTCTTTCGCTCATCAACTGCCTCTCTATTTCTTTTCTGTATTCCTCTCTTACTTTTTCGTTACTTAATTCCTCTATGTTCCAATCATTAATCTTTTGTTTAATTTTCATTGTCTTCATTATCTTCAATTTAATTGTCGTTGTCACCATAAAATAATCTGAATCTGCGCATGCTCCTCTATACGTCCTAACATCTGTTATCGACGATTGTTTCCTTTTATTGACCAGCACGTGATCTATTTGTGTCTGCGTTTTCTGATCTGGTGAGTTCCATGTTACTTTGTGTTGTCTTGGATGCTCATATTTAGTACTACTAATTACCATGTTGGTTCGTTCTGCTAAGTTACATAATCTATATCCGTTTTGTTATGTATTGTATATTTCCCGGCTACTTGTCTATTAGATGCCTCCCTCCCTATCTGTGTATTCAGATCATTCAATACTACAATGGTATCTTCTTTTGGTATTTTTTCAATTTCCATTTCCATGTCTTCGTAGAATTTGTCCTTTATTTTTTCATCTGCTGTTTCTGTGGGTGCATATATGTTTAATAATGATAATTTGAGCGGTTTTGTATCCAGTCTCATGTAAACCATTTTTCCGTTTATTGGTCTGAATTCCAGTACACTCTTTCTTAATTTTCCTAGTATCATGAATGCTACTCCTTTCTGTCCTTTCCTTTCTTCGCCCGAATACATCACTGTAAAATTCTTTCTATCTATTCTCCCTTTTCCTTCCCATCTCGTTTCCTGTATTGCTGCCACATTTATTCTGTATCTTTCCAATTCCCATGCGATTTCCTGCATTTTTCTGGTACCAACATTATCCTCACATTCCATGTGCTTATTCTGATTTTCTTATTTCTTTGCTTCCGCTTTCCATTGTTCATGTTCTTCCCTCCCAATTTACTATTTATTTTTTCATCGTTTACTGCCATCTTACTATGGATTTCATGTCCGTTCCTTTGCCAAGTCAAGTCCATCGTTCCCTCTCCAGCTTTTCTTTTTGTTAGTTTTTTGTAGGTTTATGCACCACAGTTTTTCCATCTTCATCCCAGTACATTTCCCTTCCATCAACTTTTATTTTCATGTATCCTACTTTTACATTCTTTCCCTCTTCTCTCATTTTCTTGGCCATTAATCTCAGTCTCTTTTGCACATCCGTCTCTTGCTTCGTTAGATCACTATCAATATATATTTCTTTTCCTTTCAATTTACTTTTACTTTTAAGTACTTCCATTTTTCCCTCAAAGGTTTCCATTGCCACAAAAATTTTATCCTGATTAATCTTTCTCACTTCTTTAATTTTACTTTCTATTCCCAGCTCCGTCTTCATCCATTCCTCCATCAGTCTGTTCAGTTCTCCGTTCCTCTCTTCTATTTTTTTTTACGGTTACAACTATATTATTTTTTCGTTTCTCCTTCTCCATGTTTTCCACTTTCCTTTCTAAATTTTTAAATTTATTTTCCAGCTCTTCATATTTTTGTTCCCATTTCTGATTTATCTCTTTTATTTCATTTCTTAACGCCTTTATTTCCTTATTGCTTCCCTCCAATTCTTTTCTCATTTCGCTCTGACCCTTTCTAACCTGTTTTACGTCTTCTAACAGTTGCTTGCATATTTCCGTAACGCCTTTTTTCTTTCTTGTATCCGAACTCGCACTTTCCGAATCAGACATTTTATCGAAGTCTTGATCCGACTCTGTTCCCCTGTTTACATTCACGAACCTCTTATATTCGTTTTTGTTCTGCCTCTCGCATGTGTACGCGCAAAAAGCAAATCCCGGTCCACCAGTCGGAAACCTTGCTTTTATCGAAACACAGCGATTCTTATTTTAAATATTATTTTGGTATTTTTGTTCCTACCTTGCTAATGTTGCGATTTCTCTATTTTATGTATTCCTCTTTTAGACACTAGATTTTATACTGTTTATCAATTTATTACTAGTAACTACACATATATTTGGGTTTTATTACGGAGCGACAAATCACCACCCTTTATCTACACAAGCCAGAGCCGAACTGTATAGCTCAGTAATAGTCATTTTTAAAATAATGTCTTACATGTTTTTGGTGCAAAATTTAGTAAGCTGTTCAAAAATAAACCGATATACATTTGAAAAAAATCACATTTAGACAAAAACATGTCATGTAAATTAATCTAGTTTGCAACCAATTCAATGTGGTCGGTCAAGCAGCACGATCGTTTTGAAAGGTACACTCGGAGAAAAAGTATTATGGCGCATAATTCAAAAGTTTGACATTTATATTAATAATGTAGACAATGGTGAATGCGAGGTTATGACTTGGTTTTTAAGTTATAAAATAAAGGCTTTTTATTTAGTTGTTAATATTTGGTTTTATATATATTTTATATATCTTAAAATAATAGGTTGACATACATATGTTGTCTACATAAACAATAGTAGTAACCATTATAAAGATGAAAATAAAAATATTATACTCTCTTTACACATTTATTGATTACATTACAATATAAAATATATGTGTGCATTTCAAGTATTAAACTAATCATATATCAAAGAAAAACATAATTTTTTTATACATTGTTTTATCAGAATCACTGATGAATGAGGTATCACTGTCAGATTCACCTACATGAATAATAAAACTCTCTTCTTCATTGTCGAACAGCTGATCTTTTGATATATATTGTTTTCTAATTTTGTCGATGTGGTTACATTCTGCTCTCCACAATTCCGGAGTTATTTCATTTACTGCCTCGTGAATAAGATTGTCCATATTTGTTGTTCCAATATTGTGTGAGGCTATTTTTGTCTTCACCATACTCCAAATTAGCTCTATTGGATTCAAATCACAGTGATACGGAATAAGGCGTAATACAGTATGACCCTTGGATTTCGCATGTTCATCAATTTCATATTGTGGCATTGGTTTGTACCTCTTAACGATTTCTAGCAGTTCGTATTTTAACATATATGGCTGGTATGGTATGTTCATCGATTGTAGCCAAGAAATTATGATATCTTTCTTTGATGATGTAGTAGGAGGCTTATTTATTTGTACTTTGGTGCATTATCCATAACGATTATTGCATTGTTTGGTAAATTTGGTACCACTTGCGTTTTAAACCATTTTGAAAAGTTTTCAAAATTCATTTCGTCATGATAATCACCACTTTTTGTTTAAATTTAAATAAAAGCAAACCATTTTGAATAAAACCCATACTACCTCCACAATGACCAATTATCCATCTTTGGCCTGCCCCATCTTTTTTCAAAACTCCATGAGGGCCTTGCCAACACTTCGAAACAGTATAATTTTTATGTACGTAGCTTTCGTCTAAATATACAACAGGTCTCTTATGTTCACCAAGTTCATCATTGGCTTTTAGGGAACGTAAATAACGAACTCTCCATGCGACAATACCATATCGCTCCATCAGATATGTTCTATTAGACTCGCTCTTTTTATATTTAAATCCCATATCAATTAAGAGGTTCCGTAATGTTTCTTTCGAACCTTTGAATTGGGGTTCATTTACCATGACCGCATGTAGAACACAAGGTGCACGCACACTGAGACGAGGCGAAGCGCATCGTCGCGAGGCCGGAGACCGCACATTAGGGCGAGGCGAAACGAGGCGAAGCGAGGCGGCTTGGGGCGTATGGGCGTGATACAATATCTAATTATATAAAACAGTTATTTATCATTGTGTGTGTAGAAGTGATTCGATGAAAATGAGTAGTTCCTCATCTGAAGAAAATTTATTTGCTCTTGGCTTAATTGCCACTATGGAAGAAGAGGAGAAACCAAACAAAAGAGTTTGGGTACATGAAATTAATCAAAAAACAGTTTTGGTGAATTTAATCACTAATTCCCGGATTTACGGAAAGACAAAAAGAAATTTTTCATATATTTTCACATGTCAGAAGAAAAATTAGCGCTTCATCATCCATCCTGATAGTAATTTCTTTGTTACACTATACTACTACTCAATTACTCTTTTCTACTTACAGTTTATTAATTATCAATTCATGCAGTTAATGTACTTTTGTTTATTTCTTTGGATCTAGGGGAAGATCAGTATTATTGTTGACCTAGATCCAATTGACCCATATCGGTAATTGCGAATACTTTTATTTGTATTTATATTATTGTATTATTCTATATTACGGTCAATAAACGAGTATTATTATTATTATTACTACTACTAAACTTAAATATGCAAATAATACTAGTTTAAAAACTGTTCAAGCAAAGTTCGAACCGAGCCTACCAGCTTCTCATCGGACAGCGGAAATGTCCGATAACCAACGAAAGCGCAAAAACTTGATCTTACGCGTCGCTAGGTAACGCACACTGGGGCGAGGCGAGGCGAGGCGAAGCGCAGCGCACTACTTCGCCTGCTTGCTCTGGAAACTTCTCACGCGACCACGCTTCCTTGCGCTTCGCCTCGCCTCGCCTCGCCTCGCCTCGCCTCAGTGTGCGTGCACCAGAGTTGGCACTGTCTTATCAACTGCATATAAGGAATGAATTTTTTTGCGAAGTAAACATCTACAACATAAAAACAATGATATAGTTAATACTCACACAAAAAGCTAATATTTTTCAACCTGTCCTCATCATCTAACAAAATACGTGGAGACCTTTTGACAGAGCCGGTACTAACAATATCCATCTATGAACATTGTGATTCAGCCTGAGGTGCTTCATTTTCCTAGTTATAAATCGTTTGTTTAATTCGCCGAATTATTCTCTCGGATTTACCTGACATTGCTGATAAACGAATTATAGCCTGGTCAACAGAAAATGTATATCTTTTTGCCGCCTCTTCATTCTCGCAAAATGTGATAATATTCTGCAGCATTGCGAGCGCTTCGCTCTTGTCAGATTTTCTCTTAGGCATGTTTGTAATACCTGTATCTGTAAAAATACATTATATATCTGATACAAATTACAGCATCATTAAAATTAATATTACTAACTTGGAAATCAGATGAAAACGCTATAGTTCTGAAAAGAACAGTTAATAGTGAATATAAAACGAAACAGGATGAAAATATAAACAGGAAATGAAAAACAAACTCGATAAGCTAACGAAATTTCAAGATAACCAAACCAGCTAATTGAAACAACGTCAGAAATAGATATGATGTTTTATCTCAGAGTGTATAACAGCCGAATATGTAGGTCAAGGAGGTGAGGGGCAAGGGATTTTCGATAATAGTTCGCCTATTGACCGCCGGCCAAATTGGTTTGGTCGTACTCTAGTTTTCTGCAAATTCAATTAGTAATTGAAAAAAATTTAAAATGTATGTATTAGAACTTTTTATTACGAACAACGCTACCATGAATTGTGTCCATCTAATACGTCGTTTTCGAGAATTTTATAGAAACAAAATTGTTTAGATTTTAGGCCTATACTAATCTTATCACTTTTTGACTAAGAATTATACGGGGAATACATTTAAAAAACTGTAACTATAGTCAGCCATCAAGTTATAGAACACTCTGTATAGTACAAAATAATTTTAAATGGTGCTCCTAATAAGTGGCTATGATTGTAAAAAAACCGCTTCGAAATATCTGCTATTATAAAGTCACAATCTGCCTTCCCCGCGGAGATGACTCACCCTGAATATTAAATATTATGCCCTCTCTCAGTAAAACTCAAAAAATGAGACTACGAACTTTGTTGGAAAACGGCTGGAGCAGGCAAGCGATGGCAGATGATCTGCATATTAGTAAAACATGTCTTTTTAAATTAAAGTAGAAAATTGACAAAGGAATTGATCTAGCATATGTGCGTGGTGGAGGAGCGAGAAAATGTTCAACGTTGGAGGACGATGCTTCATTGGAAAATTGAATTTAAAGAAACCCCTTTGGGACAGCAGTGGAAGCGGCATACCAAACTCATTTTCGGGTTCCATTTCAACAGCAACGACGTATTAAGAATTTTGAACCGAAAAAATATTCTGCTTCCAAAAAGTTTGCGTTAGAACCACAACATAAACAGGAGAGACTAAATTGTGCTGATTTATATGTGACTGAAAACCTCGATTTCTGAGAACGCGTTATTTTTTCTGATGGAAAAATCTTCCAGTCATCCCACAACGGCGGTGCGTATATACAGATCTGCAATTACGCGCTATGAAGAACGGTATATAAAGCCAACGTTCCGTAGTGGTAGATTTTTAGTACAGGGGTGGGGTTGGATCAGTTATTTGGTTCCTGATGTGTATTGGAATGTTGAAGAGAGATTAACTGGAAAATGTTATATTACCTACGGTAACGCAGCTTTTTGGAAATAACTTAATTTTTTAGCAAGACAACTCTCCAACTCACACCTCTAACGTTGTGTGCATCAGTGGCTTGCAACCAACAACATTAATGTTCTTCCACGGCTATCGAAGAGTCCTGATCTTAACGCTATTGAGAACGTTTGGGGACAAAAAAAAACGTCTGTACAGGAATAATTTTAGAGCCCCAAATCGAGATGAACTTTGGGAAGGTATTGAGGAAGCAAGGAAGAACTAACTCCAAATTATACAAAACTTATTATGTCAATACAGACTCGTCTAAAGCAAGTCATCGACGTCAATGGAGCATGGACAAAATATTAAAATAATTCAGATCTCCTTTCTTTCTTTCTACTTTATTGTTGTGTTTTAGTATCCAAATAACCTTATTATTCAATAAAGATATGTGTAAATGATAAGTTCATTATTTGTACTAGTGTGCATTAGTTACATTCAAATTCAACATTTGTCGTTTGAAGCACTATATACTTACTGTAAAAAGTTTAAAAATACAGGGTATTATATTTCTTTGGAATGCCGTTTCACAATAGAAGATTTAGAGAAATTTGTATGTTAGGGTCGTTAACTATCGAGTTGGTGACAGTGTACCCCAAAACCCTGATTTTAAAATTTAACCTAGAAAGTTTTTTATTAAAAGGGGCGTTTACCTATCGAAAATTAAGGCATCGCCGTTTCGCGTTTTCTAAACTCATTTTGTAGTTTTAGAATCTCAAATTTGGGTTGGTGATGCAAAAGGCATAACTTTATAATGTCAAGGTCAGTTTTTGTACTAATTTATTTTCTTAAGAAGGTTCTGTGTTTTATAAATAACCACAAAAATGCATGAATTTGATTAATGTCTGCTAACTAAGGTTGGTACAAAAAAGAAAAAAAACGACCTCTACGCGCCAGCTGCACATTTGATGTACGATATAAAGAAAAATCAAATTTATGTAATTCTTTTTAAAGATAAAAAACATTAAACAGTAAACATTGTCACACACATTTTACACGCGGTTTTTCGCGTCGTCTATCCCCACTTTACGGTATCTCTACCGATCCTAGCGAAGACGAAAATTTATGGGAATCGGTCGGCTATTGCAGACTTAAATTCGAGTGACAATTTAATTACAAACTGTCACTCGCATTTAAGGTGGCCATCTTGCCCATCTCAATTACATTGCAAACATGCTGCTAACATATCGCACCAGAATCCGTTAATAAGCAACAAGATGATATTAAAAAAATACTGGCAGAATCTGCAAACTTATCTCTAGGGGACTGGGTAGTTTTAATAACTGAAATTTGTTCGATTAATGTGGAAAAAATTGTTAACAAACAGGGCGCTCTCTAGTTGAATGTAGCAAAACAAGAATGCAAATATAGGGTCGACGTACGTCTTATATGGCTTTCTCAGTCATATAATTACGTTATATATGTCTTTCTGTCTGCCATTAAAAGAGTAACCCCTAAAAAAAATCACATATTTACAAATAACATGAAATTGTAATGATATGATGCTATTTGTTGAATTCAAACAAATATTCATGGATATTTTTTATTATTTGCTCCTCAATTTCAAAAAGCCGAAAATAGAAGGTCTCGGATTCTTATTTAATAATAAATATATACCAAAATTATCCAGCCAAGAGATTATTTCAAGTATTGTTCAACCATATTTTACGAAAAATACTTATGTTTTGGTGATCATATACAGAGTGTTTCAAATTAAATGCGAATCTGAAAATACTTTCGGATTTAATTTCCATTTAATTTGCAACATAGCGTACATTAGGGTGGTCGTTATTTTTCAAATTTGAGATTTCTTTCGGGTACCCCCTAATTTTTTCCTTTAAATGTAAAAACATACTACATAAAATATCTACTTATTTGATTAATATTAACGGGCTCCGCAGAGGGGTTAAAGTCGCTTCTGGAAAAAATCAGCTTTTTCGCTTTTTCTTCTGTTGAATTAAAGTGCAACTTATTATACATAAATGGATAGGATTTGAAATTCAAAGTAAAAAAGTACATACCTTATTTTTTTCTAGAATAGCAATAGTTAATGAGTAAAACGTTTAACAAATTCGCAGTCATAGATTTAGCTGCGGCACAGTAGTTGTGCTAACAGTCGATTTGTATGCGCCCGAAAATTCTTTTCGATATTGACTAACTACTTGTAGGATATATTGCTGTTGTAATTCATCTTTCGACAAAACATTAGTAGTCGGTAATTAACTTTATGCCACGTTCGGCTACGTCATTTACTGCACGTAAATTTTGCAGCAGACCAAAATGTAGATTCCACTCTTAAGAAATCGCAATTAATCTTGAAGGTATTGAAAAAGTTTAAGGCACATTTTTACTTCATTCATCTTTACAGTAACACGTTTTACAGGAGTATCCTCTGCACCATAATCCTAGTCTTCCTCGTCTATAAACATGAGTACTTTTTCACTCATCTTCGTTTTAATTGAAATGGGAACTGCCGGGCCGAAAAAGGAAAGTGCAACTAGTTCAGGCGACGAATACCAAAGGTGATCGAAGAACTTGTTTACGGCTGCCTCGCTAATTTTTACATCGATGCTTTTGTAATCAAACAACGATTTCAAAAATAAAAAGTGTTGATATGGTGATTGAATTGCCAGTGGAGCCTCAAACCACGCTTTTACATACACTCGCGCTAAGAACAGTGTCAGAGGTGTAATGATGATTTTTCATTATTTTTGTCTTAGCGTTTCCTTAATAGAAATTGTAGAAATTGGAAATTGTTTGATTACCTTTTCCTATAGAATTAATTAAACTGAATTAGAAGAAATAGTGGAATCACAGGAGTTATTTTTATAGTATTATAATCGTCGGACACTGAATTATCCAGGTCATGAGAGACGGAATCTGGTTTTCTGCTTAAAACATGTCTTGTTAAATCGGAATGCTGGGTGGAGACAATTAAATGCAAAAGGCGGCTAAGCAAATACGCTTAATTGCTTTGGATCAAGCACCAAAAGAAAGAGCACTTTTTCTCCATAAGCTAAGCTACCTAATATCTTAGAATTATTTATATATTCGAAGTAATTACGAAATAAGGTAGCACATTTTTGGTACAAAAACTTTCTGTTTTTTAACAATTTTTTTCATATTATTCGGACAAACTTCAGCTGTTATAACCACCCAGTCCCCTGGAGATAAGTTTGCAGACTATGCCGAAATTTTTTTGGTATCGCTTTGTTGCTTACTAACAGATTCTGGTGCCATATGATAGCAGCATGTTTGCAATGTAATTGAGATTGGCCAGGTAGCCACCTTAATATGACAAAATATATTCTTTTAGTTTTTATATGAAAACTGGCATACTGTTTCATTTTTGTGAAATCCTAATAAAATTGAAATGAATAAATAATAGAACTGTCTATATACTAATACGTGAAAAAAAGCTTTGCACCCCTTTTTAAGCATATTGCGCGCAAGGATTAGCGTGAGATTTGGCATAGTTACAATTCATATGGAGAAGGAGTGCAGAAAGATAAAATGTATGTATAATAAATATTTTTAACGTCAAAATAATCCTTGTCTTTTTTTGCTAATAGTTTTTTCTTAATTAGTCAAGTGGTAAAGCAGTTATACAAAAATGACAAGTTTGGCAAGAAACAGTCCTCCTCGGGACTACCCTGATGACGGCAGTAGACGTTGGACTATCAATGTTCCACAAACGATGGAAATAGCCCAACCAACAACTCAAGTTATACTCCATCGTCAACAATTACACGTCATGAGTTGTATAATATGTGTTACAAATACCTTAATTAATTAACTCGAAAATTAATGCATAACGACGTATTTCTACTGGCTCGCAGCTGACGTAATAGACAATTCAAAAAAATTATATGCAATGGTTATAGAAGTATACTCTTTGACAAAATAACCTCAATAACTCAAACTTAAAAATTTAATGAATTAAGCTCGAATTTCGGCCACTGGTCTACCACTGGTATTAATTATTAGGCAAGTTATTTAGGTACCTATCGAAAATTTTTAAACTATTTTCTTTAATTCTGTAATAAAAATTACTTACATAGACATGTAAGAAATTTAATTTTTTTAATATTCTTCAGATCTTGTTTTTAATTATATTTAGTAATGTATTATTGACGTGCGAAATCCACACTGTCGGATAAATTTCAGGGCGACCTTTCAAATTTTTTTCCAATTGAATTGGTCATTCTAATAGCTGATACGGTATCAAAAGTTAATAAAACACTTGATGACAAGGCATTTTATAATATCCATCACACATGTATATTTAACTTATTTAATTAGACTGTTGTAGGTATGTGAAATATATTGATTGTTTCTCTTTTTCTTACTTTTACACACATTATTGGCCTAGTGTTTCTTACACTAACAGGTTCACTACTTACGGGTTTTCTTGAACAAAGAGTTCTGTTCTTTTTATTATTAATGGCCAAAAAACGAATTTGAATAAATACTTCCATAAAAGTATGTATAAGAATAAAAATGTACTGCCTCTGTGAAATTAGATTTTTTATGCAAAAGTTGTTCCAAACTTACTTCTGAATACTTTTGTATCCATTACACATTTTAAAAAAACTAACCATTGACAACATACTCGGTAACTATGTTTTTTGCGCTCAAGTGTTACTTCTCATCTACCAATCTAATTCTTCCAACTAAGACATGGTACATGCTCAAGTTACCTAACAAAACACAAAATTTACCAACTTTGCCAAACTCAAACCTACTCTCTATTCCAAATAATAAGCGAAATACCCATGGTGACCATCAAAATTGAATCAGCCTATACATTCCTTTTTCAAAAATGCAATAATCACTAAAAAAAATACCTGTTTATTATCTAAATCAAATAGATAAAGGACATAGATCTACATAGGTATTTACAAAACAAACATTGTATGTAACAGTATGTTCCTATTATTCTTGTAAGGACGTTATTTGTATTTTTACAATTTAGGGTAAATATCAATGATTTCAAAATAGACACATATTCTATTAAATCGTGTATGAGACAAAAACTCTTTTTTTGTCTCATACACAAAAAAAACAACGGTCTGGTCTGCCAGTCTCTGTATAATTTGGTTCAATCTAAGAGATACGTTGCGTTAGTAATACCATCTTTTATCCAATAAATTTGTTTTACAAATATCGCTGCTACTGGCAACCAGATGGCTAATAAAAATACAGTCACGTATGCAACACATAATACACGCCTAATGGTTGGAAAAGGACAGAGCGATGTGACAATTCTCTTTCTATTAGATGGCCACCTTAAATGTCATATATACCTATAATATTCGAATGTATAATAATATAACAGTTATGGGCAAGCGAAAATTGGTTTATTATAGAACATCAACAACATCAACAGTTCCGTAAGTACTCATTCTTTATACATTATGTTGCCTATCTATAGTATTTCTTTATCTATGACAGAATTTGTGAATAAAACCGAAGCGCTGTGACAGAACCGAATATCGTCAACTTCCTCCTACTTACACCCCCTTGCGTCTACCCGTCCCGCGAGTAATATAAGTTGCATAAGTTTCTATTTGTTGGTAAACGCCACTCTTAAATATTTTGTTATTTTGAAAGAAATTTATGAAATGTCATTCTTGACATTTAAGTAAATTAATGGCTTAGAATTTTTGAAATCTAATACAATGTGATCAGTCTCAAGTGAAAGTTGCGGAGCCTAAATTTTTAAGTTGGCAAGATTGTCTAGATGGTAGTATTGGGAAATACTTGTTGATAGCTGTAATATTGTGTCCATATGTTTTCGACAAGTATTTCATGTTTTATTTATATGAGTAAAGAAAATGAACAAATAAGATTTTCAGTTTTTATAACAAAAAAATCATTTGGATCAGAATGTGAGTGTTTGAAATAAATAGAAAAATTGATGAGAGGTATCTGCCTAACAAGAAAATGCCCTAATCTAGGGATTTTTAAGATACCACCACAATTCACTTGAGATTGATCTCATTGTACATATATCAAATCAGATATTAAAGATTTAACAGTTAAAGATGCCACAGCCTCTCAGACAAAAGAAATGTGTTCGAACAAAACAGCAACATGGTGGAGACAGAGTGCAAAGTAGAGATTCCCAGAACAGACAAAAAGAAACATGTCACGGGCAACGCCGTGCGAGTACTGCTAGTCTTTTATATATTGTCACTTGTGGGCCATTTAACGCATAGGTTTGCATTGTCTGCCTGTTTCCTGTTTGTTATTTTGTTACTAGTTTACTATATTTTTCGATAAATCCACAACATCAAGATTGACAGTTTACTTTAATTTCATAGGTTTACTTAATATATTGGCTACGAATATATAGTATATAAACATCGTTAATATTGTTTTACATTCTTGGAAGCCACAAATTCTAAATATTGTCATTAGTTTTAGTATATGCTTCAGTATGATACAATAAAGCTAATCAACGAACTTGTTAACTGGTTAACACCAGGTATTTAATTACTGCAAGTACTGCAGTGTGGGGTAGGAATGTAGCACTACAGTAGGTGGGGGATCCTCATCTCTCATCGGTACACAGGTTGCTTCTGATCTTCTACCGCACACAACTCACCAGGCTCGGTGAGAATAAATCAGTATTCTTCGTGCACAACTCTTACATGGGGTTATCCCAAACGTACTTTCTAATGGTTTGTGGCAGGTGTTCGGCAGGCAATTGCAAAAGAAAATTTATTCTTATTGATACATACTTATAGAATGAAGACCGGCCATTTATGCATGAATTAATATGTTAGAGTTAAACCAGTATATCCGTTTACAATAATAGTAACCGCTTAGTATTAATAATAACCACGTCATTTACTAATTATGATTAATAATTCATAGTAATCACAGTCATTGGTAAATGTAAATAATAATTATCAATAATGTTTGGTCAATGTGGTCAATTTCACGCGATATGATGTGCTTAAAATAACAGTTTTATTATGAATAAAAAGTATAGTCAATATAAAAAATAATAATGACAAAAATTGCTGTTATTTTTAAGATACATTTGCTACCCGAGACTACGTCGCACTAAGATAGCAGACGAAATTTAGTTAAGATAACGAAGAATCACAATAGGCGATGTTTGAAACTGAGAAACGCAGGGCCGAGCTAACTCTGTCGCAGACGGCGTGACGGTTCAGGTAAACTTACACCAAAAGTAGAGCGTCGGTCGGCAACGACGCTAGCGACGTTGTCCGGGCACCAGGACACTATGTTACCTTACGATAACCTACCTGCGCCTCCTATGAGCTACCACTGGCTGTGTCCCTCCAGCGGGTTCCCTATTGAACTCCCTGTATAAACGATTGCACCTATTCAACTGCTGTCACAAGTATGTTAGACGAAGGTAAGGTATGATGAGGGAATAATAATTAAAAGAAAAGAAATTATGAGGTGAAGAAAGGTGCTATATTCATCAAACTGTTTTTTTTTGTTTAATAATAAGTAGAAAACTAGACAGATAAATCAAAAAGGATTGACACAAAAGTTTTTTTTAAAATATGTAAAGGTTGACAAATAAAAAAAGATTTAATTTATATAAATGATTTGAAAAAAAAAATTAATAAGTTGACGGATAAAAATGGATTTAATATATATAAATGTTTTGAATAATTTATATGTTGACAGTTAAAATAGATATAATATATATAAAACAGAGTAATGAAAATTTCAGGAGACAAAAAAAAAACAATAGAACCTCTGCGCCACGGCAGGAGGATGGTCGGCGTAGAAACGTTTCCTTGCCTTACAGGCCAATATACAAATGTTGTTAATAAACGCCACCAACGGCGAAGTTCTAAATTAAATATTTACCAGAAGGTAAAGTTGATTAAAGTTAGCGCATAAATCTTAAAGAAACATAAATAATTAAGTGACAGGTAAAACGTGAAATTACAAGATCAAAAATTTGAGATAATCCAAATAAACTGCCTACATTTACTAGTCAATTAAATGACGCTATTGAAAGTTACAAAGGAAAACCAGTTTTAGTATAAAATAAACTACTGAGCTTCGGTATCTAAATTTTACTACAATGACTTAACTAATTGCAATAGCTCAGATAAATAAATAAATATACGTGAAAGTCACATTTCTAATTTATGGTAATAAACGTGCAAAATTAATATAAAAAAAAACAAGAATAAAATCCAACACATCAAAGAGAAATACCAATAAGATTTCGGTAATGAAATTACTGGATTGACTACTAATTTAAAGATTAACCTTACAAAGAGATATAGTGCTACGTTAAAGAATTTTACTAAAATTAATATTTAATTAAATATTCGACACAACAAAAGTTATATAATTACGGTAATGACCTACTAAAATTATTATTGAACTAATTATTCAACATAACAGTGAGAGCCCTTATCAAATCTTCTTAGGGTCACCCTGTATTCCGCAAAACCAGTTTGCATAACAATAACAAGAAAAATAACGGTAATTTAATTAGGATTAATATGTGACCTTGCAGTTAACTAGCGGTGCGTTAGTAATTATAGCCACTCAAAATTCTTAGGTCAAATTTTGGTAAGATAAAGTCCAGCGCACTGGCATAAAGTCGTCGAAAATCAGTCGTAAATTATGATGTAAATTACAACATTAGTTGCACTTAACTGACAAAATGGACGCCGGATGGCCGCAACGATAACCAAAATGGCGGAGGCCCCCTTGATGAAAATTCCACTTCAACAGGCAGGATGGATGTAGAGGTGCAACTACTGCAGCAACGAATGAAACCTCCACACTCTTCAAGGATAATGCGGGGTGATAATACCAAATATATGGCTACTGAGGGCTTTTGGGCCCGTCAAAAGAATCCTATTAAATTAGAGAAGAAAAGAAACAAAGATAAAATCCCGAAAATTAACACAAAGTTACAAACACTTACCCCAATATAAAAATGGAGATCCCGCGATATACGACTTCACAAGTCACTCAAGGGTGAAAAATTTAGATTAAAAAAACCAGCACGTGGCCATACGTGAATTTTAGGTAACGGTATAACGGTAGAAATTCACGATAAATAACCAAAATTAAGGTAACGGTAATTACTGCTTACTCCAATTAAAGCCGCATATGCGAAAATATCTACATAGATAATGTAACCAAGTTACTAAAGGGAGATAAGCAATTTGCACACCATGTTCTCACACAAGATTCGACTATAAAGTGAAGCCAAAACGGGAATCTTCTCCCATAACTAATGCGCGTCAGCTACACGCAAAGTAACAAGCCCGGAAATATCACTGAACGAAAGGCGGGAGATTTCAAATAAACATAATAGGCACACAACTAAATTGACAATAAAGGGAGTCGACATCGTGACTTATATATAATTAAACGCAACCCTACACATAACTTAGACGAAAAGAAAATAAGCGAAACACTCCTACAAATGTACGTAGATATTTTATAAAGTCGGCAGTCCGAGAGGGACATACATGCTAAACAGTTGGCAAACGTGACGCGGACGGTCACCTGAGCGACATAACCAAAAGTTTGACGGATAGCAACCAAAACAAACCTCAGAAGTGTAGATACAATTTATTACGGAACAAAAACAGATACTGCAGGTAACTATTGAAATATGCAAGCTCTAATCAAAACGCTGCAAGAAGACGGTTAAGAAAACCGATCAAAACTTATATTTCAGAGTATCAACGACCCTTAACCCCTACAGCAGTTCCAAGGAAGAATTAACAGAAGCTACTAACACTTAGAATAACGATGATAGAGCAACAAGCGATCGGCAAAACAATTAATAGTATGCCCCATATTCCAAGCACTTCCCTATTTAATACTCCTTACATTTTCAGTGACGTAAATACGAAGGAAAATATTAGTCAGACGTACACGAAGGTCTATGTCTTGGGATACACACAAACACAGGCGACAGTAAATACAACGAGGCTGACCAATGTGTCGGAGAATTTTAAAGACACAAATAAATGCACTACGTAGATATCGGATGTAATAAATAAGTAGATACTGAAAAAAACTGAAACAAGGCGTAAAAAGTAACTGCAAATGCAGATTATTCGCATCTACAGGTAGGGTAAAATAAGCTAGAGATAAGATAATTAGAATTAGTTACATAGATACAGAGGTTTTTTACACAAATAGAGTGTATTTGCTCGATATTACACAATACCTGTCTATCAATTTCACGGTTCGCGACCTAGGGCTCTAAGAGCACAATAGTCGATTTAGCACACACATAGATATACGGCAGACGGTCTTTTCAACCGGTGAAACGAACGATGTACAAGGTTCACTCAAAAAGTCTCGTGCCCAACATATTCTACGTACTTCACCAAAGTCACATAATCTTTCGAGAACTATACACGAAAGTGAATTTTACAGCATAACAAATTCCCCCCTTTCCAGCGAAAAGAAATTGATCGCAGAGCAATTTCTTGCACCGAGAACATAGGCTGACGGGATAAAGATAGTGAAAAGGGTAAGCGAGAGTTCTAAAACGGACGTTGTCCACTACACGAACGCACATATCCACACTCAGTCACAGCAACACCAAACAGCTTGGCCAAAACCACCACGTGGCCCTTCGGCATTCGGCCGGCACGGGAAAGTAACGAAAAATAAAAAAACAAAGGGTGTCGAGATTCTGCACAGACGCGCCCCGAGACCTGTCCAACCGACAGCCCAGCACTATTGGTAGCATCACGGGGGAAAAGGGTATAGACGGGTTAGATATCGGTGTGCCCGGCCGGCGGTGATCCTTACGACGGTCGAAGGCACAGGAATGAGGAGTGGGCACTACCAATAGGCCAAGATGCGGGAAAGGCAACCCCCGAGACGACACTCTGCAGACACGCGCCGGTAAAAGAGACCCTTGGGAAAGGCCCTCGGTATCTCGAAACAAACAAAAATAAAAAGGTCAACTAAAAACGGGTTTATTACTACAGATACGGGATGCAAAGCGGAATAAGGAAGAGGCAATTAAAGGTAGGGTAAAGCTCAGAATGGTGCAACTGCTCAGAGGTACGGATATGCCGTTTCGACAACCGTAACATCCGGTAACAACAAAACGAGAGAAGATCGCCAAACAAAAATAGATAATAGGGAGCAAAAGTTTAAAGTCTGGACCGGCGTTGTCCCGACTGAAACGCTGAAGGCGAACGATAAACCATAAGGCAGAAGTCATAATCAATTCCTGGAGGTAACATTTTGACAGTAAGAAAAGCAAAAAGGTCGCCAGGACACGACCCTTGGAAGGCTGAGGAGTATCACACATAAAGAGACCATCTCTCTTTATACCTTCTCAAATAAGATAAGTCAAATCCGGTATTTAAGCAATAACCAACATTAGTTAGCTTAAAAGGTAGTCATGTCAGATAAGGTAAACGGGATGCAGTGAGGACTCCCCTAGCAAGGTTGCCACTCCATATATGCAAAAACACGGAAGATCCGAAACACACGGAAGCGATAAAGATGCGAGAAGATAAATGCATAGACGGAATCACAGATCCAAGCTGTGCAATGGAGCCGGTAATCACACTATCGTAAGGGCGATAAAAGGAAATCGTTTGTCCCGGGGTGGTAGAGGAACAATAGAAGTCAGGGTCCCTTTAGAAGCCTTTTACTTCACGCAGGTTCACGGTAGGAGAATTCTTCCAGCCCTCGCTACAGGCCATAAATGTAACGGTAGGTATAATTAACGAAAAGACAAAATCGAGATAAGCGATAATTTAGACAGTTGAACACGTGAGAAGATAGATCTTAATCATCACTCGGCTGAGGTTTCAGTAGATTTGCATGCCACGCCCCGGGCAGCAATTTACCTTCGCAAGTTTTGAGTTCATAAATGTCAGTTGAGATACGTTTACTAATTTGAAAGGGCCCGACATATTTGTCAGCCAATTTGGCGGTATAGAACTTGGCGGCATCTGAATGTACGAAATTTTTACGCCAGACCAACTGGTTTACCAAAAATTCTTCCCGTCTATGACGAGTATCGTAGCGCGCCTTAGCACGCTCATATGCTTTCTGCAAGCGGGATTTGATGTCACGATAAAGCTTAGAAAATCCTTCGGAAAGTTCTATTAGTTTTTCCGGATCGCGGACCTCGACAAGTGGAGTTCCTTCAGAGATAGGAGCATCGGAAATTCTTTCTCCAGTGAGATTCATCTCACGGCCGAAGTTAATGAAATAGGGAGTATGTCCGGTGACTTCGTGTCTAGCCGTGCGCAAAGCGCAAGTGACTTTGGGAAGATAGACGTCCCATTCGCGATGATTGTCAGAGACATACGAGATCAACATGGTTTTGATAACCCTATTCACGCGTTCCACGGGATTCGCTTGAGGATGGTAATTCGCAGTATAGCATGGACGTACTTTATATTCTTTTAACATAGAACGGTAGTCGTTAGAGCGAAACTGCACGCCATTATCGGTAATTACAGAACGAGGTACGCCAAAAATCAGAAACACATCTTCTTCGAGATGTCGGATAATAGTCTTGGAAGAAGCTTTACGTAACGGGAAAGTCAGAACAAACTTACTGAAGATGTCAGAGACCACCAGAATGTAATTAAAGCCTCGCTTGGACCTCGGAAGAGGACCAACAATGTCGATACTGAGTACTTCCCATGGTTTAGTAACTTTAGAATGTCCACCCATACGACCAACAGGAGCTCTTTGAAGAGGTTTCGCCTTATTGCAATTAGGACAGGCTCTGATGTGACGGATCACATCTCCCAACATCTTGGGCCAATAGTAGTGTTGCAATATGCGAGCGAGAGTCTTCGCAATGCCCAGATGACCACTCGTGGGCTCGTTATGACATTCCAACAAGACCTCTTGTCGTTGTTCCTTAGGAACATAGATTTTCCATGAATCGGTATCCTCAGAGGGAAAGGTACTATTAGGCGGTACGTAACGTCGAAGTATCCCACCGATAAGTTGAAATTGTGGGTATTTCTCGGGATGTCTCTTAAGTTGTTCCAAGATACGAACGTAACATTTGTCTTGGCTTTTCGGACTGACTTGAACGATATCCAACTTGGGGACTGAGCGGGAGAGAGTGTCCGGAACGACATTGAATTTACCTTTACGGTGGATGATAGTAAAGTCATACTGCTGAAGACGTACGGCCCATCGAGCCAATCTACCCGACGGAGAATTAAGGGAGTTCAGCCAGCAGAGGGAGTAATGATCCGTTATCACCGTAAAGTGTGAGCATTCGATATATGGGCGAAGCTTTTCTATAGCCCAGAGGACGGCAAGGCACTCCTTCTCAACCGTAGAGAATTTACGTTCGGCAGGTGTTAAAGAACGGCTAAGGTAACTGATTACTTTCTCCTGTCCGTCTATGTCTTGAGTCAATACGGCTCCAAGACCATAGTCACTAGCATCAGTTTGAATGATGAATTCATATTGGAAATCAGGACATGTCAAAATCGGAGAGGAAACCAAACGTTCACGCAAAGATGTCCAGGCTTCTTCACAAGCTAACGTCCAAACGAAGGGACGATTTTTCCGTAACAAATCGGTAAGCGGAGAGATAACAGTAGAAAAATTAGGGACGAAACGTCGATACCATGAAGCCATACCTACTAAGCGTCTGACTTCAGAAACATTTTTGGGAGTGGCAATTCCGATGATAGCCTTAACTTTGTCAGGGTCGACCATCAACCCACGACGATTAACCACATATCCCAGGTACTTCAATTCGTCGCGACAAAACTGACATTTATCTCTATTAAGCGTTAAGCCAGCGTCACGCAGGCGAGATAATACTTGCTCTAAAATAGTCAAGTGTTTTTCAAAGGTAGGAGTGACGATTATGATGTCATCCAGATACACGAAAACGTAGGGTTCTAATTCAGGACCCAAAACTCTATCGATAAAACGCTGCCAGGAGGCAGGTGCGTTGTGGAGACCATACGGAAGGCGACAAAATTGGAACAAACCCCGATTCGGCACGGTGAAAGCTGTATACTGACGGGAAGACTCGGCAACAGGAATTTGCCAATACGCACTTTTTATATCGAGGGACGTAAGATATTTAGCGTCTCGTAATTTATCTAAGGTATTTGAAACATAGGGTAGGGGATAGGCATCTCTCTCAGTGACCTGATTGAGCTTACGATAATCGACGCAAAATCGAAAAGTCTTATCCTTTTTAGGCACGAGAAGTATGGGTGAAGACCAACCACTCTGAGACCTCTCAACAACCCCAAGAGCCAACATCTTTTCTAATTCGGCATCGACTACTTTTTGCACCGCCGGAGATATCGGATAGTAGCGTTGCTTAATCGGAGGGCTACTAGTGATAATAGTGTGCTCTACACCTTTGGCACAACCTAACACGTCCTTGTCGACGTTAGGAAAGTTTTGGTTGATGATAGCCTCGAGCTGACGTTGACGCTCATCAGATAACACCCGTGATTCGACATCAATGGTAGCCACGTAGGGTGCGGCTGAAAATACCCAATCGCCACAGCGCATGTTTAGGACGATTCCCATGTCTCGCCAGAAGTCTGCGCCCAGAATAAGTTGATGCGGTAGTTCAGGTACCACCAATACGTCAAAGACCTTAGAACGATTCCTAACATTAATAGGCAAGGCAACTTCCCCTGATATCCTGCATCGTGATCCGTTGGCAACAGTACAAAAGGGCATAGAGGATTTAAGCGGAACAAAACCCTTTAAAACGGACCAACCTGCTTCACCTAATATAGTGCGTGATGAACCTGAGTCCAAAAGACCGAGAAACTCTTTACCAAAGATTTGAACTTTAAGATAGGGGCGTTCATCTCCTATGGCTTGCGCGAGAATAAAATCCAACCGGGCTCTAATTTGTCGATAGGCCGCTGTGTATACTGTACGCACGGGACGGCCACTTAGTGCGCACGTCGGGCGTTTCCCGAACACTGCGGACAAGCTGATACTATGGTCTCTGGACGACCACAACGATAACAAAAGCGTTTACGAGGTAACGCACATTGGTAGTAACGATGACCTGTCTGACGACAATTCCAACATGTGACAGGATTTGCTGAAACGGGTGCCACACGGACATGAGAGCGATTAGAGACGGGAGTAACGGGTGGCACGCGACTTCGAGAACAACTCGGGACTGGATCTGCGTTGATATAAGCCAAATCCGGTTCGAGTGTTTTACCACGCAAGGGAGGCGGTACATAAGCTTCAGCAGAAGCCTTGCGGGCTTCGAGAACTTTCCCATATTTAAGGAGTTCTGCGATAGAATTGACTTCAGTTAAACCCAACTGCGTCTGATAGAAAGGTAGAATATTACGTTGCAAAATTCGTAATTGAGTTTTTTCGGGGACTGAATCAGAAAGACGAGAAAAGAGATTCTTCATAACCGATACGTATAATCCGATAGTTTCATTAGGACCTTGAGTCCGTTGCTTAATTTCGTCCATAAGACGGTCGTCATAATCTACGGCTTGAAACTCTTCCCGTAGACCGGCAGCTAACTCTGACCAATTAGAGTAAAGATGACGATTAGCCCGATACCACACCAAAGCACGATCCTTAAATAAGTCTATCGCTGAATTGAACAACAACTGGTCCGAGGAATTACGAGCGATTTTAAGCTCAGCCACACGCTCCAGAAAAGCACTGACCGAGAAGTTCTTCTGCCCTGAGAATGTAACATTCCAGGAGGCAACAGGGACGGGTTGAGGAGAAAAACTAGCGAAAGTCGAGTGAACTGGACCAGTGAAAGCGTTAACTGGAGATCGAATAGGTTCATCCTCATCACTAAACTCCTCTTCACTCCCCTGAGGACCAGAGTTACCGGCAGTGGGGGACTGTAATAAACTGAATGTTGAGGCGCGTTCAAGGGTGCGAGCCTTATCGCGGATGCGATCGTCCAGTCTAGCAACGCGACTCCTAAACGCATGGTATTCTTCCACCTCCTTTGGAGATTGTGGGACGGAGTTCTGAATTCGGCTCATTACAAAAGCAAGGGCGGTAGAAATTTTTTGAAATTCGGAAGACTCACGATTCCCCACGAATTGATCGATGAGCCCTTCGATAACCGTGAACTTATCCCTAATGGCCGCGGAGTCTTCCGCATATGTAAATGGATACGTCAGCTTTGTATCCGACGGATAAGACCTAGCATACCCTAGCAGACGTCGCTACATCCGTCGCATTTCGTCCAATGTAGATGGCACCTCGGCACCCAGAACAGTCAGTAAATACTCAAGGCCTTCCTTCGAAAGTCGATTGATCTCTAATTTAGGAGCCATGGCGACAGTTAATTCAGCAGAAAGTCGAAAAGAAAGAAATATAAAAAGAAATGGCGGTACCGGGATCAGCAAGCAAAGACTCGAGTCCTAAGACACACAAATAAATTCTGGAAGACAAGGTAGTTCAGAACCTAAGGTAAACCTCACGTTTTAATTTTTCCCAAAAAAAAGGAAGAAAAGAAATATAGTCAGTCAAAATTAAATTAGGTGAGGGAGTAGACGGAAATACAAAAAAAACTGAACGGTAAGGGAAGCTTAACGTCCACCTACTCACCTAAATCGAGAAACGGCCGTAAATCGAGAAAATTCAAAATTTGTTCCTGAAGATGGTCAGGACCGAAACGTTGATTGTCAAGTTTGTTCCGGAAGGTAACGTAAACTAGGTCGAAACGTTAGGTGTCAACTTGTTAGTGGATAGATGACACACAAAAGGAAAAGAAAATTTGAGGGCGGCGAAAACTTAGCCGAAACGTTGGGTAACAAAGGGGAAATTTTATTCCGGACGATGGCGAAAAGATGGCAGAAACGTTGGCCAACAATTTATTAATATAATCTCCAAAAGAAAGTCCCAAAGCGTTAGTGCACCAAATTTGTACGGAAGGGGGAGAAAACTTGTCTAAATGTTAGGAGACAGGAAAAGAAATTTTGAAAATGGCGGAAAATTGGCCGAAACTTGGTTGACACAAAAATAAAAAGAATGAAGATGGCGGAAAGTTGGCTGAACCGTTGGTACCAAATCTGTTACCTTATTCCCCAAAAGATAGGCCAGACGTTAAGGCACTAAAATTTGTTCACTTCTACCAGAAAGAACGGCCCCAAAACGTTAGGGCGCCAAATTTGCTACCCGAGACTACGTCGCACTAAGATAGCAGACGAAATTTAGTTAAGATAACGAAGAATCACAATAGGCGATGTTTGAAACTGAGAAACGCAGGGCCGAGCTAACTCTGTCGCAGACGGCGTGACGGTTCAGGTAAACTTACACCAAAAGTAGAGCGTCGGTCGGCAACGACGCTAGCGACGTTGTCCGGGCACCAGGACACTATGTTACCTTACGATAACCTACCTGCGCCTCCTATGAGCTACCACTGGCTGTGTCCCTCCAGCGGGTTCCCTATTGAACTCCCTGTATAAACGATTGCACCTATTCAACTGCTGTCACAAGTATGTTAGACGAAGGTAAGGTATGATGAGGGAATAATAATTAAAAGAAAAGAAATTATGAGGTGAAGAAAGGTGCTATATTCATCAAACTGTTTTTTTTTGTTTAATAATAAGTAGAAAACTAGACAGATAAATCGAAAAGGATTGACACAAAAGTTTTTTTTAAAATATGTAAAGGTTGACAAATAAAAAAAGATTTAATTTATATAAATGATTTGAAAAAAAAAAAATTAATAAGTTGACAGATAAAAATGGATTTAATATATATAAATGTTTTGAATAATTTATATGTTGACAGTTAAAATAGATATAATATATATAAAACAGAGTAATGAAAATTTCAGGAGACAAAAAAAAAACAATAGAACCTCTGCGCCACGGCAGGAGGATGGTCGGCGTAGAAACGTTTCCTTGCCTTACAGGCCAATATACAAATGTTGTTAATAAACGCCACCAACGGCGAAGTTCTAAATTAAATATTTACCAGAAGGTAAAGTTGATTAAAGTTAACGCATAAATCTTAAAGAAACATAAATAATTAAGTGACAGGTAAAACGTGAAATTACAAGATCAAAAATTTGAGATAATCCAAATAAACTGCCTACATTTACTAGTCAATTAAATGACGCTATTGAAAGTTACAAAGGAAAACCAGTTTTAGTATAAAATAAACTACTGAGCTTCGGTATCTAAATTTTACTACAATGACTTAACTAATTGCAATAGCTCAGATAAATAAATAAATATACGTGAAAGTCACATTTCTAATTTATGGTAATAAACGTGCAAAATTAATATAAAAAAAACAAGAATAAAATCCAACACATCAAAGAGAAATACCAATAAGATTTCGGTAATGAAATTACTGGATTGACTACTAATTTAAAGATTAACCTTCCAAAGAGATATAGTGCTACGTTAAAGAATTTTACTAAAATTAATATTTAATTAAATATTCGACACAACAAAAGTTATATAATTACGGTAATGACCTACTAAAATTATTATTGAACTAATTATTCAACATAACAGTGAGAGCCCTTATCAAATCTTCTTAGGGTCACCCTGTATTCCGCAAAACCAGTTTGCATAACAATAACAAGAAAAATAACGGTAATTTAATTAGGATTAATATGTGACCTTGCAGTTAACTAGCGGTGCGTTAGTAATTATAGCCACTCAAAATTCTTAGGTCAAATTTTGGTAAGATAAAGTCCAGCGCACTGGCATAAAGTCGTCGAAAATCAGTCGTAAATTATGATGTAAATTACAACATTAGTTGCACTTAACTGACAAAATGGACGCCGGATGGCCGCAACGATAACCAAAATGGCGGAGGCCCCGTTGATGAAAATTCCACTTCAACAGGCAGGATGGATGTAGAGGTGCAACTACTGCAGCAACGAATGAAACCTCCACACTCTTCAAGGATAATGCGGGGTGATAATACCAAATATATGGCTACTGAGGGCTTTTGGGCCCGTCAAAAGAATCCTATTAAATTAGAGAAGAAAAGAAACAAAGATAAAATCCCGAAAATTAACACAAAGTTACAAACACTTACCCCAATATAAAAATGGAGATCCCGCGATATACGACTTCACAAGTCACTCAAGGGTGCAAAATTTAGATTAAAAAAACCAGCACGTGGCCATACGTGAATTTTAGGTAACGGTATAACGGTAGAAATTCACGATAAATAACCAAAATTAAGGTAACGGTAATTACTGCTTACTCCAATTAAAGCCGCATATGCGAAAATATCTACATAGATAATGTAACCAAGTTACTAAAGGGAGATAAGCAATTTGCACACCATGTTCTCACACAAGATTCGACTATAAAGTGAAGCCAAAACGGGAATCTTCTCCCATAACTAATGCGCGTCAGCTACACGCAAAGTAACAAGCCCGGAAATATCACTGAATGAAAGGCGGGAGATTTCAAATAAACATAATAGGCACACAACTAAATTGACAATAAAGGGAGTCGACATCGTGACTTATATATAATTAAACGCAACCCTACACATAACTTAGACGAAAAGAAAATAAGCGAAACACTCCTACAAATGTACGTAGATATTTTATAAAGTCGGCAGTCCGAGAGGGACATACATGCTAAACAGTTGGCAAACGTGACGCGGACGGTCACCTGAGCGACATAACCAAAAGTTTGACGGATAGCAACCAAAACAAACCTCAGAAGTGTAGATACAATTTATTACGGAAGAAAACAGATACTGCAGGTAACTATTGAAATATGCAAGCTCTAATAAAAACGCTGCAAGAAGACGGTTAAGAAAACCGATCAAAACTTATATTTCAGAGTATCAACGACCCTTAACCCCTACAGCAGTTCCAAGGAAGAATTAACAGAAGCTACTAACACTTAGAATAACGATGATAGAGCAACAAGCGATCGGCAAAACAATTAATAGTATGCCCCATATTCCAAGCACTTCCCTATTTAATACTCCTTACATTTTCAGTGACGTAAATACGAAGGAAAATATTAGTCAGACGTACACGAAGGTCTATGTCTTGGGATACACATAAACACAGGCGACAGTAAATACAACGAGGCTGACCAATGTGTCGGAGAATTTTAAAGACACAAATAAATGCACTACGTAGAGATCGGATGTAATAAATAAGTAGATACTGAAAAAAACTGAAACAAGGCGTAAAAAGTAACTGCAAATGCAGATTATTCGCATCTACAGGTAGGGTAAAATAAGCTAGAGATAAGATAATTAGAATTAGTTACATAGATACAGAGGTTTTTTACACAAATAGAGTGTATTTGCTCGATATTACACAATACCTGTCTATCAATTTCACGGTTCGCGACCTAGGGCTCTAAGAGCACAATAGTCGATTTAGCACACACATAGATATACGGCAGATGGTCTTTTCAACCGGTGAAACGAACGATGTACAAGGTTCACTCAAAAAGTCTCGTGCCCAACATATTCTACGTACTTCACCAAAGTCACATAATCTTTCGAGAACTATACACGAAAGTGAATTTTACAGCATAACACATTCCTTATTTATCAAAGGATGTCTATTATACATATGAATCTTAAGGCGACAACATGCTTTTGCTGTAAAATGTGGTGTTGCAAATGTTTTTTAAATTTATACATTTGTAACGATATGAGTTACATTTGCAGTACTGAAATCTATCACCTAAATTAGAATTCTTACGAACACATTCACTTAGATTTATTTCAATATGTGGAACGTCATTACTGAAACTAGTGTATCCATAATTTCATATCCTGTATTATCCTCATTCATTGCATCTAAACCCTTATACTCTGTTGAGATTACTGTTGGAGTTGGACATTATTATTAGACCAATTTCTTAACGCAGCACCATCTTCTTCACTTGTGATGTCCATGCATTTTATTCCTTCTCATCATTTATCCGTTGTATTGTTTGTTTCAAGCGAGGTTGATAATATCACATTACAAAAAGTTCTTCAATAATCTGATAGCAAATTTTTGGCTATTTTTACTTTGCAAAATGTATAGTGCTCCAAATATACTGAACACACCCACTATATGACAAGCAATGTTCTTGGCTTGTTTTGTTTTTAACGCTCTTAATTGAATAAATTTTATTAAAAACAGTCTTCATAAACTTAAAGTCTTTTTTGTGTGATTGCATGTGTTAAGAGAGAAGCTCTAGTAAGACGTATTTCATAAACTTTATTTTAACTTTTTCTCATTTACATTACAGTTCGTTGATGAAAATTATTAATAATAAGCGATTTATGATCATCCAAAGTGCAACTGTAAATTTATACAATTTCGCAAAAGAAACCCTCGCTCAAAATTTTGAAAGCTCGTCCCGCCTTTTTTCCAGTTATGGCCTTGAATACCGGTGACTAATCGCATTAACCGTAAATAATACATACCTTTACTATTACCTAATGTACAGATTATAGATAATACTGTTTACGATAGATAGTACATTTGCTTCAATGCTATGGAATATTTGCGTGTTAGTAATGTAAATATGACATTTTATTGTAGTATACAGCAATAATTTTTTTTGCGTTTTCAAAAGAGCAATCAATAAATAGGCATAGCTGCGTATAAATTCGCACAGAAGTACTTTAGTATATGTTTCGCAAGACAACCTAATATAAAATTTAGAATATCTTTCACTAGACTACCTAAATATGAAGAATGTAGTAAATAGTAAATCTAAATCGTAGGCTTCCGCATTTGTGTTTAGAATCATATTTGCACTTCCGTGTCTGTGACTAAATTCAGACCGAAAGTAATACTTTTAGTCTGATTGAAAATAAGTTTTTTGCTAATATCTCCCAGGTATATCTACATTGTATACAGATTTATTACAAGTGCAGAAGTATTTAGAGCTGCATTTGGAGTAATTCTTGTATAAAAAATCCCAATGCACATACGTATAAGAAGATCATGTGATGCCCGCACTCATTTACTCGCTACACCTAAATGTATGACAATTTGTTATACATGAAACATAAACATTCTTGTTAGATTAGCATAACACTAGCTGTCCATCAATCTCTTCGAGCTTGAATCGCCTTTTCGCGTCCGATTACAGTTTTATTACAGTTCCCTGTAAAACGCCAAAAAAATCATTTTTGATTTTCTAAACTTTTGGCACACCATGTATAGACGTATATTTTTATCCACGAACTACTGTCACGGTGACAGGTGGAACGGCAATTTAGAGCATCTTAACGTCAGTCTGACTTTTCGTTGTTGAAGTTTGAAATTTAGATGCTATTTAGCGTAATACTAATACTTGACATTAAAAGATTCATAGTGTTATTAGTTTTACACAATGAAAGGACTAAATCATTATTAAATAGTATATTACATACCGAGGTGGAAAGTGTTTCATTACTGTCGAGAGGTTAACTTTATCTCGAGACAGGAATGAAACTTTTCACCGAGGTTTGTATACTATTTTATTTACAACCATAATTATATTTATTTGTGATAAAAATTCCGGTAAAGGTTTTGACATATTGAGGTTTCAGATTTGTGATGATCTAGCGTAAACGTCAAATAAATATACGCCACTTTTTTTCGGTGAATAGATTATAAAAGAAATGTTGAGTAGTAAAGCCATCAAGGTCTGCACTCCACTTGAACTGAGGGAAACTGTCCTCCCGTAGCAATCCGGATATCTTGGCTCGAATGGAGAAGGACAAGAAACCACTATTTCTTCATATCAGCAATAGCAGGCGGCCTATCTACATGTATTCAAGCTTCCAATAATTCTAATGTAACAATTAATTTTATTTACAACCATACAATTAATAATTATTTGTGATAAAAATTCCAATAAGGTTTTGACATATCGAGTTGACAGTTTTAAATTGTGATTGACATTGAGGTTAAGAAACGAGGGCAGTAATAGAGGGCGGGAAGTAAATGAGGGCAGTAATGAGAGGGCGGGAAGTAAACGTGAACAAAGTCACACTTCCCAACTTTTAAAAAGTCAGAAATGCCAACATTACGCGTATGGTTGTAAATAAAAAGTAATATCAGATTTATTTTAGTTTTGCATAATTTATCCTGTCAATTATCATGGTCCACAAACGTCATTTCTGGGCTGTAATATTTAATAATAGTCATACATCTTTTGACATACCTTTTGAGCTTTGTTATAATGCAAATTTGTGAACAATGCATGCCCATTACAGAGAAGAATCAAGTTTTAAATAAAATGTTGGTATAGAATAGTATGACTTATTAATTTTATTTATAATAGTGAATTTATAACTAGCTTCCATATTAATAAATTAGTTTCATTTGTCTGCTCTGAAATTGTTCCTGTCAAAGTGAGTTTGCAGTGGCATTGAGTCGTCGTCTGTAGATCGTGCTCTGGCTATGTCGGTTGCTGAGACGATCCTATTATAATTTAAATATTTAGTAGTGACGCTGGTCGTTGAACTAAAAACAATAACCAAAAATAATACAGACCGACGTGGGAATATCTGTGTAAACATTTTGCTTACACACACTGTAAAAAGAATATAATTCGTAATTGTTGGATCATAGAACACACAAAAAGGTAGTTCAGGATTACAACCAATCCATCGAAATAAGAGTCACCAGCCTGCGACACGATCATCACGAACCATCATCAGAATGTTTGATTAACAATTTGATTTAATGGTGTATTTTCAAACATATCCCATGAAATGATTGAACGCTGCCCATACTTCAAACTTTCTACTGACAATCAAATTATTTAGTAGTAGTAATTGTTGAATTAGGCTGCAATATTTACTTTAATAAATTGAATAGTTACAAAACAATTGTCATTACATTGGAATTTGATTCGTCTATCACCTAGTAATAATAATATAAATCATAGTTTAAAGTAATTGTCTAGTATATAGGTAAAACTAAAATGGATCTGATAGCACTTTTCTCATTAATATTTTAGTCATTTCGCTGTATAAAATTTGTAATTTCATATCTTTTTGTGTCAAGGTCTATAATAAATATCGATGGAGCTTAAAAACATGAACCATGAAATATCAAACAGATGTCAGGGTGTTTAACCTTTTTTTTTTTAAATAATTGTCATCATGAAAGCAGTTCAGATTTCATCACGAACTGAAATCGATTGATCGTTTTGACGTTTTATAACCTGCAATTAAATTTTTGTGAAATTGCCAACATTAATCAAAAGTCAGATGGACTTTTTCTGACAATTCTGACTTTTCCTGTAACATTTAAGCCACCTAACGTGAATGTTGAGTTGACCAACATTTCGCGTATACTCTAGTTAAATATATCGGTGTTAAAATAATAATAGATGAGTAAAGATGGCTACACCCTTTAACTGTTACTTAATTTTAGTTTAACAATATACTATGTTCACCAATTTTGATCAGCATCTGGGGCGTAATGCTTAAGTTATTTTTTCTAAGGAAGGGATGCTTTTGTGTAATAAAGTAGATCGCGATCTTAAAGTAACTGATAATTAGTGAATTACCATGTATGATAAATTTTTAAATCGCATTGTCTTTATATGTGGTAGTAGTTTCATGTTTAAAATAGTAATTACATTACCCTTTAAGTCGTTAGATTAAAGGTGATATGTATGCATGATGTATTCGTTTCTTTGAATTACAATTAACGTAGGACTTCCGGGACAATAGTCAATAGAAATAAATTTATATGACGTTCTTTGCAAATAATCAAGCTCATCAGTGCTCCATAATCTTTGTCATAAAATGTCGATATGTCATCAAGTGCTGATTATTCAATTTACTCTCCCCCCTTTTTTTTATTTAGGACACATTAATTTAATAGAATACTTGCTCTTTTTGTTATTCCATGAAACTCTTCGAGTTTGAATTGCTTCTTTGGAACGTGACCACTGCCAGTCGCAGAGGCACTTGAATTTTAACGGTTATAAATTTTCTTTTAATTAGTTTATGAATGAAGATGCAAATTAAATTAAATATCTCTAGAAATTAATTATACATTATTGTGGCATCTATAATTATAGACAAATGGATTTATTAACTAAAAAATTTCCCATAAAATGTTGAACATTTCTATAGAATTTACTGAAAGCTGATTACTTGCAACATTTCGTTGACATTCAAGTTTGATATAATGCGTGTGCACCTAGTCTAAGTTGAATGTAAGTAGGCCGAAAAGGTAAACCTAAGATGGTTGTATGATCAAGATTTGTTGTATAATATATAAATTTCTTTGTTTTTTAAATTTGGTAGTACTCTAACTCTATTTGTCTCAAGTTTCATGATAAAAGTTGCCCCTACGTTAAATTTTCTTGCAAACTGTCAACAGTTTGATCTATTGCGAGAATGAATTGTCAAATTGAATGTCATTGTAGACATACCGTGCCTTCAATTAATTTTTTTTAGAATAACCTACGATTTCAATATTAATTTGAAAACACTGTGGAACTTTTCAATAAATTGACTTAACTATGACAGTAGTCAAAATTAAAAACATTACTGTAGCACAGTATTCCCAAATGAATTTATTTATTAAGACTTTGCCCACAAAGCGAACAACATTTCTATATAATTTACTGAACGCTGATATTTAGAAAAATTTTGTTGACATTCAGGTTTTGTATCAATTGTATGCATCTTCTTCTTCTTCTTCTTCTTCTTTATTGTTGCTTTGAGTTAGACTATTTAGTCTTTTACTCTTCATCTGAGTGCGGTGAATCTTGGAATGTTGGAGTTGAATTTGATTAGCTATTGTTTATCTTTATTTTGATTAAGAATTAAAGTAGAACCATTTTAGGTCTTTTGTGTTTGAAATTTTCATTTCCATCATATGCAAGTGCTCTTTTAAGATTTTGATTTGACTGGTTTTCCATCTGGTTATAGAAACTGAGCGCTCTTTCCTTGATGTAGTCAATAATGGTTGGGGTATTTGTTTCATTCATTATTTGATTATTTCTCATATACCATGGAGCATTTAGTATCATTCTAAGACTGGTGTTTTGTATTATTTGCTGTTTTTTGATGTTGGTCTTGCACATATGTACCCATATTGGGCACGCATATGTGAATATTGGACGTAATACTTGTTTGTAAAGTAGAATTTTGTTGTTCGTGTTCAGCTGGCTTTTTCTGCCTATAAGAGGCCATAGTTGACATCTTGTTTGTTTGGTTTTGGTTATCGTTTTTGCTATGTGTGTGTTATAATTGAGCTTTATATCCAGGTATATTCCCAGGTATTTAATTTCTCTACTCCATGGTATAGTGTTGTTGTTGATGGTTATTTCGTTGTCTGTTGTTTTCCGATTCCTTTGAAAGATTATTGCTTGGGATTTGTCTTCGTTTATTGTTGTCCTCCATTGTTTGAACCATTTTATCGTGTTGTCTAGGTGCGTTTGGAGTTCCTGTACCGCGTTCGTCGGACATCTTGATGTTGAGAGCAGTGCCGTTTCATCTGCAAAGGTGGCCGTATTTAAATATCTTGTAGGATTTGATACTGGTATGTCGGCTGTAAATATTGTATATAGGTGAGGTGACAGGCATGAGCCCTGGGGGACTCCCGCTGTTGGATGTTTTATTGAGGAAAGTGTGTTCTGGATGCTAACTTGAAAGCAGCGTCCTTGGAGAAAACTGTTCGTGATTTTTATGATATGTGTTGGGTAATTGTGTATTATCATTTTATATATCAGTCCCTGCCTCCAGACTTTATCAAATGCCTTTGCTATGTCGAGAAATACAGCTGCTGTCACATGATTTTTGTTGAATCCTTCTTGGATAATCTCAGTGACTCTTGAAAGTTGTGTTATCGTTGAATGTTCTTCTCTAAACCTATGTTGATCTTCTGGTTTTATGTTTTGATTGTCAGAGTGGTACTTTATCTTCTGTAGGATTATTTTTTCTATCACTTTGCTAATGGATGGTAACAGGCTTATGGGCCTGTAGCTGCTTGGTATTGTTTTTGGTTTTCCTGGTTTAGGTATAACTATTACTTTGGCATGTTTCCATATCTTTGGGAATGTTTGGAGTCTGATAACGGAGTTTGCTATTGCTAGAATTGACATTATTGCTTTTGGTGGGAGGTTTTATAGTGATCTGTTGGTGATGTTGTCTATACCAGGAGCTTTTTTGGGATTTAATGCTTTAAGGATTGCTTTTAGGTTCTCGGCTGTGACTGGGTCGTTGCTAGGGGAGTGGGGTTCACGTATTCTTCTGCTTACTGCTTTGTGAATCTGCACTACGTGTTGCATGTCTACTTCATCCCAGTTGGGAGTGAATTGCTCTTCTAGTGATTCCGCTAGAGCTTCTGCTTTTTCTTCTGCTGTGACTTGTGTGGAGTTATTGAATTGAAGTGGTGGGATTTGTATTTGTTCTCTTTTGATTGCCTTGATTATTTTAAATGTCTTAGAGGGGTCTGCACCTATTTCTTCGAGTGTTCTTTGCCATTCTACATTTTTCAGTTCCAGTAATTCCTTATGTACTTGATGTTGAAGGTTGTCTAGTATAGTTTTGTCTTGTGGTGCGAGTTTACGATTATGTCTTCTCCTAGCTCTGTTATTTTCCTTTATTAGTTCTTTAATATGATGTGGTAGACTACCTGATTTATATATCCTTTCTATTTTGATGGTGTTATTTTTAACAGCGTTTGTTATTTTATCTTGTAGTGATTTTATGTTCTGTTCTAATTCTGCAGTGTTTTGTATTTTAGGAACTGCAGTGATGGTTTGTTCTAGTTCTGTTTTGTAGCCGGCCCAGTCTGTCTTGAAGGTGTGATATGTTCTTTCGGTTATGTCTTCGTTCCAAGTTATTATAATTGGATTGTGATCAGAGCTCATGACACTTTCAGTTTCTATCTTTATGGTTTTGTTAATGTTTTTACTGATTGCTAAGTCTAATTGTCTAATTGTGTGCATCTAGCCCAAGGTGAACGTCGACAGACCAAAAAAAGAAAAACCAAGACGGTTCGGCAATTAAATGTTGTTTCATGTTATTCGTTCTATAAAATTGGTAGTACCATGCCTTGTGTCAAGTTTACGATAAAAATAGTGTATACTTCAAATTTTTTTGACAGACTGTCATCGTGACACTTATACGACAATGAAAAGTTGATGTTTAACCAAATTGTCGATCCACCTGTCATCGTGACAATACTTCGTTGTAGTGTATTCGTTCACACATAAACTTGTAGGAACGAAATGCCAGACTGACAGTGCTTAACCAAATTGTCTTTCCAATTGTCAAATGAAATTAACAACATAACATGATGAACTTTAACAAAACATGTTTTAAACTTACAGGTCATTGAGAGAATTAATTAATTTTCATATTACGCTTTACTTTGTAAAACCCAATCAAAAATCTTGCTGGCTCCTAATACCATTTAATCGAAAATGTACTTGTGATTAGTTTGTGCCAACCCGCATAGTCGCATACTTTAAATGCTTGCTTTTATAACTGAATTGATAAACGAAATTACATAAATGCTTATGGGAATTTTACATATTTGATGTATTTATGTTATATCGAAGTGTTTCGGACACATCTGACAAATAAAGAAAACTCAGATGATTCTTTATTTAGGCTTGCTTCAGTACTTCTTTCGCGAGAAGTGACGACATTTCGATGACATATATAATTTGTATTTAATATATCTTAATAAAATATAGAAAGATCGTTATATTTGTCACTGTACTTACGTGCGATAATACACTTTAAGTTTATTTTATCATATCCGTCGGCATTGTTCATATATTCATAAATAGAAAAGAAATAGTAACAATTGATAATAATAACACTAATACGTATCTGAAAGGTACCACTTTTTCTTCATAATCCCTTTATTTGTCGGCCTTCTGACATTTAAACTTGAGAACCAATCGATAAACGTGAATAGATAGTCATTATGTGTGTACTGCACGACTGGTGCTTTCCGCCAATTTTGACGTTTCCCGGCAAATGCCATATCGCGAACTCAAACTGATTTGACGGTTTTGATAATTTATAACCTGAAATTGAATTTTTCGTGCGTTTAACTTAACCTTATCCGAACGTTGAGGTGTCACGGTCATCTGTATCGATCCACCGCCATTTTAAAATCGAACCTAAATGCTATTATGCACACTCTTTTTCTGCACGTTCTAAAATTTTCAAAAACTCCTTTCGGACCCTCGTTCTCTCTTCGGAGACGTGAAAAATAGCCTAAGGCACGTGGGACCGTGGTCCCCGTCACGTGACACTTTCGTTCCCACCGTAGATGCGCCAGCTTCTCAGAAAAGTGTCTCCCCAATTCGTCAATTTTGGGGTATAGCTGTGCCGTTTTAATCCTTCGTGTTAAAAAGAGCGAGACAGTTGGCTATTAGTATATATAACTAGCTCTAACGTCCGCTTACAGCGGGTCCTCCGCTTACAGCGTGTCCTCCGCTTACAGCGGGTCCGTCAATCTCTTTTAGTTTGAATCGCTGTTTTCGCGTCCGCTTACAGCTTTTTCATAGTTTCCTGTAAAATGCAATCACTGTCATGACGCCTTTTAGAATGTCCGCTTTTATTAACTTTTGACGCACCCCTGTATATAAATATATTTCGTGAAGCCAATAGTATATATTATGTAAAATTCTTCTCGAACGGTTTTTTACACAAACCGGTATATACTCAAGAGCGAGAAAGGTAAATTAATGTTACACATAAGTAATGTTAAAGTATCCAAAGAAACAATGAGCTCAAAGAGCGCAACATTTTCATTGAGAGAGTGTACAACACTATTCTGATGTTTTCGAATCTAATATCGTTAAGAAAAAATGAAGTAATGATTTAAGCCCTGTTCAATTAGGTTTAGAAGAATCGCCAAATTGAAGACGTAATAAGCGACCATAAACACCCCCATATCCAAAATTTAACAAACATTCATCAATTTTCAAAAAACTCTTCCGCCATATATAAGTTTTTGAAGCACCCCTGTATATACATATATTTTGTTAAGCCAATTGGATATTTTATTTAAAATTCTTCTCGAAGTGTTTTTAACATAAACCGGTACACACTCAAGAGCGAGAAAGGTAATTTAATGTTAAACATAAGTCATGTTAAAGTATCGAAAGATGGAATGAGTTCAAAGAGTGCAACACTTTCATTGAGAGAGTGTACAATACTATTCTGATGTTTTCGAATCTACATCGTTAAGAAAAAATAAAGTATTAAATTTAAGCCCTGTTCAATCACGTTTCGAAGAATCGCCAAATTAAAGACGTAATAAGCGACCACAAACACACCCGTATCCAAAATTTAACAAACATTCATCAATTTTCGAAAACTTTTCCGCTATTTATAAACTTTTGAAGCACCGCTATATATACATATATTTTGTTAAGCCAATTAGATATTTTATTTAAAATTCTTCTCGAACTGTTTTTAACACAAATTCAAGAGCGAGAAAGGTAATTTAATTTTAAACATAAGTGATGTTAAGGTATCTAATGGCACAATGGGACCAAAAATCCCGACATTTTTATTAAGACAGTTTACAATACTATTTTGATGTGAAAGTGTAAAAGCCTGTCAACCTTTTTGAAATCCACTATCGTTAATAAAGGAGAACAAAATAATAATAAAAGTAAAAAGCCCAAGTTTTAATGCTAAGCCCTATTGAAGCCCCTTTCCTGTAAAAAACGCTTTTTAGAATGTCCACTTTTATAAACTTTTGAAGCACCCCCGTATATACACATATTTTGTTAAGCCAGTAGGATATTTTATTTAAAATTCTTCTCGAACTGTTTTTGACATAAACCGGTACACACTCGAGAGCGAGAAAGGTAATTTAATGTTAAACATGTCATTTTAAAATATCAAAAGACAATGAGATCAAAAGGCGCAACATTTTTATTAAGACAGTGTACAATACCTATTTTGATGTGAAAGTGTAAAAGCCTGTCAACCTTTTTGAAATCCACTATCATTAATAAAGGAGCACAAAATAATAATAAAAATAAAAAGCCCAAGTTTTAAATTGAAGCGCCTTTCCTGTAAAAAGCGATCACTGGCATGACGCTTTTTAGAATGTCCACTTTATAAACTTTTGAAACACCCCTGTACATACATAAATTTTGTGAAGCCAATAGTATATTAAAATTCTTCTCGAACTGTTTTTGACACAAATCGGTACACACTCAAGAGCGAGAAAGGTAATTTAATGTTAAAGTATTGAAAGACATAGTAAGATCAAAAAGGTCAACATTCGTATCAAGACAGTTTACAATACGATTTTGATGTGAAAGTATAAACGTCTGTCAATCTTTTCAAAATCCACTATCGTTAATAAAAGAGCACAAAACATTAATAAAAGTAGAAAGGCCAGGTTTTAAAGTGAAGCCCTATTGAAACGCCTTTCCTGTAAAAAGCGATCACTGGCATGACGCTTTTTAGAATGTCCACTTTTATAAACTTTTGAAACACCCCTGTACATACATAAATTTTGTGAAGCCAATAGTATATTAAAATTCTTCTCGAACTGTTTTTGACACAAACCGGTACACCCTCAAGAGCGAGAAAGGTAATTTAATGTTAAAGTATTGAAAGACACAATAAGATCAAAAAGGTCAACATTTGTATCAAGACAGTTTACAATACTATTTTGATGTGAAAGTGTAAACGTCTGTTAATCTTTTCGAAATCCACTATCGATTAGAATATCCACTTTTATCAATTTTCAAAAACCTCTTCCGCTATATATAAGTTTTTGAAACACACCTGTATATACATATATTTTGTTAAGCCAATAGGATATTTTATTTAAAATTCTTCTCGAATTGCTTTTGACACTAACCGGTACACACTCAAGAGCGAGAAAGGTAATTTAATGTTAAGCATAGGTCATGTTAAAGTATCGAAAGATGCAATGAGCTCAAAGAGCGCAACATTTTCATTGAGACAGTGTGCAATACTATTCTGATGTTTTCGAATCTACTATCGTTAAGAAAAAATGAAGTATTAAATTTAAGCCCTGTTCAATCACGTTTCGAAGAATCGCCAAATTAAAAACGTAATAAGCGATCACAAACACCCCCGTATCCAAAATTTAACAAACATTCATCAATTTTCAAAAAACTCTTCCGCTATTTATAAACTTTTGAAGTACCGCTGTATATACATATATTTTTTTAAGCCAATTGGATAATTTATTCAAAATTCTTCTCGAACTGTTTTTAACACAAATTCAAGAGCGAGAAAGGTAATTTAATTTTAAACGTAAGTCATGTTAAGGTATCCAAAGACACAATGAGATCAAGAAGTCCAACATGTTCATTAAGACAGTTTACAAGACTATTTTGATGTGAAAGTGTAAAAGCCTGTCAACCCTTTCGAAATCCAGTATCGTTAATAAAGGAGCAAATAAAAGTAAAATGCCCTTTTGAAGCGCCTTTCCTGTAAAAAGCGATCACTGGCATGACGCTTTTTAAAATGTCCACTTTTATAAACTTTTGAAACACCCCTGTACATACATAAATTTTGTGAAGCCAATAGTATATTAAAATTCTTCTCGAACTGTTTTTAACACAAACCGGTACATATTCAAGAGCGAGAAAGGTAATTTAATGTTAAGGTCTTGAAAGACACAATAATATCAAAAAGGTCAACATTTGTATCAAGACAGTTTACAATACTATTTTGATGTGAAAGTGTAAACGTCTGTCAATCTTTTCGAAATCCACTATCGTTAATAAAAGAGCACAAAACATTAATAAAAGTAGAAAGCCCAAGTTTTAAAGTGAAGCCCTATTGAAACGCCTTTCCTGTAAAAAGCGATCACTGGCATGACGCTCTTTAGAATGTCCACTTTTATAAACTTTTGAAGCACCCCTATATATATGTTGTTAAGCCAATAGTATACTTTATTTAAAATTCTTCTCGAACTGTTTTTTACAGAAACTGGTACACACTCAAGAGCGAGAAGGGTAATTTAATGTAAAACATATGTCAAGTTATAGTATCGAAGGAAACAATGAGCAATGAGCGCAACATTTTCATCGAGACAGTGTACAATACTATTCTGATGTTTTCGACTCTACTATCGTTAAGAAAAAATGAAGTGTTAAATTTAAACCCTGTTCAATCACGTTTTGAAGAATCGTCAAATTGAAGACGTAATAAGCGACCACAAACACCCTGGTATCCAAAATATCACAAACATTCATCAATTTTCAAAAAACTCTTCCTCCGTTTTCTTTTTTTTGACATTTTGACTTTGGATTTGTGATCGGCGACCGCAACACCCCCGTATCTAAAATTTCACATTCATACGTCAATTTTCAAAAAATCCGTCAGCCATTTTGTTTTTTTTGACATTTTGACTATGGATTCCCGATCGGTGACCTCAACCACCCCCGTATCTAAAATTTTGCATTCATACGCCAATTTTCAAAATACCCGTCCGCCATTTTGTTTCTTTTAACATTTTGACTTTGGATTCGTGATCGGCGACCTAAGACACCCCCGTATCTAAAATTTGACATTCATACATCAATTTTCAAAAAATTCTTCCGCCATTTTTTTTTGACATTTTGACATTGGATTTGTGATCGGCGGTCTCAACCACCTCCGCATCTTAAATTTCGCATTCATACGTCAATTTTCAAAAAATTCGGCCGCCATTTTGTTTTTTTTTTACATTTTGACTATGAATTTGTGATCGGCGACCGCAAACACCCCCGTATCTAAAATTTCACATTCATACGTCAATTTTCAAAAAATTCGTCCGCCATTTTGTTTCTTTTGACATTTTGACTTTGGATTTGTGATCGGCGACCGCAAACACCCCCGTATCTAAAATTTGACATTCATACGTCAATTTTCAAAAAACTCTTCCGCCATTTTGGTTTTTTTGACATTTTGACTATGGATTCGTGATCGGCGACCAAAGAGGCCCCCGTATCTAAAATTTCACATTCATACGTCAATTTTCAAAAAATTCGTCCGTCATTTTTTTTGACATTTTGACTTTGGATTTGTGATCGGCGTCCGGAGACACCCCCGTATCTAAAGTTTCACATTCATACGTCAATTTTCAAAAAATTGTTCCTCCATTTTTTTTTTTGATATTTAGATTAGTGATGGTCGACTTCGAAAAGCCCCGAAAGCAAAATGTTACAAACGCACGTCAATTTTCGAGCAACCTTTAACATTTATAATACTTAAAAGAAAAGCCAGTCTGTATATAAGAATTTAATTCGAGCGACCGGGACCATTATGTCGAGAAACCGTCGTTTTGTCGTATTAAATGTCGGTAAATATTCATATATGAAATCAGTCGTATTCGGAAAAAAAGTACTTGTTTCCTACCTAAATTCGAACCCCAGCAATCAGAGTTGCTGTATTGGGAAGCGGTGGCTTTACCATTAGACCACCGAGGTATTTACAAAGAATTTGTTGTTTTGGGTATTTATATATATGCTTTCGGGCTACACTGGGAGATGATGAATTTTTTAATATTCGCGAGAAAATATATGTACGTGTAATCGTAAAAAGAATATAAATAAATGTATTAATTGCGTCCCGATAATTCATTTAGTGCCTTATGTTTGTCGTAAAACTAAATATATCATGTGTATACAGGGTCGGGCAAAAAGAGCGGAACACCGAATTTATGGCTTAACTAGCACTTTTTCGAAAATTTAACTTAAATTAAAGTTTTTGTATACTTTATGTATTATTTATTGGTGTTTGCAGATTTGCCGTTTTTGTCACATATTTGGAGATATGATGTCACCGGATAGTATTTTAAATGAATCACCCTGTATTTATATTTTTTTTGAGTAGATATTTTTTTCCTGAATTCACTAATACCAGGTTTAGTGGGTCTCTGACTTATGGTTTCATAAGAAAAAAATAAAATGTAATGGCACCTAAATATTTATTTAATAAAAAACGAACGACAATAACTAAAGATTCTATTCATTAAAGCGTCCATTAACTTTAACAAATGATTATGAAATTCATTTCTCGCTTAAAGGTGACATGAACTTTTAATGCAGCATTAACTTTTATTATGATATCGGCCCTAAGTAATTATCGCAGTAGGTATACCAAAAACTATAAAAAAAAAACTATAGTTTATAAGGATTTACCTCAAACTCTTCAAGAACTAAAAGATCGAATCAGAGCGGCGGTACAAAATAGTACAACGCCTGAAATGATACAAAATTCATTAAGGTCATTTGTTGACAGATTAGGATACTGTCAGGCAGCCGAAGGTTTTCAGTTTGAACACCTATTGTAAATAAATGTACGTAGATTCAGTTATTGTCGTTCGTTTTTTTATTAAATAAATATTTAGGTGCCATTACATTTTATTTTTTTCTTATGAAACCATAAGTCAGAGACCCACTAAACCTGGTATTAGTGAATTCAGGAAAAAAATATCTACTCAAAAAAAGTATAAATACAGGGTGATTCATTTAAAATACTATCCGGTGACATCATATCTCCAAAAATGTGACAAAAACGGAAAATCTGCAAACACCAATAAATAATACATAAAGTATACAAAACCTTTAATTTAGGTTAAATTTTCGAAAAAGTGCTAGTTAAGTCATAAATTCGGTGTTCCGCTCTTTTTGCCCGACCCTGTATATTTGCCACATGAATTTAATCTGACTTTTATGAAATAAAGATGGCCGATATTCGTAAGCATTTTTCTAACATATCCGTCTGCAAACGCACTTTTAATCGCCCGTACCTTTGTATCTGTACCACTTTAAACTGGGAATATGCAACTAAAGGGTCCCGAAGAGACAGTACTTTACTATTCGGAATCTTGTTGCGCCCTCGAAACCTTGAAAATTTGGAATTTCAAGCCTAAAAGTGAAAGTTTGCATACATTTCGAATCGCCTGTCACTTTGACGTTTGTCGGGATTTTCAGTATAAAAGGCTCCAGAGTAATTTTTGTTTCCCACGTCATCCTTATGGGAAAATGTCGCGATGCAACGTGATTTTCTGCACGTGGCAAAATTTTCAAAAATTCTTTTCGGGCCTTTGCACTCTCATCGGAGACGTGAAAAATAGCCTTAGGGACGGCGGACCGTCGTCCCCGCACCCTGACACCTTTGTTCCCACCCAGGACGGACCACGTTCTCAGAAAAGTGTCGCCCCAATTTGCCACTTTTGCGCGTCTTTTGTCCTCTACTAAGTAGAATAAGGAAGTACTGTGATGAAAATCTTCGACCTCGAGATTTTTGCAGATGTCCACGTTTTGAAGTCCCATGATACCGAAAAAGTGGTTTTTAAAAAATGTCTCTCTCTCTCTCTCTCTCGCTCTCTCTCTCGCTCTCTCTCTCTCTCTCTCTCTCTCGCTCTCTCTCTCTCTCTCTCTCTCTCTCTCTCTCTCTCTCTCTCTCTCTCTCTCTCTCTCTCTCTCTCTCTCTCTCTCTCTCTCTCTCTCTCTCTCTCTCTCTCTCTCTCTCTCTCTCTCTCTCTCTCTCTCTCTCTGTGTGTGTGTGTGTGTGTGACCACGATAGCGGTCAAACCGCTATAGCTATCAATTCCAAATTTTGTATTTACGAGTATAATTTCCCTCTTGACATCTGATTAGATTTTCACTAAAATCGACAGACCGGAAGTAGTAGTTTACTTCAGTGAAAAAATCGAATTTTGCCAATATTTCGTCAACTACTAAGTTTAAACAAATTTATAAAGAATTCATATGTACTAAAAATTAAAATTGAAAACAATTTTATTTAAAACGTTTTTCGAAATTCCTACCGGAAGTAGCTCTTTTACTCCTATCGAAAATCAGTTTTTTGCGAATATTTCGCAAGTCATGCTGGTATGTTACGGGTATAAAAGTATTTAACACATAATTTTCAATATCTTTTGTATAAAAAAAATTTCAAAATTCAGACCGGAAGTACCACTTTTACACTTATCGAAAAGCGATTTTTTGCAAATATGTCGTAAATTATGCATTATATATATTGTAGTGAATTATTTAGCTGTGATGTAATTCAGTTTCATTGTTGTTGTTGTTGTCTGAAACATATAAAAGAGAAAGTCTTAAATTAAGTTTTACACGTTAAACTGAATACTTCTATAGCTAGGTTATGTTGACATCATTAGTGCCTATATTGAGTGAATATTTGTTTTCTTTGCCTGTGCATTATCCATATAAAACCTTGTTATCTATATTAATATGTTCTGGATTTCATTGGTCATCTTTATATTGGTATACTGAATTCCTAAAATAAAAATAAATAAATTAATATTTATATTTACGTAAAAAAAAATCACTTATATTTAAATGTATTAGAGTCCTCTAGTTTGAGTAGATAGAAACTGCAAATATTCATAATGACGTATGTGCTCGTTATAACATCTATGTATGAGGGGTATATGCTGATTATAAGTAGTTCAACGTCTATACGAATAGGTGTCCCCTCGATAGCTATATGTAGATCTAAAACCACAGAATAATTAAAATGAAAGAAATCAAAAGCGGTTTGGAGCGGTATTTAAAGAGAAATAAATATCAGCCAGTGACGTATAGAGTGTAAATATAATTTCCCTAAATAATTTTGAAATCACTTTATTATTAATAAATTAATTTAGTCATGTTATGAACCAACAGGTGTGACATTCTACTTTGAACATGATAGTATTCTGTATTAATATCAATATAGAATGGTCAATAACATTGATTTCTTATTTATTAACATACGTTTCATATTTATTAAAATTAAAATATGTTTTATGAATTGTTTAATTTATGGATATGACAATGATTTAAATGCTGTTACTTAATTTCGTTAAATATCAGGAATAAAGGAACAATTTGGAAATGTGAAGAGTATTATAGGGTATGTGTGATTTGAATTTATATAAATGTAATTAAAATAGAATTAATTTCATATTGTAATTATAATGGGAATGATATGCAAGTATGCCTTGAAAAATTATGAAAACAAAGGAAGACAGAGGGATGCCAAAAATAAATGGTGAAGCATCATTTTTTGGTGGAGAAGAAAATTCTAAATTTCATCATAAATAAGTAAACAGATGTATATACCTTGGTAAATAGTAGTCCCGAAATATTAGTGTAGTAATTCGAAAGTGAAAATAAAATTGTTCACGTCGTGTGAAATAATATATGCAGCTCTACTTGTGAAAACTTCAGCGCATCCATCGAACATCTTCAGATTTGGAGTAAGAGTTTGCTTTCCTGTATCCATTGAAGAACAGAGTATTTAGTAATCACATATATAAATATTCATCAGGATTTGGAACTAATTTTTAAACCAAGCTACAAGGTAAAAAAAAATGAAAATATACATGTATAGATATTTAACCGATCAAATATAAGCTTATAAGAAGTACTTCATATTGATAGACATTTAGAGGCATACTTACACTCGTGAAAAATGCGAGGAAACAGATATATCTTCTCTTCAATAAAATTCAAAATTAAAATTTAATTCCTTTAGAAAATTGTTGACCGTTATATGCTTTTGAAGCCATGTTATTTTTTTTTGAAATTTCATTTTAACAAATAATGTATGTATTTACGTAGAATAGAATTTCTTAATACATTAACAGTATACCTTGCCGACCTAAGTAAGTTAAGTAAATTTGAACGATGATATAAATAGTTTGCCAAATTAATCAAAAAATTTCAAGAAGTAATAATACTTTAACGTATTAAGAAATTAGATGAATATTTCAATAATGGTACCAATATGTAACAATTAAAAGTTTCGAAGCTTCAAGACAAGAATGTTTTTTCAATGTAAAATATGAACAGTGATTTCTGTATTTGCAAGTTGTTCTCATACTTGACATTCATTATCAAAATAAATAACCTATAATTTTTGAATTAAAAACCTGAAGTTTATTCTTTTAAATAACTAGAATCTTTGGAAATAAATGTAATAGAGCAAATAATACAGAGGACGGATGCACACTATTACTCGGAGGATACCTATTAAATATAATTGAACCCACACCCTCATTGAGATTGTATTAATAAATGTGCTAAATTAATTTATAATAATAAAATAGCATAATATATATATATTTATCAAGAGTACAAAAGTATTTAGTGCTAGATTTGCAATATTTTTTGTATAAATGAAATTTCAAAATTCGAACCGGAAGTAACACTTTTACTCTTAGGGAGTAGCACTTTTTTGCAAATATCTTGCAAAGTATGTATTCTATAGCGATTTATTAGGAGCATAGAAGTACTTAGAATAGAATTTTGAATAATGTTTGTGTAAAAAAATTCTTTAAATTGTATAGTTTGAAACGCTCATACGTATAAGAAAGTCGTGTGGTGGCCACACCTCATTTTTATTTTTATAAACGTCAAAGCATATTATGTGCTTGTAATTATTGAATATTTTACAGTTTCTGTCACTGCTTGAATTCACATAATTGTCAAAATTGACATTATTATTATTAGCGCAGTTTAGAGGGTTTTTTAGCTGTTATTTTTGAAAATTATGAAGAAGAACTACTCAACTTTAACAGAATATAAATTCGAAACTACAAGTTATTAATTCTATTTCGTCATATTGGCAATGTTATAGTTACACTTGAGCATGATCATATGATTACAAATTGATTTTTATTTTGTAAATTAAATATTTAGGCACGACTTTGGCAACGCTACTATCAAAATCTTCTGTTCATCTTGAATTATTTTATTGAATATGTGGTTTTTCCAATAAGTCATTTTGTCAAATGATCAAAAAGTTACTATCTTCAGAACTTTTTATTGTCAGCCTATTTTACGAAATAGTAGCAACTGCACCCTCTATACCTAATTTGGAAGTGAAAATTACACATATTTCCCTGTCTCGGTTTTTTAAAAATCTTTCATAAATGTAATGAGTTTGTGTCACTTTTCATCATCACAATTTGGCGAAGTTTTTTTAATCTTCACACAGTTGCAACCGGATGTGTGACCTTAACTCCTCTTTTTTTCAAAACTCGAAAAACTAGCGGTTGTTCTGTGTATATTCCATTCAAATTATTTCACAAAAAACTAAAAATTGGCCGAGAGAATTGAGAAAAGCATTTCTCACCCAGCCCCCCCTTTTTTAAATTGAAATTCTGAAGATTTTTCGGTTGTTCTAGATGTTTTAAACATTGTTCCAAAGAATCTCGAAAAGAATTTAAAATTTGCCGATATAATCGAAAGAAATGAATATTTCCCAACCCTATTTTCTTCAAAATTAAAAGTTTTGAATTTTGCTTTAAGTTGCTGTAAATTTCTTCTAAATTGTTTCAAAGTATTGCAAAGAAAAAATCAAAATCAGTCGTGAAAATGTGAAAAAACAAAATTCGAAAGAAGCTCTGTTTTTGCAAAAATTGAAATTTTGACGTTGTTCCAGATTGTTCTTGGTTAGTTCTAACATTGTTCTAAAGCATTAAAACCGGATCTTTTATATATCAAAAGATATTGGAAGAAATCAACATCCGAAAATGTGGAGTTAGCTCCTTTATCAAAAGTCAACATTTTGTCGACTGTTTCAGACTTTTCTAGCTTTGTTCGAACTAGTTCCAAAATATTTCAAAGAAAAAATCATAATCGGTTGAGAAAGTGGCGAAAACAATTTTTTGGCAGACGCCTTTTTTTCAAATATCTAAATTCTGAAGGTCGTTCCATGTTGTTCTAAATTGTTCCAAAGCATTTCAAAAAAAAACCACTATCAGTCGAACATGGCGAAAAACGATCTTTCGCCAGTCCCTCTTTTTCGAAAATCAAATTCCGATAGTTATTCCAGGTTCTCCTGATTTTTTTCTAAATTGTTACAAAAAATTCAAAGAAAAAATACCATATATTTGAGCCCCGTTTTTTTCGAAACTCTAAATTCTGATTGTTGTTCCAGGTTGTTCTAGGTTTGTTCATAATTGTTCCAAAGTATTTCAAAAAAAAACATAATCGGCTGAGATAATAGGAAAAAACGATTTTTCCCAGCTCCGTTTTTGCGAAAATTAAAGTTCTGATGGTTCTTCTAGATTATTTTAGATTTGTTCTAAACATTCCTCTAAAATATTAGAACCGGGGTCGTGGTGCAAATCTGCACTTCAGTGACATTTCTATGTATGTAATATTTATTTTTACATTTTCACATATTGTTTTATTTTCATTTTTATATTAACTCGTGATGTGTATTATTGTCTTTTGTCCTATAATTGGAAAACCATTAGAAAAAGTAAAGTGAAGTATATTATTATTAATATTAAAAGATATTGGAAAAATGAAATCCCAGCATCGAAATTTTGACGGCAGTTCGAGGTTATTTTAGGTTTACTCTAAATTGTTTCAAAAAAAAACTACTTTACTATGACCGGGAATGACTTAATGCAGCTTTATAATCGGAAGTAGAAAATGAATTTAATAATTCCCCTTCGTAATTTAAAGTAAACGTCTGATAAAAGCAGTTTATATATAGTTTCCTAAAAAATAGAACAGTCAGAATTTCAACTTTCGAAAACAATGGGGTGGGTGGCTGGCGAAAGATATTTTTTCGCCATTTTCTCGACCAATTATGACTTTGAAATACTTTGGAATAATTTAGAACAAAGCTAGGTAGAAAGAAATTAAGTTTTCGAAAAACTTCACCCTTCAGATTTTGTTTTTCTCTGCAATATCTTTTGATCTATAGGAGATACGGTTTCCATGTTTCTGAACAATGTTTAAAACAAATCTGGAATAACTAGGCACAACAGTGAGAATTTAAATTTTCACAGAAAGGGGAGACTAGGTAAAATCTTTTTTTTCCTATTACCTCGGGCAATGTCTTTTAATATATAAAAGATAGGTGTTTGATGTTTTAGAACAATGCTTAGAATAAACCTAGAACAACCTTGAACAACCATCAAAATTTCAACTTTCGCAAAAGAAGGGGATGACTTCATACTTTCGGATTTTGTTTTAGCTCCTTTCTCGACTGATTTTAATTTGGAACAATTTTGAAAGACCTAGAACAACCGGATTTTCAAGAAAAGGAGGACTGGGAAGGACTCGTTATTTCCTATTGTCTTGTTCAATTTAAATGTTCGATAGAAAGAGGGCTCGGTGAAAAAGTTTTTTTTTTCAATTACCTCCGCCAATTTTATTATATTAATACCAAATTCACACACCCATTGCGACATTGTATTTCTAACCACAGGAAGAAAACAAAATTATTGATACAGATATTTTTTCTTTCTGTGCTTCAGTGCTAAATATGTATGAATGAAAAATAAGATATATATATATATATATATATATATATATATATATATATATTCCTCTTAATTCAATTTTTACTATTCATTTGTGTAACGTACCTAACCTGTAAGTAATCGCTTGCGGTTAAAAAGATGTAAACGTAACATGTGGTCCTGAGTCCATTGACGAGGAATTTATAAACAATTTCCTGTTTCATAAAGCTGTTAAGTTGATGTATTTGATTATAGCTTTCAGATAAATATTTGTGTTGCACAGTGCATTCTTTGAATACCTAATGCGCTATCCACCTATACAAAACGGGCTCTCTTTGATATTGTGTTATCTCTTTCATATCTTTTATTTGATTGACTGGGAGTCGGTCATAGAATTCATAGGCATGACTAATTTAATATTTAGGCATATACGTAAATTTTTATCTTCATATTTGGGATATAAACAATGTTATTATTAACCACTATTAGCGCAATTGAAATCGTTTAAAAGTATCGTTGCTATACTTGCCGTAATCTATTTTAAACCAAATGAGGTCATTGACTGTTGCTAATTTAAGAATAATCTTCATCATTAAACAACAGCCTAAACTATGCGCTTCCTAGTAATATATATTGTACTTATAAATAAAATGCTTTAATTATATAATTACATGTTGATAGTTATTCGTTCTGTGAAGTTTCCATAAATAGAATCCTTCGGAAAAAAGCGCATATTATGCACACGTGTTACGTCATCTTCACAATAAAAGCTGGGAAGGTCAAGAACAAGAATGCATTTACTGGTGGTCACTTGTTTACATTCTTCTGACCGCAAACGAACTTTCTCACGAATATCTCGTAGTTTGTTGGATTGTCATTCAATCTTAATAAAAGGGGCGTACACTTATCTATAATGCATACCTTTTATATATAATCAGTAAGTTTTAATATTTCTTTGGATTGTACTATATTACGAATTATATTTGCTGACAAAACAATGATAAAATAGTAATACATCTTATTTTCTCTTTTTAAAGTGATGATGTTAACTTTTGTTAATAAATTTTAATCAGTTATTTGATTTCACCATGCCATCTAGACGTGAATGGTAAAAGTAGAATTGTGCCATTTGAAATTATTAACAGTTTGCTGTAATACGCCACCTAGTGGCAAAGTTTCCAAGTCAGGTTACGAAAGATACACTCAATGATCACAGATGGCATACAAATGCCATCCTAAATTAATTCTTGCAAATTTAGTAATCAATAAATACACTTGTTTTGTATATATATATTTATACAAATATTTAATGTTTTATGATTTAATTGTTTTTGTCTAAATTTAGAATACAAATATTGAAGTAAAATTTTAGTTGTAATACAATACGAAATGTTTTTTTAAGAATACTTACCGGTGATTCAACTAGACCAAATATGTATTAAAAAATCTTACAAAATTAACTTCTTTATTAATATTTATATATCCAGTCGTCTGTTACTAGATTATTTATAATTATTGATCATAATTAAATAAGAAGTAAGTAAATTAATTTTTTGTTGTAAAAACAATAGAAAAACGTACCTACCTTTAAGGTATCTATTCGTTGTGTTTGAAACTGCAGCAGGTAGATATTATTGTGACTAAAGACAATGACTAATGTTTAATCCATTCTTATCTGTGCTTATGAGGAATGATGTTTAATTATATGAAATCTAATTTTTAAGAGCATAAGCTGTAACAAACATAATATATAAAACTATACATACTACAAATTCTTAATTTCTACCTATATGCCCATTATTTTGCGAAATTTATTTTGTTTCATTACTAATTACCAATAATTTGAATCAATCTGAAGTTTTACAGTGAATCCTGAACTATATTCGCATTAATAAGATGTACATTAGGTATGCTGAGAGACGGAAGTAAACCAAAAAAATATTAATCCCATTTCGTGTCCTCTATTGTGGACTAAGAGCAAGGAGAACATTAACTCATTTTTAACCAACGATTTGTTTGACTTTTTTAAAATACCCTTTACTTTTTTTTAACATTTAAATTCTGTAATCTTTTTGTAAATGGTTTGTTACTTATCACTTCATAAAAATTTGCGACACTATCTCCCAAAGCTGTTCAAAAAAAATCCATTTCAACCAATAATTACGGTTTGTACATAAGTCAGTTTTACACTAAGTTATATATTCTAAACGTTATTATAGCTAAACAAGTTAGGCCGATCTGTTATAGGAACAACAAATAACAGTCTCTACACCATCAAACCCAAAAAAAACTTTATCGGAATTTAAAAAACACGGCCGTCATTCGTATGTTGCGAAAACACAATGTTCAACGAATTACTAAATTCCTGTTGTGTGAAAAAAGTGGTGGTAGCCTGTGTATACCAATGCGATCGTCAGTGCTTGTAAGGCTAGGTTCACAGGGCATTGTACTGCACGTTTTTAGCAATATTCGATTTTAACTGTACACGGTGCGGACTGTTCACATGATACGGCTTTTATTCGTTTAAAAAACGTATAGCCCCAGTTTTCATACAGCGATCTCCATGTAGCAGACCGAATACGTTTTAAGTTTATTCGGTTTGCTTGACAAGTCCGTTGAGTATTCGATAAACGTATAAACGTATACCTATACGTTTTTTTGCAGGACAAGCGACGTGTGAACGGTTCTATACTCAATGTATGCGCCACTACTTATTCGGTAAAATTCATCCTGCACAAAAACGTGCAGTACAATGCCGTGTGAACCTAGCCTAAGGTTTATAACTTGTAAAATACGAAAAAGAAGTCCCAATTAGACTTCAAGTCTTACATCTCTCTGCGATTACTAAAAGTTGAAAATCACAGATATAAACCATCGACATCTAGGATAGTAACTTCACTTCGTGTTGACAATATTGGTCACATCATTACGAAAACATAAAATAAAACTCGGCTAAGATTTAAGGTTTGCCATAGCCAAACAGTGTTTATGTGCAAATGATGTAATACATATAGGTATGCACAGCGATTGTTTTGAACAACATCATAACATTTAATAAACGCACATTTTCATTCTTTTTACCATTGTAGCGTTAACGCAACACTTGTTTCTTCTGGAATGTTATGGGTTAAGAAACACGAAGTGAACCGATAAATAATATAAAGCAATTCCAGTCCGGAATTATGGTCTTAGTGAGAAAAAGATAGAGAGAGAGAGATCTTATTTGAATTTCGTGATTATTTTTATTGGACAGAAAACAGCAGTGGGACAAAACGAAGGAGAGTTTTCTCATTACTTTAGCGAATCGGAAAAATATTTGAATAGGTCGGAAGAAGAGCAGCTAAACAAGTTTGGGCTAGCAGCATTAAGACGGGCGTTTACTAACAAATAGAAACTTATGCAACTTAAATTACTCGCGGGACGGGTAGACGCAAGGGGATGTGAGTAAGTGAAGCTGCACGATATTCGGTTTCCTTCAGCGCTTCGGTTGTATTCATAGATTAAGGAATACTATAGATTGGAAACATATGTATAAAGAATGAGTACTTACGGAACTGTTGATGTTGTTGATGTTTTATAATAAGCCAATTTTCGCTTGCCTATAACTGTTATATTATTATACACTCGAATATTATAGGTATATATGACATTTAAATGCCAGTGACAGTTTGTAATTAAACTGTCACTCGCATTTAAGTCTGCAATCGACCGATTCCGATAGATTTTCGTCTTCGCTGGGACCGGTAGAGATACCGTAAAGTGGGGATTGGCGACGCGTAAAATCTTGTGTGAAATGTGTGTGACAAGGTTTACTGTTTAATGTTTTTTATCTTTAAAAATAAGTACATAAATTTGATTTTTTCTTTATATCGTACATCAAATGTGCAGCTAGCGCGTAGAGGTCGTTTTTTTTCTTTTGTGTACCAGCCTTAGTTAGTAGACATTAATCAAATTCATGCATTTTTGTGGTTATTTCTAAGACACATAACTTTTTTAAGAAAATAAATTAGTACTAAAACACCATGACATTATAAATTGATGCCTTTTGCATCACTAACCCAAATTTGAGATTCTAAAATTACAAAATGAGTTTAAAAAACGCGAAACGGCGATGCCTTAATTTTCGATAGGTAAACGCCCCTCTTAAGTCAGAAATGTAAGCATAACGTATGTCTCAAAAGTTTTCGGAAAAAAATCCAATAAAATTGATTTATAGTAAATATTATCCGATCCAGTTACAGTTGGAATGAACATTTTGGTACTTGATTGATGCTTAATATGACATATCATTTTTGACAATAAAGTTAACAATCTACAGAGACCAGGATATTTCTGTTTCGACAATATATCAGACAATAAAAGATTACCAGGAGGATATTCCTTGAATCAATTTACGTAAAAGTGGAGAACCCAAAGTTTTAAGTCGACTTAATAATTGAATGTTGATTGAAAGAGCAAGAAACACACTGGGAATGTCAGCGCGTAAGTTATCTCGAAGGTACCATATTTCACGCTCGACAGTTAGTCGAACATTAGCCAGAAATAATCTAAATTATCGTAAAAGAAAAAAGACTCCAAGATATAGCGCCGCTGCTCAGTTGGAAAGACTTCCGAGGTATTGCCGTGCTTTGAAACGTGTTCATTTTCATGAAAAAGATGTCGTTATGGACGATGAAAAATATTTTACGTTGTCCAACTCGGAGATCAAACGTAAGTAATGACAGTTTCGATACGGACAATGTACAAGAAGCTCCTGACAATGTTAAATTGAAAAGCAAAGTCAAGTTTGAATATAAAATATTGGTGTGGTGTGCCATATCAGAGGCAGGTGTTTCACGGCCGCATGTTCGACGTGTTCGAGGTGAAGCCATCAATTCAGACATTTACATACGAACATGTCTCACAAAACTTCGAAATTTTATAAATAAACATCATCCCAACGACCAAATAATGTTCTAGCCTGATTTAGCCTGGTGCCATGACGTATTATCCCACTGGTGATTTGGTGAAGAGCATATCTTCTAAGGTTACACCTTAGCCAAAAATACTACGTTTAACACTCTTTTTTGTTTTATACAGACTTCTACTGAAGATGACAAGTTTGTTGCCGAAATACGTATATAAATTTTTTATATATTTTTTGTGGTAAGGGATTTTCCTTTTGCATTTTATTTCATGAAAATTTTATGTTCTGTTAATATGATTTATCACTTTCATCCCTATCGTATTGCCAGCACATAGTATTTTCAATATATTTTCTAATTCCGTCACTCCATGTCCTACTGCAATTACTAAATTTTCTGATTAATATACTATTTTCATCTTTTCTTCGGAAAATTCTTTGTAATAAATAAATTGATTGCAAAGTAATTCGTTGTTTGTTTTGAGTGCCATGGAACAATGTTTACGATCAACATATTTTAGGATTCTGCTTGCGATATAGCCGCGGACCTAGTCTACTGACAGTATATCCGCTTTACCCGTAGTAACTGAGATGGCGATATATTGAGCCAGATCAGTTGGAATACTTATTGTTCCTGATTCCAATACACTTACTCCCATTTCATCAGCTGATTCTACATGTAAAAATGACCTTAAATCACTTAAAAGTATGTTTACCATCACCTGCCTCGCAATTACCTCTTTGCAAGCCAGCATTTATTAATTCATTACTAATCTGTCCTTTTCGACTACTTATGAATTGAACAGCTGTACGATTTTCATTGAATCCACAATTACCTCTTATGGGGAGATGAACATTGTGTTTTCGAAACAAGGAAGCGGTACATTTCAGGAAATGTGGGGGATCAAACATCGTAAAAACATATGGTCTAGCAGTGGCAGCTCCGGGCGTGAGCAACCACACAGACAAGACCGACTCGCCCATTATCGGCGATCTACTCCCAGATGTCGAGCATATCACCGACAACAAACGAACCAGTCCCGTCCACGCAACGGCACCGCCAAAAGGCGCTCACCAGCCGCCACTGTGGTCTAGCATCTGATGAATGCATATCTTTCAAAGCTTTTACAATGTTATTAGCCATATCACACAATGTAGCAATTACATTTAAATTTGCTATGTTTTTAGCAGCAGCTAATACTTCTAACAATAATGTCTGCAAAGTGTTGGCTGAACAACTACCATTTAGGAAATAGTATGCCAATGGCTGTTTCCACTTCTAACCTAGTCCTTGTGCCATAAATACTAATGCCATATTGGCAAATTCTCTTATCATCTGATGTTTCCCAGTATTTTCAAAACCTCTAATACGAACAACATTTTTGTCATACTGAATGTGTTCTTTAATATCCATTCCATCAAATAATATAATGCACATCCTATCTTCAATATTGGCAGAAGTTAAACAACGATCAACATTGGAATAACTGTGTGTTAATCCCGGTTTCAAAGGGAACTTTCTCTAATAAAGTCGTTAAGGTTTTCCTGGAAGGTAGAACCAACTTTCGCAGTAAAGTATAACATTTTGGGCTGCGCTTATGCAGAGCTAAAGATACAATTTTCTCATCAAGTGTCAACCTCCCATCTTTAGCACTGCGTTGTGAACATCTCAATTGGGAAATTAAAAAATCTGCAGTTTGTAAAGGCATGTCCTTAAAAAGCCATTTTACCAGTGGTGAATTATCACTATTGCACAAATCTTTTTTTTATTAATAATTTTAATTAGCAGTCTATTTTTCTGATGTTAGTTGTTGAGAAGACATATCGAAATGTTTAAATATGTTGCTTTTGCTCTTGACATTTGTGGGAGTCCCACAAAAAGAGATATGCAAGACATTCAAAATGACAACTAAATTTTGTACTGTAATATTAGGATTTATAAACATCAGCTTTAATTCATTTTCTTTTGATAGAATACAATTTGGCTATAATGAAACATATAAAGGAATAGATACCTTAATTCTATAGATTCCTGTTTTGAAGATATTGCTTCTACTACAGAAGTTGGACTTGCAGTGTTCGATGTTGAAGGTTTTGGTGAATTATCTACTATGTAATCGATAACGGACAACATAGGAGATAATGGCTGCCTAAGCAGTGTTGGACAAAGTAAGCTGGTAACAGGGAAAAGTTAGGACAAGCGTCTCATTTTAATGTAAGCGTTATACAGGCATAAGCATCAAATGCAAAGTGTTGACTACTAATTCTGTACCTACGTACTGGTTTATCTGGAAAAAAACATTCCCATAGCTTCTAGCCACAATTTTACCCTGAAATTAGAAACATGCATATATTTATATACAGTGTGTAAATAAAGTAAGGAATAATATTGTTGCGTTTTCGGGTTCGTAATAAACAACTCGTGCAAATCTTTTAAAACTGTCTGTATATTTATACACTTAACACTAATCACAATATAAAAAAGTAAAATAAATGTATCGCACTTAAAACTACTACAATTTAAATTAACACACGTATTTATTTCTATCACTACTATTTATATCTGTAATATTTATGTATTTATTGCACTGTAATAAAAACTGCACCGCTCACTGTATTTATGTTTATTTAACCGTACGAATACTACTGAATGAATTCATTCTGGGCACCGGTCGCTTTTTATATCGGCATGTAAGACTCTGGAAATATACGCGAAAATTCTCTATTTCTCTCGATGTTTGTAGAACACACGACAGACTTTCTGTCTCTTACACATTACATATATGTGGATGATTTATGACTTATTTACGGTGCGTCGCGCCAATGTTTACTCTTCTTTTTTTTGTGGACTTGTTTTCGTTACATTGCCCCCTTCTTAAAAAACTGCGTTTCGTCCCGAAACACGCTATTCCCCCGCCATATCTCCTCTTGAATTCCACGGCAATCCCTCTACGCATACATAGGTCCTGGGCCACACAGTGAGCTAAGGCATAATCACAGGGTACCGTAAAAAGATCATATTGCTTTTCCGTGGTAATTCCAAAACGAGCCTTCTTGGTACCAGAATATTCTTGTATGAAATTTCCATAAGTTGGCTCTCTAGGTTTTCTGGTAATTTGTCGCACATCCGTTACTTCGCCGTTGTTACGTCCATGGTATGGGGCCAAATGGTTGAAATGCACCACCCTCGGCTTACTATGGGGTGTGTGTCTTATGCGGTAAACCACGTCATTTATTCGCTTTAGTACTTCGCATGGTCCCTCCCAGTGTTGTTGGAGTTTGGGGACAGGCCTCGGCGACGTTGAGGATTATACAATAAGGTGGGCTGAACCATATAGGGGAAAAAATGAAAGGTAAGAACTCAGGTAGCCTGGGTGCTAGAAAGTTGTCTTTACTGTTATTGATCATTCGTGCAAAGTTTCAGCTCCGACAAACGTGATCTTCAGGTGCCTAGACCGACTTGTATTTTTCTCATAGTTTGCTATTGAAATATCAGTGAAAAATGCAGCCCTTCGCTTATTTTACTCAATAAAAATAGAGTTTTAATGACTGAAATAACCCAGAACTCACCACATGGAGGTAGCTGCATAGCGAGTTCCGCCCTACCTCCCTCCCTACCTACCTTCCATCAGCCAAAAATGTTATTTTATTGCTTTAAAATCTTTAAAAATTGCTGTTTTGTCTCAACTTTCGGAATTTTTTGTCTGGAAGCAATCCGAGCTCGAATCAAGCGATCTCTTGCTTCTATTCCGCTTACTAAAGTAGAGGCTTCGGTGACTATTCTGATGCATCGTTCAACGGCTTGCGAGTGACAAGGGTATTTCAAAATTTCAATGTCGTCAGGAACTGTCACAATCATCTCTTGCAAGGAATCATGGGGTATTGCTTTTGTAAGGGGTGGTTCAGTTACGCTAACTGACTGCCAGTTTATCAATTCGGTGTAATCTTGAGCCTCAAAATTGAGCTTAGGGACTTTGAATTCTCGGATGTCGCCATTCTGAAGATCCGTTACCCTACATTTGAGAATCCTTCTTAGCCCAAGTTCCCTAATATTCTTTCGATCATCTCTAATCATTGCCAACATTATATTTTCTGGATGGGCAAAAAATGCGTTCCTTTGTATGACTGGATCAATCACTTCTTTAACTGCTCTTGATATGTATCTAGATCTTCTTATCAAACTGTTACTTTTACTTTTACGTTTACTGTTACTTTCATTATTATCTCTTTGTTATTGTTTTCTTATTTTCTTTTTTGCTGTATATGCTTTTGTATAGTGCATAAATTGTAAATTGTCCTGTAATTGGATTGTAATCTGTTGGGCAATAAAATACTGTTATTATTATTATTATTATTAAAAAGAATAAATGTCTGGAGCCTTCAGTACACGATGATTTGATTTTAATGTCGAACCAAACAGGAGCATACACTTTCAATATAAATTCCGTTAATGTTTTCAAGTCGTCCGAAGGTTGTTCTGTGGCTACATACAGTCTCAAAATCCTATTAGCCGTTGTCAGCCATTTTGCGTGTGACATTTTGCCAGGATCACGATTGGATAACTTTGAGGATATATTACCTCTTCCGATTGCGGAACACATTTCATACAAATAAACTTGATCGGTACTGGTGTCAGTTAGGTCGAATTCTGGTAGTTCACCATCAATTTTTTCGAATTTGACAACTGGAAGGTTCTGACATGTTGAAAGAAGCTTGCCGATAGGTCCTGAGAACCACCCTTTTGGATCGTTAGTTTTACCATCCATTTCCTCCAATCAACTGGCGAAGTGGAAGTTCATTGGCGTGCAATAGGCAAATCAGCTATTGCAACGAGTGACCAATTGCTTTACAACTCCATTCTTGAAGCCCGTGTTTACAATTGTTCCGTCACAACCAACAGCAACAATTTCTTCTACAGATCCTAGGCTGTCACTTAAGAAATCGAAAATACTTGACTTTATGTTTCTGGCATTTCCTGAGGTAGGAGTTACATGTCCCAGATAAGTAGATCCAGGTTCTGCAATTAGAACAATATATTCCTCCAATACGTGTCTCTTATGGTAAGTGCTCCCTTTTGTCACCGTCTGCATTGTTTTGTCTTTTTTACCGTCGAAGTAGATCCCTGTAACTTTTAAATTGTTTATTGATTCTTTTTTAAACTCTGTTCTTCGTCTTTTTCGTTCTCTCCTCAATTTACTACGGTTTCAGGCTGCGTTTGATAAGATTTTGGCGGGAGAGAAATGTACCCAAAAAATACCATTTTTATTTCCATTTTTACGGGTGTAAAAAATCAAAACATGTAAATTTTATGCATTAAGCATGAAGATAAAGGTTAAACGAAGTGAACGATAGTATTGTTTTTCAAATTAAGTGAATATATAAGAAGTAAATAAAATGGGAAGTTAGTGGTTTTGCAAGTACTAGAAAAAATGGCTACATTTAAAAATTACACGGCAAATTTATATGTAATATAGCTAGTAGGTACACTCGGTATTTATATTTGGAAGAAAAAAATAGTAAAAGTAGCTAAATATATGTGTAATTTTTTGAGTGATCCATGAAATAAAATGCATTACATTTTTTGTTGATCATTACATACATTCAGATATCTGTCACATGTACGTCGCATTACAGTGTAGCACGTATAGTATAGATGGCGTTACTATCTTGCAATTATTTAGAGGGTAATTTAGTGTTATATGATACTTTAATTATTCATTATAATTTAAAATTATAATTAACAGCAATTTTTGCTGTTACCAATTATGAAATTTAGTATTTAGTTATTTGAAAGTTGAAAGTATGTAATAGACAATGAGCAGTTGGCATCACAGGTTGGCACCACAAAACCATAAAGAGTAACTACATAGTTTAATTTGGGAGTTTAATCAAATTGTTTTCTGTTATCTTTAATTGAAAGATGCCTATCATTTTACTAATGAGATGAATTATGCAAATCAATTAAACTGGGATTTTTACACCGATAAAAGCCTATAGCAATTTTCAAAACCTTGAAATAATTTTTTAAACAGAAACTGCACACCATGTTACCGTATAGTATTTCTGACAGGTATTCATCAAATTCTATAGTTCAAATCACATGTGCCTGTCCACTCTTTCTGCCGGAGGTCAGTTCGCCGGTTTTTTAGTTTTTAATAATAACGATAATCTTATAATAGCCTAATTATTTTATAATATATTAACATTAAAGTAATACCTTACATAATGTTTTGAAGATTTTTACTACAATTGCTTTTCCCTAGCAGCATGTTTCGAATTTCGCGGGTGTTTTAAGTTACTAACTAATTTTGCAGTGAAATATAGCGAGTACACCTCTATACGTTATTCAGGTGCGCCCAGTGCAAACTTGAAACACCCGCGAAATTCGAAAAATGCTGCTAGGCTTTTTAATTTTGGTTTTTGTAGAGTTAAAATTTTGTACATATTTAAAACTGTCTATCGTTTTTATTGTGCCAATACTTGACGCTGTTTGGGTGGTGAATTTCACGGTTTGGTTGGAAGCGCCTTATCTAATTTTCGTGACGTACTTACACGTACAGATAGTGTTTAATAACACAGTAAAATATAATAAATCAAAACAAAAATGCAAGAGAATGTTCACAGGTTATGGCTTGGTTATGTTATAACATACGTATAACAGATATTGCACATACTTATATTTTCTTGTTAAATATGCTAACCCAGGAACCAATACAATCTGTTAAAAATAGTACCGTTTTGGCGCGATATTTGAATTGAAAAGGTTTAATATGAACTATATAACAGTATGATTAAAAGACAAAATAATGACGGACATAGCCTTTACTAATTGCTTGTCATTGGTAATCTCATTGGGCTTACAACGTATCTATGACCAAATTTGCCTTAAAATATGTAGAATATCTCTTATTCAAACTTACAAAAAAATCCATTCTAAACTGTCCAGGAGCCAAAATATAAAATAGAAATAAAACAAAAACATGAAAAGACTGAAAATTCAGACTATATAAATCAAATGAACAGACAAATTGACATTTGAGATTTGCAAATACTAATTTTGCCCATATTTTTAGCGGGTAAAACATATTTAATAGAATGTTGAACTAATGGGTACGTGAAGACAATATGACTATATTTCTGTTTTGCATATTATTATTCTATATGATCAACAAAGATATGATACCGCACAGATGCAGTAGCCTGTAATAATTACAAATGTATTGTAACTAAACCAGTCTACAAAAAAAAAAGAAGGGCAAATATTCGGCGCGACTGGTAAACAAGTCGTAAAGCAATAAATCATCCATTTATATGTACTGCGAAGAGACAGAATGTCTGTCGTATGTTCTACAAACATCGAGAGAAAGATGGAGTTTTCGCGAATGTTTCCAGATGTTTCGTATGCGTATATAAAAGCAGTTGAACCGATGGATGAGTCATTCCGGAATAAGAGGTTCAATAGTCTCGAGCGGAACAGTGCAGATAAATAAATAAACATAAATAAATACTTCCTGGAGTGGTAGTCGAAGAGTAAACATAAATATAAGTAGTACAAAATAAATATAGTGGTGCGGTGTTATATAAATAGAAGTGATATAAATACGGTACAGTGTTACATAAATATACGGACATAAACATTAGTAATAGAAATAAATACCTGTGTTAATCTATTTGTTATAGTTTTAAGTGCATTACATTTATTTTACATTTTTATATTGTAATTAATTTTACGTGTGTGAATATACAGACTGTTTTAAATAAATAAATTGCACGAGTTGTTTATTGCGAATCCGAAAATGCAACAATTGGTGTCAGAAGTGGGATAAACAAAATAAGTGCAAATAAATAAATAAATAACTAAATGGCTACCAAACGTTTGGAAGAATTAAAGGTCTCCGAGTTAAGGGCAGAATTGGAAGAAAGAGATGCAGATACGTCTGGAAAAAAAACAATTCTCCAGGATCGGCTTCGTAACCTTTTAATAAATGAAGGTAAGGATCCCGAGAAATATTTGTTTCAAGTACAGGGTGATCTAAGCTTAATAACGGAGACTCTAAAAGATGAAATGGCAAAACAATTCGAGACTCTAAAAGATGAAATTGCAAAACAATTCAAGACTCTAAAAGATGAAATTGCAAAACAATGCGAGACTCTAAAAGATGAAATGGCAAATAATTCAAAACAACTCGAGACTACTTTTAAGGAAGACATTCAAAAGAATTCATCGAATGGGAGACAGGAATTTTCTGGGGCCATCGAAGCCGTAGAACAGAAAGTTGAGGAGTGCGTGTTCGGAATGGGGGACGAGTTTGGGGTTCAGCTTCAGTTGCCAGCGATAAACGACTGCGGTCCCCATGACACCTCAAGCGGAAGCCTGGAGATCTCCCGAACAGCAAAGGCAAAGGTAAAACCTCCCACCTTCGATGGGAAGACGTCATGGATGACGTACCGGAAACAATTCGAAGCCGCTGCAGGAGCAAATGGGTGGACATCCCCGGAGAAAGCTACTGCTCTGATAGTGTCGTTAAGAGGAGAGGCCAGTGACATTCTGCAGACCTTACGTCCGGAAGAGTGTCAAGACTATTTTAAATTAATCAAGCGTCTTGAGATGAAGTATGGGCATGCACACCTGGGACAGGTAGTCCGACGATTAGTGAATCAGGTGCAACTTAAGAGAAGAACGCTCCGATGCTGGAATTGGAAATGGAAATGGAAATGGAAATGGAAATGGAAATGGAAATGGAAATGGAAATGGGCCATGTGCATAGTAAATGCGGGAAGGAGCCCAAGAAAACCATAGCGGAGCAGCGAAAACTGAAACGGGTCGATGAGAAGAGGCAATCGTCGACCCAGTATCGTAGAGCCTCTAAATCAATAGCGCGAATTGCATCTCTGCAACACCAAAACGCTGATGCTGTTGCAAGGAGACCACGTCCAGAAGACTGCGGGCATAGTAACCGACTAGAAGAAAAATCGGCCAACACATTCAGAACTACCGTGGTTGACGATCAGTGGCAACTTGACAATTTGTGGATCGATCAAGAAGCTGATGAAGACCTTGGTTCATTGATGGTTTGGAAAGGTACTGGTCGCGGACCGGCTTGGCAAGAAGTAGCTCCTCGTTCACAGGGACTGGAATCCTACTGGGCTCAATGGGACTCTCTGAAGGTGAAGGATGGCCTACTCAAGCGTGTTGTGGAGAACGCAAATGGAGAAGACTACGTCAGCGGACCTAGGCGAAGGTTGGAGGATGCCCACGAGCGAGTGTGCCATCACACTCAGGATGCCAGCGACAGGACGAAGAATCGTTACGACGTGCAAGCCGAGAGAGGTGGTTATCGAGAAGGGGACCTTGTTTGGTTATATAATCCTCAACGTCGCCGAGGCCTGTCCCCGAAGCTCCAACAACACTGGGAGGGACCTTACGAAGTACTAAAGCGTGACGGACGATCTATCTTTTACCTGGTCACAAAAGAAGTCTTCAAGTAAAAGCCGACCTATCGTGCATTGTGGGAATCCCTTGTTGATTTACGAGGACGTGGACTCGAACAAAATATAATGAGGCTGGCAATTCCGAAACTGGGCTGCGTATTAGACCGTCTGGAATGGAGAATCGCAAGAAACATGCTGGAGGTGGTGTTTCAGCATAGTGGTATGGAAATAGTCGTATGCAGCTATCGGCCCAATCAGCCCGTTATGCAACCCAAGACGGTGGATTGCCATTTCCAGAAGACAACTGGGTGCACCCGTGGGTCCCAATGTAGATTCCGTCATCCGCCAACGACAAGAACATTGAATAGCGTGTTTCGGGACGAAACGCAGTTTTTAAGAAGGGGACAATGTAACGAAACCAGTCTACAAAAAAAAAAGAAAGGCAAATATTCGGCGCGACTAATAAACAAGTCGTAAAGCAATAAATCATCCATTTATATGTACTGCGAAGAGACAGAATGTCTGTCGTATGTTCTACAAACATCGAGAGAAAGATGGTGTTTTCGCGAATGTTTCCAGATGTTTCGTATGCGTATATAAAAGCAGTTGAACCGATGGATGAGTCATTCCGGAATAAGAGGTTCAATAGTCTCGAGCGGAACAGTGCAGATAAATAAATAAACATAAATAAATAGTTCCTTGAGTGGTAGTCGAAGAGTAAACATAAATATAAGTAGGACAAAATAAATATAGTGGTGCGGTGTTATATAAATAGAAGTGATATAAATACGGTACAGTGTTACATAAATATACGGACATAAATATTAGTAATAGAAATAAATACCTGTGTTATTTATTTATTTATCGTATGGCAACAACAACAGCATATAGCACAATGAAATGTAAAAACACAAAAATATATAAAAATATAACACAGAAATATAACATAATTCACATATGAATGTCTAAATTATTAATATATTCAATCGAGTCTGGTGTCGCTGTCAGAAACTCATCCGGACGGCCCCCATATGCCCGCAGGTTGCAATGTTCCGTGATGTGGCGGATCGTCTGCCTTTCAGCGCCGCAGTCACACTGTGGGGAGGGTATTTTGTTCCACTTATAGAGGGCATCAGCACACCTGCCATGACCGGTCCTAATCCGGTTAGGTGTTGTCCATGTCTTACGTGGTAGATCGAAGCCGGCTGGGGTAGTTGTTATGCATGGCATGTTGCGCAGTTCCGGCCGGGCTGTTTGGGTCCATTCCCGCCTCCACTCATTTATTGCAGCCTGCTCAACTGGTATGCTTTCAAGGATCTTTAGACTTATCCTGTTATACAGGAGCCGCTCTAATAGTTTGTAACTAGCACTTAGGAGCGCAATGGGGCGGAAGCTCTCTGGCTTGTCATTAGGCTTTGCCGGTTTTAGGATCGCTATTATCTTTGTTTGAGTAAGCGTGGGATAACTCCGGTGTTTAGAATGATAGTGAGGAGCTTAGCCAGCCAGTCTCGGGCGCTTTTTCCTAGGTTTATTAGAAACTCCGGGTGCATGCCATCGAACCCTGGGGCGTTGCCTGGCTTGACATCCTCTAGTGCCTTTGTAATGTCCTCATAGGTGAAGGGCCGGGAGTATTCTGATTGCAAGTCGGTGGCGGCTTTCAGGCGTTTATACTCCCTCTTAACCTGGATAGTGTGCTCTCGATCTCTTAGTGTCCTAGAAACAGAGACGATATGCGCCTCCACCCCCCAGCTTTCATAGGAGGGACCATGCCTTCCTACTGGATTGTTGGAAATTCACAGCTTCAACAGTCTCGATCCAGTTTTGTCTGCGCGCAGCGTCTAGGCTATGTAAGAGCTCGTCCGCCACCCCCTGTTCGCCACTCTCAAGAAACTCTTGGTATAGGGTTTCACTTGTGTTACTCCAGCCGGGGATATATTCCTTTCGGAAGCCTCTAGGAATGGTCTTCTTGGCTGTGCTTATTACCAGGCCGACAAATCGTTCGTAGTTTGCACTCGTTGGTGGGATTAATCTAAGGCATTTTTCAAGCTTAGTGGAGAAAGCGGGCCAATCCGCTTTGTTAAAGTTCCAACGTGGCCGGGGAATTGAGGACACCAGGGGCACCTGAGTACCTATCTCGATGAGGACGACCCGGTGCTGGCTATGTGGGAAGTCAGCAAGCACTTTTCGTGAGGTCGCTAGTGGGAGGTTATTTTTGTCCCTCGAAACAAAGCAGAGGTCGGGATTGTACTCCCTTTGCCAAGCCGCAGATTTGAAGGTTCCACGATCTTTCGCATCGAACACCAAGTGCAAATTGTGGTCCTCGGCCCAGCCGGCTAGGAGCTCACCATTCATGTCGTTGTTTTGATACTTCCAGTCGTGGTGGTGGCTGTTGAAGTCACCACTGTAGACCGCTGGGTGATCACGTTGGCGAAGAACATCCTGAGGCCACAGAGTATTTGGGGGTTTGTAAACATTTGTGACAGTTACCTCTCCTATCTGGATAGTGATTACATGGATATTATTGGTGGAGGATTCATCTATCAGTGCTGCATTCTCAATTGTGTTTCGTATATAGGTGGCAACACCGTATGCTCGGGCATAAGTTGCAGCTAGGATTTCATAGCCCGGTATCATACCTCCCGCGCGGAGCTCTGTTTCATCACTCAAATGAGTTTCCTGGATGACTACCAGGTCGATATCGTTATCGTGTAAAAGTTTAGATAAATATTGGCCTTTGGTCCTGCTAATGCCTTCAACATTCAGCTGACAAATACGGACCGAGGGCCCGATATTTCTGGTCTTTTGATTCTGAGAAGAACCGTGGGTTTTTGTACAGTTAGCCATTGTGATGTATAGTAGCCAGGAGATCGGGAACGATAGTCTGGCTGCCGGTTCATGCTAGCTCATTTAGCGTTACCCAGGGTGCACGTGTAGTATTCTACTACGGACGCGTCAATACCTGTGTTAATCTATTTGTAATAGTTTTAAGTGCATTACATTTATTCTACATTTTTATATTGTAAATAATTTTATGTGTGTGAATATACAGACTGTTTTAAATAAATAAATTGCACGCGTTGTTTATTGCGAACCCGAAAACGCAACAGTATCAGGTAAAAGAAAATGTTTTATTTTGCACCACGCAAACACACTGCTGTTTATTTATTATATAGTTTTGTATGAAATAAGAGAGTCAAATGGATGAGTATCACTTACCTTCAGCGTTTAAGAATATGTCAAACTATACTATATATATATATATATCTATATATTCAAAAAATGAATGAAAATCTTCTTGGTAGTAGTGGCATACAATGAAATAAAAATAATAACAATATGACAACTGGTTGTCAATTAGAAAACAATGACAAATATAAAATGTAAATCAAAATGTATAAATGAAAATGTATTCAAATAAGCATAGGACTATCGGTATTACTTATATAGTCACATCAAAGGGCCTGGGTTTACCACAAGCTGTTCAGTCAATGCAATTATAAAAAATAATAACAACGACGCAACTATGTAATGAAAAATTAAGAGTAGAACTGTTGAATTATAACAATATAGAATGTAAAATCAGTCATGTATAAATGTAAATGAAAGCAAATAAGCATAGGACAATCGGTATTACCTATGTAATCCTATCAAAATGGCTTAGATTCATCTAAACATGTACAATTTTGATTGAAATACATAAATAATCAACAATGCAACTATGTATGTGTTAAGATGTAATTTGTAGCTACAGACATATATGTTTCTACCGAGTTTGGTTTCGTCAGTGCAGCATAACAAAGAAGGTGTATGTTAAAGCATTAATATGTGTTGAATAAAAAAATATAGTATTACCTTAAAATGTCAATCCAAAATGTCCAAGTGTAAAACAACTGTGCACTTACTTAATACTGTGTAATGCCTTATTTCAACCAGGCAGATAATAAAATATATTACAATTCATTGCCAAATATACAAATGTATTCAAAAAATGAATGAAAATCTTCTTGGTAGTAGTGGCATACAATGAAATAAAAATAATAACAATATGACAACTGGTTGTCAATTAGAAAACAATGACAAATATAAAATGTAAATCAAAATGTATAAATGAAAATGTCTTCAAATAAGCATAGGACTATCGGTATTACTTATATAGTCACATCAAAGGGCCTGGGTTTACCACAAGCTGTTCAGTCAATGCAATTATAAAAAATAATAACAACGACGCAACTATGTAATGAAAAATTAAGAGTAGAACTGTTGAATTATAACAATATAGAATGTAAAATCAGTCATGTATAAATGTAAATGAAAGCAAATAAGCATAGGACAATCGGTATTACCTATGTAATCCTATCAAAATGGCTTAGATTCATCTAAACATGTACAATTTTGATTGAAATACATAAATAATCAACAATGCAACTATGTATGTGTTAAGATGTAATTTGTAGCTACAGACATATATGTTTCTACCTAGTTTGGTTTCGTCAGTGCAGCATAACAAAGAAGGTGTATGTTAAAGCATTAATATGTGTTGAATAAAAAAATATAGTATTACCTTAAAATGTCAATCCAAAATGTCCAAGTGTAAAACAACTGTGCACTTACTTAATACTGTGTAATGCCTTATTTCAACCAGGCAGATAATAAAATATATTACAATTCTTTGCCAAATATACAAATGTATTCAAAAAATGAATGAAAATCTTCTTGGTAGTAGTGGCATACAATGAAATAAAAATAATAACAATATGACAACTGGTTGTCAATTAGAAAACAATGACATATATAAAATGTAAATCAAAATGTATAAATGAAAATGTATTCAAATAAGCATAGGACTATCGGTATTACTTATATAGTCACATCAAAGGGCCTGGGTTTACCACAAGCTGTTCAGTCAATGCAATTATAAAAAATAATAACAACGACGCAACTATGTAATGAAAAATTAAGAGTAGAACTGTTGAATTATAACAATATAGAATGTAAAATCAGTCATGTATAAATGTAAATGAAATAAGGCATTACACAGTATTAAGTAAGTGCACAGTTGTTTTACACTTGGACATTTTGGATTGACATTTTAAGGTAATACTATATTTTTTTATTCAACACATATTAATGCTTTAACATACACCTTCTTTGTTATGCTGCACTGACGAAACCAAACTAGGTAGAAACATATATGTCTGTAGCTACAAATTACATCTTAACACATACATAGTTGCATTGTTGATTATTTATGTATTTCAATCAAAATTGTACATGTTTAGATGAATCTAAGCCATTTTGATAGGATTACATAGGTAATACCGATTGTCCTATGCTTATTTGCTTTCATTTACATTTATACATGACTGATTTTACATTCTATATTGTTATAATTCAACAGTTCTACTCTTAATTTTTCATTACATAGTTGCTTCGTTGTTATTATTTTTTATAATTGCATTGACTGAACAGCTTGTGGTAAACCCAGGCCCTTTGATGTGACTATATAAGTAATACCGATAGTCCTATGCTTATTTGAATACATTTTCATTTATACATTTTGATTTACATTTTATATTTGTCATTGTTTTCTAATTGACAACCAGTTGTCATATTGTTATTATTTTTATTTCATTGTATGCCACTACTACCAAGAAGATTTTCATTCATTTTTTGAATACATTTGTATATTTGGCAAAGAATTGTAATATATTTTATTATCTGCCTGGTTGAAATAAGGCATTACACAGTATTAAGTAAGTGCACAGTTGTTTTACACTTGGACATTTTGGATTGACATTTTAAGGTAATACTATATTTTTTTATTCAACACATATTAATGCTTTAACATACACCTTCTTTGTTATGCTGCACTGACGAAACCAAACTCGGTAGAAACATATATGTCTGTAGCTACAAATTACATCTTAACACATACATAGTTGCATTGTTGATTATTTATGTATTTCAATCAAAATTGTACATGTTTAGATGAATCTAAGCCATTTTGATAGGATTACATAGGTAATACCGATTGTCCTATGCTTATTTGCTTTCATTTACATTTATACATGACTGATTTTACATTCTATATTGTTATAATTCAACAGTTCTACTCTTAATTTTTCATTACATAGTTGCGTCGTTGTTATTATTTTTTATAATTGCATTGACTGAACAGCTTGTGGTAAACCCAGGCCCTTTGATGTGACTATATAAGTAATACCGATAGTCCTATGCTTATTTGAATACATTTTCATTTATACATTTTGATTTACATTTTATATTTGTCATTGTTTTCTAATTGACAACCAGTTGTCATATTGTTATTATTTTTATTTCATTGTATGCCACTACTACCAAGAAGATTTTCATTCATTTTTTGAATACATTTGTATATTTGGCAAAGAATTGTAATATATTTTATATCTATATATATATATATATATATAAGGAATATCGCGGATACATGAAATAAAAGAAAAAGAAAATTATTGGGTAAATTCCGCTGTAGAGCACCGTAGACACATGTTTCTGACTCATTGGTCGTCATCGGTACGGTGTAGCCAAGGAATAAGGTGGGATAACCTTGGAGATGTATGCATTCTTTTTCTTTTATTTCATGTATCCGCGATATTCCTTTTATTTATCTTTCCTGGGTTCTCGGATGGCACGCGGGTTGACATTGTCTTCCTCGTGACGACGTTAGTTGTTGTCCTCAAAACTGGAGATCTTCTAACTGAAGCTACAAATGGTGGTCTGTCTCCTGATGGTCTTCCGTATATGCATACATCTCAAAGGTTATCCCACCTTATTCCTTGGCTACACTGTACCGATGACGACCAATGAGTCAGAAACACGTGTCTACGGTTGCTCTACAGCGGAATTTACCCAATAATTTTCTTTTTCTTTTATTTCATGTATCCGCGATATTCCTTTTATTTATCTTTCCTGGGTTCTCGGATGGCACGCGGGTTGACATTGTCTTCCTCGTGGCGACGTTAGTTGTTGTCCTCAAAACTGGGGATCTTCTAACTGAAGCTACAAATGGTGGTCTGTCTCCTGATGGTCTTCCGTAATGCATACATCTCCAAGGTTATCCCACCTTATTCCTTGGCTACACCGTACCGATGACGACCAATGAGTCAGAAACACGTGTCTACGGTTGCTTTTATATATATATATATATGTATTAAGTTTTTCAATTTACAAATAAATTCAACTAAATGCTTAAAGTTCGCGCGTCTTTCTCCATAATTCTGCATGAAAGTTGGCAAGTGTCTATTAGATTCATACACATAAAATAAAATTGCAAAGAAAGCCGCACAGACCAAATTTACAAATCCTATATAGAGGTAGAAATTTAAGACGCAGGTAAAATGACCTTGAAATGTTTTGATGTAATTGCTATTTAATTTTAGAATGCATACCGTGGCGCCATCCTATTATTACTAGTAGTATTTAAGATATAGGAAAATCTTAGTTCCGAACCGAAATGGATTTGCCAAGATTGAAACGCACCCTTAATAGTTTTGATAAATCATTCCTACTGACAACACCGAGATCTTGCAGAACAGCATTTGCTAGAAGAGAAGCAGATCTATCGGAAACTCCAGTCCGATCGCAAGCCTCTGCCAAATTTCTGAAATTCACTCCTCGAAGGTCTGTTCTTGTTGCTTTTGAAGTTGATGGATCATTTATTTGAAAATCAAACTCACTTGTTGACGAGCTTTCAGACAAAAAATCATTTTCTTTCAATGGGGAGGAACTTGTATCTAGAACATTATCTTGTGATGCCATGCTCTAATTGCTCTAGACCGCTTTGCTCCTTTAGTTCTTTTTGCGCTTTGGCTTTTCTTTGCATACGTTTTTGTAATACCCTTGTCAATTTAACGTCAACATTTCCAATGGACATTTTCCTTTCTGTTCTTTGATCTTTTAAAAATTCTTGTTCTGTTCTAGGGACTTTGTTTTTACATTTGCACGAGTTAAAATTTTTACACTTGCAGACCGAAATATCAAAAAGTTTTTCACTTGATTGTCTAAATTTTTCTAGCTTCTCTAAACATTTTTTACTATATACAGATGTAACGTTTTTTTTCAAATTCCTGAACTTTACAACATAGTCTTTAATCAACCAAGATATCTCTTGTTCGCTTACCACATGTAAAGAAACATTTTGCCAAATGCTTTTCAATACAGATATAACTTTTTTAGACACTTCACTTATACTCGGGTCTTTGCCATTGTTCTTGTCTCTTATCAATTGTTTGTGCCACTAATATGCTCTCATTACATCACTAGAAGTCGGAAGTATGTTGCACTTAAGTTCTGTTGGTGCTCCAAATACCTCACATTCAGTATTTTTACGTGTGGCGGCATTTTTCGCACAAATAAACACTTACACGTTCACTAAATGCTCAGTTGCTCAATAGACGATAAGGTGACAGCGTCGATAGTTCGATACAACTAAACTTGTCGGAACAGGAATAGCAGATTTGCGGCGCCGGCGGCGTAATCTTTGTACTAGGGCGTGCGCGCGTTTGCGCAGCTGAATTCGTTCAAATATTTTTCGATGGTTTTAGGAGTTTATTTGTATATTATTTTGAGCAGTCTAACTATGTGGAGGAAAAAAGTCAAGATAAATTACTCACTTTGAGTTTATGATATTTTTCATAATTTTCCTTATTTTGACCTAAACTAGGCACCTGAAGATATTATCATAGAATGTCAAAATTTTGTAGCATAAATACTACACCTAAATGACAACTTTTAATTACCCAGGACATATGATATTCGCAAAAAAAAAGTTCGACCCACCCTATTATACAACCAAACAAGGTCCCCTTCTCGATAACCACCTCTTTCGGCTTGCACGTCGTAACGATCTTTCATCCTGTCGCTGGCATCCTGAATATGATGGCGCACTCGCTCGTGGGCATCCTCCAACCTCCGTCTAAGTCCGCTGACGTAGTCTTCTCCTGCCAGATCTTCTCCAGTCTTACAGCCGAACTTTAGGTCACACGGCAGCCTGAGCTCCCTTCCGAATAACAAATTTGCTGGAGATTGACCGGTAGTCTCGTGGACCGCAGCTCTATAAGCCATGAGGAGCAGGGGCAAATGTTCATCCCAGTTTCTTTGATGGTCTGCCACTACCTTCGACAGGTGTTTGAGCATCGTCCTGTTCATGCGTTCTACCATTCCATCCGACTGCGGATGCAGCGGCGTCGCTCTTGTTTTCCTAATGCCCAGAAGATCGCAAATATTTTGGAATAAGGTCGATTCAAAATTCCTCTTTTGATCGGAATGGAGTTCCAAGGGTGCGCCAAATCGACTAACAAATTCCTTCACGAGCACTTCCGCGACTGTTGCGGCTTCTTGGTTAGACAAGGCATAGGCTTCGACCCATTTAGTGAAGTAATCTATTACGACAATTATGTATTTATTCCCATTGCAAGTCTCAGGGAATGGCCCAGCCGCATCTATGGCAATCCTTTCAAATAGGCTTCCTACATTGTACTGCTTCATGGGGGCACGTCGACGTTTTTGGGGTCCGTTGCTGGCGGCACAAGTTGCACTTTTTCGGCACCATTCCTTTACGTCTCGTGTGCAATTGACCCAATAAAATCGTTGGCGCACATTCTCGAGTGTCTTATGTACGCCGAAGTGTCCTCCGGAGCTGTTATCGTGGAGCTGTTGCAGTACATCAGGTACCCTTTTCTTAGGGATGACTACCTGTATCCTTTGCCCTTCTCCATCTGGGTTCTCCACAACACGCGTGAGTAGGCCATCCTCCACCTTCAGGGAGTCATTGAGCAGTAGGATTTCAGTCCCTGTGAACGAGGAGCTACCTCTTGCCAAGCCGGTCTGTGCCCAGTACCTTTCCAAACCATTAAGGAACCAAGGTCTTCATCAGCTTCCTGATCGATCCTCAAATTGTCAGGCTGCCACTGATCGTCAACCACAGTAGTTCTGAGTGTGTTGGCCGATTTTTCTTCTACCCGGTTGCAATGCCTGCAGTCTTCTGGACATGGTCTCCTTGAAAGAGCATCAGCGTTTTGGTGTTTAAGAGATGCAATTCGCGCTATTGATTGTTCCTTCTGCTCCGCTAGGGGTTTCTTGGGCTCCTTCTCGCATTTACTGCGAACATGGCCCCTTTCACCAAAATTCCAGCGTAGGAGCGTTCTTTTCTTAGGTTGCACCTGATTCACTAATCGTCGGACTACCTGTTCTAAGTATTCTTCGGCTTCTGCTAGATCCCTGACAGAACATACTCTTGCAGGGTTTCAAAAGGCTAGCTTTGCGGTTTCGAACTCCAGACCACGTGCCAAAGCATCGATTAAGGTTTTTGGTCTTGCCAGCCTCAGTGCTAGCTGTGTATCGCCAGCTTCAATTGTATGTGATAAACCTGCTCCAGGTGTGCATGCCCATACCTCATCTCCAGACGCTTGATCAATTGAGGGTAGTCTGTACACTCTTCCGGAAGTAAAGTCAGCAGGACATCACTGGCCTCTCCTCTTAATGACACAATCAGAGCAGTAGCCTTCTCCGGGGACGTCCATCCATTTGCTCCTGCAGCGGCTTCGAATTGTTTCAGATACGTCATCCATGACGTCTTTCCATCGAAGGTAGGAGGTTTTACCTTTGCGTTTGCTGTTCGGCAAATCTCCAGGCTTTCGCTTGAGGAGTCATGGGGACTGCAGTCGTTCATCGCTGGCAATTGAAGCTGAACTTTAAATTCGTCCCTCATTCTGGACATGCGTTCCTCAAATTTTTGTATTACAGTCTCATATTCGATGAATTCTTTTGAATGTCTGTAATTTCATTTTTTAAAGCTTTTGAATTATCTGCAATTTCATTTTTTAAAGTTTTTTCCAAAATCTTTGAATTATTTAACATCTCATCTTTTAGAGTCTCCATAGTAATCTCGAATTGTAACATCTCATCTTTTAGGGTCTCCATAGTAGTCTCGAATTGTTTTGAATTATTTGCAATTTCATCTTTTAAAGCTTTTGAATTATTTGCAATTTCATCTTTCAAAGCTTTTGAATTATTTGCAATTTCTTTTAGAGTCTCCATAGTTAAGCTTTGATTAGCCTGTACTTGAAACAAATATTTTTCGGGATCCTTACCTTCATTTATTAGAATGTCACGAAGTCTGTCCTGGAGATCTATTTTTTTGCCAGACGTATCTGCGTCCCTTTCTTCTAATTATGCCCTTAACTCGGTGACCTTTAATTCTTCCAAACGTTTGGTAACCATTTTTTTTTGCACTTATTGTTCAACCCACACTGACACCAAATTGTTGCGTTTTCGGGTTCGCAATAAACAACTCGTGCAAATGTTCTAAAATTGTCTGTATATTTATACACTTAAAACTAAGCACAATATAAAAATGTAAAATAAATGTATCGCACTTAAAACTACTACAATTTAAATTAACACACGTATTTATCTCTATCACTACTATTTATATCTGTAATATTTATGTATTTATTGCACTGTAATAAAAACTGCACCGCTCACTGTATTTATGTTTATTTAACCGTACGAATACTACTGAATGAATTAATTCTGGGCACCGTCCGCTTTTTATATCGGCGTATAAGACTCTGGAAATATACGCGAAAATTCTCTATTTCTCTCGATGTTTGTAGAACATACAACAGACTTTCTGTCGGTTACACATTACATATATGTGGATGAATTATGACTTATTTACGGTGCGTCGCGCCAATGTTTACTCTCCTTTTTTTTTTTTTTGTGGACTTGTTTTCGTTACAATATTCATATTTTGTTTATTATCGCTGTTTGGGAGAAAAGCTCGGACAGGTTAATTTTATTTTGTTCCTTTGGATTTTATGGATGTCAATTTTTTTTCTTTGGTTTTTGGTTTACTACTCTGGGACCTATACGTCATCGACTTCTTTTTCAAATGGAACCTCCTTCTTTTTTTGCTAGAAATAAAAAGTATATTTTTTTCTAAATTCAGCAATACCCCATATATGGTATTTAAAATTAATAGTTTTAGAGTATTGAGCGTGCTAATAATGACAGTTGACATGTCAGAGTGCAGATATATCGACCAAAAAATGAGAGATAATGTTTTGGAAGAATTTCAAGTCCGACTTTATCATTGCCAAGAAACAAATGGGTGGCAATTTGAACATTTATTAATGTAAAACTTTTTAATCTTCCCAAGAATAAATTATTACTCTTTGCTCTTTTGATTTTCATTATTGTTGTCATTTTAATACCTATGATTAGGGAGCGGAATCGAGCGAGTCATGACTCATCGCCCATGGGCGCGCTATTGAAATGTATTTTTAAAGAGGTTTCAATTTTATTTATATAATTGAATAACAAGTGGCTGGTGATTATAAAATACAAAATACCCTACTATTTGTTCATTTTTTCTTCTGTAAGACTTGTTCTCTTTGATTTAAGTACATCCTTGTAGATAGAAAACGTCCCTTCTACATTAGCATACACAATTGCCGCAATGTTATTAAACCTGGATTTCTATTAAAAACTGCGTCTAAGTGACTTGGAATTATTAATAGCCACATCTAATGTGGTTAATCCATTTTTACTTTCTTATACGTAGTGTAAGGAAGTAATGTGAAATTTTCGACTTCGAGATTTTTGCAGATGTCCACGTTTTGAAGTCCCCTGATACCGAAAAAGATGTTTTTAAAAAATGTCTGTGTCTCTCTATGTGACCACGATAACCGCTGTAGATATCAATTCCAAATTTTGTATTTGAAATTAAAATTGAGAACAATTTTATTTAAAAAGTTTTTCGAAGCTGCTACCGGAAGTAGGTCTTTTACTCCTATCGAAAATCAGTTTTTTGCGAATATTTCGCATGTCATGCTTTTTAGACAGGTACGTTACGGGTATAAAAGTATTTAAAACGTAATTTTCAATATCTTTTGTATAAAAACAATTTCAAAATTCAGACCGGAATTACCACTTTTACTCTTATCGAATAGCGATTTTTTGCGAATATTGTTACGCTGTAAAATTTACTTATGTGTTTAGTTCTCGAAAGACTATGTGCCTTGTCTAAGTACGTAGATTTTGTATAAGCACGAGACTTTCTGAGTGTGCCTTGTACATCGTTCGTTTCACCGGTTGAAAAGACCGCCTGCCGTATATGTATGTGTGTGCTAAATCGACTATTGTACCCTTAGAGCCCTAGGTCGCGAACCCTGGAGTTGACAGATGTATAATATGTATTACCGAGCAAATACCCTCTATTTGTATAAAAACCTCTGTATCTATGTAACTAATTCTAATTCTCTTATCTCTAGCTTATTTTACCCTACCTGTAGTTTCGTATTTTCTGCATTTGCAGTTACTTTTTACGCCTGTTTCAGTGTTATCAATATTTACTTATTCATTACTTCCGTTCTCTACGTAGTGCATTTATGTGTGTCTTTACATTCTTGACACGCACATCAGACGGCCTCATTGTATTAACTGCCGCCTGTTTTTATGTGTTTCCCTGGACATAGACCCTCTAGCACGTCTGAATTATATTCGGCCTTCGTGTTTATGTCACTAAAAATGTAAGAAGTATTAAAATGGGGAAATGCTTGGAACGGTGGGCATACTATTATTTGTTTGCAGATCGCTTGTTGCCTTTCATCGTTATTCTAAGTATCTGTAACTTCCGTTAATTCTTCCTTGGAACTGCCAGTAGAGGTTAAGGTCGTTAATACTCTGAAACATAAGTTTTGATCGGTTCTCCTAACCGTCTTCTTGCAGCGTTTTGAATAGAGCTTGGATATTTCATTAGTTACCTGCAGAACTTCTGTTCTTTCGTATTATAAAATGGTATCTACGATTGGAGGTTTGTTTTGTTTTCTACTGTCAAACGTGGTTACTGCGTTGCCGTGTAATGGGTGTTTCACACATTGCCAACCGTTGAGCGTGTATGTCCCTTTCTATCTGCCGACTTTATTAATTCCACGTTCTTCGAAGGGTTGTTACTGTTATTTTATCTTCATATAAGTCATGTTCATGTTTGCGTTTAATTATAAGTCACAGTGTTAACTCCCTTTATGGTCAAACTTAGACTTGTGTTTGTTATTTTGTTTGAATGCTCCCGCCTTCCATTTTGAGGTATTTCCGTGTCTTTATGTTTTTGAAAAGATGCGTGTACCTGGCGCGCATGAGATATGGAAGAAGATTCCCGTTTCCACTTCACTTGATAGTCACATCTTGTGTAAGAACAGTGTGTGCAAATTGCTTATCTTCCTTTAGTACTTAGGTACATTATCTATGTAGATATTTTCGCGTAAGCGGCTTTAACTGGAGTCAGCAGTAATTACCGTTACCTTAATTTTGGTTATTTTTCGTGAGTTTCTATCGTTGTACCGTTACCAAAATTCACGCATGACCACGTGCTGGTCTTCTTAATTTGAATTTTGCACCCTGGAGTGACTTGTGAGTCGTTTATCGCGGAATCTCCATTTTTCATATTGGGGTAAGTGTTTGGAACTTTGTGTTAATTTTCGGGATTTTATCTTTGTTTCTTTTCTTCTCTAATTTAATAGGATTCTTTTGACGGGCACAAAAGCCCTCAGTAGCCGATAGGATTCTTTTGACGGGCACAAAAGCCCTCAGTAGCCGATAGGATTCTTTTGGCGGGCACAAAAGCCCACAGTAGCCGTATTTCTGGCTTTATCACCCCGCATTATCGCTGAAGAGCGCGGTGGTTTCTGACGTTGTTGCAGTAGTTGCATCTCTACATCTATCCCGCCTGTTGAAGTGGAATTTTCATCAAGGGGGCCTACGCCATTTTGTTTATCGTTGCGACCATCCGACGTCCATTTTGCCAGATAAGTGCAAGTAACGCTGTAATTTTACATCATATTTTACGTCTGATTTTTCGACGTCTTGACGCCAAAGTGCTGGTCTTTATCTTGTCTAAATTTTGACCTAAGAATTTTTGAGTGGCTTAATAACTATCGCACTACTCAGTTAACTGCGAGGTCACAAATTATTCCTAAATAAATTACCGTTTTCCTTCTTGTTATATTTATGTAATATTCAGTTTAATTAAAATTTTTGGTTATGTCATTACCGCAATTTTGTAGCTCTATGTTGAGACAAATATTTAATTAAAAAGTAGTTATAGTAAATCCATTACCGTAGCACTATCTCTCTTGGAGAGATATTATTTAAATTAGTAATATACCTAGTATTTTCTTTACCGTTAGAATAATTGTAGGTCTCATGATGTGTTGAATTTTTAATCTAATTTTTGATAATAATTTTGCACGTTTATTGCCGTAAGATAGAAAATTTGTCTTTCACGTTGATCATTTACTTTTTCTGAGCTAGATAAAATCATTTCAGTAAGAGCAAATTTTGGTTCGGGAAGCTCAGTGTTTTTTTGTATATTATAAAATTTCTTTTCTAATTTTACCTTTAATTATTTGACTTTGCTTTTAAGTATCCTTCATTTAAATTAATTGTGTTCATGTGTTCAAACCTTGTTACGCTGTAAAATTTACTTTTGTTTTAGTTCCCGAAAGATTTTGTGTCTTTGTCTAAATACGTGGATTTTGTATAAGCTCGTGACTTTTTGGGCGTACCCTGTACATTGTTTGTTTCACCGGTTGCAATGACTGCCTGCCGTATACCTGCGTGTGTACTAAACCTACTTTTGAGCCTTCAGAGCCCTAAATCACGTACCGTGAAATTGACAGTTAGGTTTTGTGTATTACCGAGCAATTACACTCTATTTTTGTAAAAACCTCTGTATCTAAGTATCTAATTCTAATTATCTTAGCTCTAGCTTATTTTACCCTACCTGTAGTTTCGTATTTTCTGCATTTGCAGTTACTTTTACGCCTTGTTTAAGTTTTTTTAATATCTACTTATTTATTACGTCCGTTCTCTACATAATGCATTTATTAGTGGCTTGAAATGCTCCGAGACAACGGTTAGGTCGTTGTGCTAACTGTTTCACGCGTTTTGCGTATTTCCAAACACAGTATCTCGAGCAGGCCCGATTATTATTGTTTTTTTGCCTTTTCCTTCGCAGTTGTCTCGCTAAAAATGTAAGAAGTATTAATTAAGGAAATGCGTGGAATAGTGGGCATACTATTAATTGTTTGCCGATCACTTGTTACCCTATCATCGTTATTCTAAGTAGTAGAAGCTTCGGTAATTCTTCCTTGAAACCCCAGTGGAAGATAAGGGTCGCTAGTACTCTGAAACATAAGTTTTGGATCGGTTCTTTTGACCGTCTTCTGCAGCGTTTGATTAGAGCTTGGGTATTTCGTTAGTTACCTGCAGAAATTCTGTTCTTTCGTATAATAAAATGGAAACTACGTGTGGAGGTTTGTTTTGTTGCTTTCTGTCAAATCTTGGTTATGTCGCTCAGCTGACTGTGCGCGACACGTGTACCAACTGGTTAGTACGTGACTTTCCTATCGTACTGCCGACGTTATATTTCTCTTCGTACAATTGTTGGGTATTTCGCTTATTTTCTTTTCGTCTAAGTCACGTTCGTGTTTGCGTTTATCTATGAGTCACAGTGTTAACTCCCTTTATGGTCAAACTCAGACTTGTGGTTGTTATTTTATTTGAATGCTCCCGCCGTCCATTTTGAGGTATTTACGTGTCTTTATGTTTTGGAGAGATGCGTGTAGCGAACGCGCAATTGTGAAGGAAGAGATTTCCCGTTTCCACTTCACTTGTTAGTCGTATCTTGTATAAGAACAGTGTGTGCAAATTGCTTAACTCCCCTTAGTAATTTAATTACATTATCTATGTAAGATATTCTCGCGATTGCGGCTTTAATGGAGTAAGCAGAAGTTACCGTTGCCTTAATTTTGGGTTATTAACGTGAATTACTACCGATGTACCGTTACCAAAAAAAAAATTCATGTATGGCCATGTGTTGGTTTTTCTTGTTAATTTAAATTTTGCACCCTGAAGTGACTTGTAAGTCGTTTACCGTGGGATCTCCATTTTTCATAATTGGGGTAAGTGTTTGAAACTCTGTGTTAAATTTTCGGGATTTTATCTTTGGTTCTTTTCTTCTCTAAATTTAATAGGATTCTTTCGACGGGCACAAAAGCCCTCCGAAGCCATATTTCTGGTGTTATCGCCCCGCATTTCCATCGAAGGGCGCGGTGATTTTATCGATGCTTCAGTAGTTGCACCTTCACATCCAGGCCGACTGCTGTAGTGGAATTTTTCCATCAAGGGAGTCACCGCCATTTTGGGATTCCGCTGAGATACCCCGCGTCCATTTTGCCAGATAAGTGCAACTAATGTTGTAATTTTACATCATATTTTACGTCTGATTTTCGACGTCTTTACGCCAGAGTGCTGGACATTTTCTCGCCTAAAATTTGACCTAAGAATTTTGAGTGGCTTTAATATCCTTCGCACCACTTAGTTTACTGCGAGGTCACAATTTAGTCCTAATTAAAATTACCGCTATAACTTCTTGTTTTTTTTGTAACATTCAGTTTAACTAGAATTTTGGTTTTGTCACTACCGTATTTCTGTAGCCCTATATTGTGACGAATATTTAATTAAAACTAATTTTAGTAAATTTATTACTATATCACTAAATCTTTTGGAGAGATTTTATTTAAATTAGTAATATACCTAGTGATTTTCATTACCGTTCAAATCATTGTGTGTCTCATAATGTGTTGAATTTTTAATCTAATTTTTGATATTAATTTTTGCACGTTTGTTGCCGTAAGTCAGTAAAGTTTGTCTTTCACGTTGATCAAATAATCTTTCTGAGCTAATTAAAAGCAATTCTGTAAGAGCAATTTTGGTTCGTGAAGCTCAGTGTTTTTTTGTTTAATATAAAATTTCTTTTCTAATGTTACCTTTAATTATTTGATTTTGCTATTAAATATCCTTCATTTAATTTAATTTATTTCTTGTGTTCATACCTGTTGTTGGTATTTAGCGAATTTTTCACAATTTTAGACTAAGTCTTTTATACTGAGATACTAATTTTCTTGCGTTTATAAATACATATTTACACTATTGTATTAACATTGCCGTTATGGCGTGTCCATGATATCACTTGTAGTTACATAATGTGAGGTGATGAAACGTTTCTGCTACCAACCATCTACTGCTGAAACGCAGAGATTATGTTAAGTGTTAAGACTTGATATTTTCTTTCAATTATTCTTCTAATGTACCTAACGCTCTGTTTATTTATTATCAACTGTCTAGTTTTCAAAGCATCATATGTTATTTAAATTCTGACAACGTTTGCTATCCTTTTGTAATACCTAACTTCATAATTTAATTTAAAAAAAAAACCATTCAACACGTTAAGATTTAATTAAATTTTGTTACATTACGTAATACCTTTTCTTTTATTTCTTTTACCTCTGCATATCTCAAATCTTATTGTGACAAGCACGTACATAAGATTAGGTGCTACGAATATACAGGGTGTTCAATAGGTAACCCGCTGGAGGGACACAGCCAGTGGAAGCTCGTAGGAGGCGCAGGTAGGTTATCTGTAAGGTAGCATAGTGTCCTGGTGCCCGGACAACGTCGCTAGCGTCGTTGCCGACCGACGCTCTACTTTTAGGTGTTCTTATTTTCCTGAACCGTCACGCCGTCTGCGACTGAGTTAGCTCGGCCCTGCGTTATCCAGTTAAATCAACCCCTATTGTGATTCTCCGTTTCGTTACTTTAATTTAGTCTTTTACCTTAGTGCGACGTAGGTCCGGTAGCAACCTGGTGTTTGGTATTTAACGAATTTTTCACATAATTAGACTAAGTCTTATATACAGGGATATTAATTTTCTGGCGTTTATATATACATTTACACTTTTGAATTAACATTGCCGTTGTGGCGTGTCCATGACATCACTTGTACTTATATCATGTGAGGTGTTGAAACGTTTCTGCTACCAACCATCTACTGCTGAAGCGCAGAGATTATGTTATAGTATTAAGACTTGTTATTTTCTTTCATTTCTTTTTTTTAATTACCTAACGCTTGTGTTTAAGATTTATCAACCTGTCTAGTTTTCAATTCAATTTATTTAAATTAATTTCTTACAACGGTTGCTATCTTTTTTTGTTATATTTAACTTCACCTTTTATTTTAAAAAAAAAAACAACTAAATCAACACATTAAATTTAATTAAATTTTGCTACATTACGTAATACCTTTTCTTTTATTTCTTTACCTCTTCATTTCTCAAATAATTTTGTGACAAGCACGTACATAAGATTGGGTGCTTACGTTATACAGGGAGTTCAATAGGTAACCCGCTGGAGGGACACAGCCAGTGGTAGCTCGTAGGAGGCGCAGGTAGGTTATCTGTAAGATAGCATAGTGTCCTGGTGCCTGGACAACGTCGCCAGCGTCGTTGCCGACCGACGCTCTACTTAGGTGTTCTAATTATCTGAACCGTCACGCCGTCTGCGACTGAGTTAGCTCGGCCCTGCGCTTTCCAGATTTTGTCAACCCCTATTGTGATTCTCCGTTTCTTTACCTTAATTTAGTCTTTTATCTTAGTGCGACGTAGGTCCGGTAGCAAAAATTTGGCGCCCTAACGTTTTGGGGCCTTCTTTCTGGTAGAAGTGAACAAATTTTAGTGCCTTAACGTCTGGCCTTTCTTTTGGGGAATAAGGTAACAGATTTGGTACCAACGTTTCGGCCAACTTTCCGCCATCTTCATTTTTTTGTTTTTGTGTCAACCAAGTTTCGGCCAATTTTCCGCCATTTTCAAAATTTCTTTTCCTGTCTCCTAACATTTAGACAAGTTTTCTCCCCCTTCCGTACAAATTTGGTGCACTAACGCTTTAGAACTTTCTTTTGGAAATAATATTAACAAATTGTTGGCCAACGTTTCTGCCATCTTTTCGCCATCTTCCGGAATAAAATTTTCCTTGTTACCCAACGCTCCAACGAAGTTTTCGCTACCTTCTTAACAATTTGATGCCATCGTTGTGGGCCTAACGAACAACATTTCGCACCTAACGTTTCGGCTAAGTTTTCGCCACCTTCAAATTTTCTTTTTCTTTTGTATGTCATCTATCAACTAATAAGTTGACACCTAACGTTTCGACCTAGTTCTCGCTACCTTCCGGAACAAAGTCGACAACCGACGTTTCGGACAAGTTCTCTCCATCTTCCGGAATATTTTCCTTATCTTTAAGTATTTCTGCCACTAACATTTCCTCGTACCGCACAGTGGTGCTATACTTTGGAGAAGCTACTTGTTTTGTATCAACGTTTCGGTCCTGACCATCTTCAGGAATAAATTTTGAATTTTCTCGATTTAGGCTTTTCTCGTCTTGTGTGAGTGGCTACTAAGTGGAGCACTCTTATCGCACTGTTTTCTTTGGTCTTGCCTATATCTATATATTTTTTTTTCTTCGATTACCTTCTAGGCAAGTCTTAGCGTGCGTTTTGACTTTTCATAGTTTTGCAATCAATCAAGATTTTTCTTTTGTTACCTGGTACGAACTATTTAAGTAATCGACAGGTACACATTTGTGTCTTGTGACCATTTCAAGACCTAGTTTATCGCTATAATTTTTCTTAAATAATTTTCTTTTTTTTTCTCTTCTATACAATGGAGCCAGTTCGGTTTAAAGTTCTTATTGAACAACTTTCCTTTGAGGATTTGAAATATCAACTTGCTCTTTATGATGACAAGCTGGATCCAGGGCTTACGCTAGAGAGGGCGCAGGTGGTTTATTACTTGATTCTGAGAGGGTGGAAAGATATGCCAGACGACGGGCCATTTATCTCCCCTTATCCTTATGCGGAGGACGCTGAGGCGATCAGGGTAAAGTTCTCTCTCCTGGAGTCTCTTATCTCTCAACTTGCACGTACGTCTACACTCTCGGAATATCGGAGAATATCTTCCACTCTAGCTTTTGTCGCTGGCCGCATAGTAAATGCGCAACCGCGAACTGAGGATGAGAAGAACGAATGTAGCTGGTTTTCTATGCGTAGTTTTGAATTGGCAGCCAAATTTCTCTCGAGGTTTCGAGCTTTCGGAAATTTTACCCCTCGTGACCTTATCGATACCTCTTCTTGTTGTGCTGCTATTGAGGACTATAAGGCATGGAAGGCCGAAGAGTATGTGAGTGACGACGAAGATTATATGAGTGACGACGAGGATGACATGGGTGACGATGAAGATATTGGCCAACCTTCTCCGTCAGTTAGTGTCATGCCGGATCCGACTCTTTCTCCAATTGCTACCTCCCCACATATGATAGTCTCAGTTGCCTTCACTGACTTGTACACTTCCGAAGACCCAATCAGATCTGTGTCAGTTGTCTCTCCCGTATTGGAAACTTCCGAGCTCGTGGATAATACAATTCCTGATGTATCCCCTGACTTACAGCTTACCTATGATTCAGATTCTGATGTATCTCCTGACGTAAAGTTTACCTACGATACGATTTCTGACGTACCTCCCGACTTAGGGCTTACTCATAATTCAATTTCTAATGTCTCTTCCGATTTCGTGCTTAACTATAATACAGATTCTGTTTCCTCATCTGACTTGGAGCTTTTTGTACGCCCTAATAATTCCGATTCTGTCACTTCTTCCGATTTAGAGGTTCTTGTATGCGCAAATGTTACAGATACGGAAGCTTCTTTTGACTCAAAGCTTCTTGTATGCGCAAATAACGCAGATTCCGATGTCTCTCTGAACTTGGAGCTTTTCGAACCAACAGATGTCATAACTCCATGCGTATCTTTAAATATGCATATATCTGATCTGGCTTATGATAAAAACGCTGTTGTTTCTTCGGCTTTGGATTTCTCTGTTCCGTCGGGTGAAGCGGATCCATTCATTTCGCTGGACATGGGATCTCTTGAAGTTGATGAAGATAATTCCGTGAACATCTATCGCGAGCGTTTCTCTAAAATAAAAATTTCTCGGACTCCTTTTGTTTATCTTAGCCCGGCTATGGTCTTGTTTGTGGGTTACGTTTGGCAGTGGTACCTTGTTAATCTACCTTCTTCCGCCATTTGGTCAATGTTACCTGATGAATTGCGAAACAGACTTCAGACGATAAACATCGACATTCGTCTGTTGAATAAATTAGTTTGTCTCCTATCTCGCTTACGTTTTCGCTATGTGTTGCTTCGTGCCTTGTCTTATCGCTAACTCCTTCCATCATGGCCTGTAGAGAGTGCCTTGGCTTGCAGCCGTAACACCAGAATTTCTCTACCGTGTACCTCGCGTGATGTAGGAGGCATCTAAAGGGGCTTTATGGCCTGTAGTGAGGGCCGAAAGAATTCTCCTACCGTGAACCCTGCGTGAAGTAAAAGTCTTCTAAATGGATCCTGACTTCTAATATTGTTCCTCTACCACCTTAGGACAAACATTTTCCTTTTATCGACCTTTCGATTGTGTGTTTACCGGCCCCATTGCACAGCTTTGTATCTGTGATTCCGTCTATGCATTTATCTTCCCGTATCGTTATCGCTTCCGTGTGTTTCGGATCTTCCGTGTCTTTGCATATATGGAGTGGCAGCCTTGCTAGGGGAGTCCACACTACATTTCCTTTATCTTATCGGACTTGACTACCTTTTAAGCTAACTAATGTTGCTTAACTACCGGATTTGACTTTCGTATTTGAGAAGGTATAAAGAGTGATGGTCCCTTTATGCGTGATAATCCTCGGCCTTCCAAGGGTCGTGTCCTGGCGACCTTCTTGCTTTTCTTACGTTCAAAATGTTACTTCCAGGAATTGGTTATGACTTCAGCCTTTATGGTTTATCGTTGCCTTCAGCATTTTAGTCGGGACAACGCCGGTCCAGACTTTAAACTTTTGCTCCCTATTATCTCTTTTTGTTTGGCGATCTTTTCTCGTTTTGTTGTTACCGGATGTTATGGTTGTCGAAACGGCATATCCGTACCTCTGAGCAGTTGCACCATTCTGAGCTCTACCCTACCTTTATTTACCTCTTCCTTATTCCGCTTTGTATCCCGTATCTGTAGTAATAAACCCGTTTTTAGTTGACCTTTTATTTTTGTTTGTTTTGAGATACCGAGGGCCTTACCCAAGGGTCTCTTTTACCGTCGCGTGTCTGCAGAGTGTCGTCTCGGGGGTTGCCTTTCCCGCATCTTGGCCTATTGGTAGTGCCCACTCCTCATTCCTGTGCCTTCGACCGTCGTAAGGATCACCGCCGGCCGGGCACACCGATATCTAACCCGTCTATACCCTTTTCCCCCCGTGATGCTACCAATAGTGCTGGACTGTCGGTTGGACAGGTCTCGGGGCGCGTCTGTGCAGAATCTCGACACCCTTGTTCTTTTATTTTTCGTTACTTTCCCGTACCGGCCGAATGCCGAAGGGCCACGTGGTGGTTTTGGCCAAGCTGCTTGGTGTTACTGTGACTGAGTGTGGATATGTGCGTTCGTGTAGTAGACAACGTCCGTTTTAGAACTCTCGCTTACCCTTTTCACTATCTTTATTCCGTCAGCCTATGTTCTCGGTGCAAGAAATTGCTCTGCGATCAATTTCTTTTCGCTGGAAAGGGGGGAATTTGTTACGCTGTAAAATTTACTTATGTGTTTAGTTCTCGAAAGACTATGTGCCTTGTCTAAGTACGTAGATTTTGTATAAGCACGAGACTTTCTGAGTGTGCCTTGTACATCGTTCGTTTCACCGGTTGAAAAGACCGCCTGCCGTATATGTATGTGTGTGTTAAATCGACTATTGTACCCTTAGAGCCCTAGGTCGCGAACCGTGGAGTTGACAGATGTATAATATGTATTACCGAGCAAATACCCTCTATTTGTATAAAAACCTCTGTATCTATGTAACTAATTCTAATTCTCTTATCTCTAGCTTATTTTACCCTACCTGTAGTTTCGTATTTTCTGCATTTGCAGTTACTTTTTTCGCCTGTTTCAGTGTTATCAATATTTACTTATTCATTACTTCCGTTCTCTACGTAGTGCATTTATGTGTGTCTTTACATTCTTGACACGCACATCAGACGGCCTCATTGTATTAACTGCCGCCTGTTTTTATGTGTTTCCCTGGACATAGACCCTCTAGCACGTCTGAATTATATTCGGCCTTCGTGTTTATGTCACTAAAAATGTAAGAAGTATTAAAATGGGGAAATGCTTGGAACGGTGGGCATACTATTATTTGTTTGCAGATCGCTTGTTGCCTTTCATCGTTATTCTAAGTATCTGTAACTTCCGTTAATTCTTCCTTGGAACTCCCAGTAGAGGTTAAGGTGGTTAATACTCTGAAACATAAGTTTTGATCGGTTCTCCTAACCGTCTTCTTGCAGCGTTTTGAATAGAGCTTGGATATTTCATTAGTTACCTGCAGAATTTCTGTTCTTTCGTATTATAAAATGGTATCTATGATTGGAGGTTTGTTTTGTTTTCTACTGTCAAACGTGGTTACTGCGTTGCCGTGTAATGGGTGTTTCACACATTGCCAACCGTTGAGCGTGTATGTCCCTTTCTATCTGCCGACTTTATTAATTCCACGTTCTTCGAAGGGTTGTTACTGTTATTTTATCTTCATATAAGTCATGTTCATGTTTGCGTTTAATTATAAGTCACAGTGTTAACTCCCTTTATGGTCAAACTTAGACTTGTGTTTGTTATTTTGTTTGAATGCTCCCGCCTTCCATTTTGAGGTATTTCCGTGTCTTTATGTTTTTGAAAAGATGCGTGTACCTGGCGCGCATGAGATATGGAAGAAGATTCCCGTTTCCACTTCACTTGATAGTCACATCTTGTGTAAGAACAGTGTATGCAAATTGCTTATCTTCCTTTAGTACTTAGGTACATTATCTATGTAGATATTTTCGCGTAAGCGGCTTTAACTGGAGTAAGCAGTAATTACCGTTACCTTAATTTTGGTTATTTTTCGTGAGTTTCTATCGTTGTACCGTTACCAAAATTCACGCATGACCACGTGCTGGTCTTCTTAATTTGAATTTTGCACCCTGGAGTGACTTGTGAGTCGTTTATCGCGGAATTTCCATTTTTCATATTGGGGTAAGTGTTTGGAACTTTGTGTTAATTTTCGGGATTTTATCTTTGTTTCTTTTCTTCTCTAATTTAATAGGATTCTTTTGACGGGCACAAAAGCCCTCAGTAGCCGATAGGATTCTTTTGACGGGCACAAAAGCCCTCAGTAGCCGATAGGATTCTTTTGGCGGGCACAAAAGCCCACAGTAGCCGTATTTCTGGCTTTATCACCCCGCATTATCGCTGAAGAGCGCGGTGGTTTCTGACGTTGTTGCAGTAGTTGCATCTCTACATCTATCCCGCCTGTTGAAGTGGAATTTTCATCAAGGGGGCCTACGCCATTTTGTTTATCGTTGCGGCCATCCGACGTCCATTTTGCCAGATAAGTGCAACTAACGCTGTAATTTTACATCATATTTTACGTCTGATTTTTCGACGTCTTGACGCCAAAGTGCTGGTCTTTATCTTGTCTAAATTTTGACCTAAGAATTTTTGAGTGGCTTAATAACTATCGCACTACTCAGTTAACTGCGAGGTCACAAATTATTCCTAAATAAATTACCGTTTTCCTTCTTGTTATATTTATGTAATATTCAGTTTAATTAAAATTTTTGGTTATGTCATTACCGCAATTTTGTAGCTCTATGTTGAGACAAATATTTAATTAAAAAGTAGTTATAGTAAATCCATTACCGTAGCACTATCTCTCTTGGAGAGATATTATTTAAATTAGTAATATACCTAGTATTTTCTTTACCGTTAGAATAATTGTAGGTCTCATGATGTGTTGAATTTTTAATCTAATTTTTGATAATAATTTTGCACGTTTATTGCCGTAAGATAGAAAATTTGTCTTTCACGTTGATCATTTAATTTTTCTGAGCTAGATAAAATCATTTCAGTAAGAGCAAATTTTGGTTCGGGAAGCTCAGTGTTTTTTTGTATATTATAAAATTTCTTTTCTAATTTTACCTTTAATTATTTGACTTTGCTTTTAAGTATCCTTCATTTAAATTAATTGTGTTCATGTGTTCAAACCTGGTGTTTGGTATTTAACGAATTTTTCACATAATTAGACTAAGTCTTATATACAGGGATATTAATTTTCTGGCGTTTATATATACATTTACACTTTTGAATTAACATTGCCGTTGTGGCGTGTCCATGACATCACTTGTACTTATATCATGTGAGGTGTTGAAACGTTTCTGCTACCAACCATCTATTGCTGAAGCGCAGAGATTATGTTATAGTATTAACACTTGTTATTTTCTTTCATTTCTTTTTTTTAATTACCTAACGCTTGTGTTTAAGATTTATCAACCTGTCTAGTTTTCAATTCAATTTATTTAAATTAATTTCTTACAACGGTTGCTATCTTTTTTTGTTATATTTAACTTCACCTTTTATTTAAAATAAAAAACCAACTAAATCAACACATTAAATTTAATTAAATTTTGCTACATTACGTAATACCTTTTCTTTTATTTCTTTACCTCTTCATTTCTCAAATAATTTTGTGACAAGCACGTACATAAGATTGGGTGCTTACGTTATACAGGGAGTTCAATAGGTAACCCGCTGGAGGGACACAGCCAGTGGTAGCTCGTAGGAGGCGCAGGTAGGTTATCTGTAAGATAGCATAGTGTCCTGGTGCCCGGACAACGTCGCCAGCGTCGTTGCCGACCGACGCTCTACTTAGGTGTTCTAATTATCTGAACCGTCACGCCGTCTGCGACTGAGTTAGCTCGGCCCTGCGCTTTCCAGATTTTGTCAACCCCTATTGTGATTCTCCGTTTCTTTACCTTAATTTAGTCTTTTATCTTAGTGCGACGTAGGTCCGGTAGCAATATGTCGTAAATTATGCATTCTATATGTATTTATCAAGAATACAAAAGTATTTAGTGCTAGATTTGCAATATTTTTTGAATATATGAAATTTCAAAATTCGGACCGGAAGTAACACTTTTACTCTTAGGGAGTAGTCCTTTTTTCGAATATCTTGCTAAGTATGCATTCTATAGCGATTTATTAAGAGAACAGAAGTACTTAGAATAGGATTTTGAATAATGTTTGTGTAAAAAAAATATTGTATAGTTTGAAACGCTCATACGTATAAGAAAGTCGTGTGGTGGCCACACCTCATTTTTTAATTTGAGATTCGATTTTCAAAATATGTCATTAGTTTAGGCAAATTTCCAAAGTGTTCCTGAAGGAATAACAACTGATTTTTAAAATTTGGGATTTGTGTTAGTTCCTTGCACTCAGAAATACTTCGAGCATCGTCATTTAAACATGTAACGAAATTTTGTAAACTATCGAAATTCTCTGCATGAAAACTATTTCTGTGTATGTTTTAGCAAAGCTAAGTGACGATATTTTACAGACTTTGCAATAAATTTCGGAATCACTGACAATTAATTTTTATCTCAGAAAAAGTAACATAAACAACGTTCTAGATCTAAATAAATGATAACTAAATATGTACGCCTATGTTATTGAAAAATACATATTATATTGCGAAATATAAGGTAAATATAATAAATTTTAAAAACTCGTCACCCTTGTACCTACGCCGATGAAGAAAGGATTTTATTCATAAAATTCCTTATTTTATGGCAGTTTTTTCTCTGATTCTCTGGAGTAAACACATGTTACAGTTCGCCCTATGAATTAGTGCTATTCAGATATAATGTAAACAACACGCAGTTGTTTACATTATTTCGTTTCACGGTTGTGGCTCCGTGGTAGTTTAGCTCGCTCGATTCCGCTCCCTACCTATGATCCTCCATATCTCTAAAACTACTAATTTTAAATACCACATATGTATTGCTGATTCAGAAAAAAATGTACTTTTTATTTCTAGCAAAAAATAAGGAGGTTCCATTTGAAAAAGAAGTCGATGACGTCATAGGTCCCAGAGTGGTAAACCGAAGAAAAAAAATTGACATCCATAAAATCCGGAGGAAGAAAATAAAATTGACCTGTCCCAGCTTTTCTCCCAAACAGCGATAATAAACAAAATATGAATATTATTCCTTACTTTATTTACACACTGTATATATAATAGTTTTCAAGTTTCGTGGAAATTCTAAATTATTCATTAGCTATTCTTAAAGTGTGTATTCTAAGAGTAAATTATTATTTACCAATAAATGGAGTTTATTTCAAAGTGCTTTTATCTTGCAAACTATTATTATTTAGTTTAATATACTCACTTTTCAATATTTCTGGGAAGGTAGTGCAATTTATCTACTTCATCTTCTGCAAAACCACAAACAATACATTTACGAGAAGACGCCCTATTTTTTATTATAGTCTCAAAGATTTTTGAGAACACTGGTAAGATGGAAATAGGACGATAGTTATTCACGTCCTCTTTGCAATTTTTTGTGTATTGGGATAACTTTAGCCAATTTTAGTTCGTCAGGAAAGACTCCCCCATTCAGACACGCATTTATAATATAAGTTAGTGGGATAGACAATTCTACAGCCAGTTCTTTCAGTATGGTTGTCGACATACCATATATATCAGTAGTTCTTTTGTTTTTTAGAGACTTGATTATTTTAGTTATTTCTTCAGGGTATGTGTTCGTGAAAAAGCATGACGCGGTGCAGCTTGGTCCATTTATGTTTAACAGGGAGGCCACACTAACGCCCTGTTGTGGAAGATCTCTTGTTAGATTTTGCCCTATAGTGACGAAATATTCATTGAATTCCTCTTCACCAATATTAATCCTGGTAGAATCTGTATTATTTTTTTGCCTTCCAGTTTCCCTCTTAATAATGTTCCAAATTGCTCGTTGTTTGTTACTTGATTTTGAAATGTATTCCTCATAATTATTCTTCTTGCTATTGTTAATTAGATCTACATAATCTTGTTTTTTACTCTTGTACATTTGCAAAATGTTTGGCGCCTTTGTTACTTTATAAATGGTATTTAATGCATCCAATTCTTCCTTCATTCTTTGTAACTCTTTGGTATTCCATTTTATTCGGTTCGCATTATTTATATTTATTCTTGTTTCTTTTAGCGGTAAGCAATAATTGAAGATGTTCATAAAGTATTTATGGAACGTGCTGTACATCTCCTGTCCGTCACTAGATTGCAGGTTTTCCCACTTTTGCTGAGACACATACGTTTTCAAAGCGTGGAAGTTCTCTGTTTTTAGCTCTCTCCTATAGGAATTTCTAACAGCGCGCGTTTTTTTGCCGTGCTTACTAATATCTGTTTGCAGAATTTGAGCCTTGTGATCAGAAATATGTGCTTCCAAGGTAAAAGCATTCATTATATTTTCGTCATTTGTGAATATGTTATCAATACAGCTACCGCTGTTTTTATTTTCCCTAGACGTTTCTTCCATTACAAATCCCAGATTGAAGGAGCTCCCTAACTCCAACAGCATAGATCTGGGCCTAGAGTCTTCTAAAAAGTTGATGTTGAAATCACCCGCCAGATATATAGAATCCTGTGGGAAATGACTTATAACAAAGGACAGTGCCGCACCCAGAATTTCGACAAAAATTTCCACATCACCACACGGAGGTCTGTACACGGAAATAATCACTACACCAATATTCCGAATCGTCGCAGCCGCAATTTCAACATGGTTTATTTATCAAGAGTATAAAAGTATTTAGAGCTGGATTTGGAATATCTTTTGTATAAACAAAATTTCAAAATTCGGGCCGGAAGTAATACTCTTAGCGAGTAGCATGTTCTTGCAAATATCTCACAAAGTATGCATTCTATGAGATTAAGAGACTAGAAGTACTTAGAATAGGATTTTAAATAATTTTTGTATAAAAGAATTTTCAAAATTCGGACGCATTTACTCACAGGCGTATTTTTTAAGAGGGTAAATGTATTTTAAGCTTAATTTAGAACAACTTTGCATAATTTGAAATTCATATATGTATAAGAAAGTCGTGTGGTGCCCACACCTCATTTTTTCTTAATAATAAATGTATACCACAAATTGCTTTGAGTTTTATTTTTGAATAACCAAAAGTAAATGAATTGGCTGGTCTTTACAAAAACTTATAGTTATTTGAGTTAAGTACGATAGGGTACGATAAACGAAATTTCTGGGTTATATATTCAGATTTTGTTTTACAAATATTCTTAAAATATCAAGATTATATAAACAAATATTCTTCAAATAAATTGGGGTTTTTAATAAATTAAAATGAAGGATTTTCTTTACTTTTGTAGTACAAAGTCTTGGTATGTAGTTGCATCGTGCCCACCCGTGACGTCATCCGCGTAGAATTATGTTTGCTTCACTGCTTGATCGTTAAGGCGTGTCTATATGTTTAAATGGTCTAAGGCTTATACATTGCTTAATTCTGCGTGCGAAATGTAGTGTAGATATGCCCACAGTATTGTCGTTCTCCACATTAACTCTTCGGCCAGGTAACACAATATCATGAACGAATGGTAATGCGTTTTAATGCTCCAGGACACATTATCACTTCATCGTCGAGTCTGATGTCGCGTCATTTAAATCGAAGAACCCATTGATAAATCGTGGCCTTCGAAGAAGCATTGTTGCCCAGTGATACCAATTTTTTCCGTTTATAACTTTACTTAAACTTTTTTAAGCAACTGCATCTGTCAATCTAAATGTCAAACTATATTGAAACTTCGAATTTGTTGTAAACCCATAGCCTACTCGGAAATAATATCAATTATTTCGCAAAAAAATAGGTGAGGTTCACCTACCTACTATCTGTCTGTCGGATCTTTTGGCGAACGTCATTGATTTTCATCCATATGAATTAAATCAACACGTCTGGCTCAAATTCATTACTTATAAAATAGAATTAAATACATATTTAAAAATGAAGAACTTATTTTGCTTATATCTAATATTTTCTTTACTTTATAAGATGTTTTATTCAATGCTTAAAATTAGCTATATCTATTATAATGAAATTTAATAAAACAATAATAACCGCTGGTTATGAATAAAATTTACCTGTCTGTCATAGAGCAATCCAACGAGCTTTCAAATCAAATTCAATATAGCCGTTGTGGGCGAACAAACAGATTTGTATCATTAAAATTTGGCGATACGTGCCCTTATTAAAAAATTATCTTATTAAATTAGCTTACTAAGGTAATTATTTAGTTATCTAAGTATGATATTGTGTATCAAAGGCTAAAACTTATAATTATGTGACCAGAATGTTCTGTATTGCAGTATGTTTCAAAGGTGTTTTAAGAAAAAAACAGCTGTAATTATTGCTAGCTTTGAAGTTTTTATTGGAAAACCAGATAATTATTTTGCTCAGCAGCAGTACTGTTCTAATTATAAGCACGATGTCTATTTTAATAGCAAGTACTCCTCAGGGAAGTATATGCTATATTACTGAAGCTCGGGGTAACATACATCTGAAAAATAAATGGAAGAAGTAATTTTTGCAACAATCTTAACCCAGGATATGTTGTTCTAGGAGAAAGAGCATTTTTAATAAAGGAAACACTAGGAATTCTGCACGTGAATTTTAGTTATTCCAGCTTTTACTAAAGGAAGAACTCGTTAGCACCTTAAAATATCTCAGTCCAATATCTGTGTTAAAAAAGTGTAATAATATCAAAAATTAATCAGTGTAGATAAAATTGTGATTGTAATTAATGCTCTAATTAACATATTGCCGTGAACTTTACTTTAGAAATTAAAACAATATTGTATATAATCATAAAATGTTAGAAGTAGATATAATTAACGTTGACACTAAGATATACTCGTGTATCTAAATCAATATTAGTAATAAGAAAACTCACTTATAGTTTAAGAAATATTTATTTTAAAATAAATATTTATTCGATCATACGATAACACAGGTATGCACATAGAATATAAGTATTTTAATTAAGATTATATATATATACATATCATTTAGAAATGAGTGAGGAAAAACCTCAACAATAACAGTCAATGACACAAATAAATATTTATTTTCAGAAGTGAAAAACCCGAGATAACATTTAAATTTGAAAATAAAGAACCTGACTACAAGTTAGGAACAAAAAATGAGGTGTGGCCACCACACGACTTTCTTATACGTATAAGCGTTTCAAATTATAGAATTTTAAGAATTTTTTTTACAAAAATTATTCAAAATCCTATTCTAAGAACTTCTATTCTCTTAATAAATCTCTATAGAATGCATACTTTGTGCAAGATATTATCAAAAAAGTGCTCCTCGCTAAGAGTAAAAGTGCTACTTCCGGTCCGAATTTTAAAATTTCATATATACAAAAAAAATTGCAAATCCAGTTTTAAATACTTTCGTACTCTTGATAAATATATATAGAATGCATAACTTACGGCATATTTGCAAAAAATCGCTATTCGATAAGAGTAAAAGTGGCACTTCCGGTCTGAATTTTGAAATTTCTTTTATACAAAAGATATTGAAAATTATGTTTTAAATACTTTTATACCCGTAACGTACTTGTCTAAAAAGCACTATTTGCGAAATATTCGCAAAAAACTGATTTTCGATAAGAGTAAAACACCTACTCCCGGTAGGAATTTCGAAAAACTTTTTAAATAAAATTATTCTCAATTTTAATTTTAAGTATATATGAATTCTTTATAAATTTGTTTAAATTTAGTAGTTGACGAAATATTGGCAAAATTCGATTTCTTCGCTGAAGTAAACTGCTACTTCCGGTCCACCAATTTTACTGAAAAACTAATCAGATCTCGAGAGGGAGATTATACACTTCAATACAAAATTTGGAATTGATACCTACAGCGGTTTGACCGCTATCGTGGTCACACACACACACACAGACACACACACAGACACACACACACACACACACAGACACACAGACATTTTTTAAAAACCACTTTTTCGGTATTAGGGGACTTCAAAACGTGGACATCTGCAAAAATCTCGAGGTCGAAAATTTTCATCATCACAATACTTCCTTATACTACGTATAAGAAAGTAAAAGAGCTCTGAGTATATTATGCAAAGAACCTACATTTAAAAATGGAAAGACTCTTAAGACCAACAACCGTGAAAGAGTGATGTTAACTAACGGAACAATTATAAGAGTCAATCATTTAAAAGCAATTAAACTATACTCAGAGAATAAAATAAGATATGCTCGTAATGTATATGAAGAGGCTTAATGCACTCAAGTAACTTAAAAATAAAATACATACACTTGCGTTGTAAAGGATATTAAGATAAAGTATATCATAAAGAACATCACAAAATCGTATAATATTTTTAATATATACAACAAAGGTATCAATTCTCATTGTAATGCGAGTAATTGCAATCTTCTTCATACCTGTTCGGCCTACTTACATTCAACTTAGACTAGGTGCACACGCATTATATCAAACTTGAATGTCAACGAAATGTTCCAAGTAATCAGCTTTCAGTAAATTCTATAGAAATGTTAAACATTTTAAGGGAAATTTTTTAGTTAATAAATCCATTTGTCTATAATTATAGATGCCACAATAATGTATAATTAATTTCTAGAGATATTTCATTTAATTTGCATCTTCATTCATAAACTAATTAAAAGAAAATTTATAACCGTTAAAATTCAAGTGCCTCTGCGACTGGCAGTAGTCACGTTCCAAAGAAGCAATTCAAACTCGAAGAGTTTCATGGAATAACAAAAAGAGCAAGTATTCTATTAAATTAATGTGTCCTAAATAAAAAAAAAGGGGGGGAAAGAGTAAATTGAATAATCAGCACTTGATGACTTATATCGACATTTTATGACAAACATTATGGAGCACTGATGAGCTTGATTATTTGCAACGAACGTCATATAAATTTATTTCTATTGACTATTGTCCCGGAAGCCCTACGTTAATTGTAATTCAAAGAAACGAATACATCATGCTGATCAAAATTGGTGAACATAGTATATTATTAAACTAAAATTAAGTAACAGTTAAAGGGTGTAGCCGTCTTTACTCATCTATTATTATTTTAACACCGATATATTTAACTAGAGCATACGCGAAATGTTGGTCAACTCAACATTCACGTTAGGTGGCTTAAATGTTACAGGAAACGTCAGAATTGTCAGAAAAAGTCCATCTGACTTTTGATTAATGTTGGCAATTTCACAAAAATTTAATTGCAGGTTATAAAACGTCAAAACGATCAATCGATTTCAGTTCGTGATGAAATCTGAACTGCTTTCATGATGACAATTATTTAAAAAAAAAAGGTTAAACACCCTGACATCTGTCTGATATTTCATGGTTCATGTTTTTAAGCTTCATCGATATTTATTGTAGACCTTGACACAAAAAGATATGAAATTACAAATTTTATACAGCTAAATGACTAAAATATTAAGAAAAGTGCTATCAGATCCATTTTAGTTTAGCCTATATACCGCGCCTTCAAATACTTTCCGCATTAGAGACGGCCATGCTTTTTTTTAATGGTTGGTGACAGTGCATAATTTTAATAGTTTGGTTATGTCATATAAATAATAATAGGCGTCTATAATTTGAATTTAAGTATGACAACTGTCAGAATTTGAAGTTTTCAAAAAATTAGCATGTACACCAACATTGATTACTTAAAAACTTCAAAAACAGCCTACTCTAATGCGGAAAGTATTTGACGGCACGGTATTAGACAATTACCTTAAAATATGATTTATATTATTATTACTAGGTGACAGACGAATCAAATTCCAATGTAATGACAATTGTTTTGTAACTATTCAATTTACTAAAGTAAATATTGCAGTCTAATTCAACAATTACTTCTACTAAATAGTTTGATTGTCAGTAGAAAGTTTGAAGTATGGGCAGCGTTCAATCATTTAATGCGATATGTTTGAAAATACACCATTAAATCAAATTGTTAATCAAACATTCTGATGATGGTTGATGATGATCGTGTCCCAGGCTGGTGGCTCTTATTTCGATGGATTGGTGGTAATCATGAACTACCTTTTTGTGTTATTGTTCCTTAAATACTTAATAAAAATCACAAAATGATCCAACAATTACAAATTATATTCTTTTTACAGTGTGTGTAAGCAAAATGTTTACACAGATATTCCAACGTCGGTCAGTATTATTTTTGGTTATTGTTTTTAGTTCAACTACCAGCGTCACTACTAAATATTTAAATTATAATAGGATCGTCTCAGCAACCGACATAGCCAGAGCATGATCTACAGGCGACGACTCAATGCCACTGCAAACTCACTTTGACAGGAACAATTTCAGAGCAGACAAATGAAACTAATTATTAATATGGAAGCCAGTTATAAATTCACTATTATAAATAAAAGTAATAAGTCATACTTATTCTATACCAACATTTTATTTAAAACTTGATTCTTCTGTGTAATGGGCATGCATTGTTCACAAATTTGCATTATAACAAAGCTCAAAAGGTATGTCAAAAGTATGTTTGCGGGCAATGATAATTGGCAGGTTAAATTATGCAAAATTAAAATAAATCTGATATTACATTTTCAATAATGATTTAGTCCTTTCATTGTGTAAAACTAATAAAACTATGAATCTTTTAGTGTCAAGTCTTAGTATTACGCTAAATAGCATCTAAATTTCAAGCTCCAACAACGAAAAGTCAGACTGACGTTAAGATGCTTTAAATTGTCGTTCCACCTGTCACCGTGACAGTACTTCGTGGACAAAAATATACGTCTATACAAGGTGTGCCAAAAGTTTAGAAAGTCAAAAATGATTTTTTTTGGCGTCTTACAGCGAACTGTAATAAAACTGTAAGCGGACGCGAAAGGCGATTCAAGCTCGAAGGGATTGATGGACAGCTAGTTTAAATCAATATTAGCAATAAGAAAACTCACTTATAGTTTAAGAAATATTTATTTTAAAATAAATATTTATTCGATCATACGATAACACAGGTATGCACATAGAATATAAGTATTTTAATTAAGATTATATATATATACATATCATTTAGAAATGAGTGAGGAAAAACCTCAACAATAACAGTCAATGACACAAATGAATATTTATTTTCAGAAGTGAAAAATCCGATATAACATTTAAATTTGAAAATAAAGAACCTGACTACAAGTTAGGAACAAAAAGAGCTCTGAGTATATTATGCAAAGAACCTACATTTAAAAATGGAAAGACTCTTAAGACCAACAACCGTGAAAGAGTGATGTTAACTAACGGAACATTTATAAGAGTCAATCATTTAAAAGCAATTAAACTATACTCAGAGAATAAAATAAGATATGCTCGTAATGTATATGAAGAGGCTTAATGCACTCAAGTAACTTAAAAATAAAATACATACACTTGCGTTGAAAAGGATATTAAGATAAAGTATATCATTAAGAACATCACAAAAATCGTATAATATTTTTAATATATGCAACAAAGGTATCAATTCTCATTGTAATGCGAGTAATTGCAATCCTCTTCATGGTTCCAAACTTAGTGCACATACAAACGAACATCTGTAACCAAAGGAATAAGCAGCATTAATATAAAAAAGCAATGTCTCCACGAACGGTGAGATGGTTCAAGGAGAGAACGAAGCAGACGGAGAAGCCGCAGACGGAGGGACTGGCGATCGAAACAATATCCAATTTCTTTCCATTCTTTCCGATTAAAAGCACCAGAACAAAAATACGAGTAAGGTTAGCGCTTGGTCGAAGAATGTACCTACGAAACAACGAAAGTAGCAATGAATATATTTATAAGTACAATGAATGTTTACGATAGCAATAAACGAATAAAAGAACGTAAGAAAAACATTAAAATAAATATCAATATACTTACTGCACATTAGATATAAATATATGGAACAACAACAAATACTGTCGTTGGTGAATGTAGAAGACATCAAATGTCAAGATCGACCATACTAAAATTAATACCAACCTAAAATGCGACAAGAGGAAGAAGAGACAAGGCATAAATGTCGAGATATCCGCTAGAGGCGCTACAACGAACAATTCAAAAATAAAAGTCCGCAAAACAATCAAATAGCGAGTGGCATTTATTTTCAACTATAAAAAGCGCATCGGAACAGAAAATTAGTTAGTTGTTAGCTGGTTCCTGTGACATTAAAAACTTCTAACTCACAACAAATTAATAGCGTCTCTTGAAGTAAATAATACATCTACGTGTTGAGCAAATAATGGTTAAGTGGGGTCGTTACACGCTTACCATTATTACCGCAGAACAAATATAAAAGAATTACCTAACAATTCACAAACAAACAAGAAGCCTATACGCTTCTATAGGAATAATTTCCAATTGTTTTCTGGCCGCCATATTTGCAAAAAGTGAGCGTCATCATTTAATTTATAGAAGATTCCAATGAGAGAAGAATCCACAAAAATGGAAAACCAATTTCAACAAGAATTCGAGGAATTATATGAATCTACGCAGTGAGTAGTAAATAATATTGTTATAACTATTAAATTCAATCAAAAATATACAGGTTCTCTCTAATCACTCCATTTCTTTTAATACTTAGTTATTTAAATAATAGAACGTAAATATAGGGACACAATTTTTAATTAAAAATTAAGAACATTAGTCTTAATAGTGTACTGTGTGCGAATACTTGCACAACGGACCAGTGTTCATTAAGAAAGACCTTAGTAAGTACTGCTTTGAACAATATTCAAACTTTTATAAACAGGAACGCCTAAACGCTTCGCACTAAGAATCTAAAGTCTCCGTGAGAATAGAGGTTTAGACAATTAGTTTGTGATGCATTAGGAATGTATCTGGGGTGGTGATTGATGCAAGCTTTATGTAGTACGTGTGAATGTTTGCATAAAGCCGATTAGTCAGTACCTTCATTATCAAGTCAATATAATTTGGCCCAAATATACAGGCCTTCGTAAGAAAAGAGTGAAAGCGGAGAGACCCTGTATTGATTGAATACATATTTAAATGAACGAACACGATATTATTGTGAAAACTATTACTTGTAAGAATTGTAAATAAATAAATAAAATAAATAATATACAGTCAATAATAAATTTTACCTATTGTAATCAATAAGTATATAATACATTTTTCACATGAGTAATCTGGTGTCATAATTATTTATAACCCTATCCCACACAACATCACAATAATAACGAAAGTGAAACAAGTAAGGAAAGAAGTAAATCACAGTAGAACCCACGAGAGATAATGAATTATGCTGTTTTGCCTATAGAGCTAGCACAAACTTCAATTTTATTTATTTATTTAACAAATAAATAAATAAATTATATAAATTTTATTTAAGCGCAAGGTTCACAGCAATATGTAAGTTGTAAATGATTTTGTATTTATAATTATTTATGACACAATATAATCTTAATTTATTCCTGTACAACTTGGCCATTATTTTAGAATTTAAATAGGCATTTCGTTACAGACAAAACACAAAACTTTAATAATAAGTTAAATTTATATATTAATATGTTTGAAATCTATTTACATTTTTTAAGTCCTAAACTGTTATACATTATACGCTAAATATTTATAATAAATTTTTATAATCTTACACATAATATTTCTATATGATTAAACTTATTTTCTTATTACTATTTATTAACTATTGCTTCTATAATAATTAAGTGAAACTATTTTGATCTTATTAAACAATCCTCTGATTATTTTGTTAGCTATTCTCTCAGATTCTGAATCTGAATCTGAACTGGATGTTTCGTTAGGATTTATAATAATTGGCTGAAAATCCACATCTACTAAGTGTCTCTCTCAGTGATACCATTTAGTGAGTAAGTTATTTGTATGACGAATACAATTTTGCCAAGTATTTACTCTGCAGTGCTCCAATGCTTCGTCCCACATATTTAATACTTTATCATCCCCATAGCCATCCCTACCAATGTTTTTATCATAATAGCCCTTTGCAGCAGCCCAAATTAATTCAATTGCATTAAATTCAAAGTGGTAGGGAGGTAATCTTAATACTCCATTACCTTTTAAAATTTCATCAATTGAATACAGTTTCTCAGGTTTGTTTCTCCTAACTAAATCCAACAATTCATATTTTGTGAATTCACCGGAAAAACTTATATTATTGCTGGACAACCAGTCTGTTATTTCCTGTTTTCTCGATGCAGAATTTCGAATTTTATTTAATACTACACTGTGATATGGTGCATTGTCAATTACAAGTGAATTGTTTGGTAAATATGACATGAATTGTATTTTAATCCATTCCTCAAACTTTTTACTGTTCATTTCAGCATGATAATCTTTTGCTTTGGTTTTCGATGCAAATATCAAACTTGCATCTTCAATAAACCCTGATTCACCTCCGGCATGTAAAACTATAAACCGTTTGCCATCATAACTGTTAGAAATGCATCTTCGGCATTTCCTATACAAAAATATAAATCACAAATATATGTGCGGTCTGTAGTGTTACCCGCTCGAGTTCTCTGTATATGTTATGCTCATTAAAATGTCAGCACTCTATTATGTATCAGTATATTTCTTTATATAAGATGCACTGGAGAAATGCGATATATGTACAATATTATTTTTCTCTTGAGTTAGGTCTACAGACAAGTTAATATCGAATACACACATATTCAAGTACACTGCGTTTTATTTTAATACCTATTCCCAATAGGTTATGGGCCAGTTTACGCGATTAAACCTGTAATTAACTTCAATATACATTGTGTGATGTCTATCTCAATTTTTTTAATTTACTATCAGTTGTGTATATATATATTGTGTTTAAAATTGAAAACATTACTACAAACGGAATATTGAATAATTTAGTGGTGAACGTTATAGTGTATGGAAATTCCGTGTCAAGACATTGCTTGTGGAATTAAATGTTTTAAATGTGATCGAAGAAGAAATACCAGATGAACAACCTGCAGAATTAAAAAAGGTCTTGTCAAAGAAAATGTTGCGAAACAGATTTTGGCAAATCCTGATAAAATTTATGAAAGACGTAGTTTAGCTACCTACACAACTTGCACTATGAAAGAAGCTCCTAATATTGAAACTAAAAGATGATGTAAGCTTAATCCATCATTTCACCAATTTTGAGGACACCATTACTGAAATTATTTCGCTGGAGCAAAAATTGGATGAAATGGATAAAGTATCCCATCTATTATTAACCTTGCCTCCACCCTATGATGGAGTAATAACAGCGCACGAGACATTAAATGATGATTTAAATATAAGTTTTGTAAAAACAAGTCTTCTAGATCATGAAGTTAAACTTAAAACTAATACTGACACAAGTCATGCTTCAATAGTTTGCAAATTTGAAAAACATTCATCATTGTGAAGGAAATAAGCTTGAAAGAAACCATGTATCAGGAAAGAAAAACAATTTTTTTTTGTAATCGTAAAATCAAGAAAAGGTATCCCAGGCAAGCTACTAAGTTTCACATATGAAATGTGAACATTTTGGTCGACGTAATCTTCTTAAAAAGGATTGCTATTATTATAAGGAAGTGATAGGCATAAATAATGATCGCCCACGCACACTACAGACAATTCAACAAGCCCAGATTAATAATAGTTTTGTTTTCAAGTTACAAAAATCAAAATTGCATAAATCTCAGTCCAAACGAAATAACTTTTCTTCTTGATTCTGGTGTTACGGATCATATAGTAAACCAGCATGGTATTTTTACAACATACTACGATTTACCTACAACTGTAAATATTGGAGTGGCAGAATTTGGTGCAACAGTAGCAGCAACGAAGAAGGGTACAATATTACAACAAATTATGGAATTCAAGGCTGCTTGGAGGATGTTTTATACTGCCCTGAAATTCCGTACAACATATTATCAGTCAGCCGCATGCAGAACAAAGGAATGACGATAATTTTCCACCCAGATGGAGTACAGGTGAAACAGTATATATAAAAAAAAAGAAAATCTTATCAGGTATGTCCTTGAATAATTTAATTGTTGTTAATTTCACTATACCTCAAAATTTAATTAACTTGAGACATAATATAAATACCGCTCAAATAAATACATTTATAATATGGCATGAACGTTTAGGTCATATCAGTAATGATAAATTTGCGAAAATTAAAAATTATCAATTAGCCGAAGATATTGACCATTCAAAACACATAAAACCCTCTAAGATTTTATGTGAAGCTTGTATATATAGAAAACAAGCAAGATTACCTTTTGCACATAAAAAATAAGAATTTTAAAAAAACGGCATTATTTATTGTTTATATAAATATATGCAGTCCAATTACACCTACAACAATAGACAATAAAGAATACTATGTAACATTTATAGACGATTATAGTCATTATACCGTTACATACTTACTAACTTTTCGATCTCAATTACCTAATATGTTTAAAGATTTTGTGACTAGAAGTGTAGCACTTTTTAATTTAAAAGTAGTAAACCTGTATTGTGATAATGGTTGTGAATACTTGTCAAATGATTTTAAAGATTTTTGTACCCAAAAAGGTATCACATATCATTTGACGGTTCCACGTACACCACGACAAAATGGTGTAGCAGAACGAGTGAATCGTACTATAACAGAAAAACACGTAGTATGATAGCTTCTGCATATTTAGAGAAAACTTTTTGGGGTGAAGCAGTTTTGACTGAAAATTTTTTTTATTAATTTGTCACCTACAAAAGCTCTAAATATTAACAAAACACCATATGAATTGTGGAATAATAAGAAACCAAAATTAAATCACTTAAAAGTCTTTGGTTCAACCACATACATACATAATAAAACAAAAACAAATAAATTTGATAAAAAATGTATGAAAGGTATGTTGGATATGAACCAAATGAATATAAAATATGGAGTGTTGTTTTAGTTAAATTTTTCACAGCATGGAAAGTCATTTTTGACGAAATCACATTCCAAATAACTCGTCCACAAAATACAGATATATCAGAGAATAGTTCTACAGCTGATAAATCTGGAACAAAACTAGATACTAGTAGTACTACAGCTGATAAATCTGGAAGAAAACCAGATACTAGTAGTACTATGGCTGATAAATCTAGAACAAAACCAGATACTAGTAGTACTACAGCTGATAAATCTGGAACAAAACCAGATAGTAGTAGTATTTCAGCTGATAAATCTGGCACAAAACCAGATGAAACTATTCCTAAACCTGATAAATCTGGGACAGAAAAAAGAAAAAAAACACTGAAAGTGCAGATACTTACAAAATACTAAAATTAGAAGAAGTGAAAGAATTCAAAAACATCCTGCACCCTGCTATAATAAAAATCAATATGATGATATCTACGCAAGTCTCATATTATTTTCAAATGTACTCACTGATCTTCCTACAACAAATCATGAAATTAAAACAAGGGAAGACAGAAAACAATAAAAAAAGCGATACAGAATGAAATTCAATCACTTATATTAAATAAAACTTGGTCATTAGTAAAAAGGCCAGAAAATAAAATATTATTGATAATAAATTGATTTTTACAGCTAAATCTGATGAACATGGTAATATAGTCAAAAAGAAAGCTCGGTTGATAGCAGCCAGCAATATCTATCAGACTATAAAGAACCTTTTGCCCCAGTAACAAAGATTGAAATTTTTAGATTCTTCTTAGCGTTTGCTAATCAATCTAAATTGTTAGTTCATCATATAGATGTAAAAATTGCATTTTTAAACGGTATATTAAATGAGGAAATTTATATGAAAGTACCTGAAAGAATAAAAAAAAAATGACGTAGTATGTAAACTACATAAGTCATTATATGGTTTAAAACAATCTTCAATGTGCTGGTTGACCGTTTTGACAAAATGCTAAAAGAAGTAAATCTAATAAAAAAAAAAAACGCACAAGTAGATCATTGTTTATACTATTTGGATAAGGGAAATGTAAAAAAAAATATTACATATATTATATTATATGTAGGTGATGTATTGAGAGCAACACAAAATGTAAATACATACTATGAAAAGCTTTAAACGTTATCTTAAGCAACACTTTTCAGTGGTAGATTCAGAACAAGTAAATATATTCTTAGGAACAAAATTTATGAGAACTGAAACAAAAATAAGCTTAGATCAACGTTTATATTTAAAAAGGATTTTTAATAAATTTAATATGTTAGAGTGTAATCTAGTAGATACACCTCTTGCAGCTAATAAATTAAATTATCATGCATTAAACTCAGATATTCATTTTTATGCATTCTGTAAAAATTTAATTGGATGTTTGATGTTATGCACACGTCCAGATCTTTATGTTGCTATTAATATATTAAACCGTTACCAAAAGAAAAATAATATGGAATTTTTGGAGATATTTTAAAAATGTATTCAGATATATAAAGGGCAAATTAATCTCAAATTAATATATAAAAGAGGTAAATATAATATCATTATTGGCTATACAGATGCAGATTGGGGAACTGATGAAAATGATAGAAAGAGTACAACGGGTAGTTTTTCATTAGTGTAATATTACCTGGAATACACGAAATCAAAATACCGTAAGTAGCATCATCCACTGAAGCTGAATATATGGCTCTTTTTGAAAGCGTGGGAAAAACTATGTGGTTAAACTCTTTTAAATAGCATAAATATAAAATTTGATACCCCAATTTTCATTTTTGAAAATAATAACAAATGCTTATGATATATATATAGCTAATGATCCAGTCCAACATAAAATAACAACGCACATTGATATAACATATCATTTTATTAGAGAACAAATTGAACGCAATGTAATAATTCTGTAATCATTCTTAAATATATTTTATCAGCAGAGCAAATTGCAGACGCGTTCACAAAAGGACTGCCAACAACAAAGTTCAAGAAACTAAGAGAAAAAATGCAATTACAATGAATTATACTATGTATATAGATATATATCAATATCTATGAATCATGTTTATGTATCTATTTTATAAAAAAAAAGGAACGAACACCATAGGCCATTGTTTATCTTTTTGGGTGGTGGTGTTAGAATTGCATCTTCGGCATTTCCTATACAAAAATATAAATCACAAATATATGTGTGGTCTGTAGTGTTACCCGCTCGAGTTCTGTGTATATGTTATGCTCATTAAAATGTCAGCACTCTATTATGTATCAGTATATTTCTTTATATAAGATGCACTGGAGAAATGCGATATATGTACAATATTATTTTTCTCTTGAGTTAGTTCTACAGACACGTTAATATCGAATACACACATATTCAAGTACACTGCGTTTTATTTTAATACCTATTCCCAATAATAACCTTCTGGCTTTCGAACACTTTTTGTAGATGCATCCTGCCAAGATCTTCCTCTATTACCTTTTGAATATATCCATGTTTCATCAAGGCATATCACCGGTCTTGGAGAATTTTACTTTAAATTATCTGTATACTTCCTCAAAAAAGTGCTTCGGTAAAGTGCTATATCCATGCTTTTCCACCAATGCTCGTCTGTTGTCTTCCTTTTTGAATTTAAAACCAATATCTTTTAATAAAAGGGAAAAAGAAGATTTGCCAATATCGATTATTGCTTTGGTGTGTAATTCGTTTTTCAGTGTAAGCAGAGTAACATGTTTCTCTGAAATAATTTCAAATATATTAAAATTGTGAAACATAAATGAAATAATAACATACTCTCTTTATACATATTATAAATAGTGTTTTGTACTTCCATCTTTAAAGATTCTCGCAAATCTTCTGTTTTGGGTTTTCGTACCGGGTGAAGAAAGTACTGGGTTTTTTCCTTTATGTTGTTTTATATTTCTGATAGTTTGTGCGGAGATTTTAAGGGCAGCAGCTGTTCTCTGCAATATTCAAACCTTTATTATGATTTCAAAAAATATATGTATATAATTCTTATCTCAATAGGTGAATTTATATGTATGAGAGGTGCACGACTTTGTTTTTCTCTATCAAAAAAGTCCAGGACATTTAATACAAGTTGTTGAGATTGTGAATTCAGACGTTTTCCAGACATATCTCTGTAATAAATATAAATTCTTAACCTATAACCAATAAATTTAGTGATTAGAATGCTTACAGAAAATGTATTAAATAGGTAGGTACAGTTTTTTTTTTGTTCTGAAAAGAACAATTATTTGCAAAATAGAAGAAAAATTAATTAGAAAAGCAATATAACGAAAGTAAACCAAAACGCAGAGAACAATGTCATATGTCAAAATTTAATAAATTGACTAACGCATTAAGATGTCATGGCGGTATATTTTCTCTGTCTGTCTTATTACTCTTATGGGGAAGACAACCCCACGTTAAAGTTTAATATTTCTATCCTTATCTAGTCATTGAGATTGGAAAAAAATGAGTATATATACATTCTTGGTGCCGATGTCCTTGATAACGCCACGCAATTGATGACGTGACCCAAAAGATCCGATGGACAGATAGTAGTAGTGCTGTATGTGGCATATGTGTGATAAATCTCAAATAATAGTTTGTATTATTACATTTTATAAAATATGAATATATTTCCACATTAGGTATCCGTAGCTTTTAAGTTTAGGGTAGGTACTAACCCGGCCTAGTTAGTAGCCTATATACTTTAACATAAAAATGTGCGATTTTTTATATTCTCACAGGTAAGTAATGCGACCCCATGTCACTCCCCTAAGAAAATTTTATTTTCTGCATTTAATACTGTGTAACATATATACACTTGTGCATGAACATAATTATATACACATACTTATACTTTCTCCAAACCACAAACCTCTACAAACCAGTAACAATATTGTCTGCTTGGAAATAAACTTTAAGCAAGTCCTTTAAATAAACGTAGTAATCTGTAATGTGCAAATGTTAAATTGTTTATATCTCAGATATCATTATAGAAATGATGTGCACAGTGTTCCTGGAATTATATTGTGTGCGTGTGTATAGTATATGACCTACTGTACATATTCATATCTAACCCACATAACGTATATGTAGTAATAATTACAATAAATTTATCTTTAGAGAAACTACTTCCTGCCTTTTCAATTAACTGTGTTTTTAGAAAAGTATTGCCGTTTCATTCTTTCCGTGTTATCAAAACGAGTTCAACTAAACATGTACATATTTATTTTATAATAAGAAGGTCAGAGTTCGTCAAAATTTTATCTACCATTTCCTGTCTCTAACTGTTTTCTTACATATTAACTCTTCTCATTCGTGAATCGTGAAGTTATGAACCACCTTACTTCCTATACATAATATTAGAATATTAATTCATACATTTACACTGTGCCTAATTTAACATAAATTTTGTGCATGCGTAGTCCTATATTAAGTAATACAAGATACGAAAAAAAACAGGATCTCAATAATTTCGGACACATATGTGCATATGTGAAATTGTCCGGGCATACATTAGAGCTGGAATTGTTTTTGTTTTCGTTTTATGTAATACAATCTGTTAGGCGTTGTGCTGTGTTTTTCTTTGTCGGCATGTCACTTCTATTATTAATTGATTTTTTATTGCTGAGCTAATTATTGTTTTGTATCGAACTACTTTTCTTGGTCACTACACTCAGCAGCTTCTGGGATTAATTTGTGATGCTCTACGCGTATGAATTACATTAGTCGCCATGAAAAATATTTGTTTATTCTCTTTGCTCATCTAATATCCATCCGCCCCCTATACATTACTCATCCCATTACCTAATTCCACTCACAGATTGAACCAAGAAATTGTGTTTCTTAATGAAATTAATGTTTTAGTGCTGTTACTTTCTAGTAAAAAAAAAAACATTCGTTTATGATATTGAATCGAAAAGCACGGCGATAGAATCAAAAGAATGTAAAACCCAAATTTTAAAATTCAGATGTACTTAATGTGTGTATTATGCATAATAAATGATGCGTAAAATTGATTTACCAATTGCAATATACAAATGTTGAAGATACTTGGCAAAATTTTATAAAAAATTACGGCGCTTTTAAAATTTAATTCTCAATCAAACAGTACACAGAAACATAAATAAATTAAGTACTCAATTACAACAGCTGGTCTTTTTTCATTAATCTCATTCATTATAGATGATTAAGTTGTGAGGTAAATATTCCTCGATCTAATAATAACACTGTTTACTTATACGTAGTAGTGTGTGTGTGTGTGACCACGTTAGCGGTCAAACTGCTATCAATTCCAAATTTTGTATTTACGAGTATAATCTGCCTCTTGAGAACTGATACTGGCAGACCGGAAGTAGTGGTTTACTTCAGTATACTCAAAATTAAATTTAAGCAGAAGGTGTCGGTACATAAGAATTTTAACACATTTTAACGCTGGCATTGACAGGGACATGTTTGTTGAACTATCTATTAATGAAATTTTCAAGAATTAGCTGCTCGAAAGTTGCCCATTTTGAATAATAACGATTTTAGTGTTAACATGCACGCTGTCGTGCTCATTACGACTGTGACTAATGGCGATACTCTCCGCTCAACTTTCTATATTTGAGGCTTGAAAGGTCCCAGATATGGAGGGTTTTTCGTAGATGTTTTCTATCTCTTTCTAAAGTATTGTGGAGATAAGTAGGATATATTAATGCAACGGTGTAGCATCGTGAATAAAGATTTTAAATAAAATTCCAACCGTAATGACCATTTTTACAAACATATCGAAATATGTTTACAAATATTATTTCAAATATTGCTCATGGACAATAAACACAATTTGTAAAATATAATAATATAGTTTTTTAATCGATTGTTCATGACTGTAGGATTGCTTATAACATTTTTACGTTACGTACAATATATTATATATACAACTTTTTAAATTTTAACAGGACATACATCCAAAGAAGTCATTTGTACACGCAGACAAATATTCTTGGCCCTACGTAATGAATGGAGCTCGAAATTTGACAAACAAGTAGAAGTTCTGGAAAAATATTTTACCGAATCGGAAGGATGTCCTTTCGCAATTTCAATTGATAAAAGAAAATGTTTAAGGAATCTCCTATTTACAATGAAGAAAAAATGGCAGGATAGCCGCAGAATTCTGAAGCGCTTTTACGCCAATCATGAAGAATGGCTTGACCAGGACGTAGCTATTGCGGTTTGTCTATTTTTCTATTGCTTATATGATTGAATTTTTTCATTTAAACGTTTTTTTCAATTTCGATCTCACGTTATTGCGATTTGTTGTAGAATGCGGATTTTAAAAACAGGGACCAACCTACTCCTAATTCTGATACATCAGAATCGAATAAAAGCCACAAATGTGGAAGACCCTCATTGGACTTTTCATCATCCAGCGAACGGAGTAAGCGCCGAAAAGTCGATGATCTTCGGAGATCAACAAGTTTAAGGGCATTGGCATTCGCAACGGAAATGAATCTTCGTGCTTCTGGGTTCCACGCTGCAGCAAAGGTGCTCAAGAATATTACAACCACTGCTCCTACGCGAGCCTCTCGGTATCAGTTAGCATTCGCACAAAGTTCTAGACCAGTACGTCAAGAAATTAGCGCAGATGTTGCTTTGAACTTGATAATTAGCGGTAAAATGACGAAAGAAACGTACAATATGGTCCGGGAATTAACCAATGAAAACAGCGACCGGTCGGTTTATCCCAGTTATCATAAAATATTAGCTGCTAAATCTCGTTGTTACCCACCAGAGTGTTCAATACGTATAACGGAAACAAGCGCGGAAGTATCATTGCAGGCCTTACTAGACCATACTACAGCTCGATTGGTTCAAGTACAATCTGATGTCATAAAAACACTCGACAGTTCCTTCACGAATAACATGAAATTAACTTTCAAGTGGGGATGCGATGGTTCGTCATCGCAGCAGTATAAGCAGAAATTTGACGAAAGCGACGCTCAAGAAGCGAGGAACAAGGACATTCGTCGGTATGGTGAAAATTTTGCTCGAAAATGAACGCGAGAGAAGACAATGTCTGACGTTTTTCGTCGGCTTCTTGCATCCTCGGACCCACTCATTACAAATTTTCAAAAATTAAAAATGAAGATAGTGCACCATTTCCCTCTGATGTAATAGAACTTCTACTGGCAACACCAGAAGGTAATGTCACAAATAGTAGCTTACCCTCAGCAGAAATCGACACATGTACGACGGATCCATCTGACCTAGATTATGATTTTTAATTAATCCAATGGAATTAATCTAATGGGATGTATTGTATGGAATTATGTACGTGAGATAAAATATAAATTTACATATTCTACAAAATTGTTTTTCATTTTGGAATTTCAAATGTCATGAATCTAATATCAAATTCGTAATCATAGACCCCGAAAACCCAATGGTGCAAATTTTCGGACCGATAAAGTGATTAATTTTCCAAAATGTCCGCCATATTTGGTCCGCCATTTTGAATTTCATAATTTTGATATCAAATTCGTAATCAGCGACCTCGAAAACCCAATGGTGCAAATTTTCGGACCGATAAAGTGATTAATTTTCCAAAATGTCCGCCATATTTGGTCCGCCATTTTGAATTTCATAACTTTGATATCAAATTCGTAATCAGCGACCCCAAAAACCTAAAATTGGAAATTTTGGAATTATTATTCTCACTTTTCGACTTTTGGCCAGGGATTAGGCCGTTCTGAACCACTGTGCGACGGTCGAACTAGACTCGGTGTCAAAAAGTACAGGCTCTTCTGGGCCGTTTGCACGCCTATTCCAACTTCATCGGCATTCGATATCGATAGGACGAGTGATTTAAATTCCTCATGCAGACGGACAGGGTAGAAAAATGGCCGCAATACGTCAGAAATACATGTACACAATAAGTCATGTGCAATGCAATGCCATGTCATGTACACACACATTCCCGTGCAGTGCTCATGAATATATTATATGTCGGGCGAACGTCGGCATCTCGACGTAATGGTCTCGCGGTAGCTTGACTTAACATTTCTGCATACAGCTTGATTATTCTTTTAATGATTATAAATTTGAATTGTTAAAGTGCAATAATTCCAATACGCGTACGCGCCGTTTCTTCGGGGGGAAAAGGATTGCTTTTAACATTTACGTGTCCCGACGAGATAATTATTTAAGTGATTACGCACCGCAGAGTGGGCGGAGCCAAAATCAACTTTTTGTTCTGATTACGGTGAAACTCGGCAGTCGGCGGCAGTCGGCGGCTTTCGGAGTCGGTGATCTCAAACCCAAGTCAAAATTTAAAAAAAAAACAAAAAGGTGGAAGAATTTTTTTAAAATTGACCTATAAATGTGAAATTTTAGATATGGGGGTGTTTGCGGTCGCCGATCACGAATCAAAAGTTAAAATGCCAAAAAAAACAAAAGGTGAATTTTTTTTTGAAAATTGACGTATGAATCTGAAATTTTAGATACGGGGGTGGTTGAGGTCGCCGATTACGAATCTAAAGTCAAAATGTAAAAAAAAACAAAATGGCGGAAGAATGTTTTCAAAATTGACGTATGAATGTGAAATTTTATATACGGGGGTGGTTGAGGTCGCCGAATACGAATCCAAAGTCAAAATGTCAAAAAAAAATGGCGGAAGATTTTTTTGAATATTGACTTTCGAATGTGAAATTTTAGATACGGGGGTGGTTGAGGTCGCCGATCACGAATCCAAAGTCAAAATGTCAAAAAAAAACAAAATGGCGGAAGATTTTTTTGAAAATTGACGTATGAATGTGAAATTTTAGATACGGGAGTGGTTGAGGTCGCCGATCACGAATCCAAAGTCAAAATGTCAAAAAAAAAAAAATGGCGGAAGATTTTTTTGAAAATTGACGTACAAATGTGAAATTTTAGATACGGGGGTGGTTGAGGCCGCCGATCACAAATCCAATGTCAAAATGTCAAAAAAAACAAAATGGCGGAAGTTTTTTTGAAAATTGACGTATGAATGAGAAATTTTAGATACGGGGGTGTCTTAGGTCGCCGATCACGAATCCAAACTCAAAATGTCAAAAAAAACAAAATGGCGGAGGTTTTTTTTTAAAATTGACATATGAATGTGAAATTTTAGATACGAGGGTGTCTCAGGTCGCCGATCACGAATCCAAAGTCAAAATGTCAAAAAAACAAAATGGCGGAAGAATTTTTTGAAAATTGATGTATAAATGTGAAATTTTAGATACGGGGGTGTTTCAGGTCGCCGATCACGAATCCAAAGTCAAAATGTCAAAAAAAAACAAAATGGCGCAAATTTTTTTGAAAATTGACTTATGAATGTGAAATTTTAGATACGGGGGTGTCTCAGGTCGCCGATCACGAATCCAAAGTCAATATATCAAAAAAAAACAAAATGACGGAAGTTTTTTTGGAAAATTGACGTATGAATGTGAAATTTTAGATACCAGGGTGTCTCAGGTCGCCGATCACGAATCCAAAGTCAAAATGTCAAAAAAACAACATGGCAAATGTAATATGGCGGAAAGGTTCGTCGAAAAGTGCTTGGATCTGAGCACATTCTTCCTTGGTAACTTTAACATGATTTATGTTTAACATAAATTATCCTTCTCGCTCTTCAGTGTTCAGTGTAACGGTTTGTGTAAAGAAGCAAAGAAAAGTTCTAAATAATATGTACGATTGGCATCACTAAATTTATGTATATACAGGACTGGTTCAAAAGTTTATAAAATCGGACTTTCTAAAAAGCGTCATGACAGTGATCGCGTTCTATGGGAAACGGTAATTGCAGACAAATTTGTGTTGCTTGGATGACAAACTTCAAAAGGTTATTATGATTAATGTCAAAAGGTGTATTTATAAGTCTCGAAATGGCATGTGTAGGTAGGATACTTGACAGGTAAAGTTTTGCAATATCTCAAATTTAATGTCCTTAAATTATTGGCGCATGTTTATTTAAAGTTGACATAATATTTGAATGTAACCTTCAACATTAAAACTCCCTAACAACTACAACGGCAAATTTAGACGTATTTTTAATTATTTATATTATTGCACTGTATTAGTTGATTAAGTTCAATTAAGGGCCGGTTTTCCCAATTCCGATTAAAATGCCGATCAGCATACTCATTAAATAAAATACGGGATAGTACGTTTTTGCACAACCCGGTTGGCGCTAACCATTGATTAAAATACCGGTTAGTATGTGTTTCCAACACCGGTTAGCGCTAATCATTGATTAAGAACGTTATTAAATGAAGATGTATTAACCGGTGTTTTACCAAACCTGATAAAATATTAAACAGTAATTGGGATTACTTACACGTGCGCATAACCTAGGAGATTTGGATTTTTATTAGTATTGACTGCGATTATGTTTTCTTATGCATTTGTTATTAATAATTATTTTTATTAGTGATTTAGTAATTGTATTGCTTCTTCTATACATGAAATTATCAGTATACTTAAAAATAAAAACATAATATTGAATATGTGTAACTTTTAGCTTACTACGGAAATATTTATGTTTTGGAAGCTTTTTAATTCTGTTACATTTCCGGGACTTTATCTCAGTTGCTAAAAATTCTAAGTATTTGTAAAAATTTATGATTCCGCTTGCTGTTTTCTTCTTTGTAATTGCTTTTAACAGCACCTTATTAAAACTTAATTTTAGATGAATATATTTTAGACTCACTCTGATATGTCATTAACATATTAAAACTTCATTTAATAGTTACATGTGGAATTGAAAACATTGAAGAAATTCTACAGAAGCTGGCAGGTGTTTATGCAGCCACTGTATAAAGTACTCTTGATTTAATTGGGTTTGGATGAATACTGTGTTCGTTAACGTGTAGTTAAATTTTAAAATAATAATTATAATTGGCACTACAAAGATCGATCCGATTCCTCCAGAACATAACATTTTGTAAGTCAAAATTATGGAAACACGGTTTTCTCAATCAACCCTCTTTGATTTAGGAAATTTAGACAAAGAACCTGTTAAAACGTATAGGTTTTAGTAAACAGTTGGGATATGATTTTTCAATCAAAGTTTCTGGCCTTATTCATCCTACAGAAATTTGATGCAAGTTAAATTGTCTGAAATATGGCAGTTCAAATTGCAATATCTTATACTGTTACAATATAATTGATAATACAGTTTATGACCGCAGATTCAAGTCTTTTCTTTTTCAACTAACTGTTCCTATAGTTGAGTCGCTCTCGCAACCGACATGCGCCACTAAATTAAAATGACGTCAGATTTTAGATGTTGCAAAATTTTACCTGACATGTAATATAACCTACAAAATACATTTCAGGACTGTCATAAATAATAATATTTGTACACCTTTTGACATTTGTTATAATTATTCGTTGCCGTTTGTTATAATTGCCATCTAAACATTTTAAAACAGTACAGCCAAATGGTATGTAAAATATAGGTGTAGGAAAGTAATATTTAATACCTTTATTTATAATATTTAATTTGTAACTGGCTTTCATGTAATAGTATTTTACTATGGAAAGGTATACATCCAGAAATATTGATTAATTACTTTAAATTTATCATTTTGAAATTGTTTCGGCCAATCGAAATTTGTAGTGGTATTGAATCGTCGTCTTTAGTTCGTACTTTTGCCGAGTCCGTTGCCAAGACGACTCGAATGTATTTTTATAACTTTTTTTCTGTGACGGGAAAAGTTTTATCTTTCTGAACAGGTAACAAAATGTCACTTTATAAGCCGAGAAAAAAGTATTCATTTTTTCCCGGGGAAAAATGAGTACTTTTTTCTCCGGATATGTAAGAACACGGACATTTAATTTCAATATATTTTATTATACAAAAAATTGCATTTACTTATGTATGCCAATAGCACCGTCTCCGAGAAAGAACTGCATTTCTTTTTCACCTTCCATTCAAAATAACTAAAAATCAACCTAAGTTCGCAAATTTTTAAAAGCAAACAAAATTAAATTGACAAATATTTGAATACTTTACAAGTTTGCAACGCAGGTGTAATGCTGCTATAAGTACAACAGCCTACCAATTTAAAACTTCAAATGTCACATCGATTGATTTTCTGAGTCTTTTTTATCATTAATAAATCATTGTTTCTCCTGTCACAGAAAAGAATAGTGTATTATACACGGGAAAAAACATTAGATTTTGGCTTTCGGTATTTTGTCATTATCTCGAGCTAAAATCTAATACTTCTTTTCCTTGTATAATAAATAACTTTTTTTAAAGGTCATATGTAATAATAGAAAATAAAAGGAACATATATAAATGCAATGTTATGAGACTCAAAATAACTTTTGCCGTTTACACGTCCTTGCTTGAATTTCTTCAGGTTGACATTTTCGAATTTTGGAGTTAGGAGATACCAATAATTTAGAAAATATAAAAGTAACATGTGTACGAGCATATACAAATATTAATCTGATTGTAACGTATATAAAAGACTATAGATAAAATAACTAAAAAATGGTTTTAAAAGAAGGTAAAAAGTACATTAAATTTATGGTGAATTCATTAGGAGGTGAATGGTTGGCACGTGGTCATTAAAAACGCACAATTTCCTTATGTATCATGCAGCCACCCTTGATCACTAATGCTACACGCTCACGTACATTATGTCTTAATTTTAATGTGTCAATCAGTGACTTGATTTCAAATCACAGCAGAACTAGACACGTTAATATCTCACGTCACGACCACCAAAATAATCTCTGTCCAAAATCACTAAAAATTTATTTGGTGCTAAATTAAAATGCTTATCGACTTCTAACGATACTAGAAGCATAAAAACATTTATATGTCATAGTACGACCACCAATATAAACTCTTTACATGCCACTCAAGCGGGTTCAATCTACCCCTAAGGCACTAAAAAAATGATTACTGTTAAACTGCTTTATTTATCGAATTATAGCCACAGCTTAGTTGAGAAACATTTATATCTCACATCAAAAACCCAAAATAATCTCTTGCACGCTGTTCAACAGGGTGCAATCTACCCGTAAGCACTAAAAATTCGATTGGTGCTAAATAAAAATGTTTATCAATTTTTAACTATATATAACATAACATATAACATATTAATATTTCACATCACAGTCACCAAAATAATCGCCTACACACTACCAAAAAGGGATAAACTGAACCACCTTATTTCACTAAAACTTATATTAGGGGTTAATTAAAATGCTTATCTACTACTAACCATAGCAGAAGTAGAGAAACATTTATATTTCACATTACAACCACCAAAATAATCGCCTGCACGCCGTTCAAGGGGGTGCAATCTACTCCTAAGCACTACAAAAATTATTATCGATAAACTAATATGTTTATTGTATTTTAACCATAGCTGAAATATGCATATGGGGGGTTGTTGGGGTCGCTGATCACAAATTTAAAGTCAACATTTCAAAAAACAAATGACGGATCTCTTATGGCGGCAAGGTTCTTCAAAACGTCCTCAGATTTGGGTAAAATTTGGTTGTTATAAGGAGGGTTTTGGGGTCGCTGTACACAAATCCGAAGTCGAAATTACAAAAAGAAATGTTGAGTTAAATATGGACATCTATAGAAATATAAATTCATTCCGATTGACAACACTAACACTGATCTGTTTACATCTTAATAAAGGGTGACTGCTATGTACACATCGAAATATCTAATAGTAACTATCGTTTGCTAAAAATACTACAGGACCTAGGAAGTATGCATTCATTAGGTAATTTAACGGGCATTGCATACAGGTATTTTACTAACTAGAATTACTACTAGCATATACTACGTCAATTTTATTTTGCTAATCATTACTCCATTTAGGAATCCAAACAAACACTATGGACAACCCGTAGCAAGCAGAGCAACTGAAACTCTTACTTCGCTGACAAGCATAAAGTATATCTGATTAGGTTTGCATGTTAAATTTCATTCAATTTCCAATAAATTATATATTGTAATACCTACCACAGATATTATTGTGTGTATTTCTTTTTATTAATGCAATTAAAAGAGCAAACTACTGTTGGTATTTCACAATCACTTATCTACAACGCTATAATTTAAATAAAATATACAATTGGCTTCACAAAATGTATGTATGTACAGAGGTGTTTCAAAAGTTTATAAAAGTGGACATTCTCAAAAGTGTCATGCCAGTGATCGCCTTTTATAGGAGAGGCGCTTTAATAGGGCTTACATTTAAAACTTGGGCTTTCTACTTTTATTATTATTTTGTGCTCTTTTATTGATGATAGTGGATTTCGAAAAGGTTGAAAGGCTTTTACACTTCCGCATCAAAATAGTATTGTAAACTGTCTTAATAAAAATGTTGTGCTTTTTGAGGTCATTGTGTCTTTGGATACTTTAACATGACTTATGATTAACATTAAATTTAATTTCTCGCTCTTGAGTGTGTACCGATTTGTGTAAAAAACAATTCGAGAAGAATTTTAAATAAAATATACAATTGGATTCACAAAATTTATGTATGTACAGGGTGTTTCATCGGTTGGGGTATCGCGAATTAAAGTGCCTAAATATAAAAATATCGACTTCAAATTTTAACCACTTATAGAGCTTTTAAACCGCTACCAGCAGGTTAGGTTGTTTTTGATAATATTATTTTAATTAATGCGTAAATTAAAAAAAAACGTATTATCAAAAATTAAAAGTGCTCAAAAAATGTTCAAATTTGAATGGTGATACGTGGAAATATCACCCATATTAACTTCACAATCAGAATGTTTATAAACGAAACCGTTTGTCAAATAAAGTCAATATTTAATAATGTCGTTTTTCTTACGACAGATTTATGGTACTTAACTTTCTAATTGTGTTGTCCGCAAACAGGTAGTCCTTTTAAATTTATGACGGATAATAAATAAAAATTTATGACGGATAATATTCAACCCTGAAGCCTTCAACTTTTTCGTCGGCAGAGAAAGTGAACGGCATTTTGAAAACAGAAAACACTAGCAAAACACAGCTTAAACAAATGAAGTTGACTCCGTGAAAATAGAATCACAACTAACATCACAAAGTACCTAAATGTAAGTTCAGAATGCCCTTGGAAACGCTTCCCGATTAGTAGAACTACAACAACAACTGAAGGCTTCATGGTTGAATATTATCCGTCATAAATTTTTATTTATTATCCGTCATAAATTTAAAAGGACTACCTGTTTGCGGACAGCACAATTAGAAAGTTAAGTACCATAAATCTGTCGTAAGAAAAACGACATTATTTAATATTGACTTTATTTGACAAACGGTTTCGTTTATAAAAATTCTGATTGTGAAGTTAATATGGGTGATATTTCCACGTATCACCATTCAAATTTGAACATTTTTTGAGCACTTTTAATTTTTTATAATACGTTTTTTTTTAATTTATGCATTAATTAAAATAATATTATCAAAAACAACCTGACCTGCTGGTAGCGGTTTAAAAGCTCTATAAGTGGTTAAAATTTGAAGTCGATATTTTTATATTTAGGCACTTTAATTCGCGATACCCCAACCGATGAAACACCCTGTACAGAGCTATTTCAAAAGTTTATAAAAGTGGACATTCTAAAAAGCGTCATGCCAGTGATCGCCTTTTAAAGGAGAGGCGCTTTAATAGGGCTTACATTTAAAACTTGGGCTTTCTACATTTATTATTGTTTTGTGCTCTTTTATTAACGATAGTGGATTTCGAAAAGGTTGAAAAGCTTTTACACTTTCGCATCACAATAGTATTGTAAACTGTCTTAATAAAAATATTGCGCTTTTTGATCTTATTGTGTCTTTGGATATGTTAACATAAACTACCTTTCTCGCTCTTGAGTGTGTACCGGTTTGTGTAAAAAGCAATTCGAGAAGAATTTTAAATAAAATATACAATTGGCTTCACAAAATTAATGTATGTTCAGGGGTGCTTCAAAAGTTTATAGAAGTGGACATTCGAAAAATCGTCATGCCAGTGATCGCTTTTTACAGGAAAGGCGCTTCAATAGGGCTTCAAATTTAAAACTTGGGCTTTCTACTTTTATTATTGTTTTGTTCTCTTTATTAACGATAGTGGATTTCGAAAAGGTTGACAGGCTTTTACACTTTGGGATCAAAATAGTATTGTAAACTATCTTAATAAAAATGTTGCGCTTTTTTATCTTATAGTGTCGTTGTAATATTAAATTACCTTTCTCGCTCTTGAGTGTGTACCAGTTTGTGTAAAAAGGAGTTCGAGAAGAATTTTAAATAAAATATCCTATTGGCTTAACAAAATATATGTAGGGGTGCTTCAAAAGTTTATAAAAGTGGACATTCTAAAAAGCGTTTTTACAGGAAAGGCGCATTAATAGGGCTTCAATTTAAAACTTGGGCTTTTTACTTTTATTATTATTTCGTGCTCCTTTATTAACGATAGTGGATTTTGAAAAGGTTGACAGGCTTTTACACTTTCACAACAAAATAGTATTGTACACTGTCTGAATAAAAATGTTGCGCTTTTTGATCTCATTGTGTCCTTGGATAGTTTAACATGACTTATGTTTAACATTAAATTATCTTTCTCGCTCTTAAGTGTGTACCGGTTCCTGTTAAAAACAGTTCGACAAGAATTTTAAATAAGACGTCCTATTGGCTTAACAAAATATATGTATATACAGGGGTGCTTCAAAAGTTTATAGAAGTGGACATTCTAAAAAGCGTTTTTTAGAGGAAAGGCGCTCCAATAGGGCTTAAATTTAAAACTTGGACATTTTACTCTTATTATTATTTTGTGCTTTTTTTTAACGAGAGTAGACTTCGAAAAGGTTGACATGGTTTTCCACTATCACATCAAAATAGTATTGTAAACTGTCTCGATGAAAATGTTGTGCTCTTTGAGCTCATTGTTTCTTTGGATACTTTAACATGACTTATGTTTAACATTAATTTACCTTTCTCGCTCTTGGGTGTGTACCGGTTTGTGTAAAAACCGTTCGAGAAGAATTTTAAAGAAAATATACTATTGGCTTCACGAAATATATGTATATACAGGGGTGCGTCAAAAGTTGATAAAATCGGACATTCTAAAAGGCGTCATGACAGTGATTGCTTTTTACAGGAAACTATGAAAAAGGTGTAAGCGGACGCGAAAAAAGCGATTCAAACTCAAAGAGATTGACGGACCCGCTGTAAACGGAGGACCAGCTGTAAGCGGAGGACCCGCTGTAAGCGGACATTAGAGCTAGTTATACATACTAAAAGCGCACGGCCGTTTCTTTTATTTGGCGTGTGAAAAGACGGCTTAATCGGACGCCTGAAAACGATGAAAATGCGTAAAACGCGATAAAGTACTCCTCTCTGGATAAGCGAAGTTAAAAGTTGTCTCTTTGCGTGCGCTTTCGGACATCTTTAAAGGGTTCCTCGACGGAGGGATTTTTCTTTTTATCGGAGCGTGAGGACAGATATCCGCCGTCGAAGAGGAGCGTGCAAAAGTCGGCACTCGGGCGTGGCGAACAAATTCCCACAAACGGAGCTGATTGATGGAAAAATTCACGTGAAATACGTTGAAAATTGCGAGAAACGTCAAACTGACAGACAAACCGAGTGGTATCCACATATTCACATTTAAGCGTGAATACGAAATTTTGAAGGTTGCGAGGGTCCAACAAGACCCGGGGTCTTAAGGAACCGGCTTCTCGGGACCTTTTGCATTCCTATTGCGAGTCGACAGTCGCACGCAATCAAGGGCACGAACACTTTGAAATTCGTTGGCAGGTGGATTTGGTCAGAAAAATGGCCGATTCAATTTGCACTGATATCAATGCATTCCGGACGTGCGAAAAATATAATCAGATTCTCATGTGCACTGGCGATCAATATATTACGGTCAGGCGAATGTTCGGCGGCATGTCCACACAATACATAGCGGTCCCGCTTGATTTAATATTTTCATCTATACAGGTGTTGTCGAGTAATATTTTAATAGTGATTTGAATTAAAATACGATAATTTCAGAACGCGTATTTCCTCAAAGGGGCTTTCGACATTTATGTGCCCCTACGAATTAATTTTATTTAGACGATTACGCAAACGCGCAAGGTGGGCGGAGTTGGCTGAAACCAATTTCTCTCTATTCTGATTTAAAGGAAAACTGGGCACTCGGGAGTTTTTACGGTCGCCCGTCACTAATTCTAAATTGACGTACGAATGTGAAATTTTAGATACGGGGGTGTCTTATGTCGCCGATCACTAATCCAAAGACAAAATGTCAAAAAAAGGAAATTGCCGAAGAGTTTTTTGAAAATTGACGAATGAATGCGAAATTTTAGATACGGGGGTGTCTGCGGACGCCGATCACCAATCCATAGTCAAAATGTCAAAAAAAATGGCGGAAGATTTTTTGAAAATTGACGTATGAATGTGAAATTTTAGATACGGGGGTGTGTGCGGACGCCGATCACGAATCCTAAGTCAAAATGACAGAAAACAAAATGGCGGAAGAATTTTTTGAAAATTGACGTACGAATGTGAAATTTTAGATACGGGGGTATGTTAGGTAGCCGATCACGAATCCAAAGTCAAAATGTCCTAAAAAAAATGGCGGATTTTTTTTGAAAATTGACGTATAAATGTGAAATTTTAGGTACGGGGGTGTATTAGGTAGCCGATCACGAATCCAAAGTCAAAATGACAAAAAAAAACAAAATGGCGGAAGAATTTTTTGAAAATTGACGTATGAATGTGAAATTTTAGATACGGGTGTGTCTTTAGTCACCGGTCACGAATCCATAGCCAAAATGTCAAAAAAAATGGCGGAAGATTTTTTGAAAATTGTTGTATGAATGTGGAATTTTAGATACGGGGTTGTCTTAGGTTGCCGATCACGAATCCAAAGTCAAAATGCCAAAAAAAAATGGCGGAAGTTTTTTGAAAATTGACATAAATGTGAAATTTTAGGTACGGGGGTGTCTTAGGTCGCCGATCACGAATCCAATGTCAAAATGTCAAAAAAAATAAAATGGCGGAAGAATTTTTTGAAAATTCACGTATGCATGTGAAATTTTGGATACGGGGGTGTCTTAGGTCACCGATCACGAATCCATACTCAAAATGTCAAAAAAAAAACAAAATGGCGGAAGAATTTTTTGAAAATTGACGTATGAATTTGAAGTTTTAGGTACGGGGGTGTCTTAGGTCGCCGATCACGTATCCATAGTCAAAATGTCAAAAAAAAGAAAATGGAGGAAGTGTTTTTTGAAAATTGATGAATGTTTGTGAAATTTTGGATACCGGGGAGTTTGTGGTCCCTTATTACGTCTTCAATTTGACGATTCTTCGAAACGTGATTGAACAGGGTTTAAATTTAATACTTCATTTTTTCTTAACGATAGTAGATTCGAAAACATCAGAATAATATTGTACACTGTCTCGATGAAAATGTTGCGCTCATTGAGCTCATTGTTTCTTTCGATACTTTAACATGACTTATGTTTAACATTAAATTACCTTTCTCGCTCTTGAGTGTGTACCGGTTTGTGTTAAAAACACTTCGAGATGAATTTTAAATAAAATATCTAATTGGCTTAACAAAATATATGTAAATACAGGGGTGCTTCAAAAGTTTATAAATGGCGGAAGAGTTTTTTGAAAATTGATGAATGTTTGTTAAATTTTGGATACGGGGGTGTTTGTGATCGCTTATTAAGTCTTCAATTTGGCGATTCTTCGAAACCTAATTGAACGGGGCTTAAATTCAATACTTCATTTTTTCTTAACGATATTAGATTCGAAATCATCAGAATAGTATTGTACACTGTCTCTATGAAAATGTTGCGCTCTTCGAGCTCATTGTTTCTTTCGATACTTTAACATAACTTATGTTTAACATTAAATTACCTTTCTCGCCCTTGAGTGTTTCCCGGTTTGTGTTAAAAACACTTCGAGAGGAAGTTTAAATAAAATATCCAATTTGCTTAACAAAATATTAATAAAATACACCTTGTACTAATTTTAAATTACTATAGATATCTAATTTTATTGCTTTATTTCAATATTTAAATAATTTTCCCAGCTAACTCCAAATTTAAATTATAAAAGCTTATTCATTTTAACTTTTAATAATTAAGAACATGAGACTCCTTTACTTCAATCATTAATAACAACTATCTTTCTTTAATATTTATTTAATATTAATTATTACTTTTATATTGACCTAACTAAAATACTTCTCTGTCACTTATACCACCAATCATACATCAATTCTGGTAATTTCTAATTTGAAGTTGGTACTAAAGCCTTTACTTCAACTTTCATGAACGTTCATCTTTAGTAATTTATTTTTAATTGGGTAATATAAATACTTCTCAGGATCGTGTAGAAAAGGTCCGTTTAAAGAATAATATTTATTAATACTTTTTTAAATTATCCTCTTTATATGAATTAGGTAAGTAATCAATTAACTCCCAATACTATCTGATAATTTTACATGTTTCTGTTATTCTTTCAAGGTTATCGATTGTGCCAATGGACTATATAACCATAGATCTTCTGAGATGCAATTAAAAAAATTAAATCAAAAACTATTCAGATCTTATACCATTTAATAAATATGATAAATACCAGTATAAACGTCTTCTTTATATGTCATAAAATAAATTTCAGTTTCGTAAATATCATAAACCAATTTAGTTGACGTTTAAAATGATAATAATATGGAACGATGATAATGCAATTCTGCAAATAACCTCTAAGGTAAATATTTTAATGTACTTATAAATTACCTTTAAATATACAAATACACCATGATTTTTTTATACAATACGTTTACATTCATTTATAATACAATATTAAAAATGTATTTGTATAATTCAAGGCATGAAAACTATTTGTTTAGTATGGAAATTTGGAAATTAAAATTCAATAGCTCTATCAATGTGAAATTTAAATGTTAATATTTTAAAGTTATTCAACCTTATTTAAAACATTAATAAGATAACTATAGCAACAATTATGAGCTTCTATTAGCTTCAATAAATTCCTTATTAAGACAATAACATATACAACCTTTGTCAAATTAACTTCATATATGTTTCTTGTTTTCCAATAATTTTATTATAATCCTTTTGATCCTAGAAATCTCCTGTTCTGTATGGTATTCTCGAACTAGCTGCCCTACTGGATACTTTGGTTAAAATATGGCAAATTTCTTCGGAATAATGACAACAACCACGGAATTTAGGCCTATGACTGCTACTACTCGCAGGACAAATACTTTCTTGAATGCCTCTGATTTCCCTGGATTTATAGACCCTGGATTTCCAATTGATATCGTGAATCAAGAACTGAATCGGCCAATGGAACTCCTGTATCTCGTACTTAATTTCTATCTTCTATATTCTTCAATTTCAATTATTATTGCTGAAATAAAACACTGATTCCTGGATTCTGGATTTAAATGGAACTTTTGTAACTTCTAGATATAAAATCTTCTTCTCAATGGATTCTCCAATTATCGATTATTGCCTTTCAAAATCGTAAGTATTCTTTTTATTATTTATATCAACCAGCTTGAATTCCTCTTTAAAAATTTACAATTCACTTTTACTTTCACTTCACTATTTTCTTACATGTATGCTTATTTAAGTCATACACTTTACAATTAATTCTGGTTTATTTTACCATTAATATTCATAAATACTTATCTTTCTTTTTCAAACGCACACGCGTCTCTCAAGAATTCATAAAATTCTCTCTTCCTCCACTGTTTCAACAAATCTCCTTAGTGATCTTAATTATTTTTCAAATCAACCAATCCATATCTTTTTCTTACTTTATCCAAACAATATAGTTTTAAATTTGTTTGCCTATATTTTTATACTAACTAAACTTTATAAATTTCATTATTCCAAATCTTCTGAATTTTAATTAAGCTTTCCTATACTTTTAGTATTCAAAAAATAACACTTTTAGAAATTTTATATACCAGATGTCAATTTTGACATTTTACTCTCCATCCGGTTGTATGATATTTAAAATGTACTTTTAACTCAATATTAATTATTTATCTTTCAATAATCAATTTTAATCATCTTTTACTTCTTTAAACGTCACTTAAACGAGTGTTTACAAAATAATAATATTTCTTATAGTACAACAATTAACATTTAAATCTCTTCTTTACAGACTATGGTAAATCCTAATGAAAAGAAGAAAACAGTCACCATGTGAATATACTGGTCGGTTCACCAAGTAACGTACCATCTTAACAAATATCATTGTTCAAAAATTTAATAAATTCTCACATTAAATTCAATTACATAAGTCCATATTATTATCATTAATTTCTTTAATAACTAATTAAATTCTCATATAAATAATTTTCAGAATAATATTGTTAGAGTCAATAATTGAACTTTAACAATATATGTATATACAGAGGTGCTTCAAAAGTTTATAAAAAGCGGAAGAGTTTCTGAAAATTGATGAATATTTGTTAAATTTTGGATACGGGGGTGTTTGTGGTCGCTTATTACGTCTTCAGTTTGGCGATTCTTCGAAACGTGATTGAACAGGGCTTAAATTTAATACTTCATTTTTTCTTAACGATAGTAGATTCTCTTTGAGCTCATTGTTTCTTTCGATACTTTAACATGACTTATGTTTAACATTAAATTACCTTTCTAGCTCTTGAGTTTGTGTTAAAAATAGTTCGAGAAGAATTTTAAATAAAACGTGCTATTGCTTAACAAAATATATGTACAGGGTGAGTCATTAGTAGCCGCGTCTTCGATTGCTCTTTTGTGTTTTAAATAAAAGAAAAAACAATTAGTGGAAGATCCATAGTTGCTTCTGGCGCAAATTGTAAAAATACTTTATGCTCTGACACACTTCCGGTTTCACCGGACATGCACGGAACTTAAGTGTATTAAATCACTCACCCTATATATTTTTGGATTTTCTTGTACTGCATTAAATTGTCTGTTCAACTGTTTTTTCTTTTTCAAAATTGAGCCAATAGTTTTTGAGTTATTAATTTTTTTTGAAAATATTTAACCAAAACATGTGTTCAGAAAAAAATCATTTTCACATTGTGTTTAAAAGTAAAAACATTAACTTTGGTGGCGCTCGTAGCCATGAAAATTCTACATCATTTGGTAAAGTTGCACTCGACAATACGTCAAAAAACTTTGTTTTTTCAAAGCCTACTTCCTGAAATTTTCACATACCAGTATTTTATTGAGGCATTTTGTTCCTTTTTTATTCTCCTTCATTTTTGTTAACAATGTCCTATACCTATCTTTTGTAATTTCTGAGATAATCACTATAGGAGCAATTAGCGGCCAATTAAAGAACTACGAGCGCTGTTGTTCTATGCACCAAAATATTCGTTCCACAAATGAAAGGCAGGAATGGCGCTTGACTTCCTTAGTCAACTGTCAAACAACGTAAATGTTAAATCCAACTATCCCAAAAGTAATAATTTAACAGAATGAAGAGCATCGCATTTCAATTTTTTAATCCCGGCAATGTCCAGTTGCAATATTTAATTTTTGACTGTGTTGGCTAACATCGAAATAAAATAAAGGTTATGTTTATTGACATATTTGAAGATGTCTTCAAAAAGCTTTGAAAATCCGTCCGTAGATAGCGAAGATACTCTCCTCCATTAAAATTTTCATCAAAGAAATAAGGTCCAATTATGTAATTACTCAGTATTCTTCCCTACAGTTTTAATGACCAACGATTCTGAAAGTTTACATGTGTGATAATGTGGGGGGCTTTATGTGTTATAATAACGGAAATTGTGACGATGAACGTATTCACTTTAATAGAAGGTGGCTTCGTTGGGAAACAACAAAAAATTGAGAAAGCCAGGATAATTTATCTGCTGCCAATTGACAACGATGTAAGCGATTCTGAAAATTTCTTTCATCTAACCCTGTGTATGAATATGCTACGGGTGAATTTCATGTTTATCAATTATTCTGGATTCTCAAATTCGACTTACATCTAACTGACGACTAATTTTCGTAGTACTAGTATGGGGGTGTTCGACTACACTCGCAAGTACCATAAACGTCTTATCCTCACCAGTTATTGCTTTTTCCGTTCTTTTTTCATATTCAATACTTTCTGTTCACTCAAACCACCCACTTTATACTTTCGAAGGTTTCTGGCTTCGGTTGACTTCTACCAGGGATCGCTGTGCATAAAGTGTGGATGCTAGCAAAGAGTTTCTTTCAGATTCACCCAAAACGTCAATCATATCTATTAACTCTTCAAAAGAATAATTCATTTGGATGATAACTAATAGCGATGCTTCTATAAGTTTGAAATAAATGTATACCGACTTTCTTTAACAGTTGGCTCAGGCAGTCAGCCGCATTCCAGCCTTTATTGTGTTGCTCTGTACGCTACGGTGTGTAGACAGCGCGATTTTTAATCAGTGCTACTGATGATGACAACTTAGTTGTTGAAATACGTATTTAGCCATTTTTGTGCTTTAGTGTGGTAAGGTGTTTTTGTCAAATAATGTATAATTAATTTTTAGACGTATTGTGTTTAATTTGCATCTTTATGCATAAACAAGACTACAGTTGCAATTATTCGCCATTGACACTAATTCAGATACAGATTCCAATATCATAGTAATATAAACTAAGGAAAATGTGTCAAAAGCAATGATTAATAACATTTTTCTTACATTAAAAGAACAATTATAAGTGTTAATATTCATGTACCTTTGTGACTGGCAGTCGTCACATTGCCAAAGAGGCACATTTATAAGGAAACTTATAGAGAAAAAGTGGACGCGAAGAAGCAATTCTAACTCGAAGAGTGTGATGAACCACTATAATAACAATAAGAGCGAGTGTTCTATAGATTTACTGTCTTTAATAAAAAATAAATAAATAAATAAATTGAGCAATCAACATTACTTATACCAATATTGTATGACAAACATTATGGATCACCTATGATTTATGATGATCGTGTACCAGGCTGATGTCGCGATCTTATTTCAATCGATTCAATTATTATTTGTAGTTTCGTTTTAATCATGAAATCTCCCCTTTTGTGTTATTTTTTTATAAAATATTTCATAAGGACCGGAAAATAATCCAACAAATAGAAATTATAGAGTGCTTTTTTGCAATGTATGTAAGCAAAATGTTAACACAGATATTCCCAGTCAGTCGTCAGTCTGTATGAATCTTTAGTGTCAAGTCTTGCTTTGCGCTAAATAGAGCCAAACTTAAACCTTCAACAATGAAAAGTCAGACTGATGTAAATGTGTTTAATTATGTTGTCGTTCCACCTATCATCGTGACAGCATTTCGTTTAAAAGAAGTATGCGTCTATATAAGGTGTGTAAAAAGTTTAGAAAATCAAAAAGATTTTTTTTTGCGTTTTACAGGAAACTGTAATAAAACTGTAAGCGGACGCGAAAAAGGCGATTCAAGCTCGAAGAGATTGCAAATACAACTAGTGACCTTCATAATAACGCTCATTGCCATTATGAATTCATAATAACATGCAAATTTTAAAATAAACTTAAATAAAAAGAAAGTTAGTCAACACTTTTACTTGTTATTATTAATTGTAAAAAAAAGTGATTACATTTATTTATTGTAAACATTAATTACAAATTCAAAAATGTTCGAGATAAGCCAGGAGAACCTTTTCATTGCTGATATTATTGATTCCTTTCCCTTTACACCAATCTTCAAGTTTTGCATAGGCTTGCTCGTATGTCTGTCTTGATTTTTCAGGAAGTAGGTAATCGACAACGTTTTGCGCAATGCCTTCGATATGCTAAGCGACACTCTCGTAATCAGAATCCGTCATATTAATATTCGTTTTCATTAAAACTGCGTGTATAGCACAAAATTGGACGTCAATAATAAATTGAAATAATCAACAAGCGCGGTTACCATTACATCGAATCGACTATTACGGGCACCTGATAATTTTGAGTTTTAATTTATGAAAACGTTTCTGGTGTTTAAGAAAAATTAAATTTATGCGAATAAAATCTATTTGGACTAACTAAACTACTCAGCTAACGCCTCGTGGTTTAACGTTACAGCCTTTCATTATAATGTTCATATCGAACTAGTATCATTAATAACTGTTATAGTTCTTGCCGCTTAATCTTGAGTATCAACTAATAATGACTCTAGTATTGGGCCCTATAGATTATCCTTGATAAAATGAATATTACTACACATGTAACTATTATGTGATTTGGTTTCTTTCACTATAAGTGTGATTGTATATAACATTATATGTATTTGAAGTTTGACACGTACTACCAACGTCAAATTTTGGCCATTCATATCTGTCGAATTTGAACGATTGATGACTGTCACGCGCATCAAATTCTCGCAAGATATTGCAAAATTCTGAATACGTTTCTACTTTCTGTGTAAATACGGACTGAATAACGTCATACGCAAAACGTCTGGAAAACAATTTAATTAAGTCTTCCTCTCTTACTTTATAATTTTACATCTATCTGTAAATGCAATTTGGCCTTAGATTGAGTAGATTCAGAACAATATTTATTCAAAAAGAGACACTCAAATTATTCAAATTATGCAAACGAACCATCAGTAATAGTAAAAAATTCCTGTACATTTCCTTCTAAAAATGGTCTTGTAAAATTAGTTATATATGATCATTTTCTCTGTATGAATTCCTTCTATAAATTCTATATGATGGTCGGACCCATCATTATATTTGACAATTAATTGCTCTAATTTAAAAGTATTGACATTAATTTTTATATACATAACTATGTAAAGATTAATCTGCAGAATTTATAGTAAATTCCAACTTAGATTTAATGTTAGTTAATCTTTCATCTATTTCTCGCATTTTTGCTTTAGTAGCTATACAGTACTCCTGAACAGATTTTTTCTAGTCTTTTAATACTTATACTAAATGTTCAATCATAGACCAGAATTTGTCTAAAATTATGATCACTGAAGTTTTTTCAGTATCATTTGATTCACTTTCCCCTTGATTACTCATTTTATTCTTCCCATTTCTCAAAAATATAAACTTGGAAACATTATATCTTTAATCGTGCCCGTAGTTGGTCGCCACTGATGAGCATTTTTGATTTTTGCAGATGTCCACGTTTTGACGTCCCCTGATGCAGAAAAAGTGATTTTTAAAAGTCTCTTCCCCTCCCTCTCCCCCTCACCCTCTCCCCCTTCACCCCTCTCTCTTCCTCTCTATCACTCTCTTCATCTCTATCTCCCTCTCTCTCCCCCTCTCTCTCCTTTCTCCCTCCCTCTCCCTCTCTCCCTCTCTCTCCCCCCTCTATCTCCCTCCCTCCCTCTCTCTCTACCCCCCTCTTTCTCTCTCTACCCTCTCTCTCTCTCTCTACCCTCTCTCTCTCGCTCTCTCTCTCCTCCCCCCCCCCTCTCTCTCTCTCTCGCTGTGTGTGTGTGTGTGTCCACGATAGCGGTCAAACCGCTAAAGCTATCAATTCCAAATTTGGTATTTACGAGTATAATCTCCCTCTTGAGATCTTATAGGATTTTCAGTAAAATCGTCAGACCGGAAGTAGTGGCTTACTTCAATGAAAAAATCCAATTTTGCCAATATTTAGTCAACTACTAAGTTTAAACAAATTTATAAAAAATTCATATGTACCCAAAATTAAATTTGCGAAGAATTTTATTAAAGAAGTTTTTCGAAATTACTGCCGGAAGTAAGTCTTTTACTCTTATCAAAAATCAGTTTTTTGTGTATATTTTGCAAGTAACGCTTTTTAGACAGGTACATTACGAATATAAAACTATTTAGAACTTCAGTTTCATTACTTTTTGTATAAAAAAAATTCAAAATTCGGACCGGAAGTAACACTTTTACTCTTATCAAATAGCGATTTTTTGCAAATATATCGTAAATTATGCATTCTATCTATATTTATAAAGAGTACAAAAGTATTTAGAGCTGGATTTAGAGTATATTTTGTATAAATGAAATTTCAAATTTAGGACCGGAAGGAACACTTTTACTCTTAGCAGTTAGCACTGTCTGTCGAATATCTCGCAAACTATACATTATATAGAGATTTATTAAGAGAATAGATGTACTTATAATAGGATTTTGAATAATTTTTATGTAAGAAAAATCTTAAAATTTGGACTTGAAGTAACAGACTTACTCACAGGTTTACTTTTCTAAGAAGGTAAAAGTATTTAAAACAATTTAGAACAATTTTGTATAATTTGAAACGCTCATACGTATAAGAAAGTCGTGTGGTGGCCACACCTCATAATTTTTATATACCGTAGTCGACAAATTTTAATTTCGGTTTACAGCAATACTACCTATCTATCCCATGCAGAAGATGACCTTATATTATGCAGCGATGCCTGCTTGCCAACAGTGGTGGGAGAACCGACGCAGTGTCCCGACACTGCGATCCCCCGGGATCCCCACATTTGATAGCGAACGTTTTCCGAGTGTACTTGGTAGCCTCGCTATATGTTTATCTTTACTTTAGTTCGTCCTTGCTCTTTTCGTCTTTCTACTTTCGTATCAGAAATTAAAATTTGTCGACTACGGTATATGGCAGTTGTATGTATTCTTAAGAATGAATAAAAATTTTAAAAAAAATATTATCTCGAGATATAACAATAAAGTCACATTTTTGGGATATATAATTTTACATGTCATACGCCCGTGATGCTAAATGATGAAATAACTAGAGTATTCGCCAAATGTCCATATTCAATATGAATATGTTTATGATACTGCAATGTCTCTTTACCTTTTTTCTTTGTCTCTGAAGGAGAACATATATCTTACATCGTTCAAGTTCAATTATTACTTTTTGGTTCCTTTGGAGGCAAGATCTTATATTTAAATAACAAACTACTCGTGTGTTGTTTTCTTTCTCGTTTTTTTCCTGTTTCTCGCGTTAGTCATTACCCTCAATCCAGTGTCTACCATTGATTCTTTTTGCAGTGGATAGGGTACTCGTCTGATCCACCCGAACCTTTATCCGGCATGAGACCGGTAATGGCTGTGATATTACATAAAATCTTGTTTTTTGTTAATATGTGGCTGATTCTAAAAATACAGTAATTTTAATTGTTTACCATCTTTAGTCCCTGTCTAAAGCACCTGCTATATATGCACGGAAGTATCAATAAAATTGTAAAGTTCTGCTATTCATAAAATACCTAGTACTCCAATTGTATTTATTCTAAGCGCACAACGTACAAAGAAAGAACACTAAGTCGTAAAATTGTTTGTACATAAGAAATAAAATGTCGAAGCATATTTATTGATTCTGTTTATGTTTTCATTTTAAACACTTAATTTTGGAAAGTTATTGCAGAGATCGAATATTTTAGGTATTACTTTAAAAAGCTCTGAATGATATGCATGCTAGTATAAGTAACGAACAGATTACATTTTGATGTTTTATATTTGTTACTACTTCAGAATTAATTTATTAGTATACACATAGAAGTAGTTATTACCTGCACTCACTACATTCTATTATTTGTAAATAATTGATACATTTAATTCAAAATTTCTCTTTCTTTAAAACCTACACTGATATGGATTGCGAGAGAATTTGTTTATTGACCCTCTTAATTGATGAAAGCGTAAAATAAGTTGAATGGACGTAAGCAGCAACTACTGAAATGTATTTATTATTATATATTATAAGAGTCAAAGTTCAGAAACGATCACTAAAAAACTAGATCCAGAAATAAACATGATGATTTTACAACATAGCGCGATATTTGCAATATTTTCTTTCATATTTGACACATTTGATAAACTCATATGGAGTATGTGTGTGCTCTCCATTCATAAGTTTCATTCATGTTTAGTTATTTAGTATTGTTGTATATTAATTATTAAATATTTTTTGCGCTGGCCGCGCATTCTTAAAATACAATAGGAAATAAAACAATATAAATATTCTTAAATCGTATGTGTGTAGAGATGTGCCAATTCAGATTCAATACTGTGCCCAATACCTTTAAAATAATCATTTTTTATTGTAAGTACCGATTTACATTATTACTATTTATTTTAGATGCTTGTTGCTAGTGTAAAATGATGTATGGTATTCTGTAGCAAGGATATATTCTTATAAATATAAATTATTTAGAATGTGAACAAAAATATATGTGTCGCATATTTAAGCCAAACCTGGTTAAAATTGTGTTACAAATGTTCAATTCCATTCAGATATATCTATTGACATTGAAGATATATAACTCGTACGTTGATTTGTTTCTTCATAATATATAGACCAAGCATATAGGTCTTACGAAAAAACGCACAACGCTTAACTTTGTTATTAATAATTTGATTTCAGTAATTGAAAAACCACATAACCCAGATATATAAATACTACAAAATAGTATCATTGTATTATTATATTTCTTTAAAATGCAATTTTTGACAAGCGATAGTCATTTTTTTTAAATAGCAACATTTTTTTTACATACTTTAAGGTAGATAAAATTAAAAAAACACTTGATTTTGTTTCACTTAATTTATTGGAATATCTCTAACAATATCGTTTCGGTATGTTCTACCAGAATGAGAATGGTAGAACATACCGAAACGATATTGTTAGAGATATTCCAATAAATTAAGTGAAACAAAATCAAGTGTTTTTTAATTTTATCTACCTTAAAGTATATATAAATTATGTTTCACCAAGAACCGACAGCTATATCTATAAATAGAATTTTTTTACAGTTTGGTTAACAGTTTTTTTTGTGTGTGATTCAACTTCATTTTGTAAAATGGTTCTGTTAAGAAATTTTCTTCTTCCTAAAATTTTCAAGTCTCCTACGGTATCCAATAATAGCGCACAAAACAATAACTGTCATTTATGAGTTGTTGTCAGCCTTCTTCATTTATTGTTGGTTGTATTATTTCTTGCATTTTTATTATTATTTTGTTATTGATAACAATCAATTAACTGATATGGAGCAAGTGTTTTTCGAGTGCCATAAAAATTCTGGTCAAGCAGTATGTATTTACGCAGCTCGCTTTCCTGATATAGAAATTCCTGACCGTTAGAAATTTTGAAGAATTGAACAAAATTTAGGAAATTACGGCGCTTTTAAGAAACCAAAGCAAGATGGACGCAAATTTTGTGAAAATATCGAATTAGATGCCATTCTCAGTGTACAAGAAAATCCAAGAACATGAACTCGGCAAATCGCACATATCATTGGCACGTCAAAGGACACTGTTCATAAAAACTTAAAAAAAAAACACGTTGAAACCGTACATCCCACAAAAACTACAAGCTTTTTATGAAAACGATCCATATCGACGATATCAATTTAGTGTTTTCTATTTAAACATGTTAAATCCGATAAGTGCAGTTTTAACGATAATGGCGTTTTAACAGAAATATTCCCCGTTATTGGAGTCAAAATCCAGGAATTATTCTTGAAACCAACCGACAACACAGATTCACCATAAATGTATGGTGTGGTATTTTGGGTGACAGATTGATTAGCCGCTTTTTCGTTGATGGCACCCTAAATCAGGACAAATATCACTAATTGAAAATTTGGATGAATTACCTCTTGCAGAGTTAAATAGAGTATTTTTCCAGGAGGATGGCGCTACACCACATAATGCCAGGATAAATGTTAACTGGTTGAATGCTAAATTTGGTCAAAATGGATAGGGACATACGAGCCAGTTCGGTGGCCTGCGCGTTCAGGATCTAACGCCGCTCGATTTTTGGCTATGAAGCTATGTTCAAGACCCCCCGAAAATGAGCATGTTTTAAGACAGAGAATTATTCATCCTTGTCGAGAGATACCTCCTTTTTTAATCTTGAATGCTAGATATGGGGTAACTAGAAGGTGTCAGCTTTGTATTCAGCAAGGTGGGAGGCATTTTGAGCAATATTTATAATAATTATGATGATTATTGAGTAATAGTATAATGGCGTCAAAACCAAGAAGCTCTCAGGAAATTGTGTGTAGTAGGTGCTCAGTAGCAGTTAAAAATTATGTGGGTTGTGCAAAATACAAGAAGTCATACCATCCGTCCTGTATATTAAGAATAAAAGGCATCTTCGTAGATGAGGAAGGCAGAAAATTGATGGAAAAGTCACTTGCTGAAATCGCAGAAAACACTCTAGATGAATGTGAACATGATAATTTTGCGGTAGATAGCGAAGAGTCGACTAAAGATCTTTGTGAGAAATTAACCAAATTAGCAAACGATGTAGATGATATGAAAGCTAAATTAACAATAGAAATAGAAAGTCTAAAATTGTTATTGCCGCAAAAAAGAAACACAGCAAGTGAATTCTCTGATCATAATGAAAATCAAATAGAAAATGAAATTATTGGTAAACAAACTAGTGACAATATTCAACACGCAGAGCCTTCTATTAGAGTGAGAATTGACTTTATCGAAGACAATAGGGGGAACTTGTTTCAAATATGAGAAAACAAACAGAAAACTGTCTAAACAGACAAATCTCGAACTATTCTCAAAAATACAGATTTCACAATAACAAAAACAACTTAAAAATCATCACAGGGAAAAGCGCTGAAAATGTGGTATTTGACAAAAAGGAACGTAAGTGGCGTTATACTGATCGTTTTAGAACAGAATTCAAGCTGGAAGACATGAAGGATTTACTGTATAATAAATTCAATACTAATGACTTTATAATTGAAATGCAGCTAAAAACGGACTATAATACAAAAGAAAAATACAACGCGTTTAAAATAGGGTTTTCATCCGCTATAAATGACAGTATTATTTTCGACTCGGAGCGCTGGCCAAATGGTATACAAGCCAAGTTTTTTCGGAATTTTAAAAGAAAAATACGTACACGAAAAAACAATCGCAGACCATCATATCTTGCAAAATAAGCATATTAATATAAACTTCAATAAGAACTCGGAAGATAAAATGGAACATATAAATTTTAAATTGCTTAATTTGAATATGCAGTCACTGACTAACAAAATAGATGCCATTCATATGATTGCGCATGAATATAATATTGAGGTATTATGTGTAACAGAACATTTTTTATCGTACGAGAAGTTCAACAAATTAAATATAAAAGGCTATTATGTCGCCAGTGCTTTCTGTAGAGAATCACATATACATGGGGGAACTATAATTTAATTGAAACAAAATTTAATACATCAAGAAAGGAAAGATATAGAACATCTCTCCATAGAAAAGGTAATTGAAATAGCGTGTACTGAAATCGTAGAATTGGACCTTATAATTGTAACAATATATAGACCTCCTAATGCAAACTTTGTAATATTCATGGAAAAGATTAATTGCTTGATATACATTCTAGAACAGGAAGTAAAATTGCAAAACATATTTCTAGCGGGAGATTATAATATCAACTTCTTGGTAAACAAAAAGACATGCAACGGTAATAAATGATATTTTTGCCTCATATACCCACAAGAGGCGACTCCTGTCTGGATAACATCTTTTCTAATTGTCCCATGTACAGCATACAGACAGTCGACTTCCATATATCAGATCATCATAATGCCCAATTATTAAAGTGTCAACTTCCAGTGTTGGATGTACAGAAAATAATAGACGTATCGGCGTCTAGAGTCTATAATTTAACAAATATGACCACATTTAAAGTATTGCTCAAATCCAGACTACACCAACCCATAAATGCAAGAACAGCGGGTGATTACTTTGATATATTCCACGGCATCGTTTTATCGGCGTTTGATGAAGCTTTCCCTCTGAAATCAAGGAAAATCGTGGTAAAAGTAATGGATGGTATGACTCCTGCTGACAGTGACAGGATAAACCGAATGAAGAGTACCTTGGATGCTTTGGCAACGATATATAAAGTGACAAAAGATGAAAGGCATGAACTATATAAACACGAAAAGAGTACTTAGTTGAAGGCGATAACAGATATTGAAAAACAGAGAAACACTAATTTTATTGAAAATCATGAAACTAAAGTACGGGCCGTATGGAAAATCATAAACAACAATATAAAACCAAAAAGGAAGGAAAATGAATCTAAGCTGACAGCAGGGGAGCTCAATGAGTACTTCTGTAATGTCGGTGCTAATATTGCTACCGTTTTTAATAGTGATTTACTCTTAATTCCAATGAAACATAAAAATCAGGTCATATCCTGCTATTTTGATCCCGGGTCAGAAACAGAGATTCAAAATATAATAAAGGAACTTAAATACAAGAAAACAAGGGACATCTACGAAATATCGACACATATTTTGAAGGAAGCCGCCAACGAAATTAGTGGATGCCTTTCGAAATTTATAAATAGAGCTATCTGTGAGGGTATATTCCCAGAACCGCTGAAGTTGGCTAAAGTATTGCCAATACTTAACACTGGCGATGCCAATCTCTGCAACAACTACAGGCCTATTAGTATATTACCGACCTTATCCAAGGTATTTGAACAAGCGATGGCTGGCAGACTAACAAATTTTTTCTAAGCACGGGGCCTGTTCTCAGAAAAACAACATGGCTATCTAAAGAGTAAATCGGTTGTAACGGAAATAATGGATGTAATTAATTATATACATGAGTCTTTTGATCAAAGGAAATACGCGCAAATGACTATGTTAGACCTAAGTAAAGCGTTTGATTCGATGGACCGTAACATACTTGCACACAAACTAGAGTGCTATGGAGTCAGGGGAAAGCCGCTTAAACTGATCGAATCATACCTATCTAATAGAATGCAGTGTGTTGAGTGGCAGGACGGCAGGTCGGAGATGCGGCTGATAGAACATGGTGTCCCGCAGGGATCAATATTGGGGCCGTTGTTATTTATAATATACATGAATGATATATCCCATCATATCAACGCGGAAATATGCCTTTATGCGGATGATACATCCATTTTGACGGATGGGGTGACTAAGGAAGAAGCGGGGCAAAAAACGGCAAATGCTATGGATGCTGCAGTCCTGTCGTTACTTAACGATAGGACTGCATGAACAAACGTGACGGCGCACAACGTTTACCTGACATATGGAAATCAACGTTATCGGACAGACGAATTACAAATAAACGACTAAACAACAGTATCCCACCGCCTAACGTAAACCACACGGGCCGAACACACAAAGACCGACAGAGAGGGAACAACACTGCAATCAGCGGGCCAATCACACACAAGAATCCGCACTCGCCCCTTCACTGCCACGGCACTAGAAATACAAGGCGATTCGAATACAGAGCATTCTTGAAGAAACCGTCGTACTAGAAGATCCTCAAGAAGAAAGTAAAAGTGATGTCACCGAAACGTCAGGAAGAAAGATGTCCTTATCAGGGCAAAATCATCCAAACGTGGCAAAATATTCCGAAGAACAACGCTTCAACAAACGACCGCGAAAATATTCAAAGAAATATATATATATATATATATTTGTACAACGTCAAACTCGCCTCCAATATACAAACGTAAGTATCGAATTGGGCTCCGAAACGGAGGCCAGTGCGGAAAAAGTGGAGCCCAGTACGTATCCATGTGTATAAGTGCACCAAACGCGTTCATATGTCGTTAAGAGACGTTTGGGAGATTTTTGTTTGGAGGCCATTTTCAGTGTTACACACCTACAGTTACACAATGTAGTTCTGGAGAGATATCACTACGTGGCGCTACCGTTTTATACACATATACTTTATGCTAATAGCGCCAGCCGTATGTGCCTCTGTACACTCGCAGCATTAATATTCCTCCACGACGTGGCAACAGCTCACGAAGGCAACTTCGTCGAACGTACTTGTATCTTTGTGTAACATTTTGTTCGCTTATTCGTTAGTAAGATAAGTATTTACATACACAAAACGAAAGGCGAGAGACATTGGCTGAACTTGGCTCCGTCAATATGTATATGCAGGACCAGACATTGGGCGAACTTGGCACCATCAATATAAAGAGAGCGGGCGCTGACATTTGTAAAGGAAAATAGATTGGAATTGAGATATCATGAGTGGGTATGATTTACATGTAAATCATACCCACTCATGTATGATTTACATTTCAAATAAATATATGTCAGATTTGGTATACAGGTGCCCCTTTGCTATATCCCTCCAAGGGTAATTTTCTTAATATTGAAGATACCAGATTGGTTAAATTAGCATAGTTATTAAGAAATTTGAAGAGTATTTGATAGTATTTTCAGATAATAACATAAACTTGAATTTTTTAAATGGCAATCATAGTTGGTTAGTTGATTTCATGGTATGGTTATCTTTTAAACTTTTTATTATAGCGAGAGTAATTCAATTACATATTAAAATAGTTTTTCAAAGCTTGCTTACTCATTATTTCCTCAAAAATTAAGAGTAATTGAATTACTCTCGCTATAATAAAATTTTTAAAAGATTACCATACCATGAAATAAGGAAAAAATAAGCATTTTGATGGTCACTGCCAACTATGATTGCAATTTATGTTATATCTTGATAATTAAGTGTGCCATGAATTTTTAATTAAGATTATTAAATTCTACGTAAAAGTTACTATCAACAAAATTTATTTTAGTTCTATCTTCGATTGTTACGAAGATATGTATAATTGAAAATTTCGGCAATTATCAATTTTTTACAAATATCTTCAAAAGTTGAAAATAAATGTTAAATCTGAAAATCAATAATAGCGGAAATGATGTATTTAAAATGGATTAAAATGAAACTACTATGAAACTATATCAGATCAAATTTATTCTTCTACCAAAATATTAAACAAAAGTTAAATAAACCATTTGTTTCGGTAAACGTTGTAAGTGTACGTTTTTATTCAAATCCAGTCTTTATTATGTAAGAGATCTGGATATTTCTTTAATAAATCTTCGCACTAGTGCTTCTTAGGTGGCTTTTTTAATTGAATATGTCTTTTAAAGTATTTTTTAAAAATGATACGTTATATTGGGATGAATCTAGCAGTACATGTGTAGACAAGCAAGCTCGCTGTATAAGTGAAACATAACACATAATCATATACCGGGTGTCTGTTTAAACTCGACCACCGGCCATATCTCGGCAACCGTTTATCGTACAACCTGGCGGAAAAAATCTTGATAGTAAAATAGATCACGGGAAATTCAACAAAAATATTTTTAAGTTTCCAAAATGATCGCAGGGGGCGCAGTTGTCAAGATGAATTAAAATTTCGATTATTTTTCATTAAATTCTAGATTAAGATAGATTAAAATTTTTACTAGCAACATTTTTAGACGTTTATATACAATTTTGATATGAAACTTTTTGATCTAAGTCGCATACGGAGAGGAGGGTAGAGGGGGGAATGTCTGCGTAAAAAGTAGGTATAATTTCGGTTTACCCCAACGGATTTGAATGTTTCTGAGCTCATTAGATAGAGAATTTTACAAGGAATTCAAGGATATGTAGTACTAAATTACGTGGTTGTCAAAAAAAGTAACATAGGGCGCTGTTCTCAATTATGTATATTACTTGTTTTTTCTTTAAAATTTTAAATGGAACGGTGTATATTTTTAATATCGTAATATTGAAGCACATAAAAAACTAAAGAGAGTGATGAAAACCGGAAGTTGCTACCTCCTTTCTTGACGAAGATATAGTCATACGAAGACAATCCAGAAAAATAAAAAAATTTAAATATAAATTTTTTTGGGAGTAATAATTTAATTTTAATTTTAAGAGAGTATCTAGACAGTGTATAGTTCGTTTTCACTTGAATTTTCATCATGCTCTTTCATAAATGAATTCATTTCAATCTCTTTATCGATTTTTTAATTCATTGCATATGTTACGTTAGATTCTCCTATTAAATGTTTTCAAATTCTCTAGCTATTATTTTTTATATATCATTTCTTGTCCTTTCCAATATTGAAATAAAATAATAATAATACTGAACAGTGAAGTTCGATTTTTTTTAAAATTTTCATCATACTGCATCGCATGCGCCGTGATACTAAATTACATCATTATGAGCTTTCCAAGGTGGGCCATGAAAATTAAAATGTAAAAATATTAGTGTCACTTCTAGTTAAACTCTTTGTATCCATTTAGCTAATTAAGCCTTTTTGGACACCAGCACATAATTATTGAGTTTGTAAAATGTCATATTCTAACGTTGAAGCTTATAACGTGATCAGAATGTATTTTCAATGCTTTGAAAATGAATTCTTGCTTCACGGCAATATCCTCTAAATTATCGGGAAAGAAGACATTATTGAGTTTTTATTCGCTTTGTGAGATAGTCTTGATTTTATTTATGGGCAGAATAAAAAACATAGTTTATCACAAACAGCCGATTACAACAACTGCTGCCTCCGAAATTGAAGTAACTCTTCTCTCTACTAATCGACAAGTAAACATGTGTATTGAAAATAATAGTGAACACTTTGAACATTTGTTAAGTTGAAGTTTTTTTGTTTAATTTTTTGTACTTTCTGATTTAAATACATCTTTTTCCATTTATATTACTGGTCAATACATTTTCTTATTTATGTTTAGGTATAATAATAGGTTCTTTCACTTACTTTTTGTTACAGGAGGGAATGAATTATATATCAATTTTTGTACCCTTTCATTACTAATAAGTAAATGATTTGTTTATAACTAATGCTTATATTATTTCGTTTTTTTCTTGTTATTGCCTACTTAGTTCATGAGTTATGGAAATCATTTTTGCTGTTTACCTATAATTAGATGTATATATGTTGGGTAATAAAGATATATTATTATTTTTATTATTATTATTGTTATTATCTTATTTCAATGTCCAAAAAGACAAGACATGATATTTAAAAATAACTAAAGAATTTGAAAACATTTGAAAGGGGAATCAAACATAACAGATGCAATGAATTAAAAAGTCGGTGAGAAGATTGAAATGAATACATTTATGGATGAGTATGATCAAAATTCTAGTGAAAACAATACACTGTCTAGAGACTCTTAAAATTAAAATAAAATTATTACTCCCAATAAATAAATAAATTTATGCCTAAATTTTTTTATTTTTCTGTATTGTCTTCGTATGACTATATCTTCTTCAAGAAAAAAGGTAGCAACTTCCGGTTTTCATCAATCTCTTCAGTTTTTTATGTGCTTCAATATTACGATTTTAAAAATATACCGTTCCATTTAAAATTTTAAAGAAAAAACAAGTAATATACATAAATTGAGAACAGCGCCCCTATACTTTTTTTGACAACCACGTAATTTCGTACTACATATCCCTTCAATTCCTTGTAAAATTGTCTATCTAATGAGCCCAGAAACATTCAAATCTGTTGGGGTAAACCGAAATTATACCTACTTTTGTACGCAGATATACTCCCCCTCCACCCACCCCTTCGTATGGGAAAATTGTATAAAAACGTCTAAAAATGTTGTTAGTGAAAATTTTAATCTAGAATTTAATAAAAACATATTGAATTTTTAATTCATCTTGAAAATTGCGCCCCCTTGCGATCATTTTGGAAACTTAAAAATATTTTGCTTGAAATTCCCGTGTTCCATTTTACTATCAAGATTTTTTCCGCCAGGTTGTACGATAAATGGTTGCTGAGATATGGCCGGTGGCAGAACTTTAACAGACACCCGGTATATTTTTCCGTAACCGTTGCGAAATCTAAGTTTTTTTCCTTAAAATGGATATGTGTTTCTTATTTCCTTCCTCTATAGCCAGTTAATAAAAAAGTTTTTTTTACGTTTCTTGTGTTCATGCCTGGATATATTAAAGTAAATATTGCGGGAAATAATAGCCGTTTTTGTTAATTTCAATTCAGTTATGTATTACTTTAGGGTTCCGCAAAATTAATGCTTTTCTTGGAGTCGATCATATTCGAATATCTTATTTTTAGAAACAAGACAATAAAATATGTTAGATCAGCGTAAATTGTGATTATAAAGACTAGTATACAAATTTATAAAACATACAATTTCGTGTTGATTAAATTAGCTGTATTTGCTTCTTGCAGCGTATATAGGTTAAACCCTCTTGTATAAATAAGATCATCAGTCATCAGTCATAAAGATTTAGTGTAACTGTGACAACACTGTTAGAGGCGTAAACGATAGTTACACATGTCAGGCCTTATACAAAAGAGGCCGATTTAGCAATCAGGCACATCGGAGCCGAGTTCCATTTAAGAATATACAAATATTTTTGTATATAAAATATAGTAAAATTATTTACCCCTCTTGTATTACTCATATTGTTATCATATAATATAATGCATTTTTAAACAATACACACGGTTATCTGTATTTGTTAATATGGAGGCTTGGTAGTCTTATAGACATGTGGAGGCGAGTAAGATCGCTATGCAAGTATATATATATATATATATATATATATATATATATATATATAATCAATAAAGGAATTATCGCGGATACATAAAATAAAACAAGAAAAAGAGAATATTGGGTAAAATCCGCTGTAGTGCAACCGTAGACACGTGCTTCTGACTAATTGGTCGTCATCAGTACGGTGTAGCCAAGGAATAAGGTGGGATATCCTTGGAGATAGAAGCATACACGGAAGACCATCAGGCGACAGACCACCATTTGCAGCTTCAGTTAGAAGATCTTCGGTTTTGAAGACAACAACTAACATCGCCACGAGGAAGACATTGTCAACCTGCATGCCATCCGAAACCCAGGAAAGATAATCAATAAAGGAATTATCGCGGATACATAAAATAAAACAAGAAAAAGAGAATATTAGGTAAAATCCGCTGTAGTGCAACCGTAGACACGTGTTTCTGACTAATTGGTCGTCATCAGTACGGTGTAGCCAAAGAATAAGGTGGGATATCCTTGGAGATAGAAGTATACACGGAAGACCATCAGGCGACAGACCACCATTTGCAGCTTCAGTTAGAAGATCTTCGGTTTTGAAGACAACAACTAACATCGCCACGAGGAAGACATTGTCAACCTGCGTGCCATCCGAAACCCAGGAAAGATAATCAATAAAGGAATTATCGCGGATACATAAAATAAAACAAGAAAAAGGGAATATTGGGTAAAATCCGCTGTAGTGCAACCGTAGACACGTGTTTCTGACTAATTGGTCGTCATCAGTACGGTGTAGCCAAGGAATAAGGTGGGATATCCTTGGAGATAGAAGCATACACGGAAGACCATCAGGCAACAGACCACCATTTGCAGCTTCAGTTAGAAGATCTTCGGTTTTGAAGACAACAACTAACATCGCCACGAGGAAGACATTGTCAACCTGCGTGCCATCCGAAACCCAGGAAAGATAATCAATAAAGGAATTATCGCGGATACATAAAATAAAACAAGAAAAAGAAAATATTGGGTAAAATCAGCTGTAGTGCAACCGTAGACACGTGTTTCTGACTAATTGGTCGTCATCAGTATGGTGTAGCCAAGGAATAAGGTGGGATATCCTTGGAGATAGAAGCATACACGGAAGACCATCAGGCGACAGACCAGCGGATTTTACCCAATATTCTCTTTTTCTTGTTTTATTTTATTTTTACACTATCTTTAGAGCGTCCGTTCATAAAACGACCATAGAGCGTCCGCTACCTAACCGACACCATAGCGAGAACACTAATAGTGCATTATGTGGATATACTTTGAAGATCTCGGCGTATATTTGATTCCGCATTGTAGTAACGTGAGCTTCCATCCACACCACTATCAATAGAGCGTCCTTTCATTCTACAGATGTTAGAGCGTCCGAAAGAAAATATACGATAACCATTCTCTCGATCTTAGAGCGTCCTTTTGTATATTGAGTTTCATTTAATAGATAATAGAGCGTCCGGTAATGTTGCCAGATTTCACCCGCTATTAAATTAACGTGCATGTACGTGTTTCTTTACTTTGTCTATAAATAGATGTGTTACAAGAACCTAGTTTTCCATAAAAATTGTTTGATCGTTTAGTAGCTTTAAAATATAAATAGAAAAAGAGAGAACTTGAAATTTAAAATTGCTGCATTTCTCATGCGTTTTTGGATTGAATTTGTTAACTGTATACAAGGGGTGACACAAAATGGACAATTTAATAAAGTAGAGGATTTTTAAATGTAAAAGAAAATAATTTGACCTCATGTAACTTTTTTAATTAAACCTGTAAGCGAGTCAAAAAACTGTACCTGCAACCGCTTTCGGACTATAACTGAAGATTCAAAAATATCAAATATCAAAAATATTGGCGCATCTTCTTTTATTATTGTAAACATTAAGATTAAAGATGCATTTTCTACATATTTTAAAGAATAACTAACTGATACGTGTACAAACTAGTACGTGTCAGAGTAAAAAGTAAGAAGTAATTTCGATAATTATTTCCTTTTGAAAAATTCTAGAAGCAGGTACATTTTTATTTTCAAGTCTACGTTTTTCCATGTTGTATATGGAAATAAATACATTAATTTTATTTTTTTTATGTTATTGAATTTTTCTTATTGATAAATTCTGAACTGTATCCGATATTTTGATTCCTTATTTAGTTCTTGGATTGATAGCTTATATAAAGATATACGAGGTGTGGCAGAAAAGTAATGAGACTGGCAACACTGCAAGCTATCTGGCAACGCTGCGCTGTTGTTCTTGATAGAGCACGTATATCAGTACCCTCCCATAGCTCAGTGCGAGTTTCAACTCTATCCGTGAAGCACGTGATTTTTGTGTTTGATGCTGAAGACCATACCGATTGAGACTTCCAGCGCTGCTACCAACGGGAACAACGTCTCCATCGGTGTGTAGCTGCCCAAGGGAACTACTTTGAAGGGGATAACATTGATGTTTGAAAAAAATAAAAACTTTGGCAAATAAAAATCAGTCTCATTACTTTTCTGCCACACCTCGTAATTAAGAATACTAAGAATAAATATACTAAAAATTACAATTACAACATTATTCTTATTGGAAGAAATAGCAATATGACAATAGTTGCCATGACAGCTCTTATTTTTTTCTCACCACTCGTCTAGATTAAGTAACACATACAATTAATAAATGCTGCTTTTACTATTTTTTTAGCTAATAAAGTGAATATAATAAATCTGTATTTGATGTTATTTTTGTGAATATGTCTTTTATGTAAGCAGTCAAAATAGTTATACTATCATACAGGTAATTAAATGAGGCAACAAATATAAAATACAGCTTATTGTTATCACTAAAAATATGCCAATGACATTATTTAAGCGCATGAAGTGTACCAGGCTAAGTTAACGCAACAAAATACATTACATACTATTTGAGGTACATGACTGATTTCTTTCACGTAAGTTAAGATTACTATTAAAAGGTAGCATTCCAAATTTCATTTATCAAAGTGCAGTTGTCCCAAAATACGGGCATCCAAGCTACTTTGAGCACTCACTGACTGACTTGCTCATTGATTATAAGTCTCGTTTCTTTCCACTAAGTAAGATCTTAGAAATGCCGTCCATAGTGTCGAAGGTGCTGACGATAAAAATCGAAAATTAGTAGAAATCTAATTAGTATCATAATTATTCTTTTCTATTTCGATGCTATAAAGTTCACTTTGCGACACCCGTTTTGGTTGCATAAAGAATTACTTTATCGCACGCTAATTTAATTTTCTTGAGGTTGGTAACAAAAAAAAATGGAACCAAGTCATATTTAAATGTCAAATATAAGCCCTTAATGTAAGAAACATGTGCAACAGAAGGTGTACAAAGAATAAAAAACACACATGCTAACATTTAATTTACTAATTAACAATATAAATTGTTAAGCAGAATTGGATGATAAGTTGTCCGATGCTAGTATTGAAATTTACTTCCCATGTTGAACAGTACAACTGTTATAAAAGTTTATCATAACACTACAAGATTCGTGTGCAGTAATGGATATTCCAGGCAGTTTTGGGAACACTACGTTTTGTCTGAATTCCTGTTGCTTCGCATTAACTGACACGTACGGTAATATTCGCTATATTATTTTCTTTACACCAACTTAAAAGTGCTGGTATTGTTTTTGATAAATATGTTGAGACTTTGTTGTCAAAATATTTTGTAAATTGTCTTCTGCTATTTTGCGAATCTCAGCGCGTGCAAATATTTATTTCCTCCTTTTTTTTGATAAATTGAAATAATTTATTGCATAAATCAGTCTAAATTTTAAACAAAATTACATATAATACCGCCGATATTCAAATATTTAAAATGTTCTACTTATTTTTAAGTAGATCTTTCTGCTAGGTTTTCATTTTGAAAGGAAATTCCTATATCATTATTTTTGTCATTCACATATTTATATCATTATTGCCTATAAATCACAGCTATACATTTACACTTACATTTTGCAGCATCATTAGAAACATACAAAATTATTACAATTATAAACTATTAGCACTGCGTCAGAATCATGAAAAAAAATGAGATGTGGTACATATGAATTCTTTATAAATTTGTTTAAACTTAGTAGATGACGAAATACTAGCAAAACTCGATTTTTTGACTGAAGTAAACGGCTACTTCCAGTCTACCGATTTTACAGAAAAACTAATCAGATCTCAAGAGGGTGATTATATTCGTAAATACAAAATTTGGAATTGATATCTATAGCAGTGTGACCACATAAATTTTAATGTTTATCGTAAATGCGTTATTCAGTTGTTTATTCATGAACTGCATATTAATCAACATTAAAAACACTACTACTCTGCTAATTTAACCAACTTTCTAGAATGAATAATAACGGAGTTAGCAATGGTGCGCACTTAATTTGAATCAGCCTGTATATTATAATATAGTAAATGAAAAATGAAAAACATTAATAAAAAAAACTAAGAGAACTCTTACGTCTTCTTCCAAAAAAATATGTATCTTATTGGCTACGTATACCAGCCAGGATATTATTGGACAATTCAAACGCAAACCGTCGGTTGTATGTCCATAACAACATAGTAATTGTGTCTCCCTTCTTATCTGCGATTTCTATTTTAAGTATTTGTATTAACGATTCAGAGATGAGAATATACTCCGAACATTCTATCGATTATAGAGCGTCCGCTAAGTTGCCAAATTTAGTGGACGCTCTATCATCGGTAAAGTGTACGAAACGTATATTCACCATAATATACACTAACTACAGCAGCGCCGTCGGTGATCAACTCCGTGAACCAGTAATATACACGTTTCCGCCACTTTACTATTTTTAGGGCGTCCACCACGATTTTTGCCAAACACATATTCAAAGTGTATCTAATTCAATACACACATTTAACATGGGTGTACAATAGATAGTAAGATGAATATATATATATATATATATATATATATATATATATATATATATATATATATATATATATTGAGGTAGTTATCTGGTATGTGATAACTACTCAACTACTCTATAAATGTTTTTAACATAAAATAATGAAGTTTCTTTTGGTATACTTAAAGACTGCAAATTAAAATATTCTAGATAGTAAAATAGTAGAGTTTTTCTTACAATATGGTTTATTGAGTTCGTTAAGGAAATAGTATACGTTAATAAGTATTGTATCTTGTGTGGGAGGACGTTGATCATGATCATTGTAGATTTATTTTTCAACGTATTCTGAAAGTAGAGAATTAAAAGAAAATTAATTGATGTATTGAAATGTAAAATATGACTTTGTAAAAACTTGTTTAATGAACACAATTTTATAAGAAAAGTTAAGAAATGGTGAATATTGTAACACGTATAAGTCAAAAGGTATATATGTAAGTATACGCGGCATAATTCAAATTTGGGATCTGTCAGTTTTGACATATGAGTAATGAAATGGTAGAAATGTGTCTTAATATATGGAACTTATGCTAAAAATCAGTAAAGAATTTAAAATAATTGTTTTTATGTATTTGAAAGAGTATTTAAAGTTATCAAATGAAAAATAGAACCTTTATTGTATAGGTTTTGTATATGAAAAGAATTAATTGGTTGTTAGAAATAAATTATGCATCTCCAAGGGGATAAAATAACAACGAGAATAATTTTTGAATTTGAGAAAGTTATTGGTAATTCTCTTTCGGTAAAACTTAGTTTTTTATCAGTAAAAGGAGAAATTATAATTCTTAAAGCAGTTTAAAAAGTGTTAAAAGATAATATCTATCGGCAGAAGTGAAGTGTATAATTTATTTTAGGAAATACTGGAAATTTCATATAAATTTATAAACAAGCTTATGGTTCTATTAGTATTATATAGATGAAAGTGATATCAAATTAAGGAAAAATACTTAATTATACAAATATAAAAATTAATAACTTACCAAATAAATCCAGTTAGAAAATTATAATCCAGAAGATTCCAGTTCCGAGGTCAAGTTGTATTATCAGCATACGAAAAGGATCAGCAAATATTTCCAAGTTAGAGGAGGTCCAGTTTTATGCAACTGAACTCGAAGAGATTCAGCTATAATAATCAATCTAGTAGATGTCCATCTATTTCAACAGTTATTTAAGGAGGTCCAGCTGTTATTATCAAGCTCGAAAAGGTCCAGTTAAGGTTCATATAGGGATACAGTACTCGAAGAGTCCATGCCTACATAAATTAAAAACAGAAAAGGTACGAATTATATTATTACAATCGAGAAGTAGGAAAAATAAACATACCAAGTCCAAGATATAGAAGGGGATTATTTTAAGAACACTATTGACTTCAGGAAGACAGGGTTACTTCAAAACGTAAGAAAACTTTTCAATAAATATCCATCGAGTTAGATCCAGTGCTAAAAAAAGAAATCACATTAATACACGAAAAGAAATACCGGATCAGAAGATCTATAATATGTGAAGGTTGTATAATTTAATTGAAAATCATTTGAATTTTATATTAGTAACGTTAATAATAAATAATCCATAAAGGATTAAGCACAGTCACAAAAAGAACTGTACGTTTTGTGACATAAAGTATTTTTAATTCTCTATTTTCATAATTTCAAAGTGACACATCGTAAATCTTTTTAATGTCATGTGTATACATGAGCTAATAGGTATTTTCTAGTAATTTGGTAGTTTCTTTACATATATGCATACTATTTCATATAAATACAAAAATAAATAAATATCTTACCTTTGATATAACGTTCTTATACGTGTGAATATTACTTGACAGTCTTTTCGTAGTTAAACAGGTTTCCAATTTTTGTAATTTGAGAACAAATATAGCTTAGTGGATATGTCCATGGTCTTTTCATAAATGTATATTTTGAATAAATGTATAATATTTAGAACATTCCTTTTATTTGAATGTATAGAAATCAGTAAGTGGTGGATTTTTTTACAAATAAAATATTATTTGAAACATTTAACCTATAAACATATAAAATGTGTCAGTAAACATACCTTGTGTATTTAATAATTATAGTACCTACACGTTTAATACAAGTACATGAGATACATAAAATTGTAGAAACTATTGCACAATAATTTTAAGTGGTATTATTATATTATAAGAATATAATAATAATGAATCCTTTCTTATTGAAATTCTTCACTTAGATGCTTAAAGATACCAATTGTACCAACATTGTAACTAGAATTTTACTACTAGTACTGCGATGATGTTTTAAAAACTAGATACAGATGGCAATTTTCTAATATAGTCGGAGAAAATATAAATTACGAAAGATACCGTTTGAAATAAGAATTGAAGTATTATATTTTGTTTATAAGAAATCTGAATTAGTGTTTGGGCGTAATTAATTGAATAACATAAAAATTTAAATATTCTCAAAAGTATAAAGAATCTTATTACATATTTAAAATTAAATAATATAATCTACAGGGTTCATCGAATAAGTTTTGAAAAAATATAGTCATAAAGTTTTGATTATCTGAATGTCTAGATAAGTGTGGTGGTGTATTCGTATTACTAATACCAATTTACGTATAAATATAGGTGAAGATTTATAACCAGGTGTTGTAAACGAATTACCCCCTCCACTAGTACATTTTATGACGTAACCAACGTGGGGCAATTAAAAATAAGACTCGCAACATAGTATTTTGAATATTTTATTTACTTAATTATTACAGGTACATACATAAATATTTACTAGAGTTGTAAACATAGTAAATCTAGTATTAAAAGTATCAGAAATTTTTATTTTAAGTGTTTATACATACTACATATTTAAAAATGAATACCAGGTCAAGAAGTAATTCTGGAATAAATAGAACAGAATCATCTAGTGATGGTGAGGAGGAGGTAATACAAGAAGGAATTTTACAAGAGGGAGGGGAAGATATATCACAGGTACAGGAAGGAATTCAACAGATAGGGGAAATACAGGATAGAGGTGATAAGGTGGAAATATTAGGAGAGACTTCTAGAATAGAAATGTCGACTACAGTAGTAGATTTGGTATCAATTTTACAAATGTTAAAACAAATGAAGATAATAAGAAAAATAGAGAGGAAGATATTAAGAAAAGCGAGAAAATTAACGAAGAAATAAGAAAATTAGAGAGGAGGATAAAAAAGAATTAGGTGAAAAATTGGATAAATTGAACAAGAAAAGTGAAGAATCAAGTGGTAAATTGATTAGAACGAGTGAGGAATTAATTGGGAAGTTGGATAAGGCTAGCAAGGATACTAGAGATGAGAATAGAAGAAATCTTGAAGAATTAAAGAAAACTTTACTAAGAGATACAGAAGAAAAGGTTATAAAAATTACTACAGAGATGGATAGTAGGGAAGTTAAAATGCGGAAAGAAGTAGATGAAAAGTTGCAAATTAAAGATACAGAAGTTAAAATTCTTATTACAAATAAAGTACAAGAGGTTGAAGGTACAGTAAAGGGAATACAAGAAAATGTAAAACAAATAGAGAAGAATAATAATGAGAAACATAAGGAGTTAGCTAAACGTATACGAGAGGAAGTGGATCAGGTAAACAAAGATGTTGCTGCCAAACAGAAAAATTGGAAGAGAATTTGAATAAGAAAATAGAAAATACAGAGGAAAAGTGTTTGAAAGATATTAGAGTATTAACAATGTCTACAAATGTTCAGAAATCTGGAATGGAAGAGGTTTTAAAAAAGTGTGAGGAACAGAAGTTAGAGTTGAAAGAGCTTTTGTTGAAGTCCCAAAATATAAAGATACCGCAGGCTACGTACACTCCGTCTTATCATGTATTAAATAATGGTATAAGAATAGAAAATATCACTCATTTTAGTGGAGATAAAATGTCAACGCATCCCATGGCGTATTTGACTAACATATTGAGATACATAGAAGAGATACCAGATTATAGGAGCCAAATGAATATAATAAGAGCTACTCTGAATAATGGTGCAGCGGATTGTTTTCAACGAGTTGAAGACGATTGCCATGACTTAAAACAGTTTGTGGAATTATTTAAAAATAATTTCTGGAGTGAGACACAACAAAGTAGAGCACATCAGAGGTTATTAACAGGACGAGAGTTTATAATGAAAGTAGAAGATCCATGGTATATAGAAAATTTGATTCAAGTAGTGACATTGGACATATTACAGAATAGAATCCGATTAAAATTAGTAATGGGAAAAATGACTGGGAAAATATATATACCACAGTTTGAAATTAACAAATTATAGGTAGGACACAGTATTAGGAAGATTGTACTGTGAAACGAGTAACGACATTTCCTCTCTGAGTTATGTTAAATCATCCACAGAAAATAATAGACAGGACATAACATTAGGATTGATTGTGTTATGTAGGTGGGTAACGTCCCTTCCGTATCCGAGTAAAGTTAAATCATCCATAGAAAATTTTAGTCAAGACAGAAGATTTAGAAAGGAGATCGTCTTCTGAAGGTAATTACGATACCTGCTTATCTTAGTAACTTGTAGATCTCACAATTTCAAAAGTTTATTTACATGTAGATTCTTATAAAATAGATAATCACATATTGCAGACGGGACAGGGAAACATAAATACCCTATAATAAAATTTAGGGGCATGGCGGAATTACTGAAGGGCAAGTAACCGATGGTACTTTGGCAATACCACCCTAACCAGAGACACAATAAGCATATTAAAGCCCATATAATCAACGCAAGTAACAGTTGATTCCTTGACGAAACCCATTTATCCAGAGTTATACATGACACATCAAAGCTCATACATACATCGTACATACGAGATTATGAGTTAGGTATATGACATTTAGAATATAAGATACTTTCAATAGAAAGAAGAATGACGATTTCAAGAATAAGGAAATTTATCAAGATAAAGACAAGGGGCCATATCAAATATCTTCCAATTAAAGTATAATACAAATATTATCAAGGATAGAAATACATATGTACCGATAAATAATTTTGAATAGAATTATAATATAAATAAGTAGAGATATATCCAGACAAAGTAATAATTTATAAGGGGTTGTTCCAGAATTATGATAGAATAGTTTAAAGATAGGATTGTTATAAATTTTAGATATAATTGAGTATTGTAGTTATTAGTTGTTTCCTCATTCCCAAGTTTTATATAATTGTGTATATAGAAATAATAAAAGGTAATATAAGTATCTTACCAGATAATAGGTTTGCTCTAAGATATTAATTAGAAGGAATGGATTAAAATGTTGTATTATGGAAAAATAACCAGAAACCTTATTAAAAAAAGAGAAGATATAAGAAAATTGAAGCATTTAGCAAAGAAAGAATATACTTATCAAGATTTCTTAATTATCATAAATGATATCTAAACAAATGAATAAGAGGGTAAAAAGGGCCTTTAAAATAGAAATGTTAGTTGAATTTAAAAAGAAAATGCTTGCGACAAATATTAATATGAAAAAAAATACCATGGAATCATGGAATAAGAATATAGAAAATATGTATGATAGGGTAAATAAAACCCAAAAAGGTTATTAAATATAGGACTAATATGTCTTGAGAGAATTATGTAGGTAACGTACGCCTTAAAAAACGATAATATAATGATAAACTTTCCTAAGATGAAAGTATGTGTGTAGATTAAAATGTATAAAATAGGTATACAGAGATGTTGTTCGTATAAGAACAAGTATATAAAATGAATAATAAATAATAAGTGAGCATGTTTAAAACATATTAATTAGAGGCTATTAGATATCTGGAGTAGAAATAGTTGTATATTAACCCTTTGTGTCCTGACGGGACTGTGAAGTCCCTCCAACTTTTAGTGAGATTATATTTTCAAGTATTAAAGATACAGAGTTTAGGTTCTGACGGGACGTTCCAGTACAGTTTTGTTCATGGTTGACAGCGCCCTCACACTGATTATACCGAAAGAAACTAAAAATTGTGTTAAATGATTATGAAGTGTTATGGTGGGTGCAACGCAAATTTGTTACCTATTTTTATGCAGTGCTAATTTATTATTATTAACATTAAAATTAGTTGTGTTTATGTAAAATAGTGGAATAAAGTGCCCTTTTCATCAAAGTAAAAACAATTCCCGGCTAGTTTTCCAGGCATTTCATTCAAGTGAGTTTATTTATCTTGGACTTTTACGTCCCGTCAAACCCGAAAGATCAGGCCCGAAAATATTTTAGTAAGGTAATTTTGTGAGACACTACCCCACATCAAAACGATTTATTTTTACCTTTTAGGTTATTCCATATTCCCAAACACATCAATGTCGTGGCGACAAACACATTTTCTTTCTGACGCAGAGCTTTTGGCAGCTGCTGAAGCTGCAGTTGCGGAATTAGAAGAGTTACCAACAGACAATAACGTCATCACTGAGGAAGAAAATAGCGAAGATGAAAATGGGGATGCAGATCAATTTTCTGTTGCTGTGGACGATGAAGTAGAAACCGAAAATATCTTTGAGCCGGAATCGGTTGCTGGGCCTTCCAATAAGAAAAAAGAAAAAACCCCTAAAAAATGTGAAAAGAAGGGAAAGAAAAAAGCTCAAACCAATAGGATAGACCGAAAGTGGCAAAAAAAAGAAGTGGCAACAGTTATAGAGCCCTATAGTTTGGATGAGAATCCAGTTGAGGACCTATTTGAGGACTGTAAAAACTGCACCGATTTTTTTTTGAAATTTCTTGGCCAGACTGTAATACAAGACATTGTCTATCAGTCTAATTTATATGCCACACAAAGAGGAAAAATATTGAATCTCAAGGAAAATGAATTTCTGGCCTTTATCGGAATCAATTTCTTTATGGGTTATCACAAACTACCCAGTTATAAACACTACTGGTCCTCTCAGGAAGACTTGGGAGTACCAATAGTAAAGCGCACAATGACAAGAAACCGTTTTCAGCAAATGTTGTCTTTCCTGCATATCAATGATAACACTACAATTCCTGAAGGAAACAAAGATAAAATATATAAAATAAGACCTTTTGTAATAGCACTGAACGAAAGATTTGACATGCTAAACAATGGAACTAGAGAACTTTCAGTAGATGAAAGTATGATTATATTCAAAGGACGATCAAGTCTCAAACAATACAATCCCAAAAAACCTATCAAGAGAGGTTATAAATTGCGGTGCATTGCAGATCAAAACGGCTATATCAAGAAGTTTCAAGTATATCAAGGAAAAGACGACGTGGCAGATGAAAAATTCAAGGACTTTGGATTAGGGGGAAAAGTGGTATTATCTCTATCAGAAAATTATTGGGATAAAAATAGAAAATTATATTTTGACAATTATTTCACGTCTATAGAAGTACTTGAGAGGCTGAAAAATGAAAGAACCCTAGCTTGTGGAACTGTGCAAAGAGATAGAGCAGGATTGCCAAAGGATATGGTTCCTGATAAAAGGATGCAGAGAGGAGAAACAGATTACAGAGTATCTAGTTTGGATTTGACGTTTTTCAAATGGTGTGACAACAGAATTGTCCATTTTTTGTCTAATTTCCATGGGACAGAACATAGCGAAGTGTCACGATTGCAAAAAGATGGAACTCGAAAATCAATCAACTGTCCTGCAATAGTTCCAGATTACAACAAATTTATGGGAGGGGTTGACCATGCAGATCGTTTGAGAGAAGCGTATTGTGTAGACAAACGCTCGAAAAAATGGTGGCATAGGCTATTTTTTGGCATCCTAGACATTGCTTTTGTAAACAGTTACATTGTATACAAAAAACTCCGTACCGATGAAAATGAAAAAATTACATTATTGGAATTTAGACACAGTGTCAGCTTAGGTCTGATGACCCGTAACTCAGTCATTCTCTGTAACAAACGAAAATCAACCTCTGCTACCTCAAGTCCACGAGCCAGCCCTTTTGGAGGCTCTCAAACGGGAGTGAATGCTTCCAAACGGAGAAAGTACAATTATAGTGTTTCCAACGATGTTAGGTTGGGAAATAGAGGAGTCTATTTTCCAACGTTCACCAAAAAAAGGGGAAGATGTGAGCAATGCTCATCCTTAGCAATTGAATCAAGACCATATTCAAAATGTAGTCATTGTGGCATATATCTATGTATAAACGAAAAAAAAAATTGTTTTGTTAGTTACCATGAGATGGACCAATAAAGGGTTGAAATCCATATGTTTGTGTTTTTTCTGTTCTGAAGGGACTTCTAAGTCCCACACCCCCCAACTATCATTAGGGGTGCGCAAAAATTTTGAAATAAATAATTTATGCTAAATAGATGTATTACATATTATGTATGCAAATGGTTAGTCAAATCGTTAAAAAATTTGAGGTCTGGGACACAAAGGGTTAAAGTATTCACAAATTAGTACAAAGGCTAATACAGATTATATTTTATATTCAAATTTGATAAGGTTTTAAAATCAAATACTAGATGAATTAAAGAAGGTTTAAAATGGTTAAAAGATGTTAGATTTTGTAAAAGATAGTATAATACAAAGAAAGATTAGTACATAAAGTATGACACACATTCTAATTAAATTTTTTATAAAGGGTTAATAATATTTCAAGTAAAGAAATTATTGCTTATACAGGGTGTTTAAAAAAGATGCGGCAATATTAAAGGAGTTGATTGTCCAGGTCATTTTATACAAAAAAGTTTATAATAAACAAGGTCCGCAAACGCTTCGTTACCGATCTACAGCGTGTTGAAGTTTAATTAAAGAATAGAAACATATTTTTATTTTTAGAGGAATCAGCGGCGTCCTATTTTTTTCTTGAAAAATAACACGCCTAAAATTTCATTATGATATTTAATGTCGTCTTGGAGAAATTTAATTTTTACTGTTTCTTTTAATTAAACTTCAACACGCTGTAGATCGGTAACGAAGCGTTTGCGGACCTTGTTTATTATAAACTTTTTTGTATAAAACGACCTGGACAATCAACCCCTTTAATATTGCCGCATCTTTTTTAAACACCCTGTATAAATAGACTTATATTACTTTTGATTGAAAGATAATGTTAAGTGTTCAAATTTTGCATTGTCTTATCAAATTGGAATTTAGAATGATATTTTATACAAAAGGTTGAATAATAATAATTGTATAAATTTAATGAAATACTAGAATTATTTGTAATATAGTAAATAATTGGATAAACATTAGTAATAAATTTAGCACACTGCTATTACATTAGTTATTGTTTAATAAATATAAATTTTTATACGCTGTATAAATTTACATTTATAAAAAGGGGCATATGAGGTAGTTATCTGGTATGTGATAACTACTCAACTACTCTATAAATGTTTTTAACATAAAATAATGAAGTTTCTTTTGGTATACTTAAAGACTGTAAATTAAAATATTCTAGATAGTAAAATAGTAGAGTTTTTCTTACAATATGGTTTATTGCGTTCGTTAAAGAAATAGTATACGTTAATAAGTATTGTATCTTGTGTGGGAGGACGTTGATCAGGATCATTGTAGATTTATTTTTCACGGTATTCTGAAAGTAGAGAATTAAAAGAAAATTAATTGATGTATTGAAATGTAAAATATGACTTTGTAAAAACTTGTTTAATGAACACAATTTTATAAGAACAGTTAAGAAATGGTGAATATTGTAACACGTATAAGTCAAAAGGTATATTAGTTTACGTGGCATAATTCAAATTTGGGATCTGTCAGTTTTGACATATGAGTAATGAAATGGTAGAAATGGGTATTGATGTGTTTTAATATATGGAACTTATGCTAAAAATCAGTAAAGAATTTAAAATAATTGTTTTTATGTATTTGAAAGAGTATTTAAAGTTATCAAATGAAAAATAGAACCTTTATTGTATAGGGTTTGTATATGAAAAGAATTAATTGGTTGTTAGAAATAAGTTATGCATCTCCAAGGGAATAAAATAACAACGAGAATAATTTTTGAATTTGAGAAAGTTATTTATTGGTAATTCTCTTTCGGTAAAACTTAGTTTTTTATCCGTAAAAGGAGAAATTATAATTCTTAAAGCAGTTTAAAAAGTGTTAAAAGATAATATCTATCGGCAGAAGTGAAGTGTATAATTTATTTTAGGAAATATTGGAAATTCCATATAAATTTATAAACAAGCTTATGGTTCTATTAGTATAGATGAAAGTGATATCAAATTAAGGAAAAATACTTAATTATACAAATATAAAAATTAATAACTTACCAAATAAATCCAGTTAGAAAATTATAATCCAGAAGATTCCAGTTCCGAGGTCAAGTTGTATTATCAGCATACGAAAAGAATCAGCAAATATTTCCAAGTTAGAGGAGGTCCAGTTTTATGCAACCGAACTCGAAGAGATTCAGCTATAATAATCAATCTAGAAGAGGTCCATCTATTTCAACAGTTATTTAAGGAGGTCCAGCTGTTATTATCAAGCTCGAAGAGGTCCAGTTAAGGTTCATATAGGGATACAGTACTCGAAGAGTCCATGCCTACATAAATTAAAAACAGAAAAGGTACGAATTATATTATTACAATCGAGAAGTAGGAAAAATAAACATACCGAGTCCAAGATATAGAAGGGGATTATTTTAAGAACCACTATTGACTTCAGGAAGACAGGGTTACTTCAAAACGTAAGAAAACTTTTCAATAAATATCCATCGAGTTATATCCAGTGCTAAAAAAAGAAATCACATTAATACACGAAAAGAAATACCGGATCAGAAGATCTATAATATGTGAAGGTTGTATAATTTATTTGAAAATCATTTGAATGTTATATTAGTAACGTTAATAATAAATAATCCATAAAGGATTAAGCACAGTCACAAAAAGAACTGTACGTTTTGTGACATAAAGTATTTTTAATTCTCTATTTTCATAATTTCAAAGTGACACATCGTAAATCTTTTTAATGTCATGAGTATACATCAGCTAATAGGTATTTTCTAGTAATTTGGGAGTTTCTTTACATATATGCATACTATTTCATATAAATACAAAAATAAATAAATATCTTACCTTTGATATAACGTTCTTATACGTGTGAATATTACTTGACAGTCTTTTCGTAGTTAAACAGGTTTCCAATTTTTGTAATTTGAGAACAAATACAGCTTAGTGGATATGTCCATGGCCTTTTCATAAATGTATATTTTGAATACATGTATAATATTTTGAACATTCCTTATATTTAAATGTATAGAAATCAGTAAGTGGTGGATTTTTTTACAAATAAAATATTATTTGAAACATTTAACCTACAAACATATAAAATGTGTCAGTAAACATACCTTGTGTATTTAATAATTATAGTACCTACACGTTTAATACAAGTACATGAGATACATAAAATTGTAGAAACTATTGCACAATAATTTTAAGTGGTATTATTATATTATAAGAATATAATAATAATTTATCCTTTCTTATTGAAATTCTTCACTTAGATGCTTAAAGATACCAATTGTACCAACATTGTAACTAGAATTTTACTACTATTACTGCGATGATGTTTTAAAAACTAGATACAGATGGCAATTTTCTAATATAGTCGGAGAAAATATAAATTACGAAAGATACCGTTTGAAATAAGAATTGAAGTATTATATTTTGTTTATAAGAAATCTGAATTAGTGTTTGGGCGTAATTAATTGAATAACATAAAAATTTAAATATTCTCAAAAGTATAAAGAATCTTATTACATATTTAAAATTAAATAATATAATCTACAGGGTTCATCGAATAAGTTTTGAAAAAATATAGTCATAAAGTTTTGATTATCTGAATGTCTAGATAAGTGTGGTGGTCTATTCGTATTACTAATACCAATTTACGTATAGATATAGGTGAAGATTTATAACCAGGTGTTGTAAACGAATTACCCCCTCCACTAGTACAATATATATATATATATATATATATATATATATATATATATATATACCACTTAAAACTCCTAGGTCAAATATCTCGAAAACAGATAAGGACATTTGAATTTTGTAAAAAACAGTTACTAAAGAATGTGATTGACTCTAGTTTGCTCTCACAATTGTGTTTTATTATGTGAATATATAGATGGCGCTGCGATGAAAATTTTTTGATCACCGTAATCTTTGTTTTTTATTTGAAAGAGTATTAAAATTATTGTGAATTTTATTATATGTGTTAATTTCCAAAATTAAACGGTTTCATAGATATTCACGTTTAAAGAAAGTAAGAGTTATTTCAATTTTTGTCTCTTTATGGTTTAAATATTTAAACTGATCAAATATAACTAACAAAGATGTTCAAAATTGTTGCCTTCTTGATTGCTACATAACGTATATCGCCTTATTAGTTCTCTTCCGTATTAAATGAAGATAAACTGAAAATGGTTTTAATTTATGGAAAATCCCTTAGAAATGCATCTGAAGCAGTGCGAATATATGCTCGACGCTTTCCAAACAGACTTTTACCAGATCACTAAACATTTATAAGTCTGTGTGCAAATCTCAGGGTAAAATCTCATTTACCATCTTCAGACAAGTGTGACTTTTTCACGATCTCGGATCGCCTCGATACATCGCTCTCTAGCAAGGTCCTCGGGCAATGAATTCCACTGAGTTGGGATGCGTATTAAGCGCTCCGCATATGTATGCCCAAAATAGTTTCGAATACACAAATAAATGAAACATTATCATGATTAAATTAAAAGCAATAAAATAGAACATATATTACAGAAAATACAATAATACATACAAACAAAAGAAATCATTCATATATATAAAAACAAGAATCATAATTAAAATAAAATAAAAGATGCTTAAGGCCTAAGTCCTTAACACTACTTAAATAATTTCTTTACGCATGCATAGCACTCCCATAATTTTTATAACTATTGCTAAGGTATGAATATACCTTCATACGCAGTGACGCAAACCAAGTATTGTCTAAAAAATATTGTCCTTGTAGAGTAGATTAGGTTATATGCATCTTTTTATTTTTTTTATATATATTTTTATTATAAATGTATTGAAAAATTGAAAATCTTCGTGGTAGTAGTGGCATACAATGAAATAAAAGTAATAATAATATGACAACTGGTTGTCAATTAGAAAACAATAACAAATATAAAATGTAAATCAAAATGTATAAATGAAAATGTAATCAAATAAGCATAGGACAGTCGGGATTACTTATATACATTTGTATATTTTGACAAAGAATTGTAATATATTATATTTATATTTACATATTCCACATTTACATATCCCTAGATAAATTTACTTGAATATGTTTCTAGGTCAATTATATGTATATCTTTTAATAAAATGTGCACTTTTGAATGGCTGTGTTAGTTGCCTTCGTAGTAGATATTTTTATATAAAATATTTTTGGTTTAGTTTTAAAGATATATAAAGTTTTGAAATGTATAGCATTAATGTTTATTTAATTACATAAGTACGCATTAATATTGATATATTATCATAGAATACTAATGTAGAACATAAAAAAAAGATACTGATTCATAATATCAATGACACTTAGCGGTCTGTGTTTGCTGAAGGAGAAGACCTCCAAGTCTGCGAGTTGAAGAATCCAACTAGTCACGACTACGTCATCAAGACGAAACTGGTTTTCACAGTGATTTGACAGATATATTTAATTTCTGAGATCATTGTGAAAGCTGATTTTGTTCCATAAATCATCGGGATCACCAATCAAGACGACATCGTGAACTATTAATGAGTCGCTAGAACCGTGTCCGTGTTCATAATGTATATCGGCATATATATATGTGCACGTATTTAGGTGGGCGTAATATGAATAATTTGACATGAAGGGTATGAAACTTTTAATACATATTTTACATTATTAGATACCTGCTTGGTTCAATTGGTGATAAAATTCTATATGAATTTTGAAATATGTATCTCATATTAAATTTCTTATTATTTACATTCTCGAATTATATATATTTATTTAAATGGTTTATACTCTGTTTCAATCTTCGAAAGATGTACAGGCTGTTATGGTCTATAGACCACCTTTATTATCTTAAGGGGGGGGGTCGTCAGGGCAAAATTGAGGTTAGCTTTTATTTAAATTTCAAATCTATTGTGTGTATGCAAATCAAAAGATTGCTTAACCAAATTTGACTCATTAGCTGGATTCTATAAGTTGAAGAGGCGCATGTACTTTTTATGGGTTATAGCAAATCTTTTTTTTTCTTAAATTCCCGCCAAATTGGCATATTTTTTGTAATACAAATATTTCAAAATTTAGCAAACTATTGCCACTGAAAATAGTATACGCCCCTCATAGAAACATGACGTTTCACAGTTATGTACCCAATATTGCAAAAAGTGTTCAATGATTATTATTAAATAAAATAAAGTGTAAATATACTTCCATCTCTCTTTTACTCGCGTCTCAATATATTCTATCTCTTGTTACCTTCGTGTGCGAGTTTTGTATCTAGTTCAGCTCAAATTACACAGATGGTGCAATTATTAAATAATTATTGCGTATTATATTTAGTGTATGTTTCACATATAAATAGTTTCAATAATGATGAAAACAAATAAACTTCTAAACCCCATATTGTTTAACTGAAGTTTTATATTGTTAAAAAGGGTCAAAAGTAGTCAAAGTGCAGCAGGAAACTTAAAATTTAGCTCTGTAATTCATCCAATGACTTCAGGGGCTAGCCATGAGCAGTTGCGGTTAATCGGTTCCAGCGCCGTTCGTAAAGTATATGTCTGTACGCAAAGAATGATTACCACCTCGTTTATAGTACTTTGGCAACCCTGTACGTGCTATTTATAGATATTTTACGATGTGGGTAAAGCCAGGTAAAGCAGTAAAGCAAAAGTGAAAGTTCCTCTCAGAGAGATTCTTTCTTCGGTTTCGTCATTTCGTTATTTACACGTGGCCAGCTTAAGGCCCGGTTATAGTGTTACCGACCGAGTCCATTTTGTACCAGAATTTTATTTCATGCTTTTTGTGAAAATAAGAATATGAATAATAAAATTTAAAAAGGGGAATCATTTATAATTAAGTAGTGATTAGTCTAAAGCAATTAATTGTTATAAATCGTAATCAACTAATTCTAAAAATCAAGAAATATAACCAAGGGCATAAGGATAGCATTAGGATAATGTACGCATGTTTTGCGAAAAGATAGTGCAAACAGAAATAAAAAATATGCTTTTATTTTCCTGAAAAGCATGAAATACATATGATAAAAAACATAGGCGTTCTGTAAAACGCTGCTTTTTACAGGAAACTGTAAAGAAACTGTAAGCGGACGCGAAAAAAGCGGTTCAGCTAAGAGAGATTGGCGGACAGCTGTAAGTGGACGCGAAAAGGCGATTCAAGCTCGAAGAGATTGATGGACAGCTAATTCTAGAATAATGTCTGAAAATGTCTAATTAGTTCAGTCACCTGGCAAATTTTATTTGAAATTAAAGTGTCTCCGTGTTTTTATTTTTTGTTGGAATGTTGTGGTCTTGCTATTATTTCTTGTATATTTTTTTCATCTTATTCCTTTTTATGAGGAGAAAATCCTTTATGGACATCATACATCATCAATTGTATGATAGTGTCGGACTCACCAGTCTGGCCTACCCACTAAAAACCCCTATTTCTCTCCTTCTGTGCTTCCGAAACTGCTATTTGCGTATCTTCGGATAGCACAGATGTCATTACTGTCCTGCCCTCTTAGGCTCGCCGCTCTCTCCACTGCATTTATCTGGTTTTTAGTACCTTTTCATAGTAAGTGCTCACTGCTCTCCATTTGTCCTCGCTGTCCGTCATAGCTTCGATCACGTTATGTTGGTCCAATGTTTGCTGGATTTGGTTGTTCAGAAAAGTCCTGTCTTCTGTCCACCTCTCGCATACAAACACCGCATGCTCCGGTGTATCGACCATCCCACAGTGTGGGCAAAGGTCGTCTTCGGCCAGTTTAAACCTCTTCAGGTAAGTTTTAAAGCGGCCGTGTCCCGACAGGAACTGCGTCGTATAGTAGTTTTTTTACTTATTGATACATTATAGAACAATTATATGAACAACCTTCGAAAACGATGCGTTTATAGCTTATAAACGCACACTGTGCGTTTATAGATTATCTAGTTCAATTTAGTTTTTCGAATGTGACTACATATAATTTGTAAGCATAATGTCAAAAAGTCAAAATGGTAGTTATATTTTCAATGTACAATATGCAAAATATCTCTGAAAATGAAACGAAATAAAATATTTTATAACTATAATAATCTGTTCGGATGATGTTCATCGAACATTTTTCAAGTTTTAGAAATACAGCACTATCGGCAAAATAAATAAATAAAATGAAGTTGCAACAATCCATTGTTCAACAAATATTTTATTTTTAATTATGTTTTTGAATTGTACAGTTAGTGTATACGTTAATAGATACATGAGATGTATCTTGGGCATTTATACTAACAGCTGTCCATCAATCTCTTCGAGCTTGAACAGCCTTTTCGCGTCCGATTACAGTTTTATTACAGTTCCCTGTAAAACGCCAAAAAAAAATGTTTGATTTTCGAAACTTTAGGCACACCTTGTATAGACGTATATTTTTGTCCACGAACTACTGTCACGGTGACAGGTGGAACGGCAATTTAGAGCATCGTAACATCAGTCTGACTTTTCGTTGTTGAAGTTTGAAATTTAGATGCTATTTAGCGTAATACTAAGACTTGACACTAAAAGATTCATAGTGTTATTAGTTTTACACAATGAAAGGATTAAATCATTATTAAAAAAGTAATATTGTAGCGCGACGATTAGTTCCTGCACGTTCCGCCTGACACTCTCCGCTGGCGCCACTGTCGACTGTCCACACAAGCGAAGCCGTCACCCCCTACGCACCAGGAACTACCCCTACCAGGCGACCGCGCCCGAGCCAGACCGAAGACCATCCGGCCGGAATATAAGCGAGTACCCTGGCTAGCACCTTCAGTCTACTTCGGACTGAGCTCCAGAAAAGCGCCCAGTTTGGACCTTCCAAGCGACCGAGCTCCGAAGCCAGTAGTACGCCGTTGGTACTGTGACTACCAAACGCGCTCCCTACGAAGACCGTCCGGCTCTCTACGAGAAACCGCTGCTGGATCGGCAACCTTTCGGTTTCCCACTAGAGAAGAACGTGCCTCTTGGAGCCTTTGGTGGGTGCATACCCTCGACACCGCGCTCTTATGTTGTATATGTGTGATCCAACTGTAACTAGTATTTGTTGTAAACAAAGTGTTTAAGTTCCAAGTGCTCTCCGTCTTTATCTAAGAACCTTACAACTGGCGCCCAACTTCGAGGCCTGGAACGACCAGGAGGAATGCACGGAACCCATTGTACTCAAACCAGGAGGAATCTACGAAACTCATTGGATCAGAATCCCATTGGATCAAAAACCAATCAAAATCCAATTAGAATCCCATTGGATCAAAAACCAATCAGAATCCAATTAGAATCCCATTGGATTAAAAACCAATTAGAATCCCATTTGATAAAAAACCCAATAAGAATCCAATTAGAATCCCATTGGATCAAAAACCAATAAGAATCCAATCTAACCTCAAAACCAACCAGAATCCAGTTAGAACCAAACAAAATCTCACGCCAGGCAGGAAAGTAAACCAAATCAATTCACATCACGAGGGAAGCCAGAAAATCACAGCGCATCCTCGCCAAACCACATACGAGCTAGACTTTCAAGACCTTTTCCGCTACGGTAGTCCATGGTTAATACCCGAAGTCAGGTAGGCAACCACCCAGTTCACGAAATGGCAGCTCAATTCACGGAAGAACAATTCCAAGCCCTTTTGGAAAAGATTCAGTCAACGTCAAAACGGAGCCTCGTCCAATGCGACGCACGGTACGACAGGATTCGAGACCGCAACCAGGTCGAAGCATTCATTAACAAAGTTTCAATATACATCACCGTCGAAAACATTAGCGATGTTGACGCTCTGAGTGGCTTACCCTTACTTCTACAAGGCGACGCCCACACCTGGTGGAATGGAATCCGCCACCAAGCCAAAACGTGGAAAGACGCCGCCACGCTTATCCTAATCGCTTTCGCGCCAGCCAAACCAGTATACCGCTTATACCAAGAGCTGATCGCCACCGGCCAAAATAGTGACCAAGGGATCGACGCGTTTGTTTGCCAGAAACGCGACAAACTCCCAACTCACCGACAAACCTAGCGACAACACGCAATTGGCTATGATCTATGGAATGCTGCGTCCTGAATACCAGGAGAGAATCCCATTCACCTCAATCGCCTCTTACGACGATATCCTCGCCAAAGGTCGCCAAATCGAGGAAACCCTCCAGAAGACCGCCTGTGCATCGGTACCACCACTCCACAAGCCCAAGCAGGTAAATAGAACCCGCTACGACTACTGCCGCAATTTCGGCCACCAAGTGCACGAGTGCCGCAAGAAAGCCAAGGCACAACCGAAGACCGGCACGGAAGCCGATAATCGAACCATTCGTTGCTATGGATGCAACCAACCCGGGTATATCCGCAGTAAATGCCCACGATGCACGAAGACGTCCGCAAATACATCCGTCCCCGTCAGTTTCTGCGCCATCGGAGACCACCAGCTTGACTGTCGACCTGCCCTCAACGTCTCTATCAGTCACCACCAAGGCACCGCCATTGTCGACACCGGGTCCTGATTGAGCATAGCAAGCCAACAGCTGTACCAAATCGCACGCCAACTAGGGTACTCATTCTCATCCGAACTCATGGCAGTGACCTTTGCCGATGGATACCAACGACTAATGAAGGTACAGAGGTCCACCATTCCACTGGCCCTGAGGGGTCGAACCATCAAGACCGCCATAATAGTAATGCCTGAAACGCCAAACGCCAAGACCCTGCTCGGAATGGACTTCATCCGAGCCGCCAAATTGATACTGGATTTCGAAAACGAAGAATGGTACTTCGCAGACCGGAAAACTCACAAGAACCTGTTTGCCCAAAAACTAGACGATAGAAATGCCACTCAGATGGTCACCTAGCATCCGATCCCTGACCATCCAGAAGCAGACATGGACCTGGAACCTCTCTTCAGTGACATGGAAATGCCGCCCCTTCTTTCCCCTATTCCAGAAGCAACCATGGTTTGTGACTATGCTTCTGACCTCATCTTAGGGTATGGACCAGAACCACCTACCACCACTTCTCGAACGGACTACATCTTATATCATGCACAGCAAGACGTAACCCGCGATTGGGAAATTTTTGGAGCACCTCCAGACCTGTTCCCTGCCATGGATGTCGCTCTCTGCCAGATGGAAGAGTTAGAACTACGCCCCGATGAAGGAGAAAAACTCTGTTCGGAAGAAAGAACAAGGATCAACCAACTGATCCTTCAATTCGAGAGCATCTTCCAACCTACCGGACCGCCGACACCTCATGCCTCGCACAGAATAGATACCAACAATCACTCGCCTGTCGCACTACCTCCCTACCAAATGACGCCCAGCAAGCGACAGACACTGCAAGCAGAACTGCACGGGCTGCTGCAAGATGGCATCATCGAGGAGTGCCAGAGCGTATGGGCAGCGTCCGTTGTCTTGGTACCCAAACACACAGGAGGAGTTCGCATGTGTGTCGACTACCCCCGGTTAAACGCCGTCACCACGCCTGACAGCTACCCTATGCCCCGAATTGATGACCTACTACAATCAATAGGAAGCCCACGATACATCGCCGTCATGGACTTAAAGGCAGGCTATTATCAAATGCAGGTAGACATGGAAGATCGGGACAAAACCGCCTTTATCACCCCGTTTGGAATTTACCGCTTTAACCGACTACCTTTCGGCTTGAGGAATGCCCCCGCTACCTTCCAACGCCTCATCGACCGTTTCCGGTCAGGTCTCAAGGCCACTGTCTTTGCGTATCTCGACAATCTTATCCTACTTGCATCAACCTTCGACTCTTTCTATCAGGATCTCCAAGCCACCTTCCCCAAATTAAAGGCCTTAAAACTCCGATTGAACCGTCCAAAGTGCCGTTGCACCCAGGTGCGCTATTTAGGCCACCTCATTACTCCTGCGGGACTTCAGACCGATCCTCAGAAAGTGTCCGCTCTTCAAAACTTCCCGGGACCAAAGAACCCGCGGCAAGTCCAAACCTTTCTCCAAACCTGCAGTTGGTGCCGTCGCTTCGTACCCAACTTCGCCGACCGTGCCCGTCCGCTAAGTCTGCTCACTCGTAAGACCACTTCATGGACATGGTCCCAGGCACAACAAAACTCATTCAAAGATTTGAAACAAGCCCTGACGGAAGCTCCGATTCTGCAACAAGCTAACCACTCCCGCCCGTTTATTCTGCGCACGGATGCCAGCGCGTACGCCCTGGGGGCGGCGCTCCTACAAGAAGCAGCTTCACACGAGTTACCGATTGAGTACGCGACCCGCCTCCTTACCGCACCCGAGAGGAATTACTCCACTACAGAGCGAGAAGCCCTAGCCGTTGTTTGGGCTATGTGGCGTTTCCGGGGATATATAGAGGAGACCTCCGCCGTCATCATCACTGATCACCAACCTCTTCGATGGCTCATGTCAATACGATCACCCAGCGGACGACTCGCTCGATGGGCACTGCAGCTACAGCCCTACCACTTAGACATCGAGTACACACCTGGAAAAGCAAATGTAGTCGCTGACACCTTGTCCCGGCCTCCGCTCGGAGAAGAAGAAATGTGTTTCGTTACCGTCGATATCCTCGAGCGCGCAAACCCAAACCATACGACAGGACCAACTCGACGATCCCGAAGTACGGAAAATCCTGACGGCTTTTGAATCAGAAAACATGGAGGATGCTACTTCATGGACTACCCGTGGGTATCTCGTCTCTCAAGGCATCCTATATCGTTACGCTCAAAACGACGACAATGATGAGGCACAACTTGTCGTGCCCGCCACCAACCGAAAACGAATCCTGCAAGAACTACTCCCCAACCGCTGGACACTATGGAGCTGAACGCACCTGGCACCGAATCAGCCGACGCTATTTCTGGCCGGGGATGCGCCAAACTATTGCTGACTACCTAAAGAACTGCCCCACCTGCCAACGATACAAAGCCAGCAACTTGAAACCAGCCGGCCTCCTACAAACACCCGCAATGAAACAACGATTTGAGGTTATAGCCATCGACCTATTTGGGCCCTTACCCGCCAGCCAAGACTTCAAGTGGATATGTATTACTGAAGACACCGCATCCAGATGGACCGAGCTATTTCCCCTTAAGCAGGCTACCGCGGAGGAATGCGCCCGCGTCCTAATCGACGAAATCTTCCTAAGATATGGCTTACCCAGACGAATCATTAGTGATAATGGAGCTCAGTTTCCAACGCAGTCATGCAACAGGTTGACTATGTATTAGGGATACACCAACAATTTACCCCTGTGTACCACCCAGTCGCCAACCCAGTGGAGCGACGAAATCGAGACCTGAAGTTCCAATTTTCCACCCAAGTAGGACGATACCATACCGACTGGTCCCAACGACTCCCTAGCATCCGCTTTGCCAAGAACAGTGCCGTATGCCAGAGCACCGGATACACGCCCGCTTACCTCACCTTCGGAAGAGAACTCCGGACTTTGGACGAAATACAACACGATGTCCGAGCCATATTACGGGACGAAAAATTCATTCCTGCCATCACCCCGCAGCTACGTCGCATGACAACCACACTTGCATGTGCAAAAGACACCCACGAAAAGGAGACAGACCGACGTAAAGCTTACGCCGATAAAAAACGACGACTCGCCACCCCATACAACCCTGGAGACTTGGTCCTTGTCACCGGATAACCGGTAAGCAGCTCAGCGCAAGGTTATACCCAGAAATTTGCTCCAGAGGGATGGACCCTACACCATTCTCACGGCTCATGGACCCAACACTTATGACATTGCCACACGCAAGGATCCTGCCACCCCCATAGGCACCTACCATACGTCTGCTTTGACCCCATTCAGTACCAATTGCATTAAATAAAGTGTTTAAGTTTCAATTGCTCTCCGTCTTTATCTAAGAACCTTACAATATCAGATTTGTTTTAGTTTTGCATAATGTAACCTGCCAATTATCATGGCCTACAAACGTCATTTCTGGGCTGTAATATTTAATAATATCTTTTGACATACCTTTTGAGCTTTGTTATGATGCAAATTTGTGAACAATGCATGCCCATTACACAGAAGAATCAAGTTTTAAATAAAGTGTTGGTATAGAATTGTATATAATAATAGTAATAGGCTGATTTCATTGCCATAGTTCACTGGTTTGAGGTAATGTCAGATTATGTGTATGTTTTAATAAATTTTAAAACTGTACTTACGTGCGATAATACACTTTAAGTTTACTTAATCATATCCGTCGGCATTGTTCATATATTCATATAGAAAAGAAATGGTAACAATTGATAATAATAACTAATACGTATCTGAAAGGTACCATATTTAAATTAAAAATGCACTTTTCCTTCGTAATCTCTTTATTTGTCGGCCTTCTGACATTTAAACTTGACAACCGATCGATGATCGTGAATATATAGTCAAAATAAAATTATGTGTGTATTGCACGACTGGTGCTATATGCTTTCCACCACTTTTGACGTCTCCCGGCAAATGTCATGTCGCGAACTCAAACTGATTGACGGTTTTGATAATTTATAACCTGAAATTGAATTTTTCGTGCGTTTAACTTAACCTTATCCGAACTTTGAGGTGTCACGGTCATCTATGCCGACGCACCGCCATTTTAAAATCGAACGTAGTTCACGACAAAATATTCTAAACGTAGTCCTTATGGCAAAATGCTATGATACACAGTCTTTTTCTGCACGTGCGAAAATTTTCAAAGTGAATGAAGATAGTATAAAGAAAAAACCCGAAATCATCGAATTTTACAATAAAACCAAAGGGGGTGTAGATCATATGGATCAAATGGTTACCAATTATACGTGCAAAAGGCAAACACGGCGGTGGCCATTTGCCGTATTTTCAAACATGTTACATATCGGTGCAGTAAATGCATTTTTTCTTTATATAACTGAGCATCCAGATTTTGAAGCACGAAGAAAACATCACCGTAGGATTTTTATAAAAAACCTTTCCGAAGCTCTGATATTGCCCTATATGACTAGAAGATCTCAAAATTCGTTTTTACATAAAAGAACAGTCGAAGCAATAAAGATCTTCATTGAAATTCCAGTAAAGCAACAAGAGGAGCCACCTACGAAGAAAAGGCGTCATATCTGACCATCAAAATTAGGAAGAATGAGCAACAGATTTGTAATAAATGTAAGAACAATGTGTGTAAGGAGCATAGTGTTATATGTAGTAGCCGCCATTAAAAATTCTTATTATTTGGAACAATTATAATAATGTAAACTAAGGGTATTTCATTATTTTAGAATATCCATATGGATATCAAATGGTATTTTGTATTTTCATTTTTTGAGTTATTAAATTGTATTTAATGCTACAGAACTGTTTTTCTAAACCAAAACTAAAAACCACTAATGAATAATAAAGAAACGCACCAAGAAAAGGCAGCTAAATCCTATTTTCTCGTACTTAATGTATAGGGAGCGGAATCGAGCGAGCTAAACTACCACGGAGCCACAATCGTGAAAAGAAATAATGTAAACAACTGCGTGTTGTTTACATTATATCTGAATAGCACTAATTCATAGGGCGAACTGCAACATCTGTTTACGCCCGAGAATCAGAGAAAAAACTGCCATAAAATAAGGAATTTTATGAATAAAATCCTTTCTCCATCGGCGTAGGTACAATGGTGACGAGTTTTTAAAATTTATTATATTTACCTTATATTTCGCAATATAATATGTATGTTTCAATAACATACGCGTACATTTTTAGTTATGATTTATTTAGATCTAGAACGTTGTTTATGTTACTTTTTCTGAGATAAAAATTAATTGTCAGTGATTCCGAAATTTATTGCAAAGTCTGTAAAATATCGTCACTTAGCTTTGCTAAAACATACACAGAAATTCTCTGCATGAAAACTATCATGCAGAGAATTTCGATAGTTTACAAAATTTCATTATATGTTTAAATGACGATGCTCGAAGTATTTCTGAGTGCAAGGAACTAACACAAATCCCAAATTTAAAAAATCAGTTGTTATTCCTTCAGGAACACTTTGGAAATTTGCCTAAACTAATGACATATTTTGAAAATCGAATCTTAAATTAAAAAATGAGGCGTGGCCACCACACGACTTTCTTATACGTATGAGCGTTTCAAACTATACTATATTCTTTTTACACAAAAATTATTCAAAATCCTATTCTAAGTACTTCTGTTCTCTTAATAAATCGCTATAGAATGCATACTTAGCAAGATATTCGAAAAAAGGACTACTCCCTAAGAGTAAAAGCGTTACTTCCGGTCCGAATTTTGAAATTTCATATATTCAAAAAATATTGCAAATCTAGCACTAAATACTTTTGTATTCTTGATAAATACATATAGAATGCATAATTTACGACATATTCGCAAAAAATCGCTATTCGATAAGAGTAAAAGTGGTAATTCCACTCTGAATTTTGAAATTGTTTTTATACAAAAGATATTGAAAATTACGTTTTAAATACTTTTATACCCGTAACGTACCTGTCTAAAAAGCATGACATGCGAAATATTCGCAAAAAACTGATTTTCGATAGGAGTAAAAGACCTACTTCCGGTAGCAGCTTCGAAATACTTTTTAAATAAAATTGTTCTCAATTTTAATTTCTAGTACATATGAATTCTTTATAAATTTGTTTAAATTTAGTAGTTGACGAAATATTGGCAAAATTTAGTTTTTTCACTGAAGTAAACTGCTACTTCCGGTCTACCGATTTTACTGAAAAACTACTCAGATCTCAAGAGGGAGATTAGACACGTAAACACAAAATTTGGAATTGATATCTACAGCGGTTATCGTGGTCACATAGAGACACACAGACATTTTTTAAAAACATCTTTTTCGGTATCAGGGGACTTCAAAACGTGGACATCTGCAAAAATTTCGAAGTCGAAAATTTCACATTACTTCCTTATACTACGTATAAGAAAGTAAAAATGGATTAACCACATTAGATGTGGCTATTAATAATTCCAAGTGACTTAGACGCAGTTTTTAAAAGAAATCCAGGTTTAATAACATTGCGGCAATTGTGTATGCTAAATACGCTGAAATAAAAGAATATTTCCATTACGTAAATATAACCAGTTGCGATGTAGAAAAGACGTTTTCTATCTACAAGGATGTACTTAATTCAAAGAGAACAAGTCTTACACAAGAGAAAATGAACAAATAGTAGGGTATTTTGTATTTTATAATCACCAGCCACTTGTTATTCAATTATATAAATAAAATTAAAACCTCTTTAAAAATACAACATTTCAATAGCGCGCCCATGGGCGATGAGCATGACTCGCTCGATTCCGCTCCCTATAATAATGTATGTGAGTCTCAAAGACTCACTATATGTAAAAGCGTAAAAAATTTAGGTCATGCATTCTAGAGTTAAATAACCTTGTACCTAATTCTTTGAAAGTTTGTTTTTGGGTTAATTAATTATTTGTAAAACCGAATAAATGTGCTTGCAATTTCTACTCAAGCAAGCAGATTTGTTGATTTTTTTAACTGCAATGAAGCAAACATATACGAAAATAACGAAGGCTAAACGGCGCAAGCAAAATATCAATTTGTGAATGTAATAATGTAAAATCATATATTAGGTTTGTTCGAACCTGCAGTTCTGAACGGTTCTAGAACTAGTGCGCATGTCATGTAAGAAAAAGACTGTTCGGACCATGCAGTTCTGGAACTGCAAATTCTGAGAACTGTTAGTTCAGTGTTCGGTCTTTCAGAACTAGTAATTCAAGAACCGTTCGGAACGGTTCTAACAGTTCTCGATGATGGGCTTGTATTTGAAATTCTGATAAATCCGGAGCATGCGTAATTGTTATTCGTATCAGCTTTCGCATTTTTCTGGTTATGTTTATCGTATTTATGTTGAACTTCAGATTTGGAGTTGTTATAGTTAGTTTTTAAGTTGTCGTTCAAGTACCTATTTGTTTTTTATTTTAGTTTGTGATATTATTAGAGTATTGGTGTGATTCGGTTCATCAAATCTATTTTTAATTTTTTTTAGTTTTTATTCACACATTATATCAATTTTGTAATAGCCAAAGTAAACAGCTATAAGTATGTGACTAAACCAGAGATATAGAGAGGGGAGAATGCTCTTACAAATGCGCGGAAGATAGAATGATTGCAAATGATGATGTGCGCCATTTTGACTCAGGGTTGTCAAGGAACACCAATCATAAGCATTCTTGAAAGAACGAATTTTCAAACAAAAGATGAGAAAGGAATGTGCGAGTGACTGGTTTATGCATTTAAACTGCAGAGTAATCGCGTTTTGCTTATTTTATCAAACATTTATTTATTGTATTTTACATATTTTATTATTAACATTCTTAAAAAATACTATTTTGTCACTTTCATTAACTTTCTTTTTGTAATCGCTAATATTTTATAGTATGGTGGTAGCGCTTTACTGGGTCCTTCAAAAAATCGTAAAAGAAAACGTATAAGGTATGGTCACAATATGGTATATGGTTTGGACAAAGGCAAATGGCTTATAATGTGTATTTTAAGCATAAATATGTCTAAAACAACTACTGTCAATCAAACAGCAGACAAAGTGGGTAGTAGTAAGAATATTAAGGAAAAACAATAACTTGGATGAAGTATAAAAAATCATTTGGACGACATGTGCTTTCATTTTTCTTGAGGAATGAGTTACCAAATTGTAGAAAAATGTGAGTTAATATGTATGTACATATTCTGTGAGTTATCGTATAAATTATATATGAGTATTTTGATTCAAAGTTATTAATACCAAAGGTGGCTTATGGCCAATAAAACGAACATGTCAAGGGAAAGGTTGAAAAACTTTTATCACGAGGAATTTTTGCTGATAGCAGTATACTAAAATCTGAATGACTGGAGCTTTTAAAAAAAACAACCTTTCATTTACCTTTATATGGTGTTAATGAAATAGTATGAAAAAAAGGTTGTTCTGCTTTGCGTTTACCTCCATATCACCTCATCGAACTTGTAGGGGTTCAAGTTAAACATCATGTCACTGCCAATAAGAATTCCTTTAAATTAGATACGGAGTCCAGAATTTGTTGTTAGGATTAAACATGGTTGATGCTGATTTTATCATGTCAATATGGAAGAAGGAAAAGTGTATGGTACTGAAATATTGTTGGCAATATCCGATCTTGAAAACATGTAATTTTAATGATCAACATTCATGTTTTGACATTAAGTTGGTGCAAATAACAGTAGTGTAAAAGTGCAAGAGTTAATTTTAGTGTTTTTTTAACTTATTGTAATAACAATTAGAAATGTACTTATTATTCTCTTCATGCTTTCTGTTATTCAGTGTAATGTTTTGTGAAATAAAAATACTTGTTCATGTTTACAAGTTTTTATTAATTAAAATATGAAATAAGCATCATTTCATATTTTTATTAATAAAAACTTAAATATGAAATGATGCTTATTGCTTTTATTATAGATATTATATTTATTAAAGATATTTCTTTTGAGCTATTAAACACTTTATCTTTACACTGCAATTAAATACTTCCTGCATATATCCATATACAATAACTGCAATAATCTACAATAAAATAAGACACTACAAAATATTAATTACAACACAGGTAAGAGTTTAGATTTTTTATAGTTTGTGTTGTGCCATAAAGCTTCTTTCTTGATTTTGCTTGACATCTTTTCCAAGCTTCATATTTTCTTTTATATTTACCAGGAGAATCCATAAGAATAAATTGATTTTGTTTTACATAATATTTCTTAAATACAATATAAAAACTTGCAAAATTATGCAAAGTCTTTGTCAACTTTGCCTTTTTTTCCTGCAGCTCGTGTCAGAACAAGTCTCATAACCAGAAAACATTCTGAAAAAAGTGTGCTATTATATACTTAATCTGATAATCATTTTAATTAATTTATTACATTTTAGTGCTCTCAATTTTCTATCTAATCTTGGTCTAATGGCATCATCCGATCAAGCTCTCTCCTTTTCAGAACTTAATGAAGGCACTTCATGTGTTCCTGCTAACGATTCATCAGTGAGATTTTGTCCACTAACACCAGCAAAACCAATACTTGAAACTTCATCTACAGCAGATGTTTCCAGTATTATTTTCAAAGATGCTACAGCGTTGTTACACAATCGAAATCGCTGGTGTTCCATTGGCACATAATCTTCATCTCTGAAATGTTCTAAACAAATATATTTATTCTCTAACCATAGCCAATTGCTATATTCAAAGCTTTCAAGCAGATCGATAACAAGGCACCTTCTGAAAATCTCAAATAATTTTGATATTTCAACAAATTTAAAATGATCTTGTCATCAAACCTGTGAAAACTTTATCCTTCAGGTTTAAACCTCTTAATATTGAGACAGCTTTTAGCACTGCACGACATGTTTATATGGATATTTACGTATTTAATATCTAAAAGATTTATACAATAATGAAGTCACACACTTGAGCACATGAAACAAATATTGCTTCCACAGCTACTTTTTAGATGAACATAAACAAAACCACTCATGACATACCTGGGTCAAAATGGCGGCGATCATTGCGTCGCGTAAAAATTAGATGCGCAGTGGTTCAAGAGCATTCTCCCCTCTCTATATCTCTGGACTAAAACATTTGTTTCTTCAAATGGTGGTTTATTGTTTTAGAAATTACTTTATTGACTACCATGTTCTTGAGTCCAGCAAGTGATTCTTCCTCTAAGAATAAAGTGAATGTAATAGTACAATTATAGGAACTTGCGAACATGTGAAAAGTTAATTTATAATTATCATATATTCGTAGAGAAACTGACATATTTGTTAAACTTAGACAAAATAGTATTTAATATTATGTAAACTAAACTTATAATTTTTGATTCGATGTGCCCCCCCTGAGATTTAAGAAAAATAAAGGGAATTTGTGATATCAATATATTAGATATCCGAACAATCTATTATATGTATGTGTTTGTACCAGCCTGTTACGTCATGAAAATTATAATAAATTGCAAGTTAATGTGACTCCCAGACTTGTGACACAAAACGTTCAGAGTCTGATTGATGTAAGTACCAAATCATGTAGGTATCGCAATTCAAATTACCAAAAAGGCTTCAATTCTCCAAAATGGATTGAAAGAGTGTACTACTTCACAGATTAAAAAAAAGAAAAGGAGTTGGCTTTAAACATTGAAAATGTATTGTAATATATTTGTTTAAATTCATCATGATTATTGATTTTATAGTTATGTAATACATATTTATTATTGTGTGTGTGCATTTGATGCATGTGCCAATTATTAATAACAGCTTGTATTAAAAATCCTTGTTTAATTTACCCAGTTTATCAGAAATATCCACTACAAAATTTTGAAAAATGTACTTCTGAACAACTTCTTCATTACTTTTTAAATCCTGTCGCAATTTTGAGATGTAACTTTTAAATATTCATTACGATTGACATTTGTCCACCAGTTTGGTGTTTTTTTAAAAAATGCAGAAATATCCATAACAAAATTTAGAAAAATGTATTTCTTATAAACAACTTTTTCACTACTTTTTAAATCCTGTCGCAATTTTGGTGGTTAGATGCAGAGGCAGTAACATTTAAATGTTCATTACGATTGATATTTGTCCACCAGTTTGGTGTTTTGTAATATATAAATATATTGCTTATATAAAAAATGCAGAAATATCCATTACAAATAACTCTTTCATTACCTTTTAAATCCTGTCGCAATTTTGGTAGTTAGATGCATTAGCTATTAAACGTTCATTACGATTGATATTTCTTCCAATAAGTTTGGTGTTTTTTTTAATATTACTACTACTAATGTTGGTAGTACAAGTTTTCCTAAAATTCCAATTTTGAAACTGTTCGAACCTTCAGGATTTCAAACTGTTCTAGAACCAGGATTTGGCCGGACATGCGCATTAATATCAGAACTACTAATTCTAGAACGGTTCCGGAACTGTTCAGAACTGGAGGTTCGAACAAACCTATTATCTTGGCATTAGCGACCATATTGTTAGTCCTTATTAGTCAATAATTAAAACAAAAATTCATATTTAGACGTTCCAACAATTCTGTGGTCGGTACTCAAAAGGTCATAAGTCAAAATGTGGCTGAACTGATGTTTTAGCAAATATATTAACAAAAGAAATAAATCTTGGATCTGTTAAAAGCATATGTGTCTACTTACTCTCAAAAACCTAAATTTCAGTCATTAGAAATCGTAACATCTACAAAATATAAGTTTTCTGGTTCGTCAAAAGGCTCTACGTATACTTGTACCCTAGACAATTAAATTTAACTATAATTAAAATATCTTAAGTATACATATCGCTTTGGAACGTTTTCAGGTGAGTTTTTTAAAAAGTCATATGTATACTTATGTCCTTTTAAGAGTGCTGAGTGATGTCACTAATGTACAGTATGTCAACATAAATCCGTATGAGCGATTCAAGTCAGAATCAATTTTAGCTTATGTTTACTTAATACTCTTTTTGTGTCTATTCTTTTGTTTAAAAAGTAGATAATTTTACTTACTTCATTTTAAGAGGTTATGTTTCTTTTTGTTTTGAGCAACTTGGTGCCCACATACCTTTGAAGATAATATCATTATTAATACGTAAGAATACTTTTTATAGCCCTTCGAGTACTAATATATTATATACTGAGTGAAGTGTGTTATTTGGGTCATTATCGAGATGCATAAAACACGAGGAGGCAGAACAGGAAGAATAATGTTGGCCGCTTGCAGAAAAAATAATGTGACTTCAAGAGGTAAGCAAGTTATTAATACTAAGTCTGATAATAATAATAATAATAATAATAATAATAATAATAATAATAATACTAATCTTTATTACCCAACAGGCCTGTGCCCAATAACAGGATAATTATAATCATTTGTGTATACAATTCAATACAATATAATATAAATTTAACTAAAATTCTCAATACGAATTTAAAAAAAAAAGAAAAAAGAAAAATATATGTATATATAATATTCAGCAACGCAGTAATGTTCATCCATATTTAGGCAAAAACATCCTCAAACAGTCCATTGCCCAGACGGGATAACGTATAAATTGGTGCACGTTACATTATGTTTGTCCGTGCAAATGGTACCAAGAAAGTGCATCCATATCTTGTGTTAAATCGCGGGACAAGAAAGGACAACCGCTCAAGTAGTAATGGACAATCAATTTTATTTGACAGGAGCTTATATAAAAACTTTCCACACAGAGTATCTCTCCGGCCGGACAAAGAAGTCATGTCATGACGCGTTAGTGGCTCTTCCTGTGATGTTCCCCTCTCCGTATAAATTCCATCATGTTTAAAAGACAGAAACTTCAAGAATTTTCTGTGTATCCGATCCAAAGGTAAGGTATCACAGGCATATATGGGATACCAAATTAAGGCGGCATATTCTATTTTACTCACAACATATGCAGAGTATAATGACTTAAGCAGTGACATATCTCTGAAGTACTTAGAAATCCGCAGGCTGAAAGCAAGGAGTTTGAAGGCTTCTGAGCATATGCTTGAAATTGTTTGATTTGAAAGTAAGGCTTGAGTCAAATAAGACTCCCAAATCTTTAACTTCTGGTACCATTTTTATGTTAGTGCCGTTAATGAAGTACGCAGATGAACTATTAAGGAAACCACGAGTATACGAAACTACGCAACATTTGTTTACATTCAGCTTGAGTTTATTAGAGTCACACCATTCAACTAGCACATCTAAGTTGTGTTGGAGTTTATTTATATCATCCAATGTTGAGACCTCTGAGTATAGTTTAATGTCATCCGCGTATCCAAGAACAGGGCAATCCATCCTGAGAAGCAAATCATTGATAAATAAGATGAACAATAATGGACCCAGATTTGATCCCTGTGGCACTCCTGAGGCGAGAACGAAGTCATTTGATGAGTAGCCGTTGTAAGTTACATAGCATCTCCTCTGATGCAGATAAGATGTAAGTAGAGAAAAACAGGAGGGAGAGCAACCCAGAGAACTGATTTTGGACATTAAAATTTTATGATCAATCATGTCAAATGCTTGCGACAAGTCCGTATAAATAACATCAACCTGTCCACGTTTGTCTAGAGTTTCGCAGATAAACTGAGATATCGTAGCCAGGTTCGTAACCGTAGAACGACCCGACATAAATCCATGCTGGTTGGGTGCAATAAAAGAAACTGTATGATTATAGATGCAAATATACAGTACTCGCTCATATATCTTTGCAAAATTAGATAATATGGAAATAGGTCTGTAATTAGACAGAGATGTGCGATCTCCTTTCTTATGTACGGGAACGATTCTAGTATTCTTCCAAACTTGAGGGAAAACAGATGTTGTAATGGACATATTGATAATTATTCTCAAAGGCACTGCTAAAATGTATCTACAATCACGAATCAAGAAACTGGGTAATAAGTCATGTCCTGCTGTTTGTTTATTAGGAATATTAGCCATTAATTTAAGTAACTCATCCTCAGTTACCGGTAGGAAGCGATAAGGTAGGGTATTATAGACCATTCCAATATATGTAGTGTCACTGACAACAGCGTACACTGATGAAAAATAATGTGCAAAAGCATTAACAATTTCATTCGGGTCAGAAAAATCGTTGCCATCATCATCATGAAGGCGACCTGGTATTCTAGTAAAGCGACGTTTAGCACGCAAAAAACTCCACAGATTAGAGGGAGATGTTTTAACGGAATTTTCCATATCAATACGATAACGGTGATAGTTAATGTTTATCTGTGTTTTGATTAATCCTCACAGGCGCTTAAATTCATTATAGAATGTTATATTTTTGGTCCTTATCCATTTCTTATGGTAATGATCTTTGACTTTAAGATTAGTTATTATTTCCGAAGAAAACCAAGGCGGATAAGTGGAGTTACATTGTCTTGTATATGGAACATAGAGATCTAGTGTTGAATATAAAGTATTATAGAAGGCGTCCAATGCCTCATGGACATCCAGAAAGTCCATCAAGAAAGACCAGTCAATTTCCTGCAGATGAGAGTATAATGACAAGTAATCAGCTTTTTTGAAATTATATCGCTGATTATTCGCAGATGGAAAACGCCGCACCTGAGTGGGTTGTGAGAGATTGAGCAAAGCTTCAATACTAGGATGATAAGGATCCTCCGATACTACCGGATTCTCCGACTGGAATATGTCAATACTGAGATCAACATTAGATATTATTAGATCCAGAATCTTTCCATCACTATTTCTAAGATCATTATATTGCTTAGCACCAAGGGTATTTAAGAAGTTTTTGAAAATATTTGTTTTGTTGCAATGCTGCTGAGATGACAAGCAAAGCCTAGGAAGATTAAAATCACTAAATAATACAAATGAATTGTTAATTAAAAGTGGCTCCAGGGACGAAGAAAAAACTTCAAGATCCCTCACACGATAGATCAGGAGGAAGATAAGCCAGTCCAACAAGAAATATTGTGTTGTTAACAACACATTTACAGATTAGCAAATCCACCAATGGCACCAATGAACTAACCCGGCTGGTATCAACAACATCAAACAAAATATCACGTCTAAACGCCACTAGAATTCCTCCACCCCTGGAGCGATTCACCGCACGAAAGTTGCGATCTTTACGAACAACATTATAATAATTAGTAAATAGTTCATTGTCATGAATCGAGTCATTTAACCATGTTTCAGTAATTAGTATTATATTAGCAGAAAAGGTAATTACATTATTGAAGAAAGTATGAGTTTTTGTACTTAAACCTCTAACATTTTGATAATACACATTGTATGAAATGGTATGCCTGTTGGGTGAAGCTAGTTTTCCGAATTTTGTCTGATAATTGTTGGAATACCATTCCGATACTTTATCTTTATATTAGTTTCGCCACCCGCAAGACGCTTGTCTAACTCAGATTTTACATATTTGAATACAGCTATTTGTTTAGGTGTGCGATCCGGTGAAATCGACAAATGTGAAAACGTTGAACCATTTCTGATATCTTTAAACTTGGGGAACGTTTTGAGAACGTCAGCAGAAGAGTGAAGCCGAATACGAATTGGCCGAACACGGTGTTGGTTGGTGGAATCATACTTTCCAAGTCTGATTGGTTCAATTTTTTCTACATGAATTCCAATTTTCGTAACTATGCTCTGAACCAAAACAGTATCGCGCTGAATCTGGTCCTGTTTTGTTGATCCATCCTCAGTGTCACCATAAATAATAATATTTCTTGCCGGTTTATTCCTTTCATATATTTCACTAATAATTTCCTCAGTAGCGAGCGAGTCAGAGGAATGCAATGAAGTGGGAACATTGCCACTGGTTAAAGCTGTATACTTTTCCTTCATATCACTAATTTTACTCTACGTCTAGAACTAGGACGCAAAACAAGACATTTAATTTCGGTGTCGGATAATTCAGAACAAAGTATGTGTACGAGTTTGTTACACCCATCACATTTAACAAACTTATCGGCTTCCTCATCTATTGAGACATTACATTTTATGCATAACATATTGTAATAAAATATGTATTCCGTGTATTGATATAGGGAAATAAAAGACGTGGACACACTTCACAAACGGCCGGGCTGATAACCGCTGACTTTCATACAAACAAGAGAGCCGCAGGAAGGAAGGAAGCGGGTGTAAGAAAAAAAACAGTAGGAAATATCAATACACTGTTCATACAATATAAATATTCGCAAAATAATTCAAATAAAGTGAATAGATTGAAACTTCTAATACTTTAGTATTCACAACAACAACAAACAGGTCATAATAATAAACAGAAAGGACAAAAGGCAAATCGTAAGTGCAAGCACCCACGACCACGTGGAAAAAGATAACAAGGAAAAACAAACATAAATAAAAAAGTCAAATTTTAAGTAATTAAAAAACAACAAATTTGTAATAATAACACTGAACTACAACTTTGATTCACTTACATTTAAAACCCAATAAATTTATTGTATTAAAGAGAATTTAGACCGCTATGATGTATACACTTTGCAAGCTCAACTCGGACTATTGAAAATAGCGTACAAAATCGACATCAGCGATTAAATTTCTACGAAAATTAACATGTTTTTCGAGTATTTTTATACGCCAGAATTTAAGAAAATGTTGGGCAATTTTATTATATCAAGAATTCTCCTAATTTTTGCTGTTCGGAAAATTAAATTTCCAAATTTCTGTAAGAACACTGTAATTTATTTTCCTTTTGTGTAATGTGCTTCTTGATATCATTCTATGTTGACTCTTCTTTTTATTGATCTACGACTTATTTCAACACCATCAAATAAACAAATACTCAGTATTCTTATTCAATCATAGGTTGTTTTCATAACTCAAATAAAAGCCTAACTCAAGGATGTAGTCCTCAGCATGAGGAATCCTTTTCTATAATTTCTGGTAAGCTAGAAGTAGTAATCTGAGATATACTGCAAACAAAACTTTTTGTTTTCAGCTAAAGATAATGAGGATAATGCAGACATGTATATTTGTATAACATACTCAAAATTTTGAAATACCCATACCTCGACTTATTATACAAAATACCAATGATGACAATCGTTTCATAGAAACTGATCTCCCAGCATTGACTCCAATATATGAGGTAACTACTAAAGAAACATTTTCTATACACACTTATATGATGCATCTGATATATTACAGAATGAGGAAACAGTAACTGGAAGTGAATGTAATATCGACCAAGATCCCAACTTCGTTCCTACTAACGAAGATGATGACGGAGACTTAGACAATGAAAAAGTAAACAAACCTGAGAAAAATAATAATAAACCACTCACCGCAGAAAAAGTTAGGACCAGAAAGAGACACAGAAATTCGGGAAAGGAATATGTCACAACAAAAGGTATAGTGAAAAGAGCACGAGTTATAAGAAGAGTGGCGTTTCTTGCCAGCTTAATAACTGCTAGCGAAACTAAAATTACAAGGAAAAAGGTAGAAGGAAAGGCTACTAAAAATTGAATGCACACTTTTACTTATTCCTTTGGCATGGGTGGAAATAAAATTGTGGTATGTAAACCTTGTTTTTTGAGTACCTTGGGAGAAACTGAAAAATTTGTATCCTGTACCATGACCAATAAGTTGACTTCCAAGAGTGGCATTACACACAGAGACACACGTGGAACTCATACACCTATTCATAAAACTTCAGAAATGAAATTAGAAGAAGTCAGGAAACACATAAATTCGTTCCCGGCATATCAAAGCCATTATTCCAGAAGATATACTGATAAGAAGTATTTGGCATCAGATTTAACATTAAATAAAATGTATAACCTTTATTGTGACCAATACAATGAGAAGCCAGTGTCAATTAAAATATACTCAAAAGTTTTTCACACTTGGGATTGAAATTTAAAAAACCAAGAAACGATACTTGTTCCAAGTGTGACACTTTGGTTGCGCGGGAAAAATATTCTACCAATGAAGAAGATAAACTCAAGTTGAAGCAAGAACTAGAAGCTCATGTTGCTTCTGTCGATTTGGCACACATATCAAAAAGTCGCGTAAAGCTAGAGGGTTAGAAAATCCTTCCTACGTCACATTTGCATTTGATCTACAGCAAGTTCAGCAAACACCTTCTTTATCAGCGAATAAGATGTTTTATATAAGACAGTTACCAACGTACAACCTAACAATACATAATTGCAGCTCAGGAGATTCAAGTCATTTCATGTGGCCTGAATGCACTGCCGGTAGGGGAGGTTAATGACATCGCTTCTTCCAATACTGTAAAACATGCTGTATTTTACTCAGGCACATGCGGTGGGGAGAAAAAAAATTCACATGTGTCTTCCATGTTCCAATATATTGTCAATCACCGGTGTGAAGTTAGCAACGAATGCCAGCAAAGAATTTTAGTGCGGTTCGCTATATCATGAAGGCGGCAAATCGTTCGAGCAATGTGTGTTTATCATCGATTCTTCAGTTGTAAGAGTATTGTATGGTACAGCAATGTTCACTATAAGTTACTAATGACCACATGAGACTCCTCGAAGCAGAAAAAGTTCAGGGATCTAAATATTGAAAAAGAAATATTTTCGTTGCTATAGGTATACAACCTCGACACGTCCGTTATTAATTTTTGTGCCACGATGAAATTTTAAAAACAGGTTTCTATCGACAAAAGGAACATATCCACAGAAAGAAATTTTTAAAATCAGAGGGTTTAGGGATGAAAAAAGATATTTTCGTTGTTATAACATATACACCCCCGATATCTCCGTTATTAGCTTTTGTGCCACGATGAACTTTTCACAGCAGGTTTCTATCGACAAAAGGAACATATCTACAGCAAAAAAAATTTCAAAAATTAGAGGCCTTGGGGATGAAAAAAAATATTTTCGTTGTTATAATATATACACCCCCGATATCTCCGTTATTAGCTTTTGTGCCACGATGCACTTTTCACAGCAAGTTTCTATCAACAAAAGGAACACATCCACAGAAAGAAATTTTTAAAAATCAGAGGCCTTAGGGATGAAAAAAAATATTTTCGTTTTTATAACATATACACCCCCGATATCTCCGTTATTAGCTCTTGTGCCACGATGAAATTTTCACAGTAGGTTTCTATCGACAAAAGGAACATATCCACACAAAGAAATTTTTAAAAATCAGAGGCCTTGGCGATGAAAAAAAATATTTTCATTGTTATAACATATACACCCCCGATATCACCGTTATTAGCTTCTGTGCCACGATGAAATTTTCACAGCAGATTTCTATCGACAAAAGGAACATATCCACATAAAGAAACTTTTAAAGATCAGAGGCCTTGAGAATTAAAAAAAATATTTTCTTTGTTATAACATATACACCCTCGATATCTCCGTTATTAGCTTTTGTGCCACAATGAAACTTTCACAGCAGGTTTCTGTCGACAAAAGGAACATATGCACAGAAAGAAATTTTTAAAATCAGAGGGTTTAGGGATGAAAAAAGATATTTTCATTGTTATAACATATACACCCCCGACATTTCCGTTATTAGCTTTTGTGCTACGATAAAATTTTCACAGCAGGTTTCTATCGACAAAAGGAACATATCCGCAGAAAGAAATTTTCAAAAATCAGAGGTCTTGGGGATGAGAAAAAATATTTTCGTTGTTATAGCTTATACACCCCCGATATCTTCGTTATTAGCTTTTGTGCCACGATGAACTTTTCACAGCTGGTTTCTATCAACAAAAGGGACATATCCACAGAAAAAAATGTCTAAAAATCAGAGGTCTTAGGTATGAAAACAAATATTTTCGTTGTTATAATATATACACCCCCGATATCTCCGTTATTAGCTTTTGTGCTACGATGTACTTTTCACAGCAGGTTTCTATCGACAAAAGGCACATATCCACAAAAAGAAATTTTCAAAAATGAGAGGCCTTGGGGATGAAAAAAAATATTTTCGTTGTTATAACATATACACCCCCGATATCTCCGTTATTAGCTTTTCTACCACGATGAACTTTTCACAGCAGGTTTCTATCAACAAAAGGAACATATCCACAGGAAGAAATTTTTAAAAATCAGAGGCATTGGGGATGAAAAAAATATTTTCGTTGTTATAACATATACACCCCCGATATCTCCGTTATTAGCTTTTCTGCCACGATGAACTTTTCACAGCAGGTTTCTATCAACAAAAGGAACATATCCACAGAAAGAAATTTTTAAAAATCAAAGGCCTTGGGGATGAAAAAAAATCGTTGTTATAACATATACACCCCCGATATATCCGTTATTAGCTTTTGTGCCACGATGAACTTTTTACAGCAGGTTTCTATCGACAAAAGGAACATATCCACAGAAAGAAATTTTCAAAAATCAGAGGCCTTGGCGATGAAAAAAAAATTTCATTGATTAATATAATTTATTATTGTATTTAAGGTATTAGTATATTATGCTAATTAGGCTATAGTATTAAGAAAAATAATATAAAAAATCTATAAATATAGCAGTAAAACTATAAGTATAAGCTAAATATTTTTTTTTTGTTTGACAGTCATGCTTTAACTAAAATTATATGATACATAATAAAATACATATTAACAATGGAGAGAATCCCAATGAAAGTAATTTTAATAAATAATAATAATAATAATGAGCATAAAGGACGCTAGGAAAGAAAAATACAGTGAATGTTTAGATGTATAATCGTAATTTTGTAGAAAATATACATTAACATGATTTGCCTAGAAGTTACCATCTTTTCATGAGTAAAAATTTAATTGATTGTTCTATGCTAGAGAATATTAATTTCCATGTAGCAAGAATTGCCATGCGATACATAAAAGTCTATCTAATGACAAATTAAATTAATCCATATTAAATATGGAACTAGTCCATGCCGCTGTTCTTTAAAATATGAGTGAGTCTTGTCTTCGCTAATAGACAGCAAGTAAATACTACAAGCGAGACTGCTATACATGTTTACACTATTTAGTACATATATAACAAGAAATGACTTACGTGTATGAGCAAAGAAGCAGAAGAAATGGTTAACAATAATCACATTTCCTTTACACCAACATACAATACACAAGAATACCAAAGACACCAGGATAAATTTTAAATAATAATGATTGAATAATAAAGTAAACAGTAAAATTTACTTTTAGCGGACTTTATTTTGTGATAGTTTTGAATTGTCGGCACAATTCACAAGTCTAAGTAGTATGTTCAGATACAATGTTGCCAGAAAAGCACTGCGTACAGAATATTCGGTGACACGATAAACATGCAATAAAGTGTATTCTCTTGGACAATCCACAATAAAGACAAACATCTTTTTTAATACTGTCTGAATTATGAATAATCATTTTTAGTAGAGCTAGTCTGTACTCAGTGGGCGTAGATGGCAAAAATTCTCTTTTGCAACTATCCTATGCAGTATTTGTAAAATAATGACTCCACAATTAAAAGAATCTCTTTGAGGTGGAAAATCATTATCCATTTTAACTGTCCAGTTTGTGAGTTTCAAGCAGGTTCCCAGATATATATTGTATTTTTTTAGGAATGACAGGAATTTTGCCTTATATTGTTCAGAAATTTCTGGTGTTGCATGCCGAGGGTCGTAAAACTTAAAGTCTAATGTTGAAAAATTTGCAACTGCCATTACCCAATGATTACCAGATATAAGAAATGGAACAACAAGGCTTGATTGTAATCTTGGTCGGGCTTTGATTTTATTTTTTAAAGTTTCGTCATTATTATCGATGTTGTTGAAAGCAGGTATTTTTTCTGATTCAAACACAATAAATGATCCTTCATCAGAAGATAAAAGTGTCGTTTCCTGTATGTTAATTTTTTTTAATATAATTTCCATGCATATATCAATTAGCCAATTTGAAAGCCATTTATCAGCCGATCTGCCAACTATTCCTGTCAATCATAAAAATTCATCAATGTCTATTTCATTAACAACTGCTCTTAAAGAAAAAAATTTGGCAATTACATAATTTTTGTCCTTGTTTGAACTTATTTTGTTATAATAATTAATGTCATTGACTAAACCGTTATTTAAAATTGCAGGAAAATGATCGTTTTTGTTTAAAAGAGTAGTGCTGTGTCGCAAGGGTAATTTGTCTTTTAAAAACTTAATTTGAATTCCTCGAAAATAATTAAAAGTAGGTTTGTATTTCTTCTGCCACACTTCCTCTGAAGATAGTCCAACGTTATTGTCATTTTCTTTTGTACTTTTGATTTTCAAATTTTTCTTTGCCAAACTGCGACTACCCATACCTAATTTAAATTCTTTATAAATAAACAAAACATGTTTCTGTGAACTACGAATTACGTGGGACGGTTTAACCTAACGTTTCCCTTTCAGAAGTGTGTGTTTCAAAATATTGTTCTAATTTTCTACTGTCGCATTACTGTATCGAGTTATATGATTAGACGTTTCTGTTGACATTAGCCCTGACCACAAAGACAAATATGATATGTATTTTTTTAAATTAAGTTTTGATAATCGGAATTCAAATAAATATTTGGTTTGCTGTCTTTATCTGATCTACTTATTAATGACAAAATATTTTTAAATTCTATGTGAAATGGGCTTTTCTTGAATCAGATTTTCTCACTTATTATATCGCCTTTATCAACACCTTCGTCATAAATAATATTTTCTTGTGCAGCCATTTCTTCAGTAAACAGCAATTATACATTTTTTAACGCTTTTACACATTGACTACATTGATACTTGCAAAGCATGAGAGTGGCTAAGTTTTCGTACCAGCATCTAATATATTTTATTTTTGTTAAATGAAAAGCAATAGTCATAATTTCTTTTAGAACCTTCTTGCTTTTAATATTACTGAAATGCTTATCGATGTCCGTTTAAATAATGTTTAAAAAATGTGAACAGCAAATACGCAATAATCCAACATGTTTTATAGTATCTTCTTGTTTGGTTAAACAGTACTGATATGTTTTATTTAAAAAATCTATTACGGACATGCTATTCCAAAAGTATGTGATGGCATTTATAAAAGCTAAACTAAAATCAATTAATACTAATTGTATGTGTATGTGTAATGTGATGGCATTTATAAAAGCTAAACTAAAATCAATTAATACTAATTGAAAAGGAGGCCAGTGAATTCCGAAAGATTCAGCTAAAATTTTTGAAATTTACTAAAAATTTGCCTATTGCTGTTGCATCATGTAATGAGCCACCTCTCTCAAATAATGGAATAACCCTTCCTGATATTAATTTTATAACTCCACAATAGTAATAGGTAAGCCGTTTTTTTACATGGGTGTCTTGTCTAAAGATACTAGCAGTAGCATCGAAGTATAAAATTGGCAACTGTTTCTCATTTTTTATAAATAATTTTAATATTTCAATTTGTTTTGAACTATAAATTTCAAAATCGTACGGCTCTGACACCTTCTGTATATATCGGTGGTTTTCATGTTCCCGCCTCATCAAAATAAGGTCTATAATGTTATCTTTATTTCTGTCTAGTGCATGCAAAGTTTCACAGCGGGCTTTTCTGATAACTGCATCAGATTTCTTTTTTTTTGGTAATTGTAGCAGCTAAGAATATTTCTGTTAATTTTTCTAGTTATTCTAGAAATGTATGACAGAGGCTTCTCAGATTTTAATTCTTTCTGTGTAAGTTTCTTCACTAAATAAATTTTTAGAATTAACCGGTATAACGCTTTTGCCTGTTATTTCATTTTCGTATTTCAAATGTAATTTTAATGCACAATGTTCGATTTGAATATCTTCGGGAGTGATATTGAAAGAAGACTGCATTGAACTATAAGATTTAATTCGTTCATTGGTTTTACCTTCGCTGCCATCATTATGTTGACTTTCCATTGGACTCGCATGCAATTTTTCAGTGTAATTTCTTACACAAAAATCTACTTCTCGATTGTTACAAACATATTGAGTTTCAACAGGACGCAGGTCACCTTCCCGAACATCAGACCTGCCTGTATTCTTGACTTCAATATTATCGCTACCCACTATCAGGCTTACTGATAATGGGTAGTGATTTGGATTCGTTGTTTTTTTATCACCCTCTTGGACAAAAATAAGATGAAGCATAAAGTATTTTAAGAAACAGATACTTACGATTACACTATAGAATAAATAAACACAATTGATAACTAACATCATTGAAATGTAAATATGCGCCCTTCCTTTATGTAAATCACAAAAAAAAAATGCCGTAAATACAGTGGTAGTACTAGATTCCGCTTCGACAAAGTGTGTATGAAATAGAACAATTAATAAGGCCGCGCTTCTTTCATATTGAAAATATATACGTTTTTTACTTGTCTGCTTAATAAAAATTTAAATAATTTTACTTCAGAAATTAACATATTACACTCAACCTTTAAGCATCCTACCTTATTTCCTTTATTAATACTTATTTTTATTACACAGTTAAAGACTGCTTATTTAGTTTAAACTTGTTTGAGGTATTTACAGTGCCGGTTTAGGCTTGTAAGATTCCAGTAAGAGTACATATACTTTCTTTTTTCTGTCTTTAGATAGAAACATTTTTCTACTATTTTCACACCAACCGAATTTCTGTATTTATAAACATTTCCCAAACTGTTTATATCTCTAAATTAAGCTAATACATACATCCATCACTTACAAGCAAAAGGAATATATCCTCATAGTACTAATCTTACCACGAAAATATTTTTCTCTCATCTAAACTCTTTGAAATTCCATCTGGAACAAAGGAATTTATCGTGAATCGCGCCACTAAAGCTAACAATGGAAAAGTTGGGGGTGCACATTTCATATCAAAGACAAGGTCTCCGATTTTCGAAATTTCTTTCTGCTGATATGTTTTTGTGGATGATAGAGACCTACTGTGAAAATTTCAACGTGGTACAAAAGCTAATAACAGAAATGTCGAGGGTGTATATGTTATAACAACGAAAATATTTTTTTCATCCCAAGGCCTCTGATTTCTACAAATTTCTTTCTGTGGATATGTTCCTTTTGTCGATAGAAACCTGCTGTGAGAAGTTCATCGTGGCACAAAAGCCAATAACGGAGATATCGGGGGTGTATATGTTATAAAAACGAAAATATTTTTTTCATCCCTAAGGCCTCTGATATTTTAAAATTTTCTTTCTGTGGATATGTTCCTTTTGTCGATAGAAACCTGCTGTCAAAAGTTCATCGTGGCACAAAAGCTAATAACGGAGATATCGGGGGTGTATATGTTATAACATTGAAAATATTTTTTTTTCATCCCCAAGGCCTCTGATTTTTAAAAACTTCTTTCTGTGGATATGTTCCTTTTTTCGATAGAAACCTGCTGTGAAAATTTTATCGTGGCACAAAAGCTAATATCGGAAATGTCGAGGGTGTATATGTTATAACAACGAAAATATTTTTTTTCAACCCCAAGGCCTCTGATTTTTGAAAATGTCTTTCTGTGGATATGTTCCTTTTGTCGATAGAAACCAGCTGTGAAAAGTTCATCGTGGCACAAAAGTTAATAACGAAGATATCGGGGGTGTATATGTTATAACAATGAAAATATTTTTTTTCATCCCCAAGGCCTCTGATTTTTGAAAGTTTCTTTCTGTGGATATGTTCCTTTTGTCGATAGAAACCTGCTGTGAGAAGTTCATCGTGGCACAAAAGCCAATAACGAAGATATCGGGGGTGTATGTGTTATAAAAACGAAAATATTTTTTTTCACCTCCAAGGCCTCTGATTTTTAAAAATTTCTTTGTGTGGATATGTTCCTTTTGTCGATAGAAACCTGCTGTGAAATGTTCATCGTGGCACAAAAGCTAATACCGGAGATATCGGGGGTGTATATGTTATAACAACGAAAATATTTTTTTCATCCCTAAGGCCTCTGATTTTTTTAAATTTCTTTCTGTGGATATGTTCCTTTTGTCGATAGAAACCTGCTGTGAAAAGTTCATCGTGGCACAAACGCTAATAACGGAAATGTCGAGGGTGTATATGTTATAACAACGAAAATATTTTTTTTCAACCCCAAGGCCTCTGATTTTTGAAAATTTCTTTCTGTGGATATGTTCCTTTTGTCGATAGAAACCTGCTGTGAAAAGTTCATCGTGGTACAAAAGTTAATAATGGACGTGTCGAGGGTGTATACCTATAACAATGAAAATATTTCTTTTTCAATATGTAGACCCCTGAATTTTTTTCTGCTTCGAGGAGTCTCATGTGGTCATTAGCAACCTATAGTGAACATTGCTGTACCATACAATACTTTTACAACTGAAGAATCGATGATAAACACACATTGCTCGAACGATTTGCCGCCTTCATGATATAGCGAATCGCACTAAAATTCGTTGCTGGCATTCGTTGCTAACTACACACCGGTTTGTCAACCAACATCCTTCCATAGAAACTATAGACCACAAGTTTCTCGTGCCAGGGCACACCCATTTAGAATGTGACGCCCTAATAGAAAAACAAAAGAAAAGTGTTCATTTGACATTCACATTCCAAGGGACTGGTATCAACTGGTGAAAACAGCTAGTTAGAAAAGAAAATTTAAAGTTGTTGTGATGGATCAAGAACATTTTCTTGCATTTTCTGATATTTCTGGAAAAGGTCCGCTTCATCATAAAAATAAGGCGTTCCAATGGCGCTCAGTTTGCTGGCTACGCTACAGAAAATCTTCAACAACTGTGCATTATAAATTCAGTGTGAATGAAGAAGAAGAGTTTAAAGAGATTAGCTTTTTCAAAAAAGTTCAGAAACTAAATAATTTGCAAAATTTCAAGCTGAGATTGATGTACCAATCCACGACCAATTTCTCAGAAGAAAAAGGAAAATTTATTAGAAACAGTCCAATTACTGGATAAAGATGTCCAAGATTATTACATAAATATGAAAGTACACACTGGACTTAGAAAAGATACTGACCCTGGTATTGACAGGTACTTTTCAGATGAAGAAGACGCGTAAAATTAGTTATAATTTTATTACTGATATCTGATAACCATGATATTATTAGTTTTGATTTTTGTGGAATGAAATATTTAATTATAGGTATTCTTCAGTTTATATATAAATTGTAGGTTTTTACGTACTTTTTTATAAATTTCATGTAAGTTTTATTGGTATTAAGTAAAAGTTGTTTGCATTTTCTTTTATAATGTTTCTGGACTGTTTTTGTTCATTTTCAAACTATTCTGTTAGGTTCAAACATACTTAGTCCTTTATAACGTCCCGCTGTTTCAAGAATCCGTATGTGATAAGTTGATTTACATCCTTTTCACTGGTGAGCACAGAACGTTTAGTGATCATTATGTCAACTTAAGTCATTTTAACGGTGTCAACATTAACATTAATTATTACCGAGGGGTAAACCACTGGGGAAAATTTGTTCTATAGGGACATCCCCATACATCCTCCGTACATCCCCATACATCCCCGGACATCCTCGGACATCCCCAGACATCCCGGACATCCCTCGAACATCCCCGGATATCCCCCGGACATCCCCGGACATCCTCAAACATCCGAGAACTATACTAGTCGGTATTACTATACTTTAAGTGTATGGTCGAGTGTATTGTACTTCTCGAGATACTTCTATATGCTCAACTACTCTCCCTTTTTTATTTTAAGGTAAAATCGCTGATCATTTGTATTATATTTAGAATGCTTTTATTTTGATTTTATTCGAATAATAAATAAAGGAGTTAGAGCAAAAAAGAACATTTATTATTGCAGTCACTTAACAACATTAAACCAAAAAATAAGTTAGGAGCAAATAATAATATATAAAAATTATGAAGAAACATATACATAATTATTTATTTCCGTTTATCGAACGTTTATTAACTTTAATCTCATTATATGTATTCTTAAGATGTCTATAACTATTTTCCTGTAAAGTATAAATAACAGTGTACTCTTTAGAGGACGACGGTTGTTTGGTTAAAGCTAAAGGCCCCATAATTAAATATTCCTTATGGACATTTGCAACGTCGTTTTCTTTGGGCCAAGTAAATTTATTTATTCGTCTGATTTGCTTGGGAAACTTCATTTTAAACATACGATCGTTGATCATTTCTTCCATTTTTCCTACATACCACCGTTCCTCATAAAACACCCCGTAATAATTCCCTGGTTTAATAAAAATCGAGTTGGCTTGATCTGGTTCAAAGGTGATTTCTTCTATTTAGGTGTTTGTAGACTGATCATAAACAAACTCCTTTTCATCGCAACTCGAGGAACAAGATGATGAACTCGATGATGAAGATATGTTGTATGATATTTGATGCGATTTTTCGTTTCCATTACAGCCAAAAATATATTTCTTTTGTGGAAATGATGATTTTGGCTTAGGTTGTTTATGAGAAGAATACGAAGGTGAATTATTTAACAATCTTCTTAATCGATCTGTGCTAATTTTATTATGATTTTCCTCTAGTAGCCAACAGAGTGTGGATTTCTTTATCACAACAGACTTGTCGCCTACATTTACTCTAACAAATTCATTTCTTTCTAATTTCACATACATATTATTTTTAGAAAAATCTTTAACGTTTAAAGTACTATTATTTATTTGCGAAATATCTTTTAAACTTAGCGTTCGTAATATTTTGGTATCAATGTTATTTTTGGAGTACATTTCTAGGTTTTCTAGCATTCTAGTATCTTCATTTTCACATTTTGATGCTATATATACTGTTTCTTCATCTTCACTGCTTTCATATATTTCCGAATGTTTTTGTATTAAAGAACATAGGAATAGTGTAGCAGCAGTTTGAATCAACTTTCATTCCTAGATTGTCAGTGTCACCTAGTGCTTTTTCTAGAGCTTCTTTACAATTGCGGCAATGACTTCATCACTAAAATTTTTTAGGTCTTGATCTTCTACTTATAGATTATACTGATTATCGGTTTTCTTGACTTCTCTAGGAAAAATGACAGTGTCCTTAAGGTCATTAACCACATTGTTTATGGCTTGAATTCTATCTAATCATTGAATAATATCTTTCATACTAAAGTTTACCTTTGTCGAAAAAGTCGAAGTCATAGACCGTGTGCTTCGAAATGTCTATTCGCAGACTTGACTACTAAAGAGCCAAAGAAGAAACATATTTTGGGAGAGTTTATCATTCATTTGAAATGTCTTGATAAGATTAATTAAAGAATGAGCGTTCAGCTCAATACATAAATATGTATTAGATGTTATAAAATTTTTACTTAGATTATACGTTGCGTGTTGAATAATCGACTGTCTCCAAATTCGCAAACAGAAGACACTGTACCAAATGTTGTATAATCTGTCCCTAGTGGTCATATTTTTCTCTATAAACGACATAATTGCAGCATGCATTACTCTGAAATAGAAAATAGTTCCGTTACTTTCAGGAACATTTTGTAGTAACGAGCATACAGCAGGTTTTCTAGCTGCTTCATAATTCATTTAGTCTTCTGCTTTCAAATTGGATTTTATCAAAAAGTGTTTCTCTTTAGAGAACATGTCTATTACTTGATATAAATGTTCTGGTGTAATGATGTAATTGCCAATAGGCAACGTGATTCCAGGTTTAAGAATATGCATTCTTAACTTGGTAGCTATGTGCACACTATCTTGAACAAATCAAGCGGAATTGAGATTATTTTTACAATATCAAGCATTAAACCATTCCCAGGAATAAGAGTCGTTATCTTTTCCGCTAGAAGCATGGCATTTTTCCTCATCGCTTTTAAAAGACGTGTATCGCCATCTGCTGAAAATCCTATAATAGATATACCACAACTGGCTGTCCTGTTTTGAATTTCCTTCCATCTGCTTTGAACGTCAACATAATTAAATTTGTTGTCTGTCCCATAGATCGCAAGACAATATGGTGGAGCCAATTCTGATAGAGGTTGCGCCATTATAACATAAGCATAGCTGGATTTTGTAGAATCAAGAAAATATTGTTGCATTATTTTTGCAGAACTTGTGATGTATGTATTGGTTTGGGGACGACCATTCACTAAAGGAAGTGTAATTCCAACGAGTTTATTTGTTTTCTTATCGTACTCAATTTTACCTGTGATTCTTGTAGCATCTTCACTCAGCCACACTATTTTAGCTAGCTTTCTTTCTTCTAAAAATCTATTTAATCCTTCGTAGTCAAAAACTCCCTCCTCAATTTTTTTCGAGGTTTATCTGTGCGTATCGATTCAAACAAGTTATTGAAGGGATTGCGTTTTTCAAATTTGCATATAGCGTTTCATAAAGTAACCTACCCCCCACGTATAACAAGTATACGCTAAATTTTTTTGAGAGTGTCATCATATTTGTTACGATGGGCAGAATTACCTGACTTCTGAAGTGATATATCCATTAACATTTTTAGTAATTGCTGATACCTATTTAGGGGGTGATTGTCTTCTAAAGAGTTATCGTATCGGAATTTAAGTAAACCTCCATGAGAGTTTTGTTACAATTTGAATTATCAGCAATAACTTTTGTAATTTTATCAATAACTGAAAAAAAGGGGGTGATTGGTGGTTGTTTTTCAGCTTGCTCTAGCGCTCGTTTTCTCCTTTCAGATCGTTGATATTTTTGACTCTCCCGTTTGTGGCTAACGAGGTGGCTATGTATTTTATGTTGTAGGACTTGTGACGTAGTGGGACCATCATTGAGTGTAGCTGCTGGTAATGACATCTCTGAATGTGCGTTTCCAGTTGTATTCCTCGCAGTCCCTGGCGAAAGGGCTATATTTTGTAAAATTTTAAATTGTTTAGTGCCTGTCTCATTATCTGTGGTATTAGCTGACTGAGTTGGGGAGAAATAACTTTATAGAGTGCGAGTCTGAGCTTCTTGTAGCGTCTTCTTCAGCTCGTTTAATCTTGAAGAATTGAAAGTTTGAGGATTCTCATTTAAATGCTTTTTAAGTGTTTATGCATGTTGCGATAAATCCACCGTCTTGTGCAGTTTGAATTTTTTGCATATTTCTTTATTTTAATTTTTATGCCACACAGACACTTTACTATACAAAATAGTTCGCTTTTCGTGTCTACTTTTGTTTCAAACACAAAGCCATCGTACTTTTTTTTTATTAAGTTCCAATTACCGTCACTGTGACATTGGGACTGCAACCATACTTGTCCTGGAAATTACTCTAGTTTCTTCTGTCAAGTTGTTACTGACAATAGGGGCATGTTCAGATCAGCCAGTCTTTAATTTAGATTTTTCGGGGTCTGTTTGTACTACAAATAAAATAAGAAACGATAATAGTTGAATCAATAACTACTTTGTATGTACTTACCGTCATAAGCTTCAAGAAGTGGACCGACAGTTGTAATTTCATTCTTAAATTTATCTTTGAAAAACTTAACAACTAGATAAATTATTTGTTTATGCCCAGGTACAAACTGAAAACATTGTGGTTTCAAATGAAAAGCTCCAAAATAATCCTTATATTGGTCTTCAGGAATAATTGACGGTACAACGTCTTGACAGAAATGTTCAATCTCCTGGATGGTTACGTCCGAAATTTCCGAAAGTAGTCTCCCATTATTAAACCCATTTATGTTTAAAATGTTTCTAATACACTTCGGAGCACTTATTTTTAATTTCTCTTCGACTTCGGCAAAGCGACCTGCTGTATCCATTTTACACCAAGTAGCTATCATTAAAAAATGTAAAAAGCCCCGTTCTATATATAACAAAATATCTATATTGTAAACTTACCTAAATTACGTGTATATAGTTTGAATCTGCAATTTATCTCTAAATTATTTAACCAACCGTTCACCACATATACACGATGTCAACACGAGGTTAGGATTCTCATGGTTTCTCGTGTCAGATGATATAAAGAAGACACTGTGCTTGTGCATGCGCATGCGTCGTGATATGAATTGAATGTGTACATCCCCGGACATCCGCGGACATCCTTTTATGTGTACACTAAACATTCCCAGTGGTTTACCCCTCGATTATTACTAAAAAGGATATAATTAATGGTTTTCTACCAAAATAAATAGCTTCTTTCAAACAAAAATATATATGCCGTGACTAAACATAAAAATTAATTAAAATCAACTAAAACAATGTTACGAGGCACATTTATCGAGAACATGTCAAATTTTCAACCTTGTTTTCCCGTAAACATCAAAAATGTACTTATCACCTTTTGAGTGCTGACCACAGAATTATTTATTGTCTTCTTCAGTAGTTGCCTTTTATAGATACAATACATTAAAAAAATTGTTTTTAATTACAAAACAAACATACATAAGTATTTAGTAATAAATAAGATTGGAAATCTTTCATTTTTTCTATCAAAAACTTGGCATGAGCAACTTCATTCTTTCCTTCTTTTTTTCCCCTGCTTTTGTATTCTAATTTGAATTAAGAGGAGCGTTTACCTATCGAAAACTATGGCCCCGTAAGGCATCGCCGTTTTGCGTTTTTTAAATTTATTTTGTAATTTTAGAATCTCAAATTTGGGTTAGCGATGCTAAAGGCATAAATTTATAATGTCAAGGCCAGTTTTTGTACTAATTTATTTTCCTAAAAAAGTTATGTGTTTTAGAAATAACCACAAAAACGCATATATTTGATTAATATCTAAGTCTGGCACATAAAAGAAAAAAACAACCTCTACGCGCCACCTGCACATTTGATAAACGATATAAAAAAAATTAAATTTATGTAATTATATTTGAAGATAAAAAATTGAAAATAGTAAACATTGTCACACACATTTCACACAAGTGTTTTTGGAAGCAATCCCATCGTCTATCCCCACTTTACGGTATCTCTACCGGGCCTAGCGAAGACGCAAATCTATCGAATCGGTCGGCTATTGCAGACTTGAATCCGAACGACAGACAGTGTTTGCAATTAGAAAGAAATGCACCTATAATATTGGAGTGTATATAACAGGCGGGCAAGCGGAAATTGAATTATTATAAAATATCAACAAAACAAAAAAGTAAATATGCATGTCGAATGAAAAATCAAAATACCACATAAGTAATTTTTAATCTAGAATTTTATTTACATTATTCTGATATTTGTTAATTCAATTTAGTTTAACTAAGTACCATAATACCATAATATATTGAAGACTTGAATCCGAACGACAGACAATTTTTGCAATAAAAAAGAATTGCAATACCTATACCTATACTGGATACTGGAGTGTATATAACAGATGGGTAAGCGCAAATCGGATTATTTTAGAAAATCAACAAAACAAAAAAGGAAATATGCAAGTGGAATGAAAAGTCAAAATTCGACAAAGTAATTTTTGGTCTACAACTCACGCTTTCCTTCGTCTCTCACCGTTACCCCTCAGGTGTTTCGTTTGTCCTGATATAACTCCCTCTGAAAATATATTCCTAGAAACATGTATAATAGGTATAATAAGCATGCTATGAATTAAAACAATACAATAACGAGGACGCTCAAAAAAGGAAGAAGTAAGAGGGGTAGAAGAAAGGTTGTTCCAAAAATATTATTCAAAAGTGAACTATTAAATAGTTAAAATACGTTTATAAAGTGTAAAAAATATTAAGAAAGTATTGTACCAGATAAAAGAATAAAGAATCTGCATTTGTAAAGTGTCAGTCGCTATAAGAAAATATATTCCACAAACAGCCGAACCAATTGTAACCAGAACAAATTTCTGTTGATATAAACGACCACCACTAGACAGCAAAAGTATCCCATCTAACCATGCTAGATACGTGTGCCATTTGCGTACTAGAGATTTGTACGTGCCATTTACCTACAAGGAAACGGCTGATCCCGGGCCAGGTAGCCGGACTAATTACTCGGAGTGCTATTTGCGTACAACTACAAGATTTTAAATGTGTATTTAAATTATTGTATATTCTACGAAACAATATTATAAGGTACTAGTTGTATTATTATTATTTGTTATCTTGTAGATCGGTTTCTAGTTTTATTAAATTTGCCCTTTGAGTTTCAAACCAATTTACTCTGCGCTTTAGGAAAAAAAAATCTTCCCTTCACACTTCCACACTCTATCCAGGCTTAGGACTGGCAGCAATCAGCTGGCGTGTTAAAAAGTTTTTATTTCAGGAAATTTATAATTTCCGCGTCATTTTAATATACAATATGTACAGATGTATGTATATACATATTCTTAGTGACTAGAGGTGGGCAAAACGGTTCATTTCATTGACCCGGCTCACACGGTTCAGCTCCTCATTGTGAGCCGGGTCCCGGAACCGGCTCATTTGCACCGTGTGGATCCGTAATAGCATACCGTTCCAGGAACGTGTAGGACATGTAATACTCGGCGCCGTCGCGTCGGCTCAAACGAACCGGGATTATTTAGGCTGCGCGTACACCAATTATACAAAATGTTTGACAAACAATTTATTTGAAGCTATAATGCACACAAATTTGACAAATTATCAGATTGTTGTATACAAATTAAGCAACGACCCAAGTGAGCCGAGATCCGGTTCATTGAAATTTAGTGAACCGGCTCCCTCGGTTCCCTGCTGGGATTCTGTTCACTGAACCGGTTCGTTCGCGAACGACCCTCCTCTATTAGTGACTAGTCTAGTTTTGCCACGTAAGCTAAGGAGTTTAAACAATTTTTAATGTCTTTCGTTACATAATACGATTAAACTATGTTTGAAATTCTATTATCCATCCTGATGTAAGTCAATTTCCTTCTTTTTCCTTCTAAGTTTAACTCATTCCGTTTGTATAAAAGTCACTTTGTTGAGCTTCTGTTTTTAAACAATTTATTAAATCAAATATTCGCGGATGAAATATATTGACAGCATGATTTAAACGGTTGTTCCATTCTTCGACTGCGTTATTTGTACGATATAATCTGTTGTTACAATTCCACATTTTAGTAGTAATAACTAGGGAGCAGAATCGAGCGAGTCATGACTCATCGTCCATGGGCGCGCTATTGAAATGTTGTATTTTTAAAGAGGTTTTAATTTTATTTATATAATTGAATAACAAGTGGCTGGTGATTATAAAATACAAACTACCCTACTATTTGTTCATTTTCTCTTCTGTAAGACTTGTTCTCTTTGAATTAAGTACATCCTCGTAGATAGAAAACGTCCCTTCTACATTAGCATACACAATTGCCGCAATGTTATTAAACCTGGATTTCTATTAAAAACTGCGTCTAAGTCACTTGGAATTATTAATAGCCACATCTAATGTGGTTAATCCATTTTTAGTTTCTTATACATAGTATAAGGAAGTATTGTGAAATTTTCGATCTCGAGATTTTTGCAGATGTCCACGTTTTGAAGTCCCCTGATACCGAAAAAGATGTTTTTAAAAAATGTCTGTGTGTCTCTATGTGACCACGATAACCGCTGTAGATATCAATTCCAAATTTTGTATTTACGTGTCTAATCTCCCTCTTGAGATCTGAGTAGTTTTTCAGTAAAATCGGTAGACCGGAAGTAGCAGTTTACTTCAGTGAAAAAATTTAATTTTGCCAATATTTCGTCAACTACTAAATTTAAAGTGACATTGGCAAGTTTCAAATTCTTAAATTTCTTCTTCCCTTTGGCTCCATCCCAACTAAACAAGTTGCCTGTTTCGTTTGTAAACATCTTGTACATTAATCTCTTCACTGTTTCGGACAAATCACTACCTCCCACGCGTCCTAGGTATTTGATCTAAAATAGCAAAATTGGAGAACATAATTAATAACTAAATAAATTACAAAAAGGGGCAAAACCCTAAAACCAAATCACTTGTGACAAAGTTAGCATCATCAGGTCAATGGAATGGAAAGCATTGTCCCAAGTGATTTTAATTGTTGTTTTGGGGTTTTGCTTTATGTAATTTTTAAATTAATTACTATAATAGGAAAACTATATAAAAATTGTAGTCCTACTTACCAATCGTTTTTGTGCAACATCACTGTCTAATACATTTTCCAAATTATTTAATTTTTCTATGTCCAAAGGAAATATATTGATAAATTCATGATAGTCATTTTAGTCAGATTCAACGTTATCTCTATTATTTTTCGCAAGGTCGCCCAATGCAACTTCTAAATCGTTTACCTTTATGTTGGGTAAGTTAAGTTTCCTCAAAACTTGCACATTAAATTCTGTAAAAACAAAAATGTCTAAAAAAACAATTAAATATATAAAAGCTTACCAGAGTTATCAGCTCGCATATTTTGTAAAAGTTCCAAAATTCGCGCTGAGATGGATTCACTCGAATGCTTTGATATGGAAGACTCTTTCTGTTGATTCCGATAAGACACCAGATTCTGACGCACATATGAATTTCTATCCTCAAATAATCTGGTAGGAGTGTCTACATATATACTTTTTGTTTCTAAACGTCTAAAATCTGCACTTGCTGCCGAAGACTCCAAAAGTTGATCTCGATGTGACATCTGATGCGTATGTGAACCTCTAAAACAAATATAATGTTTAACACTGTCATAAACCATGAGATGTTCAATATTCTTACTTTTCTGTATAATGTTCGCCTATCATTTTTTTCCAATTGCCTCGACTAAGGTTGCACTTAAAGATAATTATAAATTATGGTTTTTAGTTCAAGATTTATGACAATGTACCTAAGTATTACCATTTGTGTTGCAAAAGTACTCGTGGACTGAGATGGTGTGTTTTTTGATGAAAACTCCAAAAAAGACATAGAGTCAGTGACTTCTTTGGCCACCCTACGATATCTATTTCTCTTTAATAAATTTTTTGCATAAATAACATTTTTTTTACGTTTTAATAATTACCTATCCTAAAAAGAAAAAAAGTAATAATATAGATATGGATGGGAATACTCTGCCTTCAATTGATTTTAATGAATAATTTATAAAATTCCAGATGATTATTGTAGAACAGTTTTTGTACTTGTTGGCTATAGAAATTGTTTTTTTTAATATAAATTAGCAATGAAGACCGTTATAATCAAGATCCAGTACTTCATTGTTGCAACACAAACTTTCCAAATCAGGTAAAGTACGTTTTCATTGTTTGGAAACCTATTTTATTTGTTATAAACCTATATACGTTATACTAAAGTCAACGGTTACATTATAATTTGAGGTTAAGTATAGGTGAAAAATAAATACTCAACTAAAACGGTTTTAATTTATGAAAACAATTGAAACATAGATTAACCAAGATTGGGCATCATCGGAATAATAATTTCCTAACTTTTTAGTTAATAAACAAAAGTAGGTATAATAATTGTGACACGTGATTACACTTGATTACACAAATGAACGTAACTGAAGTACGTCGGCGCCGCAGTTATTTGACAAAAATTAGGAGCGGATTTTTGATAGCTAATTATTTATACACTTTACGATTATCATTACTACGACATATCATTTATAGTAATAACTAACTAATTTGTTGTAGAACTGAATAATAAAGTGACTTATTTAATTATTTTTAGTGTAATAAGGAGAAATATACATATATATTAATAATTTCTACATAATTGCATATATCACACAAAAACTATCTAAACTAAATGTATTGTGATAATGCGGGTATACCTATATACCACAAGCACACATTTTTGTTTCCATGAATCTATACCCAAAAAGTATATACATTTCATATAAGACTGTGGACTTATTTTCGATGATGGATGGAAGATATTCTATGGATATACAGAGAATATAGGCATATCTTTTGCATATTGTGGACTTTAGAGAGATATACATAATATAACGTATGCTATGTGAGGATGATCCATCCTGCATCCGAAGGACACTGTTCCTTTCTTTAATAGACAGAGTGGTGTTTATTTTTGTTCTGAGAACTAAATTTAATAGTCATTACACTCATTACTATACATACATTTCGGCGAGTATCTTTATTAAATTCATAAACACATTAACATTGAACATCTAAAAATTGTATATTAGATATATGTACGCAATAGCACTTCCACTAATTTCCCGGACTCCTGGTTCACAGTCGGGTCACCCCCTTGTACGCATATGGCACTAAAGCTCATTTGTTTGCAAATAGTACATACGCATGTAGCACTACACCTATTTCACCCCATCAATAAGCTCAAGAAGAGGATACTATTCATTCTTATCGAAAGCAAACGAAAGGTACCTAAAATCAAAAATTATGCATAATTACTACGAGTAAACTTGACAAGTCTTATAAGAATATTCAAAAAGCATGTTTCTTACCCAATTCATATTTCAGTAATGCAATTTAAAAGTTTAGATTCTTGTTGACGTTTAAAATTATATTATATACTCATAATGCAACTGTAAAAAAACATATTTTTAAAACAATACGGAGAAACATAGAAAACCCTTACCTAAAAACATTACTGTAGCGTTGACAATGTCAGTATACGACAAACGTCAGGTTTCATATTATTCTTTTTGCTTTTTTTCTATTGTGAGATACTCCGACACAAATATAATGATGAGAGACGAAGGCTGTGTGATTGCGGATTATTAAAAAAAAATAGAAAATAGATTTTTGACAAGATAGCTATATCGTTTCTGTTGTTTACAACATTGTTACATTTGGCAAACTTGATCGTTTCTAAAGATTCTTTGGCTTTGACGTTATGTTGTTTCATTAAAATACTAGTGTATTGAAAATTGAACTTGTGATTTGTGATTGCTTGTTGTTTTTTTAATTGCAGTTCAGTTATTGGCATATTTGTGACCTTTTATTATATCTTTCAGAACTTGTTTATGTTGTCCTATATAAATTTTGTCGCAATTATTGCACGGGATACTATATATTACATGAGATTGTCTTAGCGTGGGCACTGGGTCTTTTAATCTAGTGTATAATGGTTTTACTCTATAATTTATTGTTTTGAAGTGCCAGTTTTAAATTGGAAGGGTTTGACGATATTTATTTTTTCTGTTAATCCCCTACCATAAAGAGGCAGTATGTATGATTCTAGAGATTGTGGCTTTGTCCTCTCTCTATTTTTGTCCGTATTATGAAACTTTTGAAATCTGTGCTTTGTGAAATATGATGGGTAATAAAAATAATAATTCATTTGTTGAAGGTTTTTGACTTTATTTAAGATTGACGGTCGAAAGAGCTGGTAAGAGTGATGACTCTGTCAACTTGGGCTCACTACGTTTCTTTTGTGCGGGAGAGGTTGGCACGAATTATAGTTAAGGTATCTGTCCGATGAGTTGGCTTTGGTGTACCTACTATTTCTTTTTTTGTTTCTAGAATGAATTTTAATTTTGGATGGAACTGGCTAAAATTGTAGAATATGTCTGATTTTTTGGTTCGGAACTGATGTTATACAATCATCCAGATAACGTTTGAAGCAGGTGTGATCGGAGTCCAGGATGCATATAACGTTTTCTACCTACCACATACTCAAGTTCTAAGTTGGCAATTAAACAAGAAAAGAGTGCCCCCGTTGATACACCTTTTATTTGTACTCATGCTATTTTCTTTTAGAATAGCTTTGCAAAAATTGTAGTTATAGGTCAAGTTTAAACTAACAAACATAAACAAAGTATTGTGCCTGTTGACGTGAAGCCTAAATCTTCCAATATCTTCATTGGATCAAAGCTCGTAAAATATTGTCAAAATAGAGTACGTGATCCGACGGAATCGACACAACTTTAAATCCTAAGGGCAATGACTCTTTACTAATCGTGATGTAATTTTCTGCACCACAATATGTGTCAAAGTTGTGTTGTAGCCGGTTGAGCAACACATCATCCAATTCTTATAACCGCATCTTACCAGCTTACCTTTGATGAATTGCTTTGAGCCACGATGCCCATAATATTTTACTATTGCCTTATCTATGTATAAACTTTATGAAATATTCCTCATTCTTGAAAATTTTTGTGGACTATAGCCATCAGAAGCCTTATATTTGCCATTTTATCACTTGGATCTAAATCATTATTATTTGCTAAATGCAAATATCTTTTTATTTGTTGAAGTCTATTTCGGGATATATTTCCTGAAACAATAGGTACTGCCATATCTGCATCCAAGATCTAAATATTTTTAGGTCTTCTTCAGTGAGAGAAAATGTCTTCTTCTTCTTCTTCTTCTTTTAATAGGCGTATCGCCTGTTTAGTTCCGGTTTCTTTGCAATGGCGATTCTTGTGACTTTGATTGTCAGCTATCACGCCATCGCCTTGGTGGTCGTCCTATGGGTCTTCTTCCATGAGGTGTGTTATTTCGTACTATCTTGACCATTCTATCGGGGATCATTCGGCTAACATGGTGGTTCCATTCTTTTCTTCTTTTCCTCGACCATCTGACCACGTCGTCCGTTTGACACTTCTCTCTTATGTCTGTGTTTCTCTGCCTATCCTTCAATGTATGTCCCGTTATCGGTCTTAAGGTCTTCATTTCAGTTGTCCTTAGTAATCTCTTTGTTACCGTTGTTTTCGCTCTCGTCTCAGCACCATATGTCGTCACTGGTCGTACGCATGTTTTGTATATTCTTGATTTGCATTCTGTACTTAGGTGTTTGTTTCTCCATATTGGATATCTAAGGTCTCCCGATATTGCTGCTGCTTTGTTAACTTTATTTCCTCGCCTCGTCCCCCAGGAAACCCTCGCTTGTAATTTTGCATCCAAAGTATTCAGTTGACATGGTTTGGTCAATGACATTATCTTCTATTGCTAATTTGCAGCGCAGAGGTTCCCTCGCTATGGTCATGCATTTGGTTTTGTTTGTGGAGATTTTCATATTTAGTTTTCCTGCCTGCTTGTTGAACAATCTTTAGAGTCATCTTCCGATTCCGCAGTAAGTACTGCATCATCAGCGTAGCATAATATATTTATTTTATGCATGCCCATTCGATATCCTAGTCCGGTGTTCTTTACAGCTTTCACCATCTCGTCCATGATTGTATTGAATAACACAGGACTGAGACAGTCGCCTTGGCGGATACCTGTTGTAGTTCGTAGATGTTGCGTATTGGGTTGTTGTGTTTGTGTTTAGGTCCTTAATGAGTTATATGTATTCATTCTTCGTATTACCGTTTTCCAGGATCGTTATGACGTCTTTTAGTTGTACTCTGTCAAAGGCCTTTGTTAGGTCCACAAAGCAGAGATAGACAGGGGTGTTGTACTCTAGGGATTTTTCTACCTATTGTCTAAGTATGAATAGTGCATCAGTTGTTGATCTGTTTTTTCGAAATCCCTGTTGTTCTTCGCTTATTGATATGGTTGTGGACATTTCGTCCGCAATGATCTTAGTTAGGAGTTTTAGCGAGGTGCTCAACAATGTTATTCAACGGTAATTTGCTGGATCGGTTTTATCTCCTTTTTTCAAGACGGGTATTGTTACGCTGCTTTTCCATTCTTCAGGTGTTCTTCTATGTCGTAGTATGATATTAAACAGTTTTGTGTATCCCTTTATGATGGCAGTTCCTCCATTTTTTATTAGTTCATTTGGTGTTTTGTCTTGATTTGGAGTTTTCCTGTTCTTAAGGTTCCTCACCGTATCCCTTACTTGCTCTTCGGTGATTTGCGCGTACTCTTCTGGTGCATCGTTTTGTATGTCCTCTTCTTGTGCTTCCACTGGGTTTTCTATGTCTGCGTATAGATTTCGGAAATATTTCTCTCATTTTTCCTCCGTGATTGTTCTGAGTTGTATTGTTTCATTCGTTTCTCGTTTCATGTCCCTTAGTAGTTTCCAAATACGTTTTTGTGCTCCATACATGTCTGTTTCTATTTCGTTGCTGAAATCCTGCCAGTATTCTTCCTTAATTTTTCTAACCCTATTGTTGACCCTGTTCCTTATTTCTATATACTTATTTCGGTTTTCTTGTGTTGGGGATTCCCTGTATTGGAAGTAATTTTTCTTTTTTTCTCTGGTGATATCCTTAACTTCCGTTGTAAACCACGGTTTGTTGTTCGGTTTGCTGTTCTCCGATTCTGTACCTGTGCCTAGGGTTTCTTCAGCGGCTTTGTAGATGTTTTCTTTCAGTTTATCCCATGCTGTATGGGGAGTATCGGGCTGTATTGTAGGCTTAAGAGTGATATATTGTGTGCATCTTTTTGCGTAGAGTTGTCTCAGACTTTCGTGGTTGAGCAATTCTATACTGAATTTTTCGGTTCTTGTTGTTGGCTTTTGTTTCCTCGGTGGCATTGGTATTTGTAGTTTTCCTAGCACTAGTTTGTGGTCTTTTCCAATATTGGCTGAGGAAAGGACTCTTACATCTACTATTTGTTGGGGCATGAACGTTCGATTGGTAATGATGTAATCGATTACGGATTTGTTTCGTCTATTGTCATAAAAGGTATATTTGTGTTGTTCTTTATGTGAGAAATATGTATTGTTTATTCGAAGTTCGTTCTGTGCACAGAAATCTGTCAGCATTTCGCCGTTTCTATTAGTTACTTTTTTATTGTGTTTTTGTTTTACTCCATCTACTGCTTCATTTCCTATTCTAGCATTTAGATCTGATATTATCTTCTCGTTTTCTGGGACTTTGTCCAGCTCTGATTGTAGGGTTTCGTAGAAGTCCACTGACATTTCTTCAGGTTTACTAATGTCGAGTGCATATACTGATATGATGTGCAAGGGATGACTGAGATGGTTTCTATATTCTTTTCGTATTTCTCATTTATCACTATTCCAACTCCTGATGTTGCTCTTTGGACTTTTGCTACTCCACTACCCCTCTTTTTCGTTTCGGAGAGTGCTCATATATCTGTTCTGTGTTCATTTAGTTCGGGAATTAATTCGTGATCTTTTGAGTATAGTCTTTATGTTCCAGTATGCAATTCTCATTTGTTCTTTCTTCATGTAGAGCAGTGGTTCTCAACCTTTTTTCGCCTAGCGCCCACTTACTGGATTTTGTATAGATCGCAGCGCCCACTGCAGAAAATCGCGAAGGGAGACGTCATGGGCTACGACTATGGATTATGGACTAGTTAACCTGGGCACAGTAATTAAAACAAGAAGTAATAAATTCTACCTCTAAATTTATTTAAAAATATTAATTAATACAAACAAAAATTATTATTGAAGTATTGAATTTTATTTAACAAAATTAAATTAATAAATTTGTGAGCCCAACCCATGCAGTCTTCACTAATGCGATCCTCGAGGTTGGTGCTTGCTCACCAGCTCTTTCACGCGAGGAGTCAGCAGAGACAAATAAAGCCGCAAGTCCCCTCTGTTGACCATGTGCCTTTTCCTCTTGTCTGAGTGCAGAAATGTAGCCGCACTAAATCCGGTTTCCACTAAATATGAAGTCGGAAACGTGAGAAGAAGCTTGTGAACAATTCCCCACATTGTAGGGAATAGTCCTGCCATGCTGTGGTTCTGCCAGAGTTTCGTGAAGCCTGTTTTGATTCGGACTTTGCAATCCTCGTTGTTGCGAAGTTCCGCCAACTCCTCCTGCAATTTAACGTCAACGTCTTCCAGCACGACTCCAAACGGGTCAGTGATCCAGGCAGGTACATCCAGTTCGATGAGGTCTTGGAAGCGCGATGTAAGGTCCTGTTTTAGTTGCTGAAGATGAGCCCCATATCGAAGAAGATCTTCATCTGTGGGTGTCTCTGTCATTTGATTAATTTCACTAAATTGATAAAGTTCTTTCCTAACGATATTACTGCTGAGAAGGGCCAGCTTGTCGATAAAGGTGGTCACTGCGCTCTTGCAGTCGATGAGTGTCACCAGTTTACCTTGAATCTGGAGAGACAACTCATTGAGTTTCCTGAAGATTGTAGCCAAGTAGAATGTCGAATTTGTGTTTCGTCAGCTCACCGGCCAACTTCTCATGTTTGACTTGCAGGAAAGTGACAACTGAATCGAACATTTCACAGAATCGAGCCAAGCAGTTGCCCTTAGAGAGCCATCTCATCTCGGTGTGAAGCAGCAGCCGATTGTAGGTCTCGTCATTTTCCTTGCAGAGGTTGCGAAATAGTCGATCGCTTTTTGCATTTGTTTTTATTACGTTCACGGCCGTGAGTAGATAAGCTATGACAGTTCTGGCGCAATTTCCCATATTATTTAACATAGGGGTCTAAATTTTATTTTTCTTCCCCACCAAGGGGGGTACCCCTCGCCTACACTTTGATTCTACCCCAAGGGGGGGTTCTCCTCACCGTCACTTTGATTCTGTTACGTCATCCGCACCTAACCGGCTAGTAGGCTCTGATTGGTCAAGTGACCTCGTGATATCATCCGCACGTAACCACGTCTCGAAGGCATCAGTCGCAAGGAATCTATCGTTGGATGTAGGTCGTGGGAGTACCCTCCGTACAACAGTATGCGTTGGTAATAGCCTTATAATACATACATAACTTTAGCGATATGTATACCTACCGCAGTGTTATATGTATCTATGAGGGAGGGGGCAGGGGATTGTAGCGATAATAAAAATTCTGTATATTCGGAAGAAGTTGTGAAAACAACATGATACGAACATAGCAAGTCTGATGTACCTATAGGCATACGTATGTACAGACACATTGTTAATGACAATGACCCATATTTCTTAAATACGACGTAAGAAAATTGCAAGTCCATTCTTGTTTAATATGAGACCAATGACTTCTACCGACATACAAATACATATAAATGAAATGATTGCATAAGTAGAACTATTTTGTGTTCAGAAAATAATCCGGTGTGAGTAACGTACATGAGATGTTCGTTATTTGTAAGTGTTATTAATGTATAATTCTTCAAGATATAAAACAGTTGTATTATTTTATTAATTAGGTACTTGCGGTAAGTCATTAATAACGTATAAAATTACTGCATGATTGCAACGCACCACTTGTGTACAACGAGAAAAACTAAAATGGGATTAAACATTGTGATTTAACAGTCATCACTAGGGCGCGGACACGAAAGGTTGATGAATCATCGCACATCACTATTGAAATGTTGTATTACTTTCTTATACGTAGTATAAGGAAGTATTGTGATGATGAAAATTTTCGACCTCGAGATTTTTGCAGATGTCCACGTTTTGAAGTCCCCTGATACCGAAAAAGTGGTTTTTAAAAAATGTCTGTGTGTCTGTGTGTGTGTGTGTGTGTGTGTGTGTCTGTGTGTCTGTGTGTCTGTGTGTGTGTGTGTGACCACGATAGCGGTCAAACCGCTGTAGGTATCAATTCCAAATTTTGTATTTACGTGTATAATCTCCCTCTTGAGATCTGATTAGTTTTTCAGTAAAATCGGTAGACCGGAAGTACCAGTTTACTTCAGCGAAAAAATCGAATTTTGCCAATATTTCGTCAACTACGAAATTTAAACAAATTTATAAAGAATTCATATATACTTAAAATTAAAATTGAGAATAATTTTATTTAAAAAGTTTTTCGAAATTCCTACCGGAAGTAGGTCTTTTACTCTTATCGAAAATCAGTTTTTTGCGAATATTTCGCAAATCATGCTTTTTAGACAAGCACGTTACGGGTATAAAAGTATTTAAAACATAATTTTCAATATCTTTTGTATAAAAAAAATTTCAAAATTCAGACCGGAAGTGACACTTTTACTCTTATCGAATAGCGATTTTTTGCAAATATGTCGTAAGTTATGCATTCTATATATATTTATCAAGAGTACAAAAGTATTTAAAACTGGATTTGCAATATTTTTTGTATATATGAAATTTTAATATTCGGACCGGAAGTAGCACTTTTACTCTTGGCGAGGAGCACTTTTTTGATAATATCTTGCAAAGTATGCATTCTATAGAGATTTATTAAGAGAATAGAAGTACTTAGAATAGGATTTTGAATAATTTTTGTAAAAAAAAATTCTTAAAATTCTATAATTTGAAACGCTTATACGTATAAGAAAGTCGTGTGGTGGCCACACCTCATTTTTTAAAAAATGTCTGTGTGTCTGTCTGTCTGTCTGTGTGTGACCACGATAGCGGTCAAGCCGCTGTAGATATCAATTCCAAATTTTGTATTTACGTGTACAATCTCCCTCTTGAGATCTGATTAGTTTTTCAGTAAAATCGGTAGACCGGAAGTAGCAGTTTACTTCAGTGAAAAAATCGAATTTTGACAATATTTCGTCAATTACTAAGTTTAAACAAATTTATAAAGAATTGAAATGTACTCAAAATTAAATTTGAGACAAATTATCTTAAAAAAGTTTTTCGAAATTCCAACCGGAAGTAGGTCTTTTATTCTTATCGAAAATCAGTTTTTTGCGAATATCTCGCAAGTCATGCTTTCTAGGCAGGTACATTACGAGTATAAAAGTATTTAAATTATAATTTTAAATATCTTTTGTATAAAAAAAATTTCAAAATTCGAACCGGAAGTACCACTTTTCCTCTTACCGAATATCGATTTTTTGCAGATGTGTCGTAAATTATGCATTCTATATATATTTATTAAGAGTACAAAAGTATTTAGAGTTGAATTTGCAATATTTTTTGTGTACATGAAATTTCAAAATTCGGACCGGAAGTGACACTTTACTGTTAGCGAGTAGCACTTTTTTTCGAATTTCTTGCAAAGTATGCATTCTATAGCGATTTATTAAGAGAATGAAAGTACTTAGAATAGGATTTTGAATAAGTTTTGTATAAAAAAATTCTTAAAATTGTATAGTTTGAAACGTTCATACGTATAAGAAAGTCGTGTGGTGGCCACACCTCATTTTTTTTCAAGAGGTTTTAATTTTATTTATATAATTGGATAACAAGTGACTGGTGATCTATAGAATACAAAATACCCTATTATTTGTTCATTTTCTCTTCTGGTAGACTTGTTCTCTTTGAATTAAGTACATCCTTGTAGATAGAAAACGTCCTTCCTACATCGCAACTGGTTATAGGTGCGTACTGGAAATATTCTTTTATTTCAGTGTATTTAGCATACACAATTGCCGCAATGTTATTAAATCTGGATTTCTATTAAAAACTGCATCTATCTTTTGCCGAAGACCACATCCGAAGTCACTTGGAATACTTTCGAAATTATTAATAGCCACATCTAATGTGGTTAGTCCATCTTTTAATTTGAGATTTCGATTTTCAAATATGTGATTAGTTTAGACAAACTTACAAAGAGTTCCTAATGGAATAACAACCGATTTTTTAAATTTGGGATTTGTGTTAGTTCCTTGACTCAGAAATACTTCGAGCATCGTCATTTAAACATGTAACGAAATTTTGTAAACTATCGAAATTCTCTGCATAAAAACTATTTCTGTGTATGTTTTAGCAAAGCAAAGTGACGAACGTGCGATATTTTGGCATTACGTGACGATATTTTAGAGACTTTGTAATAAATTTCGGAATCACTGACAATTCATTTTCATATCAGAAAAAGTAACATAAACAGCGTTCTAGATCTAAATAAATGATAACTAAAAATGTACGCGTATGTTATTGAAACTAAACAAAATCCAGTGCACACTTACGTCTAGATAATTGGGAGAAGTCGATTCAATAAAGCGGTATTAAACAGACTATTACAAAAATTAACAGTCAAAACAATGAAAAAACGAAACTAACGTAAGTATGAATGAAAATTTTATTTCTCTCGCGAAACGTAAGGTAAATATAATAAATCTTAAAAACCCATCACGCTTCAATCTGCGCCGATGAAAATAGGATTTTAATCGTAAATTACGTATTTTATGGGCATTTTTTGTTCTCATTCTCGAGCACTTCTCGGGCGTAAACAGATGCTGCAGTTTGCCATATGAATTCGTGCTATTCAGTAAGCGTGTGTTGTTTACACTAGTTCTTTGCTCCGTTGTAACTTCGTCATAGTTTAAACCGGTCATATGCGCGTCCTAGTCGTCACTAACGATGGAAAAGTATGCATATCGCGGTTTATCTGTGTATCTAACCCTGGAAGAGATGTAAACATGTAAATTCAACTAAACCTTCAGCTGACTTTCTTTTTCCTTTCAAAGATGTCATAGACTGTAATTATCGATAATATTATCAAATTTAGTTGTACTCCAAACATCCCCATCTAACATAATTGGTGAGCGTTCCGCGTCAGCTAAAATTACGGGTGTATGTTTATATCCACCATCTATGAAACTGAACGCTTACCGTTTAAAAAGACATCTACAATGTATATTAATGAATCATTGTAATGTTTTTGAACAGTCTAAGAGCGGTAGATTGCGGACTGAAAAAAATACAAGTGTTTCAGATACCTTCGCTTTGCTCACCTGACTTTATAAAGACCTGTGTATACGTACATATATCTTTACATTTATCCAAAAAATTACAAACAATCAACTTCTCAATAATAAATAACATTTATATGAATTGTATTTTCTTGAGCAGTACGTAGGTAGTACTATATTTTCTCTTAGTTATCTGATTTGAATTCTAATAATAAATTTCAAAAAGTTTAACTTTTCGAAGATTGAAGAAAACTTACAAGTGTTTCAGATATTGTATTTGACCCGCGTTGTTCATCTCAACTATAAATGCATATACTTTTACTTGCTATCGTTGCACGTTATAATTGCTATAAAATAACTGCGATTTACATTGTGAAATTGATTCTGCTATCAAGATATCGTTTCTTATGACCACCATGTAGTAGTTGAATAAGAAACACCAAAATAAATGGTTTCTAAATTTTTATTGAAATAAAGTTTAAAATAACACTTTAAATATTAACTTTTTTATAGATAGTATGAATAATATTACAATAATGAAATAGAACGACGTAAATAAAACTAAAAACTGTTGCAGAAAAAGTTATTTTTTAGTTTTAGGAATAACAATTTTACTTAAATTGCTACTTTCTCTAATGGTTCACAAAAACTAAATATTAAGTATCTATAAATCTATTGATATATTATCTCAAAACTTAGATTCTAAAGATTCCTTAAACGTATGCTTCTATAGATCACGAATTCGATTTAAACCGATCACACTTTTCAAATACTAGAGGATTTAATTTTAGTTTATCCAGAAGACCATTTATTTTGTTGTCTCTTATTCAAGATCTATATGATGATGATCAGAATAACAATGATGAGTATAAAAAACACAATTCCACTATATGTGAATAAAAACTATAAACACAATGCCTAAGATATATTCAATGCTTATGATATAAATATTGAATTTGATAGTGGATTGGTTCAAGTGGTTGGTATATTCGTTAAGAGTTCAACAAATCATAATTCAAAATACCCTATCACATATATTAAAATCGTAAACAAACATCATCTCGTGTCATCAATTGGTGGACTTTTGAATCAATAATACCATTTCTAACTTTCATCTAAACAACTAAGTAGGGGCATGATGGCAAGAAGTTACTCCAGCATTAACTCATGCTTTACTTGACTTTTAACAGCTGTACCCATTACACCAACGTATTAAATTTCAAAATATAAAGTTTCCTATTGAATTGAGAGATATTCCAAATTGAACAATTAAATAATTTAAGCATTAACGTTTACAGTTTGACCACTAATGACGAAGCAAACAATTATGAAGTGAAAGGGCCAATTTATTTTGCCCAGAACATATTTGAACAGCTACTGAACAGCTTCTGAAGTCCCACAAACAGCTTTTGAACAGCTTCTGTTCAAAAGCTGTTCAAAAGTTGTTTGTGGGGCTTCAGAAGCTGTTCAAAAGCTGTTTGTGGGACTTCAGAAGCTGTTCAGTAGCTGTTCAAATATGTTCTGGGCAAAATAAATTGGCCCTTTCACTTCATAATTGTTTGCTTCGTCATTAGTGGTCAAACTGTAAACGTTAATGCTTAAATTATTTAATTGTTCAATTTGGAATATCTCTCAATTCAATAGGAAACTTTATATTTTGAAATTTAATACGTTGGTGTAATGGGTACAGCTGTTAAAAGTCAAGTAAAGCATGAGTTAATGCTGGAGTAACTTCTTGCCATCATGCCCCTACTTAGTTGTTTAGATGAAAGTTAGAAATGGTATTATTGATTCAAAAGTCTACCAATTGATGACACGAGATGATGTTTGTTTACGATTTTAATATATGTGATAGGGTATTTTGAATTATGATTTGTTGAACTCTTAACGAATATACCAACCACTTGAACCAATCCATTATCAAATTCAATATTTATATCATAAGCATTGAATATATCTTAGGCATTGTGTTTATAGTTTTTATTCACATATAGTGGAATTGTGTTTTTTATACTCATCATTGTTATTCTGATCATCATCATATAGATCTTGAATAAGAGACAACAAAATAAATCGTCTTCTGGATAAACTAAAATTAAATCCTCTAGTATTTGAAAAGTGTGATCGGTTTAAATCGAATTCGTGATCTATAGAAGCATACGTTTAAGGAATCTTTAGAATCTAAGTTTTGAGATAATATATCAATAGATTTATAGATACTTAATATTTAGTTTTTGTGAACCATTAGAGAAAGTAGCAATTTAAGTAAAATTGTTATTCCTAAAACTAAAAAATAACTTTTTCTGCAACAGTTTTTAGTTTTATTTACGTCGTTCTATTTCATTATTGTAATATTATTCATACTATCTATAGAAAAGTTAATATTTAAAGTGTTATTTTAAACTTTATTTCAATAAAAATTTAGAAACCATTTATTTTGGTGTTTCTTATTCAACTACTACATGGTGGTACATAAGAAACGATATCTTGATAGCAGAATCAATTTCACAATGTAAATCGCAGTTATTTTATAGCAATATAAACGTGCAACGATAGCAAGTAAAAGTATATGCATTTATAGTTTGAGATGAACAACGCGGGTCAAATACAATATCTGAAACACTTGTAAGTTTTCTTCAATCTTCGAAAAGTTAAACTTTTTGAAATTTATTATTAGAATTCAAATCAGATAACTAAGAGAAAATATAGTACTACCTACGTACTGCTCAAGAAAATACAATTCATATAAATGTTATTTATTATTGAGAAGTTGATTGTTTGTAATTTTTTGGATAAATGTAAAGATATGTACGTATACACAGGTCTTTATAAAGTCAGGTGAGCAAAGCGAAGGTATCTGAAACACTTGTATTTTTTTCAGTCCGCAATCTACCGCTCTTAGACTGTTCAAAAACATTACAATGATTCATTAATATACATTGTAGATGTCTTTTTAAACGCTAAGCGTTCAGTTTCATACATGGTGGATATAAACATACACCCGTAATTTTAGCTGACCCGGAACGCTCACCAATTATGTTAGATGGGGATGTTTGGAGTACAACTAAATTTGATAATATTATCGATAATTACAGTCTATGACATCTTTGAAAGGAAAAAGAAAGTCAGCTGAAGGTTTAGTTGAATTTACATGTTTACATCTCTTCCAGGGTTAGATACACAGATAAACCGCGATATGCATACAGTGTTGCCAACTTGGGGGTTTTCCCCCTAGATTTAGGGGTTTTTTTGAGCCAAGGGGGAAATCTGGGGGGTTTTATTTTTTAGGGGTATTTTTAGGGGTATTTGTAGAGGACATTGAAAACTGTTATACTTGAGTATTGCAGTATTGCAAACAAAATTAACGATAGGTGTATAAATTGTAATTTATTCGATTTTCCTACAAAAATAATAGATTTCGTCAGTTTTAAGTTCAACAGAAGAATTGTGAACTCATCCATGCCTTTTTCCGCAATCGTATCACGGTATCATAAAAGCCGTCTACCTTCTTTTTCTAATTTTACAAATATGGAAATATCATATAGATTGTTGTAGAACGTTTCTTTTGAAATGGCTAGAAATTATGGTAATTAATTTTCTGTGACCTTGTATAAGTTCGAAGTTTTCTGTTTTTTTCGAAAATATTCCAAAATACGATTCGTATTCCTCATTGGGAATTAATGTTGGCACTGTCTCGGCCATAAATTTCTTCCATCTCCAAGATGTCATCATCTGTGATTTGAGCAAGTAATTGTGCATTAGTAAATCCATTGATCCTTAAAAGATTTTTTATGCAGACAGGCACGGAAATATTTAGCTTATTTTCAACTTCGGTGAAGCACTCAGCCCCTGTTTGTGAAACTTCCATCTAAAGAAAAACAACGGGCGGTTACAAATTACAATTACTCTCTTGGTAAAAGACTCGGTAATAGATTTCAAGTCAGAATCACCTTGATTTCAGCTGTAAAAATTATCCGCTAATTATCTGTGCAATAATTCAGTGGCAGCATAACATCCTAGAATATCACATCATACCGCATTACACTGACCTGTATAAATAAAATGCCGAAAGTCTCGGTTCAAATCAGTTCAAACTAGTGCAATTTACCGCAAAATATCGTATGATCAAGTAATGAGTCGTAATGCATCATTCGTGGAAGTGAAAAACTACCAAAGGCACTTTCTGTTAAAATTCAATTTGATCTTTACTACTGTGATTGAACTATGGACATGACGTTTAATTTGAAGGGATGATTCGATTACATAAAGTATTGTTGATTATACAGGATAATAGATACAAAAACATTCTTTCTGATGACTGTGGATCCCTCATAATTCTACCAAGTAATCCCGCATAATTCCAAATAATCCCATATAATCCGATATAATTTCAAATTATCCCATGTAATCCGATATAATCCCAAATAATTCCACATAATTCCAATAATCCCAAATAATTCCTGGAATTCCTGCGGGGTGTACACCATAATCCCTCAGCGGTTTCCCCCTCGGATTTATCATATTTACCTTACGTTTCGCGAGAGAAATAAAATTTTCATTCATACTTACGTTAGTTTCGTTTTTTCATTGTTTTGACTGTTAATTTTTGTAATAGTCTGTTTAATACCGCTTTATTGAATCGACTTCTCCCAATTATCTAGACGTAAGTGTGCACTGGATTTTGTTTAGTTTCAATAACATACGCGTACATTTTTAGTTATCATTTATTTAGATCTAGAACGCTGTTTATGTTACTTTTTCTGATATGAAAATGAATTGTCAGTGATTCCGAAATTTATTACAAAGTCTCTAAAATATCGTCACGTAATGCCAAAATATCGCACGTTCGTCACTTTGCTTTGCTAAAACATACACAGAAATAGTTTTTATGCAGAGAATTTCGATAGTTTACAAAATTTCGTTACATGTTTAAATGACGATGCTCGAAGTATTTCTGAGTCAAGGAACTAACACAAATCCCAAATTTAAAAAATCGGTTGTTATTCCATTAGGAACTCTTTGTAAGTTTGTCTAAACTAATCACATATTTGGAAATCGAAATCTCAAATTAAAAGATGGACTAACCACATTAGATGTGGCTATTAATAATTTCGAAAGTATTCCAAGTGACTTCGGATGTGGTCTTCGGCAAAAGATAGATGCAGTTTTTAATAGAAATCCAGATTTAATAACATTGCGGCAATTGTGTATGCTAAATACACTGAAATAAAAGAATATTTCCAGTACGCACCTATAACCAGTTGCGATGTAGGAAGGACGTTTTCTATCTACAAGGATGTACTTAATTCAAAGAGAACAAGTCTACCAGAAGAGAAAATGAACAAATAATAGGGTATTTTGTATTCTATAGATCACCAGTCACTTGTTATCCAATTATATAAATAAAATTAAAACCTCTTGAAAAATACAACATTTCAATAGTGATGTGCGATGATTCATCAACCTTTCGTGTCCGCGCCCTAGTGATGACTGTTAAATCACAATGTTTAATCCCATTTTAGTTTTTCTCGTTGTACACAAGTGGTGCGTTGCAATCATGCAGTAATTTTATACGTTATTAATGACTTACCGCAAGTACCTAATTAATAAAATAATACAACTGTTTTATATCTTGAAGAATTATACATTAATAACACTTACAAATAACGAACATCTCATGTACGTTACTCACACCGGATTATTTTCTGAACACAAAATAGTTCTACTTATGCAATCATTTCATTTATATGTATTTGTATGTCGGTAGAAGTCATTGGTATCATATTAAACAAGAATGGACTTGCAATTTTCTTACGTTGTATTTAAGAAATATGGGTCATTGTCATTAACAATGTGTCTGTACATACGTATGCGTATAGGTACATCAGACTTGCTATGTTCGTATCATGTTGTTTTCACAACTTCTTCCGAATATACAGAATTTTTATTATCGCTACAATCCCCTGCCCCCCTCCCTCATAGATACATATAACACTGCGGTAGGTATACATATCGCTAAAGTTATGTATGTATTATAAGGCTATTACCAACGCATACTGTTGTACGGAGGGTACTCCCACGACCTACATCCAACAATAGATTCCTTGCGACTGATGCCTTCGCAGCGTTGCCGCGGTCGAGTCACTGGAGTTGCCAACATTTTCATTCAAAAGTTGCCAAATGTTGCCAAAATTATAAAACTATTAATATTTGTACATAATTCCATAATGTTATCTATTTTGTGTGGTAATATCGTTTAACGATCAATAATTAAAGCTGTTAAACATTAATTGACTCTTTTTCCAGTACCCATACCAAAATAATTGCATTATTGGTTATATGGAATTGATTTTTAAGAGTTCTAGAACTATTAGAAATACAAAATAAGATAATCCATAATAATGTATGTACATATATAGGGCATATAGTTTACTAATTTATTAAAGAATAACTTACAACATTTTTTTCCCTGTATGTATTAAAATGTATCACATAGATATTTTATATATATTTAATAGGTAAATCATCAATAAAAGATAACGAAAGAAAGTTAGGATAATATTTAAGATTATATATACATATATGTAATTACTCTACTTCTGTTTTTCCATTTTTCCAAATTGTAAATTGTGACACTCTCCTCCATTGTCTTTAATAAATGTCTTAGTTGCTAGATAATGATGAAATTTTGATTTATTTAAATTAATTGCAGTGAATATTCTCTCCACTGCAGCAGTGCTATGTGGGAGAGACAATAGTTCGAATGCAAATTTTGATAAATGCGCATTTGAACCATCACCCAACTTTATTTTAGCAATAGTTGCCCAAATATCTGTCTGTTCTTACAATGGAAAAAACACTATCGCTCCCTATACTAATTAAATAAACAACGCTCACTTCGGTGTACAAATACTTACATTATCCACGATTATATTATAGCATTTACCCATTGTATGTGTATACGCATTTAAAGCGTTAGACTCACTAAATCGGGAATTCCCCTGCCTTCCTTGGCAGTAAAATGTTTATACATTCTTTTGACCTTGACCATTTAGCGCTCTATATCATTGATGCAAATCAATATATGTAATTCTACCGGTAATACATACATATATACCTAGCACGAGACGTTTTTTAAATTAAGTCTTCCTATTATTATTTTTAATTATGAAAACTTTCGTAGAAAGACTTATATGGAATTAATTTTTGTATATGTAAAATGTTGCCATTTTTTTGGATTTCTTACAAAGTTGTTGTCATGTTGCCAGAGTTAGTTGGAAGTTGCCCAAAATGGCAACAAGTTGCCAGCAACGGCAACCCTGTGCCTTCGAGACGTGGTTACGTGCGGATGATATCACGAGGTCACTTGACCAATCAGAGCCTACTAGCCGGTTAGGTGCGGATGACGTAACAGAATCAAAGTGACGGTGAGGAGAACCCCCCCTTGGGGTAGAATCAAAGTGTAGGCGAGGGGTACCCCCCTTGGTGGGGAAGAAAAATAAAATTTAGACCCCTATGTTAAATCATATGGGAAATTGCGCCAGAACTGTCATAGCTTATCTACTGCCGTGATCACGAGATTGAGAGAGTCATGAAGGCTGGGGGTCAGCCGTTTCGCTGCAAGATGCTCTCTGTGCGCTACGCAATGTATGCAGATGATATCTGGATGCTCCTTCTTGAGAAGAGCAAGGAACCCCTTGTATCGCCCAACCATTGCTGGTGCTCCATCTGTTGCGCAGGAGTGAATGTTGATTAGCGGGATTTCCTTTTCTTCAAAGTACTTCTTGACAGCAGCAAAGATAGATGTACCAGTTGTGCCAAGGGGTAAGGACTCTGCAAACAACATGTCCTCTTTTGTTTCCCCAGTTTCGTCGAAGTACCTCACGTAAGACATGAGAAGGGCAGTGTTATCACTCAAAGTCGATTCATCAAGCTGGATGGAAAAGTTGGTCTTCTTGAGAATGTCCACCAACTGGATTTCGACATCACTTGCCATCTCATCTATTCTTCTGGAGACCGTGTCGTTGCTAAGAGGGATAGCCTTCACTATTTCTGTCGCATTCCTATGTAAGACAGTCGAAATCACCTCTTTCACGGCAGGCAGAATCAGTGTTTCCCCCACAGTGTGCGGCTTGCCAGCCTTTGCAATCATATGTGCAATGTTATACGATGCCAGCAGGCCATCACGCTGAATCTCTGTCACCTTGGCAAAAGCAGACGAAATGGACGGGATAGTTTTCTCCCTGTCATCACGCAGTTTTTTGAAGTATTCTGCGGGCTTGTCCTTTTTGTCCGAATGCATCTTTTCTAGATGGTCACGCATACGAAAGGGTTTCATACCTTCATTTGAGAAGACATTGGAACAAATGAGACACATCGGTCTTGTGCGATCCGCTGGGCTTGGTACGAAACCGAAGGCTATATAGCCGACCGAATACTGGCGTACCACCTTCTGCTTTTTGCCTGGAGGGGCCATTGCTGTCGTGTAAAAAAGACCGATGTTAAACAATGTTAAACAATTTTGGTTGGAGCAATATAATTAAAGTATTTTGTATAAGTTAGATTTCTAAAATAATTTGAGTTATTAAAAACATTACCAACATCAATAAATGATTATTACCTGTAATAAACGGTTTTCGATTATAAAAATTGCTCTACCTAGTTTTAATTCAGCTCAAATATACCGGGTGGTGCAATAGTGTGTCGGCGGAGCTTAGTGTGAAAACTAATAACGCTGCAGCAATGAGACTTTACGTACGTATGTAGTATGCGACTGTGCATTTTCTAATTTTATTTACAAATATACAGGGTGTTCCAAATTTTCGCAACCACATTCAACTTTTTTATTTTAAATACATTGCTATACTTTCTGGATATTATAATGATAGCCATTCAAATTATCTTTGCAATGATATATGGATATGTGCACTACAGACTGTTCGTTTTGATTTTATTGATAATATTGTTAAAATCTTGACAGTTGCAGCATCTAACATTTTAAGCTGTAGTTTGTAAATGGGTAGAATGCCTCACGTAACTCTTGTGTTACTAATTTATGGACAAACACGTTATTTGTTTTGAGGTTGAACAAAGTGAATAAATATACAGGGTGTTAAATATGTCGTGTCTAAGTTATCGATCTTTATTGGTTATTTTCTCGTTTTTTTTAAATCTAACCTATAATATTTTTATAAGTCAGCATATTCCTTGTAAAATCGCCTTTAAAATGGTACCAATAACATAGTACTTATTTCTAGTATTTTCAAAGTTATAACCCTTTAATGGGATATACTCATGTTTATAATATGCAATATGTGGGGCATCTAATAGTTGGTTGGCCTTGGTTTAAAAAAAAAATGGCTGTACAACCAAACGTCAAATCTCTACTTCAAAAGTCCATAAAAAGTCGTTTTCTGTATTTTCTCTTTTCTGTAATTGCGTTTTGTTGTTATAAATTAAGTTCGGCTAGTGAATTATTAATTTCCGTTTGTTTGTTAGTAGTTTTTACGTGTTGTATTTACCTTGTTATCAGTTATATCGCTTTATTGACATTATTTCTCATTTAGATACCATAATAGTTTATTGTTGTTTTTGCTTTAAAATGAATTTTTCGAAAGAGGAGCTCATAGACATGGTATTTGCTCTTGGCGCTAGCAACAGAAATCCATTTTTAGCATCAAGAACATATGCGATGGAATATCCCGGCCGAAGAGCACCGGATAGTAAAACGTTTGAAAATTTGTTAATAAGGTTTCTTCGAACGGGTTCAGTGAATTACGTCGAACATGAAAGAAGTAAGACTATGATTACAGAAGATAATGAAGTGATAGTCGTCCAGTCCATTGTGGAAAATCCGCACGTATCTACAAGGATAATTTCGAAACAACACGGGATAGAAGTCACTGCTGTAAAAAGGATTTTAAAAAAATATAAGTTTCACCCTTACAAAATTCAAAATCATCAAGGCTTATTACAAACGGACATTGAAAGGAGACTAGTGTACTGTGAATGGCTACTTTTACAATTACGACACGATATAACTTTTCTAGATCATGTGCTTTTCACAGATGAAGCAACATTTGCTAATTGTGGAACCACAAACAGAAAAAATACCCATTATTATGACACTACAAACCCACATTTTGTTCAGCCCATTTTATATCAACAAAAATGGAGTGTTAACACATGGGGAGGCATCATAGGAAACACTATTATTGGTCCATTCTTTTTTGATAATACTTTAAATTGTGCAATCTACACAAATTTCCTACAAAATAATTTACCATTGCTATTAGAAGGCCTCCGAGATAACGTCATCAGGAGATTGTGGTACCAACATGATGGTGCTCCAGCACATTATGGTGCTCCAGCACATTATGGTGCTGCTGCAAGAGCACATTTAGATAGGCTATTCACCAATAAGTGGATTGGGAGAGGAAGTTTGATAAGCTGGCCACCACGATCACCAGATCTCACACCTTGTGATTTCTTTCTGTGGCCAACTGTAAAAAACATTGTTTACGCAACACCTCCTACAACGGCAGAGAACATGCAGCAACGAATAAGAAACGCTTTTCTTCAATTAAGTGAGAATAACTTAGCTGAGAATGTAAGTCTGTCGATACAGAGACGGTTGAGAGCATGTGTAGAGCAGAATGGAAATATATTTGAACACATTTTAAATTAAGATTGTTTTATTATCGAAAATTTTCGAAATGTATTTCTAAAACTAATGATAAAGCATTTAAAAAACAGGTGTTTGTTAAAATTACTTTGTTTTATTTTCATGGCCAACCAACTATTAGATGCCCCGCATTTTGCATGTTATAAACATGAGTATATCCCATTAAAGGGTTATAACTTTGAAAATACTAGAAATAAGTACTATGTTATTGGTACCATTTTAAAGGCGATTTTACAAGGAATATGCTGACTTATAAAAATATTATAGGTTAGATTTAAAAAAAACGAGAAAATAACCAATAAAGATCGATAACTTAGACACGACATATTTAACACCCTGTATATTTATTCACTTTGTTCAAACTCAAAACAAATAACGTGTTAGTCCATAAATTAGTAACACAAGAGTTACGTGAGGCATTCTACCCATTTACAGACTACAGCTTAAAATGTTAGATGCTGCAACTGTCAAGATTTTAACAATATTATCAATAAAATCAAAACGAACAGTCTGAAGTGCACATATCCATATATCATTGCAAAGATAATTTGAATGGCTATCATTATAATATCTAGAAAGTATAGCAATGTGTTTAAAATAAAAAAGTTGAATGTGGTTGCGAAAATTTGGAACACCCTGTATATTTGTAAATAAAATTAGAAAATGCACAGTCGCATACTACATACGTACGTAAAGTCTCATTGCTGCAGCGTTATTAGTTTTCACACTAAGCTCCGCCGACACACTATTGCACCACCCGGTATATTGTTTATTTTATAACAGAACCGTGTGTGCTAAATGTACAATATTTTTGATTAACACTCTGTTAATTAATCACACAACTATCGCACAGTGAATATTTGTCTCTGTTCGAACGTTATCGCTGACTATCGTAAATAGAATGAATCATGCGAATAATGACTTCGCTATATATACCGCACTGCATGGAATTCTCTGGAAGTCGAACTCTCTCGACCTTGGAACATTCGAGATGCGGTCCACTATACTCACGTTGACTCACAGAGTCCGCGCGTTGCGTCATACATACAATAACATAGTTAAGCACAGAAATAGAAACAGCATGTACGTAACCATAGCAACGATGGGGTTAACAATGCATAATAGGAACATTGGTGAGCGCGGATATTAAACATTTTGCATTTTTGTATAATTTTACTAATTTTTTACTGTGTAGTGTAGCTTTACCTTTACACCGTACAGCGCCCACCCAAAATCCTCCAGCGCCCACTGGTGGGCGCTACCGCCCACGTTGAGAACCACTGATGTAGAGTTTATTCCCTTTTCGCGCGTGGGTCGTGATCCGTAAAGTCCGTCCGTATTCCGAGGCTGTGTTACCGGTACATTGAGCACGTAGTTGTTTTTCCCTTAGGCAGATTGCTAACCTTACCTAAGAACCCTCCTCCTTTCTCCGGGCAGTGGCAACTGTAAGCTCCTCGAACCACCTACAGCTACCCCAAGCGGCGACAAAATGTATGATCATTTTTTCTGGACTGAGTAACGTTTAGATTCATTCACGATATGTTAAATAATTGATATATGGAATAACTTTTCTAAAATATCTATCGGAGTACATTCCAGTATCCTGCATGCAATCGGTCCATTTCTGTATACACTCCATTCTTCTCTTTTTTGATTGAGACAGAGTTATTATTTCTTTCAATACACTTTGTGGTTTATCATCGTCTTCATCGAAAGTATTGTCATAGTAACGGGCAACTTCTCCCGGATATCTTCGTCGTCTGTCTGAGGATCAGGTGGAATAAGAACAATTTACGCAGAACGTTTATTGCTGGAAGATATGTTGTCCAAGGCTTCAGACACAGACTCGTATTTTGTTCCGAAGAACATTTTACAGCTAAATGGTAGAGGTGATGATTCTATGTCTGGAACAAATATTCTGCAATAAATATATAGGTTGTATATTGGTAACAATTCATCACTATGCTAGGCATATGCCCAGTGTGAAGACAGCACATTTCCTTATAACTTTCCGGAATGTTCAGAACTAAATACATATTTCTATTTCTGTATAGTGATTCGATACTTACCAAAACACAATATAGGTATATCGAGCAAAACTAACTACGAAGGTAGTAGTGAGCAGACGCGTTAAGTTCAATTGCACGTCATCGATGACGTTCACATGTTGTCATAACTGTATTAGAAACTAAAAAAGTTACTTTGTTAAATTATACTTAAGGGCATTTATTTCATCAGCTTAAATACAGTTTTTATAAATTGATCGTAATATACGCATTCATTGCAAAAAAGTAGTGATGGGACATAGAAATATTTCCAATTGGAAGTATTTCCGAAACGGAAATATTTCCGAAACGAAACATTAACAAATTTCCGAAAGTTTTCCAGATGTAAATTTCGCCGCCAAATCTCATAAACATAACCTCTAATAAATGTAGTAAACGTGTAACGACGTTGTTCGTAACAATCGTAACATTACATTCGGACTGTTATCCCCACTTTTCCGGTAAGTTCTACTTTTTTCAACAAAAAAAAAAATTGGAATCTTCATTCATTTTATGTAGGAAGATGGGTAACCACAAAAGCGAAGTGTGGAATCATTTTAAAAAGCTGCCAGATAAGAAGGTTTCATGTCTCTACTGCCACAAAGAGTATTTTGTAAACGCAACTAGAATGATGTCACATATTACAAAGGAATGTAGACGATGCCCTTCTCCGAAACCATTGGCTAGCACTTCCAAAACTAAAAGTGGTAGAAATACCACATCATTATTATCACAAGCATCATCATCTTCAACTTCAACCTTGGGATCATTCAGTGATGTCATTAAAGAAAATATTGAAAATAATGTCTAATTTCGGCAATTTCAATCTAAAGTTAGTTCATTCGTTGACAAAATGTCTCCGAAAGAGAATGAAAAATTAAATATGATGGTAGGTAGAGCCATATATGATGCTTCACTACCTTTTACAATTGTGGAAAATCAAAAATTTAAAGAATTCATCCAATGTTTAAGGCCCTCTTATAATCTTCCATGTAGAAAAAGTATTGCAACATCAATCATGGACAAGCAATATTCACAAATAAAAACCTCTGTGACTAGGATGCTTGAACAAAGCACATCTTTTAGTATGTTATGTGATGGATGGAGTGATATAAATAATACTCCTATACTGAATATTATATTCACCACCCCAGAACCTGTTTTCTACAAAGCTATACACACACAGTTGGAAAGACATACAGGGAAGTTCATTTTTGAGATATTAAGTGAAGCAATAGAAGCAGTTGGTAGCCACAAAGTTCATGCATTTGTGAGTGATAATGCTAGGAACATGAAAGCTGCTTGGAATTTGCTACAAGAAAAGTACCCAACCCTTGTAATTTACGGCTGTTTAGCACATGAACTGAATCTTTTAGCTAAAGATATCACTACCCTTAACGTTTTCAGCAACATTATTGCACATACAAAAAAAATTGTGCAGACATTTCGCAATAAGCATCTTCCCAGTCAACTACTCAAGAAAATTCAAAAAGTGGAAATTGACAACCTCTTCATGTACCTGTTGAAACTCGCTGGGGAACATATACAAAATGTCTGCAGTCAGTATTAAATAATAAAGAAAATTTACAAACTGCAGCTGTAAAGCAACAAATACAAAATCAAATAGAAAATCCTCTTAGAAATAAGATCCTGGATGAAGATAGCTACTGGCCTGGAGTAGAAAGATGTTTAAAAATTTTGAGTCCTATTTCCGAGGCTATTCATAAGCTGGAAGGGGATAAAAATACAATTGGTTGCGTTGTAGGACTAATTAAATATATAGAAACCTCCATTTTAGAGCATTCATCTTTATTCAGGTGAGTTTGTGAGATGAGGCCATTATTTTGCAGATGTTTTAAACCTTGTATTTTTTTATTTATTAGTGTGGACACTGGGAACAATATTAAAGAAATGTTTTATCATCGAAAGGAATTTGTTTGCCACGAAATTCATTATGCTGCAAGTTTATTAGATGCCAGACAACAGGTAGCCTTGTCTGAAGAAGAGATTGAAAAGGCAGTGAATAAAATTTTGGAAATTGGCTCGAACATGGGTTTGAAGCGAGAACTATTACTTATTGATATTGATGAATATAGAGCAAGAGAAAAACTGTGGAAATCGACTACAATGTGGGAAGCAGCAAGAAAAATGGAACCTGTAACTTGGTGGAAAGGTCTTTGTAGCACTAGATCTTTGGCTCTAGTAGCTGAGCGAATATTGAATTTCCCAGCTACATCGGCGGCAGCTGAACGAAATTTCAAATCATTTTCTCTTATTAAAACAAAGAAAATAAATAGACTAACGTTGGAACGCACAGAGAAGTTGGTGTATATTAAATCAAACATTAAGTTTTTTAATATAGAAAGTGAAAATGCTATTAAAAATGATGAAGAAAACGTGGAACATGAAGATGTTCAAGTTGAAGGTATGTAATGTAATGATTGGATTGTAATGTAATCTATTGGTAATGTAATGTTTCCAGGAGAGACGATGGAGTTCGAAAGTAATGAGTATGAATATGGAAGTACCTCTTCCGAAAATGAAGATGCGAATATGGGTAGTTCAGGGTCAGAAATAGGGGAGAGTGAGGAGACTGATGATGATATTTGCCGAACTGAAACGTATGCCAAAAATATTGCAGACACTGCTTGTGATAAAATTGCAAATAAAGAAAAAGCTCCAAGTATTGTTTATTACAATGGGGATTTGCGTGACGGGGAATTGTTTTCTCTATACCGAAGTGATGAAAGTGAAACTGATACAATAGGCAACTAGGTTTAGTAGTTATCCCTTTTTTTTTTCAATTATGTATTATTTTATTTTATTTTCCGGAAATATTTCGGAAATTTTTGTCGGAAATATTTCCAAATAATAAGTTTCCGGAAATTTCCCGTCACTTTTGAAGCATCGCAATATTTGCATTATAAAATATTCACCCACTCTGGCATCGGTCGTATAATTGGATCTCCTTCAAGCCTAACATGTGGTCTACAAAATCTCAACTAAATGATCTCGTTAAGACAAAATAACTTTGTTGTACCGTATACTCAAATATTGCAATAAACTGATATATATGCATGTATACTTATTAAAATAAATATAGAATATTTCCAATTGACAAAAGTTGATATTCACTAAACTCTTTTTTCTGTGTCTTTCGGTACATATTTGATGTATTTTTTTCCATTTTGGCACTATTTTACAATTTGCTAATTTAGTTACTTACAGTGATGCACCTCTTTGGTGCTGTCTATACCAAATGCGTTAGTATTTCTACGCACACATTTCAAGACAGACCAAACTTTGCTTTATTTAACATTAATCAGTTTCTTGTTGGTACTTCTCAACCTTACGATGATAACAAGGAGCATTATTGGTAATAATTAAGCATTTTAAAATTACTATAACATCTTTATTTAATTATCCAACAGGCGCAAGTCTAATTACAGAACAAAAATTGACAATGTTCAAATATTCATAATAAATCCACTTGTATCCTTTTTAAAATTGTTCTAAATCAGCCCTCAAATACCTTAGAGTTCACATATTCAGACTTAGTGTTAATATTAATGACCAAATAGGGACTGCTTCACTTCAGCCCGGCAATTCTTCCATTAGAATTTTATACATATTAAGATATAAATTTAAGCTAAAAATGCAAAATATATTAGGTATTTACCAAGAATTTTCTTATACTATATTTCGAATATTCAATGCTCATTTTCCGAAGTACCTTGCGAATTACTTGCCTTTTATCGCAGGCTATTTTAGTAAGAACTAAATGACCCAGAACAGCCACGTTTTTTCCATGAGAAAACTGGATATATAGTTCTCTATTGGTACTCGACGTAGCTTCCAAAATATATTGATAGTAAATATGTAGCACACATTAAATGAAATGACTGAATATGTGTAGTATTACAATAATTTATGTAGAAAAGAATATGGAATAGACAAAATAAATGTCATATAGTCGTCTATCAGTCAAATGGCAATAACAGTAGATTTGATATAATCCAATCATATTGCATATTTTTATCACGTGATTTTAAAAATTCTCAGCGATTACCAAGCATTTTATTGTGCTTTGGATAGATGGTGCCACATGAGGATCAATATTTTGAGGTTATAAGAATCAGAAAAATCTCGTTATGTGACGGCAGCGATATTAGATACAGTTGGCCTTGGTTATAACAACATTCATTGACATCTAGTGCCAAAGCGGGATACTTACGAATTATTTTGACATTACAAAAACCTGCAATTGGCATATTATTCACAACTATCACAAAGCAAACATTTTGGCGTCATTTTAATAAGGTAGCCTCATATGGCGACAGCGGGTCCAAATGAGTTAAAAAGGTCTTATTGTAATGAAAGTATGTTGTGGTCGGGAGAGTCAGGCCTACTGCTCCCACAAAATCGTCGAATGGTATATCAGTATGTTTATTAATTTTATTCAAATTTTCTTTTATGACAGTTTTTGCTAAATTTATTGGAATGTCCGTATGCAAAGATTCTACATTTAATCAAATAAGTGTGTGATTGCTTGGTATGTTGATTTTATCTATGAAATGTTTGAAGTTTATAGAGTTTTGTATGTAGAATTGCTTTTTTCCCGTTACATTAGAAATTATATTCGCCAAGACTTTGATAAATTGTGAAACGGACTCTGAATACAAGATACAGTAGGCCTAAGAGTTGTATTTTCTTTATGAAATTTTTAGCAAATCTGCTATCGTGGACGAAATTAAGTCCTTGGTTGCTAATAACGACCTAATTAAAAATTAATTAGGTCGTTATTAGCTTTTTGAAATTTAAGTGATGGGTCGTTGTTTATTTTGGAGTATGTGTGTTTATCATTCAGTAACTCCTTCATCTTCAGTTCGTATTATCTCTTACTCGATTATGACTGTTTTGTTTGACTTATCTGATTGTATGACTATTAAGTGGCTATTGTCTTCAAGAAATGTCTGGAGTTTTTGTAATATTCTTGTATTGAAATGTTGTTACATTGACAAATTTTTAATTTGCTATAGTCTGTTTATATTTCAAGATTATGTTGTAAAGTTTTGATCTGATTTTCTTTTTCATTAGTTATCTAGATGTGATTCAATGTTTGCAATTATTGAGTCTATCGGTAAATTGTTTTGTTTATTGTTTATGTATTCTAACTCTATTTCAAATTTTAAACCCAGACTTAAAATGTTTGCCACTTTATCATGATATTACAATTGTTCTTATTTTCTAGTGTTTTTTATTTTCTTTTGGTGCCTAATTTTAATGTTATTGAAAAAATGATTTCATCGTACCAGTAGCCAGTCCGCAAGTTGATCCTTGTATCCATCACGAATTTTGTTTATGACAGACATGTAATATGAAATTATTTTTGCTGGTAATAAAAGTATTTCTCTCGTCATGTCAGTAATTCAGTACTTACTTAATTACGGACATGACGAAAGAAATACTTTTACTATTTTCTTACGGGATTTATTAGCCAATTTGTTGTCACTGATTTCGATGTGTGATGTTTTTCGCTTCAAAACGTCGGGAATAGATGCCTCCGTTTATATAAGACAAGAAATATTTTTTCCTTTTCAATTTGGCATGTTTATTCGTCAGTTTCTTTAATTATGTTGTAGGTGTCTTGGCCTAGGTCCCCTTTAATCTTCTTTCAATTTAATGTATTATCCGATGTCACAACATTTTTAACTATGGTGTGATTCTTAATTATAACTTCGAGAAGAACATCTTGGCCCTGTAAATATATATATATATCGTGATATAACGTAGTATTTCTTGGTTTAGCGACCTATTTCCAAATCACACATGAATTAATAATTACTCAAAAATATAAGTAATTGTATAAGACGTTTCGACAATTTATTCTATAATTGTCTTCATCAGTTGCTGTAAATATAAGAAACATAAAAAGGATTATATCGTCACAGTGCAAGTGTATGATGTACCTATATGTATATAATAAGTACTTCCATTCCACAAGTGATCACAGAGTATATCGAACTAAATATATATTGCCCAGTTCAAGTTTCTTGGATAAGACGACGTGAAATAAAATAAATAAAACATGAACAATGAAATTTGAAACTAGAAAATGGTGACCTGAAAAGTAAACTTATGATTTACATTGTGTGAGTAGAACTTCTATATTTAATAATAATACTATTATATATTGATATAAATATTATATATAAAGATATTTTGAAATGCATGTTGTTTTGATTTATTCTAGTTTGACAGACGCAGGTGTTAGTGTCAATAATTAGCTTCATTGTCGGGTTCATTTCACAAATCATCGTAAACGTTCCCTCAATTGTAGCACCGTGAATGCACATGACAAATTTTCTTAATTTGATTGATGAGTACTCTTTTTGAATGACTTATAACATTCAAAGTAATTGTCTGGTTTTTGAAAATCATGTACGGATGTAAATGGAAATATAACGAATCAGAGTGAACGTAAACAAAAATCGATTGCATTTAAACTTTTTATTGCTTTTCATCTCCTACCTCCTTGTCGCTTTTGAATTATACCATCATACGGTAAACACCATATCTTACTATGTTTATTTGTAATTGCTCTTTTCTCTTAAAGCGGTTTTCAGTACCGTATAAATAGCATGAATAAATAAACTTGCGTTGCCGCAATAACTTATTAATAAATTTACGTGCGGCCACGTTACATGTATTTGCCTGGAACGCAGCTCCCAACATTACTTTGACAGGCAATTTCAAAGCTTTATGTTAATAAATTTCTGAATACTATCCGATGTATAACTTAAAAGATTTGGATGTTAGCGGACATGGAATTTCTAACACTTCTACTAAGCCCACATACTTTCTTTTGCTGTTCAAACAATAAGCACAAAACATAATATTGGTCGCATTCAGCAAACATATGAGTTGCGCAACTGTTCAGTGATCGGATTCAGATGATGTACGCTCACTCTGAAGATGTTGTGGGCGGTCGCCATTTTTGCGAAAGGGCGAGAATGAATGCTTTATTAAGATCTGGGTTTTATAGAATTTGTAATTATTTATATTGATGATATTTACGAGTATGTATCTGTCATTACTTTTTTTCTGTAATATACATTCTATTTATTTTAAAATAGATACAAAAAAATTATGTGTTTAGCATTATAATTTAATTCAAAATTCTTGATTATATTATTATATCTGCATTCTAAGACTTTTTTACCTGCTGCATGTTTGCCTAATATGTATTTACCTTGGTATTTACAGCGCAAATGCTAAAGGTGTTTAAATTTTTGAATATTATTTAAATCCAGATTTTTTGTAGCCCATATATCAAATACTTTTTTTTTTAATAGTTCAGCCACCTCTCTAAAGATCAATTATTATTTCAGCATTCCTTGTTTTATTAGTATGGTAATTTCTCTGCATTTTTAAAACGACATATATCAAAACGTCCGGGGTAAGTGTGATATTGCTCTTATTTTACATTTTAAAATATTTTCCTTTGAATATATTGTCTTCAAAAGATTCTTTGTGTACTTTTTTGTTTACTTATTTATTGGTTTATTATGCTAGATGTATTTTATTTTTGAGGAAATTTAATATATCTCTCACAGGTAAACAAAAATATTACAATCTCGCTTTATGGTTTATTAAAATTTAGTGGGAAATATTATCGGATTACTAGAGTGATACCTTCCATATAGCTCGTCTTACCACCCGACAAAACTTTTTGCCGCGAGTATACGTCTATGATGTTTTATGTCAAAGTGAAGTCCTGTGTAAAAATTACTCAGCCCATTTCCATAGTAACTGGTTGGATATTTAGATTTGTAAAATTCTGTGTCATTAAAATAATTAAATTTCTTAATAATTTCAGTTTTATAATTATAAATATATCTCTCATTTATGTTTTGCATAGCTACCAATATACCAATCTTTTATTAAATAAAATATTTAGGAATAAATATATACAAAAATCCAAAATAATTCAATACCATTTTATATTTTATAACTTTCTTAACATGTTCGTATTGACAGAAACATTTTTAATTTGAATAAAATGTTCAATCACAAAATATATGTAAATTTTCTTATGCTTGTATCGTTCAAAAAGATGTGTGATTTTGTTGTAAACTTGAAAACTGTCCACCGTTGTCGATTCTGACGACGTCAGGAAGACCATGTTCGGAAAATATTTTTTGAGTGCTTTAATGACTGAGTGTTATTGTTGACCATGGTTGAGTAGGTACTTCAGATATCACCATTGGTTCCGTGTTCACAGTCCAATGACAGATGTTATAAGATCCTTAATTTGGTTTGCAATTGATGGCCACCATATTGCTTTGCCCTTGACAAACATCTCGTAATCCCAAAATGTCCATCGTGTAATCGGACCCAACATGCCTTTCTCAAAAGCTCGGTTATAACAATACGATTGGTGTAACATAATAGATCGTCGGTGATATTTAATTCGTCTCTGTATTTATAATATATTGCTGCTTCCACAAAAACCCTATTTTTAGTAGTATTAGTTTGGAACATTGAAATATCTATCGGGTACATGAGTAATTATATAATCAAATTTTAAGAGTCTCATTCTAAAGCGCTGCAACCGACTAGATAACTTGTTAATTTCTTTGGAAGTTAAGATAGGAACGGTTTATGACGAGAATTTCAGATTTAGAACCCAATAAGAACTGTTCCAAACGTTCGCACGCCCATGTAATTGTTATCGTTTCCTTGCTCCTGTCATTACCGTTTAAATCTTGTTCCCTTTTTGTTAAAGTTTCGTTGTTGATGTCTGTGTTGTATGAAGAGAATAGTAGTTTATTCACAACATTCTTTGGGTAGTTATTGTATACTAGTATTTCTTTCAGTTTGTGTAAGTCTTCCTGGAGATGATCAGGATGTGATATTTTACTAATTCTATGTTTGAGTGCTTTTATTAAGTTTATCTTGTATTTCTTTGGGCAATTTGAGTGGTAATTCAATAACCTGTTGGAATTAGATGGTTTACGATACCATCTTAGTTTCCTTTTCTACCTGCGCGTACCGCTTTCACTGTCACTTAGATTCTTGGAGCAATTATAAACTGGTCTCCAATTCCCATCTGCCTGTAACTGTTCCAAAACTCCACTTACTCCAAATTGGCTAGAATCAGCTGATACACGCGACCTTCGATTAGTTGAAAATTTAGCTAAAAGTGGATATGATACAATATATTTTTTTAATATAGCGAAAGCCTTTTATTGCCTCTTATTCTTTGGAAGCGGATGCTTTTTAATCGCGTCAACACTTTTGGGATCGATCTTAATTCCATCCGAGCAGATAATGTAACCAAAGTAAGATGTTTCTGTCTTTCGAAATTCGCACTTATTAAAAGTTTGTGTAAATCTAGGTTCACTTAATAGTTTAAGTACTTCAAATAAATTCGAGTCATGTTCATCACATTTTTCCCATCACTAAAATATTATCCGCATGTACGAGTATACTGTTTGAATTTAAGGTGTGTCTATTACCGTACTAACAGTTTTTTTGAAAATTTCTGGAGCACTTGTTATTCCAAATGGTACATGTTTATAGAAAAATCTACCAAAAGGTGTAATATAGGTTGTTAATTTACATGATTGCTTGTGGAGTTTTAATTGGCAAAATCCACTTGCAAAGTCCAATTTTGAAAACACCCTTGCATCCTTCAATTTTGCCGGGGTCTCTTCCACTGAAGGTAATTAAAATCTTTCACGAATCACGAACTTATTAAGTTCCGTAAAGTTAGTACACACGCGCACGTTTCCGTCCTTTTTCAATTCCGCTACCGTTGCAGTACACCATTCTGTCGGTTCTTCAATTTTCTTTATTATTATTTCCTCTTGCATATTCCGGTTCGATTTTTTCCAACAAGTAAAGGGGAATTCGCCTCGATATGGATACGACGTAAGGTGTATCCTCCTGCATTAAGCGAATTGAAGACTCGTAGTTTTTTATTTCATTTCCCATTAATAATTCTGGGTACGCCACTGCAATGTATTTTCTTATACCTTCTTATATCTTCTTCGTGTTCCCGTTGCCTTATTTCATCCTTAGTATCATCTAGTGTAATGTTCCCGATAGAAATATTTAATTTTTCTTTTTGCCATGTTACTAGGTTAAGTTGTTGCAGTGCTGGTCGTCCTAATATTTTTTTCTGTGTCCACTACAAAACACTTTAGTTTCTGAACCTTTCCATTCATATTAACGGATATTTTTATTTTTCCATATACGTTTAATTGACCTTCGTCCTGCTCCAACTAACTTCGTGGTAGTTCTATATTGTTTACACATATTGCTGTGGTATTTCATAAATTTCAAAATATAAAATAAGGAAAAAGAATTAAAAATAGTTAAGTTAGATATAAGTTGACATTAAACAATATTTTAAGTACATAAACATAGAAAATAAGACAAACATAATTTTAAGGACAATTTATTTTGTAAATAAATATATAAATAATTTAGCCCACACAATTTGATTCATGTTATGTACATTTAGAAAAAGAACTACATTCAAATAACAAAGAATAATAAACTGATAGATATGCAACACAATAGACATCAATGAGATGTGGGTTGCATACCCATATTTGACAGTAACAAACAACTCGAACTTAGTAGGTAATGTAAGAATTAAAAAAAATATATTGTACAAAAACACAATGTTAATATACTAACCTTAATATTAAAACACTAATAAAAGGATATATAAGCCTTTAATGCAGGCAGCGGGTGCGTTGACACAGATCAAAACTTGCAAAAAGAGGAAGAAACGCTAGTATTTCTAAAGTGTAACAATTTAATTCTCGATTACAGACAGGAAAACCCTGACGTGTATTTCAAATATGAAAAGAAGGAACCCGACTACAAAGGCGCGGTGCTCATAGCACTACAAATACTCACAAAAAAAAACCCAAGCTAAAAGAGGCATAACGTTGAACATTAAAAATAGGGAAAGAGTGATACTGAGGGACGGTTCCGTTAAGAGAATGAACCATTTACAGGCAGTACAGGCACACGAGCAGGGCAACACCCGATTCCACAGAGGATAATCTAAGAAACATCATCGTAATATGCAATAAATTATCATTAGTGTAATGAATAGAATTAATTGCACAAGTTAGGTACCTGTATTTTTATATATATAAATGTCATTAAATATACGATAAGAGATGTAAACTGTCTATTTTCTTCTTCATGGAAAAGAAGAACTGATACACACAAAGATAAGGGACAGTCCAAGGGAAACCAAGGGAATAAAGGTAATATCCGACGTATTTCCGATTTTGCCTATACCTGGAAACAATAAGAAAAACATCAGAATTAAATTGATCAATAATAAAAGAAAATACATCAAGAATAATTATAAAAGCAATGAAGATATATATAAATACAACGCAAGCTGGCGATAATAAGACAAGAGTTTAGATTAAAGCAAAAATAAGAATAAATAAAAAGTACTTACCAAAATCAATAAAAACAATCACATCAATTTGGTATACAAATACACAAGAGGATGTAAACAAGGTTAGAATTTTAACATGGCGATGAATTAACCAATGGGAAGGAAGAAAAGAAATATAGTTATCAAAAATAACACGGAGGGCGCGATAAAGAAAATTCAAACGGATATGGGAAACAATCAAAATTTAAAACAAAATGTGCTATTTTCCTTTGTTATTCCCTATAAAAGGGAGGCTCTTCGGCAATTGGGGTAGTTCGTCGGCAGCTCCCCAGTGCTAAGGAAACATAAAAAGTTAGATAGAAAGATAGTTTTTCGGTGTTTTTTTTATAAGTGAAACGAATCTACAAAGGTGATATACCTTTAAAGATTTTATCACGTACACAAAAGAGAGTAGATAAATTAAAACGCGGTGTAGTGAAAGAATACGGCTAATATTAGAAGCAGGAAAAACACAAAGAAACAATTGAGCGAGGGAAGAGACGCTTCTTGTATTAGGAAGACGAACTGATTGATAAGAAAAAGGAGTATGGAACCCAATAAGTTTATGGAAGAATTTGAGGAAATATACGAACAAGCTGCGTAAGTACAAGCATAGACAATAAAGCTTTATTTGCAACCTTATAATCAATAAATAAAAAGAATCTTCATGTGTGTTATATAAAATTTTACTGAATAACAATAATTTAAAAATATTATTTAAACATATGATAAATTCTTCATTGGATAAGTCTCGGCTTGACGTGCGAATCTCAAGTTGAGGCGATTCAAGGAAGGATAAACAATTTCTACTTGAATAAAATAATTTCGAACGCTATTTAAAACATTCAATAAGTTCTTCATTGTTTAAATCTCGATTTTGACGTGCAAATCTCAGGTCGAGATGATTCAATGGGGGATACATTAATAAGGAGTAAAGAAAATAAGTTTTAGAAAATTTGAATAAGAATTATAAACACAGATAAAGAGGTAATTAAGTAAACTATCACAATTTAAGAACAATAAAAGGTTTGCAAAGTGCTTGTATTCCAACGGACAAGATAATATATATACTAATGAATATAGAAGTATTATATTAAATGGTTGTCAACAACCTCATGTTCTTGTAAAAAATTAATATTGTAAATAAATATAAATTGTGCTATTATCCATTCTTATTCATTAATACCCATCCCAAATAGGAGAAATCAAATATTAATAAAAGAAGGGAAGTAAACTTCACAAACACAGTTAGAACCTAGAACAGAAAGGAAAAGCTGTGTCATATTTTATCATTTAAAGTAAAGAAATCTATCCTTTAGAACCCTGAGAACATTATATAAAATTAATTTCATTAATTTGACTATTGGTTGTTAACCATAGTACATATCACAGCAATATGTTATAATTTTTGTCATACTCCTTCTTTGAAATCACGCTCTCATCCGCTCCAGTATTTAAACTTAACTATTGAGGTACCCATTTTTAAGTTTATTTTCCATGGTGCATTATTTTCAATAGTATATTTACATTAATAATTTCACATGTATTACTTGTTTCAGAATCTGAACTTGATGTCAGATCGCTTTCATCTTTTATTTCTGAACAATTTTTGGTACGGCACTGGGTAGCAAAATGTCTATTTTGCTACCCAACTATTTTGCATTTTCTGCATAGTACTTTATTAACAAGGCATTTATATCTAGGATGACTTATTTCCGCATCTACTACAATATTTAAGATCTACTCCCGGTTTTTTTCTGGGCACTTGATGCTTTTGTTTCTTTTGTACGTACCTTTTTGCGGCATGACTCACATTTCCCGTGTTGCCTCTTATTTCTTTGTTTTCTTCTTTTATTGTTTCCAATTGTGTTATGTGATAGTTTTTTGTGAGGTCAGTTCGCTGTCCATTTGTAAAAACTTTGTATCCTTAATGCCAACAACGAAATGGTATCTAATTAGTTCCTTTTCGAAGTGTTTAAGTTGACAACTTTTTGCTAGTTTTATTTAATCACTTTCTCCTTTCTGCAAACGCATTTTAAATTTTACTCGTACGTACACTATATTTTTTGTTCTGATAATCTATTTATCGAAAAATTCTTACAACTCTTTATATGTGGTAAAATCCTCTTTTTTCTGCAAGCTGTCTAGGAATTTTGTTACTTTTGGACCCATGTATAACAGCAAATTATTTATTTATGTGTCCTCGTTGGTTTTGTCTAATTAGACAGCCAGTTCGTATCTTTCATAATGAACCTAATTCAAAGTTGCTAATCATTCTGATCGAAAGAGAAATTTTCAGATGCTGGTACCTGATTTACTACTGTTTGTAGTGGTTTTTGTTGTTGATGTAGCCCCAGTAACTGCATTTCTTCAAATTTTATCTTTAAATTCTGAAATTGTTCTTCCATTTTAATCTAAGGAAGTACCTACGCTAACCTCACTTTAGGTAACAACGCGACGCGTAAGGTTTTTTCCCACACAGTTTTTCTTTTGTACTTCTGCTTGCTTTTCTTTTTTGCAAGCACCTACTCTCACATCATATATTATATATAATACACAGGTTATCCTATACTAGTATCGGTGGAACAGTTATTGCACGTAAGCAATTACGTATTGATGACGATTCATAACAACCTCACATCTTAAAATTTATATAATAATAATCTACATGTTTGTTTTTAATGAAATATTTGGTAATATTATAGGTGTTAGTAATTATCGGATTGTTTAACTTAACAGGAGCACATTACATAGTTCTTTTAGCAAATAATAAATATTTTTTTTATATTGAGAATAAAATTCGATGTTGTCATTTCGCTATCTCAATTTTCAGTATCGCTAATGCCGCTGATGTGCTGTCATTACACTTGTCATTTTTGTTAATTATTTATCATCATTGATCAACTATTTTACAAAAGAACGAAATAATGGAGGACCATTGCTACCAATCAATGCTATTGAGGTATACTGTATGTGTCAATTTTCATTAGGTATATGGATTCAATGTTTACATGCAATTTATACGTATACAAATAATATGTGGCAACGTGTGTCACCCCTACTATCCGTCACCAATCCCGACAACAATCGACATCACAACGACTTTCTCCGATCTTCCCACTTCTACATTAAATGTTTAGCTGCGAACACGTTGCGATCTAGTCTGCAATAAAAGCCGTCATCATCAAATGGCCGCCGCGATCTAGTAGTTTATTATTATTTTCAGAATCCTTTTTTATTTACCCTATTTTTAATTTTATTAGAATTACGCTTTTGTTTGTGACATGCAGCGTGAACGCAGCTTAACAATTCTCTGCATTTACTGAAAGGAAAAATCCTTGCAATGCGTAAATATTATTTCTGAGCGCAGTACAAACACCCTAGTCAATAGTCCAACAGCTACTGCTAACTTGAGCTTGTATCGGTCTCGCGCTCGCATGAAGAGGAAAGGTGGGGTGCCATGTTGTCACGTATTGCATGAATTAATCGCCTATGGCTAATGAAAATTGACACGTACTGTATTATATATGTTACCATAAATAGCCGAAATCCGTTTTTACGCGTACTTACTAGTAAAAATGCGAAGTAACTACGAGCATTTGTAATTTCGCGTTCATACTAGGAAAGACAGAATTAAAATTTTAATTCGGCTATTTACTGCAGCTTTCAGTTAGAACCCGTCCTAACTACACGTATAACAGTAACTAACCGCACATCTCTTAGCAGCAGACATACTTATGAAGTTATACCAATTACCATCTTTCTTCTTTTTCTTATAATAAAACACAATTGGTTTCAAAATTATTTAATGCTTTGCGAAATAAACTGACTTATTTATTATTACATGGGCTACTACTGTGACATTTTGAATTGCATAACACTTGCTTTTTTTACACTTGCACAAACTACTAAGACACTTTTTTTGTGCATTTCTTGCAATTTTTGGCTGGATCCTGATACAGAAGCCGCATACTACATCAATGTCAATAAATTTTTGCTTACAAATATCAAATTCTGATCTGGTGGACAGATGATTTATTACACCATCCTTAGTACCTAACTGGTACATGTCCTCATCGGTCTTTAATAAAACAACAGCTATAATATTACTGAATCCATCTTTAGCTTTGTCAACGTCGATAATAAGTATTGTGACGTTATCGTCGATATTAGCAGGAGGGTACGTTTTATCACTGAAAGATATCATCTTTTGAGACTATAGAATTAGGGACTGGCTTGCTTCAGACCGTGCTGCTGTAATGTTATCCCCAATTATACAATTCAAGCAATAGTCTCAATTAAAGTTAGCTTCTAAGATAGCATTATATGTATTTAATACATAATCTAAATTCTATTACCTCTGGTTCTTTTTCTTCGTTTTCATACTCTATGTGTAAATCTTCTCCATGAATTGCCGCCGTGTTAATTTTGAGGTCACCAATAATATTTTCCAAATCTTCTTCCCTCTCTAGAGAAGAAATAAAGTCAATAGGCAAAGACGATGTACTAAACCCAACCCTAGACTCGATGCCAAACATAGCCTTATATGGAGTTTGCTTTATGCCTGAATGAAACGCACGGTTTTTCACAAGCTGTACAAACGGTAGACCTCTGACCATTTAACTTAAATTCGTTTATAACGCAGTTGGCAAATTCTCGGCCATTGTGTTATTGTTACTGTGTAATATGCACAGGGCTCCAAACGTCAAAAATATTTCATTAAATTTATTAGCTATTTCTTCTGCTCGTTTACAAGTTAGGGCTCTTAATAAAAGAAACGTGGTTATTGTTGTCAAAATTATTCACGCGTCGATACTGCGATGCCAATTTCAGCAATCAGCGCATAGACCATTCATGGACCGATTCTTCCTCAGTAGTATGATGGTATGCGTGTAGTTAGAACGGGTTCTAACTGAAAGCTGCAGTAAATAGCAGAATTAAAATTTTAATTCGTGTCTTTCCTAGTCAGAACACGATATTACAAATAATCGTAGTTACTTCGCACTTTTACTAGTAAGTAGGCGTAAAAACGGATTTCGGCTATTTACGGTAACATATATAATATGTAACAAGAATATTAATAATGTTTTTTATAGAGAGTTAGTAAAGCACTAAATATTAGTATGGTGACTGTAAGTCGAATTGGGAAGTGCATCAAGAATGAGCAGCCAATACTTATCCCTAAGAAAAAGAGGCCACGAAGAAAGTCCGTTACGGAAATTGCTAGAACTGCTGAAGTAGATATAAGAAATACAATATATGAAATGTATCAAAAAAAGCAGCACGTGATTCAACGTTCTAGAAGAACTTAAAGAAAGAGACATATTTAAAGATGGTTTAACATAATTAAATATTATATTAAAGAAAATTGGTTTTCGATGGCTGAAAGATAGTCCTAGAACAGGTCTTATGGAATTATCTCATATCGTATTTTCAAGATTTACCTTTTTATAAGCATATGTAAGAAATATGAGATCCGAAGAATTTGAATTTGTTTATTTGGATGAAACATGGATCTTTGAAAATTGTAGCATATGCAGATCATGGCAAGATGGTAATAAGAAAAGTGTGAAATCACTGAAAACAAATTTGAAAAAACCGTCTATGATTCTAATGGACAATGCGAGCTACCATTCTACATTAGAAAATAAAGTACCTAATTCTAGTTGGAATAAAGCAGATATTAAGCAATGGTTATTGACACATAATGATGCTTATAAAGAAAATATGTATAAAAAGCAATTATTACAGCTTGTATTAGAAAATAAACCAAGGAAAACATATCTAGTAGATAAAATTGCTGAACAGTATATAAAGTTTGGAGATTACCACCTTACCACTGTATTTTCAACCCCATTGAAAATGTATGGGGAATAACGAAAAGTTATTAAATCGTCATATTGAAAAAGATGGATATGGAAAAGACAAATGCATTTTATTGTGGCAGGAAGCATTAAGTAGAATTACACCAGAAGTGTGGAAAAATACTATTAATCATACCGAAAAAGAAATATAAAAATGGTGGGACAGAGAAGTGGGATTTGACAAAGATGATGCTGCTGAATTAATTATACATTTAGGTGATAATAGTGATACCACTTGTGATTCCGACTTGGATTAATTTGTTGTGTTTCTTTATATATTACATAATATCAAATTCAATGTGCAACATAATTACTTTTTTAGAATTAAAAGATAAGAAATGCGAACAAATTTTAATACATTTTATGCCCAATTTTTCTGTGTTGCTTCAACCTCAAGTTCAATTGATCCATAAACTTGAACTTTGTATAACTGTATTTATGTGCTTCCACTGAACTAGTTCAGTTCAACCTAAAAAGTAATAAACATGCTGTGGTTGGAAACTTTAAAAATAGGGCTTTGCAGTTTTGTGATATTGGTGAATTGAAACTTTTAGAAATTCCTCATATTGAAATATCTGATATTCATCTGTGGCTATTAGAGAATCTCCTATAAACTTCAGATAAAATAATGGAAGTGTTCATTTAAAAAAATTGTGTGCTTGCTGTATCAGTATTTTATATACTTAACATAAATAGATAATAGCAGAAAAGGCAATAGATCATCTAATTTTTCCCAAGAAGAAGTAGATTTGCGTATAACTATTATTAAAAGTTACACAAACAAAATCTAATGTAAAAAAAACAGATCGTGTATGGAACGTGGATAGTATTATAGAACAGAAGCAGTTTTGCGAAACAAATATGAAAATTTAAAGAAGTACACTAAAAAAAAGTACGCAGACAATAAATGTGAAGTATCTTCCACTGGTGGAGAACCACCAATCAACATTGTATTAACTCAATAGATGAGGAAATAAAAGATTTTCTAGGTGTTCGCTTAGATGGATTACCTTGTGCAGTTGATAGTGATGCTGATAGAGGTAATTACTAATCAGTATATATTTCATTTCTTAAAAACACAAATATTTTCTTAATAAAAATGTTTAATACAGTATTCTATTTATTGCAGAGGATATTTCACATAGAGATGGCACAGAAACCATTATAATTCAACCTGGGGTTGTCAATGTAGAATATGGAAATGATGCTGAACCGGGTGAGGATGCCTGTCAATGGCAATATTACTCCATGGCCAAGGTTTCGCAGCCTATCTCATCTTCCCTAGAGCCTCGAGATGTCTCGCAGGCTTCCCCTTCAAGAAAGAGATTGGCTTCCAGAAATGAAGAATTGATGGAGAATATCCCCAAGAGTAGAGTAAGACCGCCGGTCCTACTCCCACCTCCGGAGGTGGAGGTGGAGGTCAAAGGCCAAGGGCCAAAGGTCAATGGTCAAAGGTCAAGGGTCAAGGGTCAAGGGTCAAAGGTCAAGGGTCAAAGGTCGCCGGAGGCGGAGGTCAAAGGAGCGCCGGAGGTGGAGGTCAAAGGTCAAATGTCACCGGAGGTGGGGGTCAAAGGTCAAGGGTCACCGGAGGTGGAGATCACAGGTCAAAGGTCACCGGAGGCGGAGGTCAAAGGTCAACTGTCAAAGGTCACCGGAGGCGGAGGTCAAGGGTCAAAGGTCACCGGAGGTGGCGCCCTCTGACGGCCACTAACCCAACTAAGGTGGCGCCCTCTGACGGCCACTAACCCAACTAAGGTGGCGCCCTCTGACGGTCATTTGCCAAACTAAAAATTGCATCTCTCATCATTACCAACCCAACTAAAATGGCGCCCTCTGACGGTCACTAACCAAACTAAAAATGGCGCTCTCATGATTACCAACTAAAATGGAGCTCTCTGATGGTAACTAACCAAACTAAAAATTGCATCTCTCATCATTACCAACCCAACTAAAATGGCGCCCTCCAACGATCACTAACCAAACTAAAAAATGATATCTCTCATGATTACCAACTAAAATGGCGCTCTCTGATGGTCACTAACCAAACTAAAAATGGCGCTCTCATGATTACCAACTAAAATGGCGTCCTCTAACGATCACTAACCAAACTAAAAAATGGTATCTCTCATGATTACCAACCAAACCAATATGGCGCTCTCTGACGATCACTAACCAAACTAAAAATGGCGTTCTCATGATTACCAACTAAAATGGCGCCCTTTGACATTCACTTGCCAAACTAATGTGACGCCCTCTAACGGTCACTAACCAAAGTAAATATTAAATATATAAGAATTTCGAATATAATATCAGCAGTATCAATTGTAAAGCGGTGTAACACATTTTGTATAGATAGTGATAATCAAGTACCTATAATGACAGTGAAACCATACAACGTGGAGAAGTATGAAAACTTTTTAGCAGTTAATGACATCGAAATACCTATCGGAGTTGGGAATTGGCTATTATCCTCGGAATTGAATCAAAGCGATTGTTTATTCATAGCAGCATTTGCATATCAGAACGAACAATATTTCGATATCGATGAATTAATCCACATATTAGAATATTGTAACCCCAATATAACCCAACTAAGAAAGTGTTGTATTTATTGTGAATATGAATATCTACATGAACCTGATTTTGAACTTCGTGATGAAATTTGTGTGTTTGATATAGAAACGTCGAATGTGCTGACTTTAAATAAGAATATACCGGAGATGTTAATGACTTGGTATCCTTAATATGATCATCCAGAATTGGATTATAATGAAGAACTCGTCGAGAATGGTGGTGGATATGTTATATACGCTCATCAGAAGTGTTTCGCAAGTAGCTAACATGTACAGATCTGTATAATCTTGTCTGTACTTGTTTGGAAATACATCAGTCGACAATGTACGTTGAACGCAGGCATAGTGCGCTAAGATTGAAGAAAGTAGTATTAAACAATAGAATTAAGAGGTTTATATCCGAATTAGAAAAAATTAAAACTGATATCGAAATATATAAATTAGTTGTAAATATCAGCAAAATAAATATATAAAAAAATGGATAATATTGAAAATAGAGTTGATCGGGCAATCAGACAAATCGATAAACATTTTTTGGATTATTGGATGAGGTGGATAAGACGATGATTCAACATACTCAGCTGTTTATTCTCCAAAATAAGGTGAAAAGCTGAATCTGTAAAGCAACACTAGCATTACATTCCTCAGGAGAAGCGATCAAGCCTAAGATATAATCAACCTTGACAAGACAATCATCTGGATGGTTGGACCCCAGCTCGAAGAAATTGTTATTTATGTAACTTTATAGAATAAATATATACGTAATGTACAATATAGTATACAATATTTTAAATAAAAGAACAGATAAAATTATTGATTTTTTTTATTTATAGATAGTCATATATATATATATTAGAGGTTGAATAAATATACGATTCTACATATGTTCTATACATATTTATTAGGTATATATTATACACATTTCCAAACCAAATTTATGGCTGACCGAGAAAATAAAAATAAATACATATACACTCAAACACTCAGTGATGTAGTAATCATTTTTGAATATACAGGTTGTTTTAAAGGTAAGATAGCGGATACAATATGGTCACAGCCAGATTATGTAACAATTAATATTTGTTTTATACATATTTAATAATCAAATATTTTATACACCATTCCATTTCGAAATTTATGGCATTATAATGTAAGTATAATACTTCAAGCATGTATAAGACATTTAAGAAGCTATCATGACAAGAGATTTAATATTTTAATGTAAAGCACCTTCCAATGAAAGCAGACTTGTAGCACACTTTTATGAAATCGAATAAAATCAGTACTCTTGAGCACACTTAACTTTTTTTTTTCATTAGCTATATTATATATTTTTAAATACATGTTCACGTATCATGGATTTTTAAATTCCTTGATATCCGGATATTTAGAATACCGCGGACTTTCATCACCGGTTTTTATGGGTACCCAGATAATTTATTTCATGGATCCTAATGCATACATATAATTTAAACAACACGTATACACATACACATACATAAGTATATATTAAAATCCGGTCACTACAAACAATATATACATATTATTTGTACATATAATACAAAAAATCATGATATAATCAAACCGATGATGACGCTATAACCGTATTCTACATATGTTCTTATACATATTTATTAATCATATATTATATATATTTCCTAATCGAAATTTATGACTGAAACATAAAACGAAAATAAATACATATACACTCAAGTACTGAGTGACGTAGTAATCAAATTTTAATATACAGGCTGTTTCAAAGGTAAGAGGCGGACACATACAGGATGTTCCAAAGGTAAGGGTGGATACATACAAGATTTTCAAATACACCGGGTTTTTATTACCAGTTATAAAATACACAAGGTTTTTATCATAAGTTTTTAAAACACCAGGGTTCTCGGAAATTAATTGTTCATATCTTTGTAGATGTTAAATTTAAAATTATTACACGCTAGCTGACGGTGGCTGGTATTTAAATTGATTATACATACATTGAGAAGACAAGGGTAAGAGGTGGAACGACTATCCAGTTCTAAACCTTTAACAATATAAACAACTTAATACTCAATATAGTTTTTAATTCAAACTTAGAGATATTAGTTGACAAAAAAAAAACTATATGTTTAACAATTTAATAATCGATTAATTAGATGTTTTTCACAAAAACTAATTTCAATCATTTTATACCAGAATATAAAAGTCTAATTAGATTTAATATTTTAATGTAAATCACCTTACATTTTGAGAGCAGGATTGTAACATACTTTCATAAAATCAAATAAAATCAGTAATCTTGATCACACTTAAATTTCATTAGTTAAGAGTAGAGATTCCTATTTCACATATATTTTAAAACACATGTTCATATACAATACACAGATCGACATTGAAACCCCATGTACTTTTAATGAATTATTTAATTTTTCTTTAAATGTATTTTTTATAACCCCTTAAATTAATAGATGTCTTGGATACTATTAATTCAAGGATGATTGTCTAGATCGCGGGTTCCACTCTGAGGAGTTGAGCCCTTTTCCTATTACCTATACAACCTTCCCATTACAATTACACTCTGAGGAGTTGAGAGAACACAACCACTCGACACTACCCTTCGGTTGTGTAGTTTGTTCGAGGACTTCCATAGTTGATTTAGGGTTATCTGGAAGTATGAAAAAATCTGCGAAAATGTTCTCACTGTAACATCAATAACCTCTATCACTTTTTACCGAAAACTTTAAAGCTTTTTTGTGATCTATTAAGGCTATAAAACCCATTTCATTAATATTATTAGCAAATATATCCTGTATTGAAAATAATAAATGATTTTAATAGACACAATATTCTAATATATATTATACTTGAACAGTTACAAGCATAGTGACAATTTCTATAACATCTCACCCATCTGTCACGTGTACGAGTATTTATGAAATCTCCATTATTTATATCACCTACATACATGTATATCAACTGGACATCTTAAAATTAGGGCATAGATATTTAATTTTAAATTTTATATATTTTTTAATAATTGATATTAATGATATTAATGCTATTTCACTCCATTAGCAGTATTATACTTGTATGTATGGTTATAACATAATTTATTATATATAATCATATCCCTTTTTAACCATTTAGAGTATCGGGGTTTGATTTTGAAAACCATCTTTCTTGCTTCATTGAAACACTGTAATAGCATAACGAGATTTCTCTAGATTAGTGCTAGTTTCACAGGTCAAAAATCAGTTTAGACATTTATCGTCATTATTCATAATAATAATACATACTTTCTTATTTTTCTTATTTATATATATATATATATATATATATATATATATATATATAATTAAAATATTTTTTTTATCCTGGCCTTAATAGTAAATAATTCAAAAAAATTTAAATATCTGAATAATCTTTAATTCAACTCCAACCAGAATGATTCGCTATAAACACGTCTAACTTATTTCTAATTATGTATATCTGACAACTGATAATAAATACATAAATTCATGAACAACTTTAAAATAAGAAATCTATAATAAAAACAAATATATATATCCATACATTTCTTAAATGTGTAAAGTTTACATTACTAATTACTTAATATTGTGTCGAATAGAAAGAGTTAATTAGATATGCGAGCTATTTCAATTATCTTGTTAGAAAGTGTATTAACAAGCTGACGTTAAGTATTTGTAGGCGTTAATGATTGTACCAACAGTGTTATTTATTACATATCTTATAACACTAATTGTTATAATTTCAATCGGAATGTTGTTTTATGAAACAGTTAAATAAAAAGGGAAAAAATCACTAATTTCTTTAAATAATAAAAACTGAATCATGGAGATATGCCGAAATCACACATTATACTTGATTCAATTTTATATCTATCAACGTCACAACAGCATATTTTTATTTAAAGACTTGTCTATACATGTAAAATTGTTAAATACCATGTATTAGGTCTCCTAATAGATTATTTTGCGAAAACATCAATTAACAAGCTTTTAGAAAAACTCCCTAATTATGTGGTCAAAAATATTTTGCCTCAATCCATAAAATATCACATTTTTGTTTCAGTTTATATGATCAGTAGTAACACGATGGTTGTTATGTCTTCTTATAATGTAAATGTTTCTTTATGCAATTAGGGATTTACTTTTTTTCATTGTACCATATTTCAAGTTAATATCTGTTATATTTTCTGTATTACTCGTTTGAAATAAATGTTATTACCATTATTATAACATACAATTACATAATACGGAATTTGTTCGAGAGATTTTGAAATTAGACAGCGAACAACATTAACAAATAATTAAAAGCGAACATTTTGATTAACACGTAAAAGATATCTTTATAGGAACATAATAATACACATCAATATAGCAAATTTAAATAAGAATCCATAATATTTTTTACTTAATATTGTAAAAATATTAAATAAACAAAAAAAAATTGAGTTGAAGTTCGATTAGTAAACAATGGGTGTAACCAAGATCTCTTTATTACATGCAAATATCAATAAAGCTAATGATATAAATCTAGAATAGATGATGTAGGATATTTTCACATACATAGTTAACAATATGTAAAGTATATATTATCAAATGTTGACATCAGAACTCTAGAGTATAATTGATTGAATGATTAGTCAGATAAATTGTGAAAGTATATAGAAAGAATGATAATCATTCTTCATAATACCTCAACTAAATTTTAAAATGTATCTGATCCTCATCCCAGCAAGTCGAACATAATTTAGCATTTTCTCGATGTATTATCATCTAAAATTACAAAAACATTCAAATATAACAACATGAACCGATATAAATATGTAGAAAGAAACCAACCTTGTCATAGTTATACCAACAGTGTTATTTATTCCTAGTCTTACTGTGCTAATTATTCTGAATTCAATCAATCGGAATGTTGTTTTATGAAACAGTCCAATAAAAAACTAAAAAAAAGCACTAATTTCTTTAAATAATTAAACTGAATCATGGAGATATATTTAAACCATAAGCAGAATTAATCGATCATATCTTTGTAGATATTAAAATCAAAGTTATTATACACTAGTTGACGGAAGTTGATATTTAAATTAATTATACATTGAGATGAGAAGGGTAAGAGGTGGGATGACAGATCAGTTCTATATCTTTTTAACATTACAAAAAAAAAAAAACGTGATCCTCAATATACCTTTTAACACTAACTTAAAACTATCAGCTAACAAAAAAACTATATGTACACATTTAGCAAAACTAATTTCAATCATTATGTATCGGAATATAAAATGCTAATTAGATGATGTAAGATATTTTCAACTGTTTAGTATATATAACAGTAAACACACACGCAAATAAAGAAAATCTCAAGCAACAGGATAATTTTCAATTTAATCTTAAAAATAGCAAGCCCATAGACTTGAATAACCTGAATGTGAAAGATAATGTAATTTAAAGATGAATATCCAAAGCATGATTTCAATCGCTGCAATATTGATGCTAATTCAAATCAAATCATGAAGATATGTTTGTCGACAACATTATTAACAGACATTTATAATTTCCACATGGAACAACATTCTGATTGATTGATACATTGGTATGAATGCAAACGTATTTCAGAACAATTACTACAATAAGACAACGAATAATTTGATTCTATATTTCCACAAGTTAATGTACATAATTCAATTTCTCTAAATTTGCCACAGACGGAGCACTTCTTTCGATGGGAATAATAAAATTCGGCATCATTATGTTCACAACCATATACTTCATAATGCAACATAAAACGCAAGGGTTTAGACATCATAGTGTAAGACATATATACAATATTAAAAATTCGGCATCATTATGTTCACAACCATATACTTCATAATGCAACATAAAACGCAAGGGTTTAGACATCATAGAGTAAGACATATCTACAATATTATTGAAATTAATCCTATTATACTCGTATGATATGAGTTTATATTATGGAAAAGAGGGTATATTTAAAAAAATAATTGTATATAATAAAAATACTTACTTACTACACTCAACACAAGAACAACAATGTTTATTCTTAGACATATATCTTCAACTACACACTTCTTCCAACTTAATGCAAAAACGTATCAAGGAATTTCTAAAATTTTAACGATCATTATTTTTCAACTACATATTTTCCATACTTAGAGAGCGCAATCAAGGGATTTCTAAAAATTTTAATGACCAAGCTAATATACATCACCTAAAAATTTCCATTCATATATAATATTCATGAATATTATATATAATAGAAATTTTTACGCGATGTCTATTAGCTTGGTCATTAAAATTTTAGAAATCCCTTGATTGTGCTCTCTAAGTACGGAAAATATGTAGTTGAAAAATAATGATAGTTAAAATTTTAGAAATTCCTTGATACGTTTTTGCATTAAGTTGGAAGAAGTGTGTAGTTGAAGATATATGTCTAAGAATAAACATTGTTGTTCTTGTGTTGAGTGTAGTAAGTATTTTTATTATATACAATTATTTTTTTAAATATACCCTCTTTTCCATAATATAAACTCATATCATACGAGTATAATAGGATTAATTTCAATAATATTGTAGATATGTCTTACTCTATGATGTCTAAACCCTTGCGTTTTATGTTGCATTATGAAGTATATGGTTGTGAACATAATGATGCCGAATTTTTAATATTGTAGATATGTCTTACACTATGATGTCTAAACCCTTGCGTTTTATGTTGCATTATGAAGTATATGGTTGTGAACATAATGATGCCTAATTTTATTATTCCCATCGAAAGAAGTGCTGCGTCTGTGGCAAATTTAGAGAAATTGAATTATGTAAATTAACTTGTGGAAATATAGAATCAAATTATTCGTTGTCTTATTGTAGTAATTGTTCTGAAATACGTTTGCATTCATACCAATGTATCAATCAATCAGAATGTTGTTCCATGTGGAAATTATAAATGTCTGTTAATAATGTTGTCGACAAACATATCTTCATGATTTGATTTGAATTAGCATCAATATTGCAGCGATTGAAATCATGCTTTGGATATTCATCTTTAAATTACATTATCTTTCACATTCAGGTTATTCAAGTCTATGGGCTTGCTATTTTTAAGATTAAATTGAAAATTATCCTGTTGCTTGAGATTTTCTTTATTTGCGTGTGTGTTTACTGTTATATATACTAAACAGTTGAAAATATCTTACATCATCTAATTAGCATTTTATATTCCGATACATAATGATTGAAATTAGTTTGCTAAATGTGTAAACATATAGTTTTTTTGTTAGCTGATAGTTTTAAGTTAGTGTTAAAAGGTATATTGAGGATCACGTCTTCTTTTTTTTTTTTGTAATGTTAAAAAGATTTAGAACTGATCTGTCATCCCACCTCTTACCCTTCTCATCTCAATGTATAATTAATTTAAATATCAACTTCCGTCAACTAGTGTATAATAACTTTGATTTTAATATTTACAAAGATATGATCGATTAATTCTGCTTATGGTTTAAATATATCTCCATGATTCAGTTTAATTATTTAAAGAAATTAGTGCTTTTTTTTTAGTTTTTTATTGGACTGTTTCATAAAACAACATTCCGATTGATTGAATTCAGAATAATTAGCACAGTAAGACTAGGAATAAATAACACTGTTGGTATAACTATGACAAGGTTGGTTTCTTTCTACATATTTATATCGGTTCATGTTGTTATATTTGAATGTTTTTGTAATTTTAGATGATAATACATCGAGAAAATGCTAAATTATGTTCGACTTGCTGGGATGAGGATCAGATACATTTTAAAATTTAGTTGAGGTATTATGAAGAATGATTATCATTCTTTCTATGTACTTTCACAATTTATCTGACTAATATATCAATTATACTCTAGAGTTCTCATGTCAACATTTGATAATATATACTTTACATATTGTTAACTATGTATGTGAAAATATCCTACATCATCTATTCTAGATTTATATCATTAGCTTTATTGATATTTGCATGTAATAAAGAGATCTTGGTTACACCCATTGTTTACTAATCGAACTTCAACTCAATTTTTTTTTGTTTATTTAATATTTTTACAATATTAAGTAAAAAATATTATGGATTCTTATTTACATTTGCTATATTGATGTGTATTATTATGTTCCTATAAAGATATCTTTTACGTGTTAATCAAAATGTTCGCTTTTAATTATTTGTTAATGTTGTTCGTTGTCTAATTTCAAAATCTCTCGAACAAATTCCGTATTATGTTATTGTATGTTATAATAATGGTAATAACATTTATTTCAAACGAGTAATAGAGAAAATATAACAGATATTAACTTGAAATATGGTACAATGAAAAAAAGTAAATCCCTAATTGCATAAAGAAACATTTACATTATAAGAAGACATACCAACCATCGTGTTACTGATCATATAAACTGAAACAAAAATTTGATATTTTATGGATTGAGGCAAAATATTTTTGGCCACATAATTAGGGAGTTTTTCTAAAAGCTTGTTAATTGATGTTTTCGCAAAATAATCTATTAGGAGACCTAATACATGGTATTTAACAATTTTACATGTATAGACAAGTCTTTAAATAAAAATATGCTGTTGTGACGTTGATAGATATAAAATTGAATCAAGTATAATGTGTGATTTCGGCATATCTCCATGATTCAGTTTTTATTATTTAAAGAAATTAGTGATTTTTTCCCTTTTTATTTAACTGTTTCATAAAACAACATTCTGATTGAAATTATAACAATTAGTGTTATAAGATATGTAATAAATAACACTGTTGGTACAATCATTAACGCCTACAAATACTTAACGTCAGCTTGTTAATACACTTTCTAACAAGATAATTGAAATAGCTCGCATATCTAATTAACTCTTTGTATTCGACACAATATTAAGTAATTAGTAATGTAAACTTTACACATTTAAGAAATGTATGGATATATATATATATTTGTTTTTATTATAGATTTCTTATTTTAAAGTTGTTCATGAATTTATGTATTTATTATCAGTTGTCAGATATACATAATTAGAAATAAGTTAGACGTGTTTATGGCGAATCATTCTGGTTGGAGTTGAATTAAAGATTATTCAGATATTTAAATTTTTTTGAATTATTTACTATTAAGGCCAGGATAAAAAAAATATTTTAATTATATATATATATATATATATATATATAAAACAAGAAAAAGAGAATATTGGGTAAATTCCGCTGTAGTGCAACCGTAGACACGTGTTTCTGACTAATTGGTCGTCATCAGTACGGTGTAGCCAAGGAATAAGGTGGGATATCCTTGGAGATAGAAGCATAAAACGGAAGACCATCAGGTGACAGACCACCATTTGTACTGATTAAACTGACTGATGACGACCAATTAGTCAGAAACACGTGTCTACGGTTGCACTACAGCGGAATTTACCCAATATTCTCTTTTTCTTGTTTTATTTTATATATCCGCGATAATTCCTTTATTGATTATATATATATATATATATATATATATATATATATATATATAAATAAGAAAAATAAGAAAGTATGTATTATTATTATGAATAATGACGATAAATGTCTAAACTGATTTTTGACCTGTGAAACTAGCACTAATCTAGAGAAATCTCGTTATGCTATTACAGTGTTTCAATGAAGCAAGAAAGATGGTTTTCAAAATCAAACCCCGATACTCTAAATGGTTAAAAAGGGATATGATTATATATAATAAATTATGTTATAACCATACATACAATTATAGTACTGCTAATGGAATGAAATAGCATTAATATCATTAATATCAATTATTAAAAAATATATAAAATTTAAAATTAAATATCTATGCCCTAATTTTAAGATGTCCAGTTGATATACATGTATGTAGGTGATATAAATAATGGAGATTTCATAAATACTCGTACACGTGACAGATGGGTGAGATGTTATAGAAATTGTCACTATGCTTGTAACTGTTCAAGTATAATATATATTAGAATATTGTGTCTATTAAAATCATTTATTATTTTCAATACAGGATATATTTGCTAATAATATTAATGAAATGGGTTTTATAGCCTTAATAGATCACAAAAAAGCTTTAAAGTTTTCGGTAAAAAGTGATAGAGGTTATTGATGTTACAGTGAGAACATTTTCGCAGATTTTTTCATACTTCCAGGTAACCCTAAATCAACTATGGAAGTCCTCGAACAAACTACACAACCGAAGGGTAAGTGTCGAGTGGTTGTGTTCTCTCAACTCCTCAGAGTGTAATTGTAATGGGAAGGTTGTATAGGTAATAGGAAAAGGGCTCAACTCCTCAGAGTGGAACCCGCGATCTAGACAATCATCCTCGAATTAATAGTATCCAAGACATCTATTAATTTAAGGGGTTATAAAAAATACATTTAAAGAAAAATTAAATAATTCATTAAAAGTACATGGGGTTTCAATGTCGATCTGTGTATTGTATATGAACATGTGTTTTAAAATATATGTGAAATAGGAATCTCTACTCTTAACTAATGAAATTTAAGTGTGATCAAGATTACTGATTTTATTTGATTTTATGAAAGTATGTTACAAGCCTGCTCTCAAAATGTAAGGTGATTTACATTAAAATATTAAATCTAATTAGACTTTTATATTCTGGTATAAAATGATTGAAATTAGTTTTTGTGAAAAACATCTAATTAATCGATTATTAAATTGTTAAACATATAGTTTTTTTTTTGTCAACTAATATCTCTAAGTTTGAATTAAAAACTATATTGAGTATTAAGTTGTTTATATTGTTAAAGGTTTAGAACTGGATAGTCGTTCCACCTCTTACCCTTGTCTTCTCAATGTATGTATAATCAATTTAAATACCAGCCACCGTCAGCTAGCGTGTAATAATTTTAAATTTAACATCTACAAAGATATGAACAATTAATTTCCGAGAACCCTGGTGTTTTAAAAACTTATGATAAAAACCTTGTGTATTTTATAACTGGTAATAAAAACCCGGTGTATTTGAAAATCTTGTATGTATCCACCCTTACCTTTGGAACATCCTGTATGTGTCCGCCTCTTACCTTTGAAACAGCCTGTATATTAAAATTTGATTACTACGTCACTCAGTACTTGAGTGTATATGTATTTATTTTCGTTTTATGTTTCAGTCATAAATTTCGATTAGGAAATATATATAATATATGATTAATAAATATGTATAAGAACATATGTAGAATACGGTTATAGCGTCATCATCGGTTTGATTATATCATGATTTTTTGTATTATATGTACAAATAATATGTATATATTGTTTGTAGTGACCGGATTTTAATATATACTTATGTATGTGTATGTGTATACGTGTTGTTTAAATTATATGTATGCATTAGGATCCATGAAATAAATTATCTGGGTACCCATAAAAACCGGTGATGAAAGTCCGCGGTATTCTAAATATCCGGATATCAAGGAATTTAAAAATCCATGATACGTGAACATGTATTTAAAAATATATAATATAGCTAATGAAAAAAAAAAGTTAAGTGTGCTCAAGAGTACTGATTTTATTCGATTTCATAAAAGTGTGCTACAAGTCTGCTTTCATTGGAAGGTGCTTTACATTAAAATATTAAATCTCTTGTCATGATAGCTTCTTAAATGTCTTATACATGCTTGAAGTATTATACTTACATTATAATGCCATAAATTTCGAAATGGAATGGTGTATAAAATATTTGATTATTAAATATGTATAAAACAAATATTAATTGTTACATAATCTGGCTGTGACCATATTGTATCCGCTATCTTACCTTTAAAACAACCTGTATATTCAAAAATGATTACTACATCACTGAGTGTTTGAGTGTATATGTATTTATTTTTATTTTCTCGGTCAGCCATAAATTTGGTTTGGAAATGTGTATAATATATACCTAATAAATATGTATAGAACATATGTAGAATCGTATATTTATTCAACCTCTAATATATATATATATGACTATCTATAAATAAAAAAAATCAATAATTTTATCTGTTCTTTTATTTAAAATATTGTATACTATATTGTACATTACGTATATATTTATTCTATAAAGTTACATAAATAACAATTTCTTCGAGCTGGGGTCCAACCATCCAGATGATTGTCTTGTCAAGGTTGATTATATCTTAGGCTTGATCGCTTCTCCTGAGGAATGTAATGCTAGTGTTGCTTTACAGATTCAGCTTTTCACCTTATTTTGGAGAATAAACAGCTGAGTATGTTGAATCATCGTCTTATCCACCTCATCCAATAATCCAAAAAATGTTTATCGATTTGTCTGATTGCCCGATCAACTCTATTTTCAATATTATCCATTTTTTTATATATTTATTTTGCTGATATTTACAACTAATTTATATATTTCGATATCAGTTTTAATTTTTTCTAATTCGGATATAAACCTCTTAATTCTATTGTTTAACCCTTAACTAGGGAGGTGGGGTCAAATTGACCCAAATGAATAAAGAAAGAAGAGCCATCTTGAACGTAATTGGCCTAACGTCTTGCCCCTTCCAGTACCTTCTTAAAATCACCTGTTTCACCCAATGCTGATCAGTGCGCGGTAATATTCCAGTCAGATAGTTTGTATTTGATGTCATCTGGGTCACTCTGACCCCACATCCTCGATAGCGCGTAGTACATCACGTGGTGAAAATGTCAGGTGTGTGGCGCCCGGGCAGATTGTTGAGACCAACCGATCCCGATTTCGAGGAAATACTCACTAGAGAATTAATGGACAGTGAGGCCGAAGACAGTGAATGTGAAAATGTGCAAGATGACGAGTGCATTTTGAGCAATCACGAAACTGATTCTGAACAATCAGAAGTTTTTGAAGATGAGTTGGGAAATGCGTTAGACTTGAATCAGTTGCCTTCTAATAGTCGTACACATTTCAACACGGAAGAATCAACTAACGAATCTGATACAGATGATGAAAACGAAGGACAAAGTTCGTCTGTTTGTTCAGGATATTTTAGAAGTAAGAATCGCTACAAATGGTCCAAAAAGTCCCCATCGAACAATGTAAGAACACGTGCACACAACCTTGTAATGCATCTACCTGGATTGCGTAATGAAGCTAGGAATCTGGGAGCTTCACCAAACCCTCTAGAGGTATGGCGGCTGTTTTTTTCTGATACAATGATACAAACAATTATGACGTATACCAACATTCAGCTTGGTATATACAGAAGTAAATGGACAGATCCAAACAGATCAGAACTGAAAGATGTTGATGTTGTAGAACTTGAATCATTTTTAGGCCTTCTACTACTGAGCAGCATTAGCAAATCAGGCCACGAATCTCTTCACTCGCTTTTTGCAACAAACGGCTACGGTAGAGACATTTTTCGCAGCACTATGAGCGAAAAAAGATTTTTCATTATTCTCTTATGTATGAGATTTGATGACAAAACTTCCAGAGAAGAACGAAAAAGAAGCGATCCTGCTGCGGGTATTAGTGAAATATTTACTGAATTTATTCAGAATTGTCAGCGAGTTTATTGTATTGGAGAGAATACTACAATCGATGAAATGTTGATAGCATTTAGAGGAAGATGTAAATATAAGGTATATATGCCAAACAAACCTAGCAAATACGGCTTGAAAATCATGTGTCTCACTGATGCACGTACGAGCTACTTATACAATGCTTATATATACTGTGGCAAAAACAGTGATGGATTTACGTTAAATGAGACCGAGAAAAAGCTACAAATACCTACCCAATCAGTGCTGCGTCTTTGTAAACCAATAGAGAAAACCAACAGGAACATTACAGCTGATAATTGGTTTACCTCTATACAGTTAGTGACAGAATTGAAAAAAAGAGGTTTAACTTTAGTTGGCACTCTTAGAAAATCAAAACGGGAAATACCACAAGAATTCCTCCCCAATCGAAATAGACCTGCCGGCTCCTCCACTTTTGGTTTCACAAAAGACATGACTTTGGTATCTTACGTACCCAAAAGAGGAAAATCTGTTATTCTCGTGTCGTCACAACATCACGATAATAAATGCGATGATGTTACTGGTAAACCGGACATTATTATGTTCTATAATTCTACAAAGGGTGGTGTGGACACCCTAGACCAAAAGTGTTTAAACTATTCTTCCAATAGAAGAACACGCCGATGGCCAATGGCTATTTATTACACTATACTTGACATTAGTGCGTCAAATAGTCACGTCATCTACAGATCGTCTGAGGCGGCAAAAGAAATTACACGTTTGGAATTTATAAGGCAAATAGGAGATGCTTTGGTAAAACCTCATCTAAAACGTAGAATGAATAATACAAGAATTAGCCGAGAGTTGAGAAGCACTATAAAACGCATAATAGGAGAAGATGAAATCCCACCCCCACCTCCTGACGATGCCGGAAACACCCCGAAATGGAGAAGATGTTATTTATGCCCACGACAAAAAGATAAAAAGACAAGTTTGTGTTGTTACTCGTGCAAAAAGTCAGTGTGTGCTAGTTGTTCGAAAACCATGTGCAATGAATGTGTTGATAATTAGTCATATGTCATTTTTTTTTCTTATTTTTTTTTCATGTTTTGTATTATGCCATATTCTATGTTATTATATTAGTTACTCACCCTAAAAAATGTATTGTGATTACTATTATGAAAACAATTATATTTTGTCATTTTGCTAATATGTCTTATTTTTGTCTACATGGCGGTATAAACAATTCTCTTGTTGAAAATAACGGGATTTTTATTATTTTTTTACGAAGTAGAATGATTAAAACATCCATTTGTCTCATGTAAAAATTCCATGTTAGTGTAGTTACTTTACTTAGAATGAAAAAAAAACATTAAGATGAGGGGTCTTCGTGACCCCACGTCCCGTTTAGTGTAAAAATATTTCACCTCCCTAGTTAAGGGTTAATACTACTTTCTTCAATCTTAGCGCACTATGCCTGCGTTCAACGTACATTGTCGACTGATGTATTTCCAAACAAGTACAGACAAGATTATACAGATCTGTACATGTTAGCTACTTGCGAAACACTTCTGATGAGCGTATATAACATATCCACCACCATTCTCGACGAGTTCTTCATTATAATCCAATTCTGGATGATCATATTAAGGATACCAAGTCATTAACATCTCCGGTATATTCTTATTTAAAGTCAGCACATTCGACGTTTCTATATCAAACACACAAATTTCATCACGAAGTTCAAAATCAGGTTCATGTAGATATTCATATTCACAATAAATACAACACTTTCTTAGTTGGGTTATATTGGGGTTACAATATTCTAATATGTGGATTAATTCATCGATATCGAAATATTGTTCGTTCTGATATGCAAATGCTGCTATGAATAAACAATCGCTTTGATTCAATTCCGAGGATAATAGCCAATTCCCAACTCCGATAGGTATTTCGATGTCATTAACTGCTAAAAAGTTTTCATACTTCTCCACGTTGTATGGTTTCACTGTCATTATAGGTACTTGATTATCACTATCTATACAAAATGTGTTACACCGCTTTACAATTGATACTGCTGATATTATATTCGAAATTCTTATATATTTAATATTTACTTTGGTTAGTGACCGTTAGAGGGCGTCACATTAGTTTGGCAAGTGAATGTCAAAGGGCGCCATTTTAGTTGGTAATCATGAGAACGCCATTTTTAGTTTGGTTAGTGATCGTCAGAGAGCGCCATATTGGTTTGGTTGGTAATCATGAGAGATACCATTTTTTAGTTTGGTTAGTGATCGTTAGAGGACGCCATTTTAGTTGGTAATCATGAGAGCGCCATTTTTAGTTTGGTTAGTGACCATCAGAGAGCGCCATTTTAGTTGGTAATCATGAGAGATATCATTTTTTAGTTTGGTTAGTGATCGTTGGAGGGCGCCATTTTAGTTGGGTTGGTAATGATGAGAGATGCAATTTTTAGTTTGGTTAGTTACCATCAGAGAGCTCCATTTTAGTTGGTAATCATGAGAGCGCCATTTTTAGTTTGGTTAGTGACCGTCAGAGGGCGCCATTTTAGTTGGGTTGGTAATGATGAGAGATGCAATTTTTAGTTTGGCAAATGACCGTCAGAGGGCGCCACCTTAGTTGGGTTAGTGGCCGTCAGAGGGCGCCACCTTAGTTGGGTTAGTGGCCGTCAGAGGGCGCCACCTCCGGTGACCTTTGACCCTTGACTTCCGCCTCCGGTGACCTTTGACATTTGACCTATGACCTCCGCCTCCGGTGACCTTTGACCTGTGATCTCCACCTCCGGTGACCTTTGACCCCACCTCTGGTGACCTTTGACCTTTGACCTCCACCTCCGGTGACCTTTGACCTCCGCCTCCGGCGACCTTTGGCCCTTGGCCTTTGACCTTTGACCCCTTGGCCCTTGGCCCTTGACCTTTGACCTTTGACCTTTGACCCTTGACCTTCACCTCCACCTCCGGAGGTGGGAGTAGGACCGGCGGTCTTACTCTACTCCCAAGAAACAAAAAAGTCCAGGAAGCACCACCAATGAAAAATGGTTGAAACTTGCAGATAATAAAAACAAGTTTCTATTGCAACAGCAAGAAATTTTAAATGATGAGCACTTATTAAAGAAATAACTGCCACAGCTACAAATAGAGGACAAACAACTGAAAAATTTCAATTATAAATTTAGAATTAGAAATTAAGGAGAAGGATTTGAGAAAAACTGTATAAACATGTAAATAAAGATTCTAAAAATGTTTTCTTTTAATAGTTAAGTACTTAGTAAGTTTATAACTTTGTATTTGCAAAGCAATTCTGTATGACCACTTTACCGCTACACTCACTAAAAAATTATTAGTGATCTATGGTGAATGTTCTATGTCATTTACATATTGTTCAATAAAGTAATTCAGTTGATAATGTAACACAAATAAAATTGACAATTTATAAGAAAAAATCCAAATTGCTTTATTATATTACAATAACTTTTGAAAATAATTATTAATTAGATTCTGTTGTTATTGCCATTGTGTTATTCAAGGTGTGGTTGGATATTGCCTTCAAATTCTATTACAGCTTACATATCTTACTGCAGTGGTGGTACTTCCTCATGGGTATCACAAGCAACACTGCTGCGGCCACCACAATACTCTGCTGTGGAAATTTTTAAGCGCACACCGTTTGCTAGTATAGGAAATCTTTTCCAAACCCCATACATTCAACACAATTACATGTTCGGATATGAGATTCATTATATAGATTCTCTGCTGGAGTGGCTGTATTCAAAAGAGGTGTCAGCAAAAAAATATTATTTCTATATTCACCATCCCTTAACAGTACGTTCTGTCTAAATTCACCTCTCTCAAATCTCTGACGAATATACGAATTATTAAAGATAGGAGAATCATGTGTTGATTCCTGCCATCAAGAAACAATGTCTCGAATCTTCAACTTGTGGTCACTCACAATCTGAATGTTAAGGGAAAAGTACCCTTTCATATTTCAAAATAATTCTGCATTTTCCCCACCTATTTAAATAGATATAAGTAAATAAGCAATTAAGTATACCATATCTAGTTTTTCCTGGTGATTGAATTTTCACAGGAGTACAATCGATTGCACCTATTAAGTACTTGAGAAAATCTGACTAGATTGTAAAAACCTACATTGTTTGAGAAGATTTCCTCATCTGTTATAGGAAAACGAATGTGCTGATTTCTCAACGTAACGACGTAGGACAGATAGAAACTTTAAGACACGTATAAAGAAACAGTTAAGAGCCTCACGACCTGATAGCACTGCTTTTTCTATCTTCGGCAAACCCATCCAAGACAGCAACCACGCTGTGAATACGGGGTTCAAAGTATTACATTTTGTAAATAAGGGATATAACCTTAATAACTTGGAGAATCTAGAAATTCTGAAATTAAAAATAAATAGAGATCAGAATTATATTTTGAATACCCAATTGGTGCCTGATGTCAGACCTGTTTTCTCTGTGTTCTTTGACTGAATTGACTTCATCATCTCTACTATTTTGTATATATCATTTTGTGAATTTTTCCTGCTTGTAACGACACTTGTGTGTTTCTATATTGGTACTTCACTTCAATTTTATTAGTTACCTACAACATACTCTTTGGTCACTTCGACTCTTCACATGAAGATGTCTCTATTATATTGAATTACTTCAAACAACATTAATTTTATTTTATTTTATTTTCAAACAGAAAAATTCAAATTTCGTTTCATGTAATAGCTAATAACACATTATATTTTCGTTTACATTTGCAATTGTTCGGCTCACTCATATTCAGGAAAATATATATAAATATACCCAATATTTTTACAAACTTAACTATATTCACTATAAATATATATTTTTTACAAATCTGACCTTTTTTGAATTAATAAGGTCACTTTATGTTTGACCGTCTGTTGGTTTTGTCCTATTTACAAGATTTTAATGTGTTGTCCGTTCTTCTTTTTAAAAATTTTTTTTAAGTATAACAAGTTATTACACTAACTTTAATTCAGTAATTAATTCAATTCTGACACACATAAAGGAGTTCGAAGTTTTGCTTTAATGTTTTTGACACGCTCGGTTTCTCTATACTTTTTGTTTGGCGAATACGAGGGAACACGGGTGTTGTTGCTGGTGCAGGAGGAACGATTTGTTGGGTAGGATTGTGAGTATAGGTTTAGTTTTCCTCTTGTGTAATTTTGTTGTTAACTTCACTTTTGACATATTTGAAAGTTATTTCACTGTTTTTTTTAAGAAAGTAATTTATTGTTTTTTTGTTTAGTATTGTGCATTATTTTGTCACAGGCTCACCTTTTTGTTTTTAAAGCTTCGCCTGAAAAGTGAGTCCTTTCTTAAACTCACGAAACCGGTAGCCAAACACCATTTAAAATAAAGACTCTGTGGGAATTTTGGACCTTTTAATACCTTCTTTCTTGAATTATCCACCCACACATGGCCTATCATACTAATTGATTTCTCAAAGTAACTATTGTATATGAAACTTTTTTAACAGCTTTGCTGGCAGTTGATTTATATGCACCTATTAAGTCCCTAACAGTAGTTAAAAAACTTGCAGTGCCATAAAAATGAAATGTCAGAAAAAGCATTTCTCCAAGTGTTAAGGCACTATTCCTGAAAGTATTTGAATAATTAGCAAACTTTATACATTCTATTACTATTACTACTTTTCGCTTACCAGTCGGTAGGTTGGCCTATTGTTTCATAAATATCATCCAAAATACGCCTAACAGAATCTTTATTTAGACGATACCTATCAAAAAAGTTGTGATTATCCCACAAATGAGGAGTGTTGGCTCGTTCCCGTATTAATTCATGTCTTCTATTGCGCCCTAGATGTTCAATGAAACCAATAATTTCTTCATCGTCAAATTTCACCGATGAAGAACAATAAATTCAAATATCGCAATATATAGGTTATGCTAATACTTTAAACCAAAAACAAGACTTGTTCTGAATAATTTACTGGGTTCAAGTTAACTTTAAATTTTAGTTAGTTTTAAGTTTAAGCTGACTGAAATACAGTTTGAAACTTGAACTTAAACCTGAACTTGTGCTTGAACCTATACTGAAAAACCAGGCATTAGTGGTTAAAATATATTATTGCTTATAATTTTTCTTATTAGTTATTGTAATCTAAATTTGAAATATTTTATTGCAAATTTGAAAGATTTATATAATATATTTTTAAATGATCTATAATAATAAACTGTTACCTTTTATAATTTTTAACATGTCCTAATCTGATTTTTATTATGTAATTATATGTGCAGTAAGTACAATTGTCTGAACAATATTATAATATAAAAACTCAACCTTTTCTTTTCACCGCAATTCATAACGATCGACATAATTACTATATACAGTTCTGTGCAATAAATTGGCGTACACTTAATATACGCTTATGTAAATATGACTTTTGTTTGAATACCTGTCATGTATGACAAATTGAATTGACGCTATAATTCCATTTGTCAACTTAACTTAAGCCATTTTCACAATGGCAAAATAATGTCAAAATTAGCAATAAGACGTGTACGCCAATTTATTGCACAAAACTGTACATGTACCTTTCTTCTAGCCTTAAATTTAATGATTTAAACTTTCAGTTTGACATTTGAAACATACATGAACATAACCTGCTGTATAATTCAAATTAAGGCGGCCTACAATTGACAACATTGCAAAATATAACGTCATAGATTGGGTATGACGTGCATTAACTGTTCCACCGATACTGCTATATTAACTTTTTAATAATGCACACAAGTACTATAGTACGTTTGTTTATTGACAGTTATACTATTTTCACCGTAAGATTAGGTGCACGTCATCAATGACGTTTGCACAATGTTGTCAAGCTGATACATATAAAATATAAAAATGATATAAACAACTGTCAAATTAGAAGTATAGGTTACGAAAACCAATTAGTCTATTGCAAGTTTTTGTTGAGGCTGATGCATTAATTACTGAAACAAACTAAACGATTAAAAAATATGATTGTATTACATAAACAAACATTAGTTCATAAAATGATCCACTAATTTTCGACTTTCAATGGCAATTTTATCGCAAACTGTATTTATTTCTAAGCATAAAAATCGATATTTAAAAAAATTTGTGATCTTAATAATGCTTTAAAGATTTGTCAGAAATATGTGAAAAATTAACTTTAATAATAAGTAATAAATAATCAAACGCAGGAAGTAGACTTTATTATTATATTAGTGACAGATATTAAATACAAAAACATAGAAAAAGTAATATTAAGTTCAATCTGACAGTTCATCTTCACTTGAACTGTCCATATTCACATTAATAATAAATTCCACAGGATCTTCACGATCAACTGCAACTTCCCTCTCCCACCATTTGTATATTTCATTCTCTGTATGTAGTATTGTTTTTCTCCATGTCTCTGGTGTGACAGATTTTAAGGAATTTTGCCATGTTTGTTGTACATTTTCTATACATCGTCCATGCTCTCCAATATGTCTAGCATAATAACTTTTTGTTATACCCCAATTGTGCTCGATGGGGTTAAAATGCAGTGATATGGTGGAAGACGGAGTATCATATGACCATACTGTTGTGCAAATTGATCTACTTCATAAACAGCGCAAGGTTTATTTCTGTAGAAAATTAAACTTTATAGATAAAGATATATGAAAACAGTTTGATGCTACTCACTTGTCAACTAATTGAAGCAGTTGAATTTTCAATAAACTTTCATCATATTCAATATTGTTTTCCGTTAACCACTGTTGAATGGCAGCTTTGGTTGATGCAGTTGTGGGTGGCTTCTTTAATATTGTAGTATGGTAACTAGCATTATCTAAAACTATTGCAGACGGCCTTTCAAGATGGCGAAGCAGTTGGTGCTCAAACCATCGCAAATAGTTAGTTCGGTTCATCTCTCCATGATAGTCACCAGAGGTACTTGCAGATGGAAATACAAGGTCTGCACCATCAATAAAACCATCTGAGTTTCCAGCATGCAATACAATAAATCTAGAATATATGCATGTTAGTAATTAATTAACTAATATAATCAGTTTGTTACCTTTTTCCACCAATTTTTGATTTGCGAACGCTTCTTACATGCTCATTTTGCCATGATCGTGCCACCGTGCCATCTTGAAATATCCATGTTTCATCAGTAAAAACAAACTGATAATCTCCAGACTGTTTTATACGACTATATTCTGATAAAAAGTTTACACGTTTCAAAGCAATATGTGGTATTTCCATTAGTGCTCGTTTTGGATCATCCTTTTTGTAATAAAAGCCTATATTTTGAAGGACTTTCCACAATGAAGTTTGTCCACCTGTGAAAATATCCCTCTCACGAAGTACAATACCCAAGGATTTGAGAGTAATATTTTGCTCTGTAATTATTCATAAATTAAGTGCATTTTAGTACAATACATATTTTAGAAGACACACTGTTTCTGTGCATATCATACACAGCATTTCTTATAGCGCACTCAGCAAAGTTATCAACATCAACAACAGGCTTCCCTTTGTCACGCTTGCGTTTGGGACTGACAAGCACATTTCCTTTTTTGACCTCGGATGAAATTTGACTTACAGTTGCCAAGCTTACACCCAAAGTTATAGATGCTCGCTGTAAACATATAAATAATTGTAGTACAGTATATGACAAAAATTTGTGCTGTTTACCTCTCGTACTGAAGATAAAGGTAATACAAGTTCACCATGGTCACGTTCTGCTTCAAACTGTGCACCTGTAGATGCAATCATTGATTTGCAACGACTACAACACGATTTTGGCATAATTGTGTATGAATAAACGTCTTTTAGTTATGAAAATAACTGTTTTGTAAAAAGCAGGATTCAAAAACGGCAAAAATTAATAAAGAACACGTCTGAAAATATTTGGCGCGCTATAACCTAAATGACAGAACGGTATTTGACAACACTGCCCTGCTTACTTTCAGTACTGACAACTGTTAAAAGTGCGGTAGAGTTGGGTAGATTATTAAGGTTGCATTTATAAGAGATGGCGTTATAGGTACTTAGTATTTGGTATATTTGTCATTCCGAAAGTTCTGTTGATGACGTGCACCTATTCTTACGATGAAAATACTATAACTCACATAATAACCGCTACCCTCTCTCATATCTACCCTCTCTACATAAACTTCTCATTTCGATAGCATATAATTTTTGGCAATTGTTAGCCGAAATTATACGAAATTACAGTTACTTACTTATTATTACACACACAAATAATTTTTATTTAAAATAAGAAACTTTGGTACAATATTAGAAGTACATAAAGACTGCTCAATTTTCATTAGATTACACTAATATTTACATACACATACACAAATCATGTACCTATGACCTCATTCACATGAATTGTACGCAAAAGTGTGATTAAAATATTTCGTTATATTTTACGTCACATGATCAACAAGATAAAATATAAATAGCTAATTTCACACATTGTTGAATTTTCTAAGTTTTTAATTAGTCAAGTAGGGCACGAAAACACATCTATCACTTGACTTTATACCTTTTATAAAAGTCTAATGGGAATCGCACAAAGTGGAACACCTGTATATATAGAGGCGTTTAAAAATGAAATGATGTTATACTAAATTTTGACGTACAACAACAATGCGATTTCCAATTATGGATTCGTGGGTGTTTTGAAAAGATTTAAAGTATGACCTGGGCCGGGTACGTCAGCGGTCCTCGAGAAATCTTCAACTCAAGTGCACCTCAATGACTCCGCCTGATGGATCAAATATTATGTTACTCGTTTGGATTAACGCCTCTTAAACTTTTGTGATTGTATGGTACATTCCGACGCCAAGACTTCGTATGCAAAGAGTAAAATTGGGCAGGTACATACATATAATTTTAATGTGTCCTTTAACCTTTCACAAACGAATTTTATTATTGACATTTAATACACAATAGAAAGTCAATTACTGATAAACAGTAAATTACACACATTTCTATTTTATTACAAAGTATTCAATCAATTAGTAATTTCAACAATATATCTGTACTCCATTATTTCATATCTTTAAATTATATCTTTAAAACAAAGTGTTAACCAAAGAAACTTTCAAATTTTTTGTTACAGTAAACCTATACACTATATATTTGCGTTGACTAAATCCATTGGTATACATAATTTTCTTATTAAACTATTCTCAAGTTATGTATAAAATCATTCATTATAACTCACATATATCCACTTTATATATGTATATAATATATTATATTTTTATTCGTAGAACACTTTTGTTATGTACACCCCAATTTTTTCTTGATTCAAAGTTATTAATATAATATCGAATAAAACAGTTAAAACTTCCCTTCACACATTATATCGACTTTTTTTTTTAAATTTTGTTTTTCGTTTTTTAATTTTCTTGTAGTTTTAATTTGCTTTTTGACTTTTTTAACTCTCATTCGAACATAATATAAGCATAGTTTTACTACTAACAAATCAACAAACGAAGTGAAAATGTAAACATTTAGGCCTAGAACAGCCGCTATTATCCATGCAGCTTCCGGCTGTTATATGCCTATATGTTTACAGTTTCACCTTTAATTGCAGAATTCGCCTTTACATCTTTCTATGTTTTGTCGCTCGTTTGTCATAGGACACATACCGTAGTCGACAAATTTTAATTTCTGGTACGAAAGTAGAAGAAGAAAAGAGCACAGCAAAATAAGGAAAAGACAAACTTATAGCGAGGCTGCCAAGTACACCCGGCAAACGTTTCCTATGGAATGTGAATACCCCCCGACTGTTAGTGCTTCTCCCACCACTGTTGGAAAGTAGGCATCGCTGCATTTACAATGCATGGGCTAGATGGCTAGTATAGAAGTATAAGCAGAAATTAAAAAGTGTCGACTACGGTATGTCCGCATTGTTGCTTTGTAATAAAGGTAGATGTTGTTTTGATAAATCAAGAATTTTAGGATGAATCTATTTAAATGATTTGGATTTATTATACTTCGTCCGCGAAAACATCAAATACAATTTAGTTATACATACATACATACATATATACCGTAGTCGTCAAATTCTAATTTCGGTTTACACTTCTATCGCATGCAGAAGATGACTTTATAATATGCAGCGATGCGTGCTTACTAACAGTGGTGGGAGAGCAACGCAGTGTCGATGTCGGGGGACTCTCATGCGAGTGTACTGTCTTGGCAGCCTCGCTTATGTTTATCTTTAGTTTATTTCGTCGCCCTCTTTTCCTCTTTCTACTTTCGTATCAGAAATTAAAATATGTCGACTATGGTATATATATATATATGAATTAATTCTTGGTTTTTGTGACCTATTTACTATATATTACTCAAACTGTATAGTGGGCGTTGTAAAGGTCTAAGTAAATATTCTATGTCATGTTTTCATATTTATTTTCCATACATGTTTCGGGTCGCACAACCCTTTTTCAATAGAATACTATAAATCTTTCTAAAACAATTAAGAATGACAAATTAATATCCTTTATATCACAGATATTTGTTTTTTTTACCTTTAAATTAGTATGTATGAATATAAAAGTACAAAGCTGTCTAATAACATAAATAATGCACAAATGTTACAAAGCAAAATAAACTGTACAGAGTACAGGTGTACGTACACCTATGTACATGTAAAGAAAGACCACTACATTGATATAAAAAAATACGGTGTGAGCGTTTCAAACTATACAAGTTTAAGAATTTTTTTATACAAAAATTATTCAAAATCCTTCATTCTCTTAATAAATCGCTATAGAATGCATACTTTGCAAAATATTCGAAAAAAGTGCTACTCGCTAAGAGTAAGAGTGCTACGTCTAAAAAGCATGACTTGCAAAATATTGGCAAAAAACTGATTTTCATTAAGAGTAAAAGACCTACTTCCGGTAGGAATTTTAAAAAACTTTCATAATAAAATTCTTCTCAAAATTACTTTTGAGTACATATGAATTCTTTATAAATTTGTTTAAAATTAGTAGTTGACGAAATATTGGAAAAATTCGATTTTTTTACTGAAGTAAACTACTACTTCCGGTCTGCCGATTTTACTGAAAATCTAATCAGTTCTCAACAGGGAGAGTATGCTCGTAAATACAAAATTTGGAAGTGATAGCTATAGCGGTTTGACCGCTATCGTGGTCACACATACATTCTTTATACTACCTACGTATAAGAAAGTAAAAGGAATTATTAATTTAAAAAAAATCATTTTATTTTTAGAATACAAATAATTAGTCTTACAAGGACTTTAAAATATTACAGTAAATGGAACTTGAAGAGTTAACGTCAGATCTAAAATTAATTGCCTTCTCATCCGCAGTGATATCCACCATCTTCAAAAATAGTCTCTTACGATAGTTACTAACCTTCCAAGTATCTTTACTCCTTCATAATTAAACGCATGAGTGTTATCCTGTCAGTGAATCACCAACGCGCAAGATCTCTTGCCCAGTCGCGCATCACTTTTATGTTGTGTGATTCTGTTTTTAAAAGTTTGTGAAGGTTGTTCAATATAGGCGCCTTCGCAGTCAGAACAAGAAATCCTCTAGACCACATCACTCATAGACAATTGAGGAATTTTATCTATCGTTTGTGTAAACAAGATAAAATTCCTCAATTGTCTATGAGTGATGTGGTTGGTCTACAGGATTTCTTGTTCTGACTGCGAAGGCGCATATATTGGACAAACTTCACAAACTTTAAAAAACAGAATCACACAACATAAAACTGATGCACGACTGGGCAAGAGATCTTGCGCGTTGGCGATTCACTGCCAGGATAACGCTCATGGGTTTAATTATGAAGAAGTAAAGATACTTGAGAAGGTTAGTAACTATCGTAAGAGACTATTTTTGCAGATGGTGGGCATCACTGCGGATGATAAGGCAATTCATTTTAGATCTGACGATAACTCTTTAAGTTCCATTTACTGTAACATTTTAAGGCGGTACACCCAGTTGATGATGGGCAACCCGCAACATCTTGAGGGTGGAAGCGGGAGGTAGGCTATAGGAGTACCACGATATTGTATCTGTCTCTTCTTAAAAGAAGACGGAGCAGGATTTTTGTCCAGGCCTGGGCGAAGTTAAAATCACGTAAACGAGTGTGAATAGATTCGAGCACGAATCAGTCAAACTAAGATTCTGCTCACTTCACGAACAATCAAAAAATAGGAAATATGTAGGAAAATCGACTGAATAGGGCATGTGGTTAATCTTGCTGTAAAGTAATTGTTTAAATAATTTCTAAAGGCTGCTAAGCTTGTAAAAGTCACTCATTTTTGACATTATATCTCCCTCGCCTTGAAAACGAAGCTAGATAGAGCAAAATTGTATAGTACCTCTTTTGTAAAACATGAAATTCTCTACAAAAAGTTCGGGACGACCCCATAGTGAAGTTGATAGTTTAGACGTGGTAGGTAGAAGAAAGGAAATATAAGGGAGTTCGTTATGTAGCGGTCTGGACCAGTCATTTGTAGAGCAGTGACCAGTCGAATTCGATTATAAAATTAATAACGTCACGGGTCTAGTAGCAGAATCACTTGTTCTGCATTAGCAAATATATATTTTCATCCTTCTCGAAAATTGTGATTTTGTTAATTCTTATCGTCACCGTGGTCCTGAGCACGGTCATTGACTGTCATTTATTTGGTACATATATATCTATCCCAAGCAGCAAAATCACAATTTTAGAGAAGGATGAAAATATGTATTTGCTAATGTAGAACAAGTGTGCATGATTTTACTATTAGGGTATTCTTGTTTATTACTTCTTCCTATTATAAACACTGTTTGAAAATGTGAATATAATAAAAGTCATGAAGACTATTTTTTTATAGCAATTCCTTTTCTTTATTATAGTAGATTACGTTATATCAACTACATAAGTTATAATATATATAATATGAGTTATAGGTATAATAATATATTTTTAAAAAATCATCATCATCCGTTCAAACCAAGAAAGGGAAAGGTCTAAGGCTGGAAATAGACGGACCGCAATATGCGGTCACTGTCGACAGCACTTTGTAGTCGCATCTTGGAAATCAACAGTTCTTTATAGAGCAAAATAGATGAGCGTCAACGAGCAGTCAAGATTGGCAGCTGCAGTCAACTTGCTGCCCAACCCGCCACGCAGTCCAAGTGCAGTCGAAAATAGAACGTACATACACGAACTGCAAATTGCAGTCGCCACTCATTGAGCGGTTTTCTCAGATTTCAGTCAGGTCACTCTTGATTCTTGAATATTGTGTGTGTAAATTAAGTTAAATGGAAGGCGATTTTGACACTGATGCTTTCATTGATGATATAAAAAATAAGGAATGTCTGATGAAAATTTTCGACCTCGAGATTTTTGCAGATGTCCACGTTTTGATGTCCCCTGATACCGAAAAAGTGGTTTTTAAAAAATGTCTGTGTGTGTGTATGTCTGTGTGTGTGTGTGTGTGTGTGTGTGTGTGTGTGTGTGTGACCACGATAGCGCTCAAACCGCTATAGGTATCAATTCCAAATTTTATATTTACAAATATAATCTCCCTCTTGAGATCTGATTAGATTTTCAGTAAAATCGGCAGACCGGAAGTAGTAGTTTACTTCAGTGAAAAAATCGAATTTCGCCAATTATTCGTCAACTACTAAGTTTAAACAAATTTATAAAGAATTCATATGTACTTAAAATTAAGTTTGAGACAAATTGTCTTAAAAAAGTTTTTCGAAATTCCAACCGGAAGTAAGTCTTTTACTCTTATCGAAAATCAGTTTTTTGCGAATATCTCGCAAGTCATGCCTTTTAGAGAAGTATGTTCCGAGTATAAAAGTATTTATAACATAATTTTCAATATCTTTTGTATAAAAAAAATTTCAAAATTCAGACCGGAAGTACCACTTTTACTCTTATCGAATAGCGATTTTTTGCAAATATGTCGTAAATTATGCATTCTATATATATTTATCAAGAGTACAAAAGTATTTAGAACTGGATTTTCAATATTTTTTGTATATGTGAAATTTCAAAATTCGGACCGGAAGTAGCACTTTTACTCTTAGCGAGTAGCACTTTCTTGATAATATCTTGCAAAGTATGCATTCTATAGCGATTTATTAAGAGAATGAAAGTACTTAGAATAGGATTTTGAATAAGTTTTGTATAAAAAAATCTTAAAACTGTATAGTTTCAAACGCTCATACGTATAAGAAAGTCGTGTGGTGGCCACACCTAATTTTACGTAGTAAAAGAACAAGCAATAGTGCTTCCTCTTCAAGGTCCATCACTACATTACACCATTTCGTTTCGAACATGCAGCCCCATACGGCAGCACAATACAGTCCGTATCGACTGCAGATGGAGTCGATACGGACTGCTCCGAGCTGCCCAACCTGACTTCGCTTGAAGTCGACTTGAGCAGCAGTTATGAAGTCGACAGCGACCGCATACTGCGGTCCGTCTATTTCCAGATTCCGAATCAGAATAAAAAAATGGAATTTAAATTGATGTGATATACTATATAATGAATGTACACATAAATATTTAACAACTGTCTGAAAGTGAATAAACTGTTGATTTTATTGATATTATATACAAATATGTGTTTAATTAGGAAAAAATTAAACTCTAACCGCGCTAACTAAAATATATAATTTCTCACGGCACAAGTCCCACAAATAAACAAAATTCAAGCTACTTTTGTACCATGGTCTTGTTTGTTAGATACGGGGAACATCCTGACGGACATTATCTATACTTATTTTGAATGAAAAAGGAATTGAAAAAGTCAGCGTTATTGGTTGTAATCTCGAAGTTAGATTTAAGTGTTATGCTAAGAGAAAAAGTTGTAAAGATTAAAGTAAATTATCCAGTAAATAATAGATACAGAAAATAGTGAGACGAGTGTTGAATCGTTTTTTTTTTTGTTTGAAAAAGACAGTTAAGTTCTTTATTTAATGCAATAACACTAGCCCATAATTTTATTCTTTTTTTAATAACTGCTGTAAAAATGGGTGTCCAGTTCTAACAGTCTTTAAGGCTGGACGCCCGCTTCAAGCTGACTTCGATTTGAAATGGGCGTACCACTGCTTTTCGTGCAAATGTAAATAAAAGACAAATGTTTAAGGGTCCGCGTGCTCTGTCTTATGCTGAGGAAAAAGATAGAGAAAAGAACTTGTCACCTAATCTAATCTGCCTGTAATTTATGGCTGCGTTATGGTCTCAGATAATCGCCGGTTGGCCCACATATTTGCCAGTCGGGAAGCAACCGCCCCTAAATTATACAATCTATATTTTCTCAAACACACAAAAAAAGTGAAGCTGGATATGTAAAATCACCTGCCGGATTCAAATTTTGAGTTGGAAAATAAAATCGAAATCGCAAAAAGGTCGAAAAATCGTTTTTTTGTGTAAATTTTAAAATTTTCATTTTCTTCAATTATTAATACTTATCTCGTGATATCTCAGCAATGCAGAGAGCTAGGGATCTGTTTTTTTAAGGTTATACCCTAAAGTATTTGGATGATACTAGTGTTTTCGATTTTTCTTTATGGTGTGTAAATTTTATAAAAAAAAAAAAAGTTTTAGTAGACCACCAATTTGTGTAAGCTATTTTTCAGCTATCGAGTAACTAATCTTATTTTTCAGAATTTACCCATATATATGTGAAACAAAATAAAGCCAACATTCCAAAATTATTTTTTGTGCAAGAAATAAATTTCTAGATCGTTTCAGAAGCAATTTATTGCGAGTCAAATATAATAATTATACTCCCTGCGCGCAAGCCGTGTGAGTCCTAGCATGCGCTTCTAGCAGGTATACCGTTAAGGACGGGAAGAGATATTGCTTTTACTTTCTGATACGTAGTATAAGGAAGTATTGTGACGCTGAAAATTTTCGACCTATTGTAAAGAAAATATCAACGGTTTCGATAAAATAATGTCCGAGTAACGATTACTTTCTTAACATACACCGATCTCAGAAGTATTTTACAAACCGCGTAGAAACTGCCCGAAATGGTAGGCGGAGCTACCTCTCGACACCATGTGCGAGCGTACCACATACTCTATTTGATTTCAGTGAATTTCGCCCAAATTTCAAAATTTTGTTTTCCGTTTCGTGACCTTATTTTTAAAAATTAAGAAAAAATAAAATTTATGTATTGCTGTTGAGTGTTACATAATTTTAAATAAAGGCTTGTTTTTTGAAATTTCTTACATTTTAATTTTTATTTAGGGCCCTTTGGACAATTTCGAAGAAATTACGATTTATCCATTGAAAGGCATTTTTTCTTAAATTAGCGTGTAAATTCGGTAAGGTTTTCATGAGAAATACGATTAGGAAATGGGAAAAACGATTTCGAGGCCGGGCGTATAGCCTTAACTGAAGGTATAACCAAAAACCAAATCTTTCTACGTCTAGTTTTAAAATTATAATCATATTCCGCTAGTAGATAAACAGTAATATTATATTTAGAAAATTTGTTATTCAGAAGTTATAAAAACAAATAGATCAGTACAAAAATCTTGACATAACAAATACTTGAATGTTTAATTACACTCACCGGCAAAATAATCGATCCACTCAAAAAATTGATGAAGTTTGTTCGTTATTAAGTTTGTTATTTTAAATTCGATTTGATTCATTTTTTTTGCATATTGTAGGTAAATTTAAATGTAATCTATCACATCTTTGGAATTTTAAGAAAGTTTGGCGTTCATCATTTTATACAGGGTGACACAAGGTCTGTTTTTTTAAATCAACTTTAAAACCACATATGGATTGTCAAAGTTGCTCCACCTTATATTTTCCTATTTTGTTAACAAGACACATCATTTCTTTACAATTTCTTTTTTTATTTATTACAATAGCTTAATTTTTATAAAAGATACAAGGGTTTAAGAAAAATCTTACATTTTTACATTTTTCCTATGGTACTAACAATAAGTTTACGAATTTATCGTTTTTGCATAGAGGGCTATTGAAATACTGTCAGTTCTGAAATCTAAAACTTGTCAATTACGTTTTTGAACGTGTTTCTTGTCGAATAGTAATTTAAAATATGGATCTTTCTGTAACCGACGCAGCGAGAGCTGTTGCTTTGATTCTGGATGGTAGGTCACAGTATTATGTGGCCAGAGTGTTGGGAGTTTCAAGATGTAAAGCTCAAAAAGCTGTTAAACGGTTTAATGAATTTGGTGTATACACAAGAAGAAATCATTGTTGTCGAAAGAAATCTACTAGTGAGCGAGATAATCGCTTTATAACGTTAAATGTTTTGAGAGACAGAAAAGTTACTTCTGTGCAAATGAAAAACAGATTAGAGGACGTAAGGCAAGTTCAAGTAAGTGATAGAACAATAAGAAGGCGGCTGTTTAATATTGGACTGCGTTCTAGGAGACCTGCAACTGGTCTAGAGTTATTGAGACACCATCGAGTTGAACGCCTTAGATTTGCTAGGGAACATGTAAATTGGGGTAACGAAGAATGGAGCAACATCCTATTCACAGATGAGTCAAGATTTTGTCTTAGAACACCAGATGGACGTGAAAGAATTTACCGGAGAACTGGTGAACGTTTCTTTCAAAACCATTTTTTCCTAGAGTAAGTTATGGAGGCGGTTCGGTAATGGTGTGTGGTGGCATACATTTTGAAGCTCGGACGGACTTGGTTATAATGAACGGGGGAGCCATGACAGCCGATAGATACATAAGAGAAGTTTTAGAGCCACATATTGTTCCTTTTGCCCCGTTCATCGGAAATGATTTCATGCTGATGCATGATAATGCCCGACCGCATGTTGCCAGAATTGTACGGGAGTATTTAGCCGAGGTTGAAATCCCAGTAGTAAATTGGCCTGCTCTTAGCTCAGATCTAAACCCAATTGAGCATGTTTGGGATGCACTTGGGAGGAAAATACGATCTCGTGTACCAACGCCTGCAAGTTTACAGCAGCTTAGTGACGTTCTAACTGAAGAATGGAATCAAATCAACCAGGCTTACATTCAAAACTTAATTGAGAGCATACCAAGACGAATTGCAGCTGTTATCCGTGCACGTGGAGGAAACACTTCGTATTAAGTCTTTTATGTTTTTCATTTTCTTTTCATTTCCTTTTCATTATATTCGGTGTTAAGTTAAATTCGTAAACTTATTGTTAGTACCATAGGAAAAATGTAAAAATGTAAGATTTTTCTTAAACCCTTGTATCTTTTACAAAAATTAAGCTATTGTAATAAATAAAAACAGAAATTGTAAAGAAATGATGTGTCTTGTTAACAAAATAAGAAAATACAAGGTGGAGCAACTTTGACAATCCATATGTGGTTTTAAAGTTGATTTTAAAAAACAGGTTTTGTGTCATCCTGTATAAAATAGTGTACGCCAAATTTTCTTAAAATTCCAAAGATGTGATATATTACATTTAAATTTACCTACAATATGCAAAAAAAAAATGAATCAAATCGAATTTAAAATACCAAACTTATTAACGAACAAACTTCATCAATTTTTTGAGTGGATCGATTATTTTGCCGGTGAGTGTATTATCAAGAATACAAAAACACTTAACTACAAACAAAATAAAATTGCTTATACATCAACTTTTGTAAAAATAAAGTTATTTCTGCCCTTGATGTTGCCAGTTGCATTCTCTAATGACAAACCAGCAAAAATCTCCCATCATGACGGATCCCACCTTCCTTGATATTGTTTCTTCATTTTTGCAATCTCTTGATGGTGCCTTTCCTCCTGTTGATCACTGGTCTTTACTAAATTAGCAGAAAAGAAATCCAAATGTGCGTACAAAAAATGAACTTTCAGCGACATCCGGCACCATAAATTTTTATAGTTTTCTACCAAATTAGCCATGATATCATGGTAGTTTTAACTCTTTTGATTTTCCAGAAAATATTTGCAAACATTTTTAAAAGAAGTCCATACTGCCAGCTCTAGTGCTTTGACAAACTGTTTAATCAATCCTAATTTAATGTGTAGAGGGGGTAGTAGAATCACCAAATTAGAATTCACTAACGGCTCAAATATTTAGTAAACCGTCCTTGCAGTCCAAGTAATAAGGAAATAACCTTCACCACAGATTTGCCAAAAATGATTTGAATGAGATTTAATATAGTTGATATAGTGTCATACGTTTCTTGTGTATTTGTAAAATGAGCCATTAGAATTGATGGTTTCGAGTTATCATTATAAAGTAAAACGGCTTTGAGACTTGTTTTCGATGAGTCGATGAACAATCGCCATTCTGCAGGGTTATATTTAATACTGATTTCACACAAAATTGATTTACATCAGTACAGTAACAGAAATGTTTTTCAACTTTGTAAAATGAACTGAATTTTTCGTGACGATTCTGCAAGACAGAGATTCTTGTAGTGGAATGTAAAAGATTCCATTCATTTAATCGATATCCCAAAATTTGTGAGTTTTTTTGGTTAAACCCAAATCCCGTATCAAATCATTCAGATCTGACTAAGTAACGGGAAGTGGTTCGTCAGAAGGAACATACGTCAGATCACTTAAAAATGACACATTGAAAACATCATTTATATCTTCCTAGTCCGTAAAATTTGCAGAAGAATATGAATGGATTGGAGTTGAAAGCTCACAATCAGTTCTTTTCAATGGTTTGCTTACAGATGGAATCTGGATATATTACTGTGTGTTTATTTCTTTTTAAAAACCCTGCACTTTTTACAAGACCGAAATAACAGTCCGTGACGTGATCTTCTAGTTCACGCCAAATCATTAGCCTTTCTGACAGGACTTTAGAAGAATTCTTGTTTTTGTTGCACTGACGTGTATTCATAGTTTTTTATCCATAATTAAAACTCCCTGCTTGAAATATTTTCTCTTTAGGTATACTAAAACGCACGAAACAATCCACTTCGTGATCAAAATTATGATCGATGAATAAAATTTACGAATTCTGAAGTTTACTTTGAGTAAATTAACTACATTTTTGTTAAAAATAAAACAGTATATTGTGTGGGTAGGCATCGTTAGTTGGAAGAAGAACTTTTAGTGATAATAAATAATAAAATAAACAACAACCGTAACCTGTAATACTGTCAAATGTTATCAAATGACTAGCGAAGTTCAAACCACGTTTCATGTAAGCCAACATCCGATGTTAATATTTCCAGTAAAGCTCGTTGAAATAGCGCAAACATTATTATTTTTAATTAATATTAATCATTCAAATAATCCTGTAATTATTATTGTTATACATATAATATATTCTACATAATAAAATTATAAATTTAGTAATATAGAAGGTAATTATTTTCGTTTATGACGAAAGTGGGCCTAGACTAATTATAATACGTTCAGTTTGGAGTCTCCACCCATTCGGTAGTTGAAGCTAAGATGCACTATGCAGCGCCACTTTCCAGTGGGTTAAATAAGCAGATTTGGTGAATGCAAGGTTTACGGTGCCAATTGATTATACTTTTATTGAAGGATGTATCTTATTTCTGATTTTTGTAAAATATTTACAAAAGACAAATCTATGCTTCTATAGAAACACTTTCTCGATATAAGTTCATATTTTTTCTTATAGACACGTTAGAATTAAGACATTTTAGCACATTTTACATTAGAATTTCTCTTAAGTGGGGAAAGTTATTGAAAATCTAATTCTATAGAAGCATAGAACAAACTTTCCTTTTATTACAGACAACTTTTCGTCAAGAAAGATCCTACAGTAATGGTACAATCAATTGGCAGCACACCCCTACGCGTCTTCACAAATCCGACCGTATGAACAGCCTTAAAGTCCTTGTAGAACTAATAATTTGTATTCTAAAAAGAAAATGGTTTTTTTAAATTAATAGTTCCTTTTTTTATATCAATGTAATGGTCTTTCTTTACATGTAAGGTGTAAGGTGTACGTACACTCTGTACTGTGTACATTTTATTTTGCTTTGTAACATATGTGCATTATTTATGTTTTTACTATTTTTAAAAAAAGGGTGTGTTTTGTTGTTTTTAAATTGTTTTTATTTTGGAGTGGATCTCCTCTGTACAATTCTGTGTATAAATAACAGTATGTTTGAAGAATGTCTACATGTAAACTCAACAGATTTTATTTTATGTATAGACACGCTGTTTAACGTCATTATGCGTATTTGTTTCATTTAACAACGATTTAGTTGTAAATTTAGTTTTTACGCTGATGTGTTTTGTTGTTCTCTACTTGTAATTCATTTTTAGTATTCTCCTGAAGATGCAATAAAAATAGATTGCGAAATATTGAGATTTAGACAAAAAAGTCGTTTTGTTTTCCATACAGACCGCTAACCCGATATTATTATCTCTGCTTTACCTTGGTTCGGTCGTTAATTATTTTCCTTTATGTATATACAGGGTGTAACAGTGGGAACGCCGTGGTCTCTGGTAGTCAAATGGTAACAATTTTGAAAAAGTTACATACTGGAATATATGTAGGTGGATTAGATCTACAATTTAAAAATAATAGGCAATATACAGGCTGTTTCAAAACTTAGCAATGTACCGAAGTTATGTTTTTCTTAATGGAACACCCTGTATTTTATGTCATTTTTGAGTTGTACACTGAAATCTAGATCAACTATTTAAGGTTTCCTATGTCTAATTTTTGTAGTTTATGAGATATTTCAAGTTTTTTGAAAATGCAATGTTGCACGAAAAGTTTAGTACCTCGAAAATGACTTAATTCAGAGAAGTGTAACGAATAGCGTAAATGGCAGATCCTTTGGCTGATTGAATGCCATATTCAAAGTTGCCGAGTATTCTCCAGGTCGTTCATGTACCGAGAGCAAACTTTGTGAAATTCTTTCGTGCATAACTTTATTATTTTAAATGGAACACCCTGTATGTATTTATGTTATCAGATAGAACATTTTATTGTCTAAAAACCAGTATCAGGAATCCCTATGACTATCTTTACTAGTTTTTAAGTTAGGTATTTGTGTTTTTTAGATAATTTAAGTGAACTAAATTTGTTTTTTGTAAGTGAACACCCAGTATATCTTTACATCGATGGGTATAAATATTATTATTCGAAGAAGTTGATTTTATATTGTCACAATTTATATGAAAACATAAATTCCAAGTAATAAAAATAAACTAAACAAAACAGCAGTAAATATTTTTGTATTTGGATTAAGAAAAAAGGATTTCGTATAAAATAAACGAAAAAACATAACAACAAAATAAACGAAAAAGTGCTAGCGTTCAACATAATTGCCATTTTCTTCAATACAGAAAATAACCCTCTGTTCAAATGCTGTTCTAACGTTCCTCAGCATATCCGGTGTTACTGAACTGAAGGCGTCTCTGATTCTCGTTTTCATATCCTCTGCTGTAGTGGGCAAGATATTGTAAACGATCCCTTTTACATACCCCCATAGCAAAAAGTCCATACATGTTAAGTCCGGAGACCTTGGTGGCCAATTGCACGGACCATCTCTTCCGATCCACCTATTAGGAAATTTCCTGTGAAGGTAGTTTTTAACGGACCGTTTAAAATGGGCAGGAGCGCCGTCTAATTGAAGCCACATCCGGTTTCTAATATTCAAGGGAATATTTTCCAAGAGGGTCCAAAAGTCCCTTTTTAAGAACCTTAGAAATTCGTCTCCGTTTAGGTGCCCATTGAAGAAGTATGGTCCAATTACATAATCGCCTATAATGCCTCCAAACACGTTCAAACTCCAGCGATGCTGCCGATCCAAGGTACGAAAAAGATGGCGATTTTCGGTATCATAATAATGAAAATTGTGACGGTTTACTAATCCATTATTATGAAAAGTGGATTCATCGGTAAATAAAACGTAATTAAAAAAATCATTATGTTCTGCGTTTCTATCAAGAGCCCACAAGCAAAAATCAATTCGCCATTCATAATCCATTGCGTATAAATTTTGATGGTATTGTAAGTGATAGGTATGGTATTTGTGTTTTCTTCGTATCCTAGATACGCTCATATGAGTTATATCTAATTCCTTGGCAATCTGTCGTGTGCTTTTATGCGGTTCTTCAGTGACTGTTGCCAAATACCACGAATTCATTTTCTACGTCTACAGTTGTTGTTCGCCTTTTGTATGCAACACTCCCTGTGGCACGGAATCTACCCAACAAATTTTCAAATACCCTTTTATCTGGATGTTTTCGATTTGGGTACTTCTGCGAATACACCCGAGACGCAAGGAAGCAATTTTCCTGACACTCACCAATAACTAAAATCATATCAGTTCTTTCTTGCAACGAGTATGCCTTCATGATGTTAACAGAGTACACGTCAAATTGACAGTTTCTCTATGAGGATCCAACCTCCTAGATTAAATAATAACAATTTCCGTAAGTTATCTAAAAAACGCAAATAACTTAAAAACTAGTAAAGATAGTCATAGGGATTCCTGATACTGGTTTTTAGACAATAAAATGTTCTATCTGATAACATAAATATATACAGGGTGTTCCATTTAAAATAATAAAGTTATGCACGAAAGAATTTCACAAAGTTTGCTCTCGGTACATGAACGACCTGTAGAATACTCGGCAACTTTGAATATGGCATTCAATCAGCCAAAGGATCTGCCATTTACGCTATTCGTTACACTTCTCTGAATTAAGTCATTTTCGAGATACTAAACTTTTCGTGCAACATTGCATTTTCAAAAAACTTGAAATATCTCCTAAACTACAAAAATTAGACATAGTGTACAACTCAAAAATGACATAAAATACAGGGTGTTCCATTAAGAAAAACATAACTTTGGTACATTGCTAAGTTTTGAAACACCCTGTATATTGCCTATTATTTTTAAATTGTAGATCTAATCCACCTATATATATTCCAGTATGTAACTTTTTCAAAATTGTTACCATTTGACTACCAGAGACCACGGCGTTCCCACTGTTACACCCTGTATATATATTGTACTAGTGGAGGGGATAATATACTTGCAACACCTATAATAAATAATATACCCTAATTTACTCAAATCTTGTTATTTGTATTGCTAATAATATCTCCTCTCTTACCTAGTCATTCAAATTTACTCAATTAATCTCAGGTTATAATCTATGATAATGATAATGTACCACTCAGTATATAATATTTTAAAATTTTTGCACCAAAATTAATGTACTCATATGCTATTATAGGTTTCTTTATTTCTTTTGTCTATGCCCAAACACTACTCAGTTTTATTCTTAATCAATTTAATTAATTCTTTTTTTTTTTTATAATAATAATATTATTTAATACATTTAAAAATAAATATTAATCTCCTAACTCTTTCAAATATTAATTACGATTCATCCCTTCTTTATGGTATGACTTTCCTATAAATGTAACTAGTTTTATTTTTAACCGTGCAGTACAAGCATTTCATTTACTTTAATAAAGATGTCGCTTATGTATTTACCGTTATACACTGCTACATAAAAATAACAATTTAAATGTTTCTAATAATCTTGTTATACTTATTCTTATAATGAAAAGAAAATTGCTGCTAATAAATTATCCCTCTTATAGGATTACAATAGTACGGTATGTATACTTTTCCTCTCACTATAAACTTTATAATGCTATTTTATTTTTGTTTACTTGTAGGTCATTGACTTATCAGCTACTATGTCCGTTATAAAAATGTCTAACACAATGTTACTATTTTACTAAATAAAAAGAAGAATTTCACCACAATACTAGTTTAATGACAACAAATATAAAAATCCTGATTCGAAAATATACATCCAAAATAGTTATTCGACATGTACATAAATAGTTAACCTGTCTAATCGCACCTGTACGTTTGTTGTGATATGAAGGATGTTTAGCAAATGTTATTTATTCAAAAGGTATGTACAAAATTCAACTCAATGTATCTTTTTCAATTTAGCATGCATTATACGATGCAAGTCAATTATCTATAAACAACCTTTGTCTATAAAATATTAAACAAGTTGTAGGTATGTTTTAGTACCAAGGTCATGTCAATTCATTTATATATGTGCATAATCTGTAACTTTTTATGAAAATAGAGATTTAATCTTTTAACAAAACGTATTTCTATACTTGTTCTAGACTAGTAATCAATTCTAAATAATATTTAAGACTTTTACTCTATTTACAATTAAATAAATTCAAATTTTCCTTATTTAAAAATTATACAACCTCTTGTTAATATTTATCGTCTATCTCTGGTTTGTTTAAATTATGTTTTCCTTTTTTTTCTCACAGGATCTTCCTGGACTCGTTCTGTGCAACTGGTAACTCTCTGGAAACCCTCCTAGCACGACTTTTGGTGTATCCTCGTTCTCCTCCAGGATCTGGAACTGCTTCGGTTATATCTTACAGGATGTATCTTGTTGTGTCCTCGAAAACTGCGGGATATCTTCTGGATTTAAATGCAGCTGTACTTCTATTTCGAATTAACACTGAACTAGACCTCTTCGGAAATATATATGGGTTACAGGATCCTCTAAATAATTTAACATTTACTGGAACGACATCAGGGATTCTAACTAGTTGGAACTTCTCGTTTTTATACAATAAACTGGACTTGGATAACTGGAATCCCTCTTTGACCTCACGTGCAACTGATGGATTCAATATTCCGCTCGGACTTGGTTAATATTTGGTAAGTAATCTCTAAATATTTATTTTCCTTAGAATATATCTTCTTTTTCCATACAGGATATCAATTAATTAAATTATAATGAAATTATTGAATAATTTTATGCTTCTTTATAATATATTTTGATTCTACCATCAAATAAATATTTTCTATGCTGAAAAGAACACTTTAAGCACCAACTTTCGCGGTTTTAGTGAATTTAAGATATACTTTTCGGAATAAAATCGTGATTTTCCGAAAAGTACACGCGCCTTTCTTGAAAAAATCTTTTTCCATACAGGATATCAATTAATTAAATTATAATGAAATTATTGAATGATTTTATGCTTCTTTATAATATATTTTGATTCTACCATCAAATAAATATTTTCTATGCTGAAAAGAACACTAATAGCACCAACTTTCGCGGTTTTAGTGAATTTAAGATATACTTTTCGGAATAAAATCGTGATTTTCCGAAAAGTACACGCGCCTTTCTTGAAAAAATATTTTTCAATTCTCTGTTTGTTTATCGTCACCAAGACAATATCTCCGTTTTTTAATTTCATCCAATTAAATTCCTTTTCTCACAATTCTTGTTCAAAATGGTATTATAAAACTTTATTGATACGTTTCAGTGCTTTCCAAATTTCAGTAAACCTTCTATATTAAATCTCTAATAATTTATAATAATGAATTACTAAGACTCTGTACTTCAAAAAACATTACTAACAAAATTTTATGTAAATGTCAATTTTGACAGATCCGCTTATTCAAACTTTACCCGCGAAATTATTTACCAAGTTGTTTCCTTCATACTTCAACATTCAACACTAAATTACTTTTCTTTACATTATTGTTAATTAGACAAGTTTTACAAGATAACAAACTACATTTTTACATAAATAATAATTTTTAAATCTCTATTTTCAGAATCCAATGAAAATTACTGCAACCAAGAACCTGGTCTACTACGACTCCTTCAAGTAATGTTTTCATAATTGACTGCACACATCTTTACTATAATAAATAACATTTTAAGTATACACAACTGTTCTTTTTTAGTTTAAATATTTAATTTAACAGTCACAAAGAAAAATTAGTAAAATTAAATAATCCTTCCAACTTGTTCAAAAATATACAGTGCCAAACATCAATATTGTTACTCAGCACATATGCCCCTTTTAAAAAATGTAAATTTTCAACTCGAATCAAAATTTATATTTATTAAACAAAATCTGATAATACACATGTTTATCAAGGTGCTCAAAACAATTATTTTAATCAACTAAATCCTTTAACAAATTTCAAATGAATCTTCTATTATTTGGTAATATCATATAACATTTATTTATAACTATCTGTACATAACAGTGTTTAAATTCAAAATTATTTGTGACACTAATAACTATAAAACTCAACTTTCTTATAAGTCCAAAAGTAATATAAGGCTTTTCTTTATTTTCATTTTAATTATAAAAGTATAAATTTATTTATTTAAATGGATGTCTTTGACCTGTATAAAAAATTTTTGTTCCATTATTTATCGTACTATGTATTATAATCTTTCTTAATGTTCCAATACCTTATTAAAATATCTATATTTTTATTAATTGCCATCAAACTTTTTAACATTAATTGCATATATGTTTTTCTGTGTTTCCTTACTCAAACTTCTTATAAAAATATTATCTGTACTAACTTTTACATAAATAGGTGAATAACATATTCTTTTTATCTGTCTATGCCTCAGTTACTTATTTGCCTCTTTTAAAATGATTCACTTATGCTTACTAATTATATATTATTTTCATTATATACTGTTCTCATTCGAACAAATTCCCTTTTTACCTATAATTGACATTTTCGTCATCCCCTATACTTTCATTTATGGAAAGTCCATATTTTTTTAACTTATCGTTTTTAAAGGCTTACGTTACCTATATAATTCTTTTTTTAAGACACTTTTGGTCCTATATTTTATATCATTTTGGGTATTTTTCACCCTTTTATACATATTCACTCTATAATAATTCCATATTCTTATGGTACTTTTAATATTTACTATTTATTGTAAGCATTTATTTTCATCGAACATATTTTATTTTTTAAGAGGCTCTTCTTAACTTCTTTCTTTTCCATTTCTTCATCACCTAACATGTTTGTTACATCTTGATAATTATTTTCTAACTTTATTCAGTGCTTTATTTATTCTGAAACATTCTTTTTTAATTTTATAAGGCTCAAGGTTATTTATCCTCTATACAACTTCTTTATCCATTTCATTCCATTTAAATACTCAGGCAAATCTATTTACTAGTAAGATTACTTATATTACCTTCTCTTATGGTTATTTACAAATTTATATACAATATGGAAATGAGGATATAACTTATTTTTCTAATTAATCATCATTTTTTTTTTTTTAATAACTAATAATTGTAACAGACCTATAACTAAACTAATCTAATATAATACCGGAATACTTTATGTACATTCTTTATCTGACAATCTCTCTATAAATTCAAATTATTTCTCGATAAACATGAACTTGTCTGTATACATGTATATCTGTTTCATCATTATGTCTTTTATTCATTTTAAAGAAAGCGAAATTCAATATGCCCCTTTCTTATCAATTTGTTATCTGTATCTGGTCATGCCCCTATCTTATAATAAGGTATTTATGTCCTCCTAATACTTCATTACTATATAATTCTTTATTTTCTAATAAACTCCAGGTCTCTATTTGTCAAAAACTTTTGAAATTTTGAGATCTACATGTTACTTGGATAAGCAGGTGTTGTAAGTACCTTCAGAAGACGATCTCCTTTCTTATCTTCTGTCCTGACTAAAATTTCCTTGGTATGAATTAGCATGATTCAGAGAAATAATGTCATTTCTCCTTTTACAGTTTAAACTTCCAATATTGTTCTTACTTATGAAAATAACGTGAATTATTTGTCATGTTATATCATTGTAGATGATTTGTCTTATTACATTGTTGTGGATGATTTGTCGTATTAAATCATTGTGGATGATTTGTCGTAATAGATCATTATGGATGATTTGTCGTAATAAATTGGATGATTTGTCGTAATAAATTGGATGATTTGTCGTAACTCAGATTTAGGAAGTGTCGTTACTCACTTACACAATACAATCTCCCAATATTGTGTCTTACCTATTATTTCGGAAGATTTAATATAACTCAGATTTAGGAAGTGGCGTTAATCACTTTCACAGTACAGTCTTCCTAATACTGTGTCTTACCTATTATTTCGGAAGATTTAATATAACTCAGATTTAGGAAGTGGCGTTAATCACTTTCACAGTACAGTCTTCCTAATACTGTGTCTTACCTATTATTTCCTATTTCAAACTGTCGTATATACATTTTCCCAGTCAATTTTTCCCATTACTAATTTTAATCGGATTCTATTCTGTAAGATGTCCAATGTTACTACTTGAATCAAATTTTCTATATACCATTGATCATTTTCTTGCATAATATAAGTGATCTCGTTCATCATACTTTCAACCTTGTTGAAAAATATCATAATCCCAGCATTTCTTAATATCAATATGTCTGTACCATCCTGAAATTCAAAATCATGTCCTAAAAATTTTCTGACATCTATATCCAAAATCACTGTAAAATTATACACCTTCCTTTGCAAATCTCTATCCACATAAACTCGTTTTCTCTCAACGAAGTCATTCCCATTTACCGTTCCTTTAAATTGACTCCAAATTTTCCCTTCTGTATTTCCTATAACACTTCTTATATGTGTTGGTATTTTACTATGTTTAACTTTAAAATTCCTTCCAGTATACTTTACGACTCCTGTAACTATTCCTGTAGTATACCTGGACAAATATAAATCTAAATTACTATCATCTTCTTCTCCTAATAAAAATGTGTCCAAATAAAATCTTAAAATTTTTCTATCGGAATCTAAGTATTTTGTTTTCTTTTGTAATGTAATATTTTTATCCATTTTCTTAATTTCAACTGTGTTTTGTTTACAGTCGATACAATTAATCTCAAAATTTTCTATTATCTTTTCTTCAATCATATCTGTTTTGTCAAAGACTTCTTTATTTACCTGATCTACTTCCTCTCGTATGCGTTTAGCTAACTCCTTATGTATTTCACTATTGTTCTTTTCTAATTGTTTAACGTTTTCTTGTACTACCTTTACTTTACCTTCAACTTCTTGTACTTTATTTGTAATAAGAGTTTTAACTTCAGTATCCTTAATCTTCAGTTTGTCATCCATTTCTTTGCGCATTTTAACTTCCCTATTATCCATTTCTGTAGTAAGTTTTATAACCTTTTCTTCGGTATTTCTTAATAAAGATTCCTTTAATTCTTCAAGATTTCTTTTATTCTCTTCTCTAGTATCCTTACTAGCCTTATCCAATTTACCACTTAATTCTTCCTTCAAATCCACTAAATTCTTCTTATTCTCTTCACTCACCTTGTCAAATTTCCCATTTAATTCTTCCTTTAAATCAATTAAATTCTTTTTGCTTTCTTCGTTCGTTTTATCCATTTTATCCAGCTTATCACCTAATTCTTTTTTATCCTCCTCTCTATTTTTCTTATTCTCATCATTCATTTGTTTTAATATTTGTAAAATTGGTCCAAAATCTACTACTGGTGTTGACATTTCTATTTTCGAAGTCTCTCCTTGAATTTCCACCTTATCACCTCTATCCTGTGTTTCCCCTGTCTGTTCAATACCTTCCTGAACTTGTAATGTAAGTTCTCCTCCCTCTGGTACATTTACATCCTGACCTACTTCCTCTTCACTGTCACTAGATGATTCAGATCTATTTAATCCAAAGTTACTCTTAGATCTGGTATTCATTTTGAATAATTATAGTACACAATTTCTTATACCTTAATATGTTTTAAGCTGAATTAATTACCTTTGTAAAATGTATACTAATGTTACCTCTATTACAACAGTAAATAAAATATTTAAAGTATGTTGTTGCGAATCTTATTTTTATTGCCACACGTTGAATACGTCATAAACATGAGCTAAGGAGGGTAATATAAATTACAAACACCTAATCAAAATTAATAAAATAATCAAAATACTATTTGCGAGTCTTATTTCAATCGCTCCACGTTGGGCACGCCATAAAATGTACTAGTGGAGGGGATAATATACTTGCAACACCTATAATAAATAATATACCCTAATTTACTCAAATCTTGTTATTTGTATTGCTAATAATATCTCCTCTCTTACCTAGTCATTCAAATTTACTCAATTAATCTCAGGTTATAATCTATGATAATGATAATGTACCACTCAGTATATAATATTTTAAAATTTTTGCACCAAAATTAATGTACTCATATGCTATTATAGGTTTCTTTATTTCTTTTGTCTATGCCCAAACACTACTCAGTTTTATTCTTAATCAATTTAATTAATTCTTTTTTTTTTTTATAATAATAATATTATTTAATACATTTAAAAATAAATATTAATCTCCTAACTCTTTCAAATATTAATTACGATTCATCCCTTCTTTATGGTATGACTTTCCTATAAATGTAACTAGTTTTATTTTTAACCGTGCAGTACAAGCATTTCATTTACTTTAATAAAGATGTCGCTTATGTATTTACCGTTATACACTGCTACATAAAAATAACAATTTAAATGTTTCTAATAATCTTGTTATACTTATTCTTATAATGAAAAGAAAATTGCTGCTAATAAATTATCCCTCTTATAGGATTACAATAGTACGGTATGTATACTTTTCCTCTCACTATAAACTTTATAATGCTATTTTATTTTTGTTTACTTGTAGGTCATTGACTTATCAGCTACTATGTCCGTTATAAAAATGTCTAACACAATGTTACTATTTTACTAAATAAAAAGAAGAATTTCACCACAATACTAGTTTAATGACAACAAATATAAAAATCCTGATTCGAAAATATACATCCAAAATAGTTATTCGACATGTACATAAATAGTTAACCTGTCTAATCGCACCTGTACGTTTGTTGTGATATGAAGGATGTTTAGCAAATGTTATTTATTCAAAAGGTATGTACAAAATTCAACTCAATGTATCTTTTTCAATTTAGCATGCATTATACGATGCAAGTCAATTATCTATAAACAACCTTTGTCTATAAAATATTAAACAAGTTGTAGGTATGTTTTAGTACCAAGGTCATGTCAATTCATTTATATATGTGCATAATCTGTAACTTTTTATGAAAATAGAGATTTAATCTTTTAACAAAACGTATTTCTATACTTGTTCTAGACTAGTAATCAATTCTAAATAATATTTAAGACTTTTACTCTATTTACAATTAAATAAATTCAAATTTTCCTTATTTAAAAATTATACAACCTCTTGTTAATATTTATCGTCTATCTCTGGTTTGTTTAAATTATGTTTTCCTTTTTTTTCTCACAGGATCTTCCTGGACTCGTTCTGTGCAACTGGTAACTCTCTGGAAACCCTCCTAGCACGACTTTTGGTGTATCCTCGTTCTCCTCCAGGATCTGGAACTGCTTCGGTTATATCTTACAGGATGTATCTTGTTGTGTCCTCGAAAACTGCGGGATATCTTCTGGATTTAAATGCAGCTGTACTTCTATTTCGAATTAACACTGAACTAGACCTCTTCGGAAATATATATGGGTTACAGGATCCTCTAAATAATTTAACATTTACTGGAACGACATCAGGGATTCTAACTAGTTGGAACTTCTCGTTTTTATACAATAAACTGGACTTGGATAACTGGAATCCCTCTTTGACCTCACGTGCAACTGATGGATTCAATATTCCGCTCGGACTTGGTTAATATTTGGTAAGTAATCTCTAAATATTTATTTTCCTTAGAATATATCTTCTTTTTCCATACAGGATATCAATTAATTAAATTATAATGAAATTATTGAATAATTTTATGCTTCTTTATAATATATTTTGATTCTACCATCAAATAAATATTTTCTATGCTGAAAAGAACACTTTAAGCACCAACTTTCGCGGTTTTAGTGAATTTAAGATATACTTTTCGGAATAAAATCGTGATTTTCCGAAAAGTACACGCGCCTTTCTTGAAAAAATCTTTTTCCATACAGGATATCAATTAATTAAATTATAATGAAATTATTGAATGATTTTATGCTTCTTTATAATATATTTTGATTCTACCATCAAATAAATATTTTCTATGCTGAAAAGAACACTAATAGCACCAACTTTCGCGGTTTTAGTGAATTTAAGATATACTTTTCGGAATAAAATCGTGATTTTCCGAAAAGTACACGCGCCTTTCTTGAAAAAATATTTTTCAATTCTCTGTTTGTTTATCGTCACCAAGACAATATCTCCGTTTTTTAATTTCATCCAATTAAATTCCTTTTCTCACAATTCTTGTTCAAAATGGTATTATAAAACTTTATTGATACGTTTCAGTGCTTTCCAAATTTCAGTAAACCTTCTATATTAAATCTCTAATAATTTATAATAATGAATTACTAAGACTCTGTACTTCAAAAAACATTACTAACAAAATTTTATGTAAATGTCAATTTTGACAGATCCGCTTATTCAAACTTTACCCGCGAAATTATTTACTAAGTTGTTTCCTTCATACTTCAACATTCAACACTAAATTACTTTTCTTTACATTATTGTTAATTAGACAAGTTTTACAAGATAACAAACTACATTTTTACATAAATAATAATTTTTAAATCTCTATTTTCAGAATCCAATGAAAATTACTGCAACCAAGAACCTGGTCTACTACGACTCCTTCAAGTAATGTTTTCATAATTGACTGCACACATCTTTACTATAATAAATAACATTTTAAGTATACACAACTGTTCTTTTTTAGTTTAAATATTTAATTTAACAGTCACAAAGAAAAATTAGTAAAATTAAATAATCCTTCCAACTTGTTCAAAAATATACAGTGCCAAACATCAATATTGTTACTCAGCACAATATATATATAATTATATATATATATACAGGGTGTTCCGCGACTCGACAGACAAACTTATCCCATATATTCTGGCGGACATTACAATCAAAAAATGGTATATGACCTATAAGTAAATTCCTCTAATTTAGTGAGCCTTGACGAATTGATGTTTGTTTGACAAAATAATGAGTTTTGTGCTGTAATATTAATTTAAGCCATCATGCCGCGTTTTAGTAATGCAGTATATGCCGATATGTTTTTTTTGTATGGTTTTTGCGATGGAGGTAGACGTGCTGCAGCTGCGGAGTACGTCAGGCGATACCCAGATCGCATTCTTCCTCACCGCACAACATTTTCAAACGTTTTTCGTTGTTTAAGAGAGACAAGATCTTTCCCAAATCGCCATGCAGAAAAAGATGGATTATGGAACGCTGAAGTAGTTTTAAATGCAGTTGAACGAAGTCCTTCTACCAGTATCCGTAGAATATCTCATACAACGGGAATTCCTCAAACCAATGTATGGAGAATTCTGCACCATAATGGGCTTTATCCCTATCATTTACAAAAAGTCCAGCATTTACTTCCTGGATATTTAGGAAATCGAGTACGATATTGCCAGTGGTTACGAAATAATTTGGAAATTATTCCACACATATTTTTTACATATGCAGCCTAATTTACAATGAATGGTATTAATAACACGCGTAATTCTCTCATCTGGGCGAATGAAAACCCACACGAGACAATCGTGGTTAACCATCTACATCGTTTCTTCGTCAACGTGTGGTGTTGCTTATTAAATAATCATCTTATCGGGCCTCATTTTTTTGAAGAACGTCTTAATGCAGAAAGTTACCTTCACTTTTTAGAAGAAGAATTGCCGAATTACATGAAAGATATTCCTTTGAAAGCTCGTCGTGGCATGTGGTTCCAGCAGGATGGGGCACCATCACATTTTGGGAGACAAGTGATGGTGTTTCTTAATGAAAATTTTCCGGAATGGTGGATAGGACGAGATGGTCCTGTACATTGGCCACCTCGGTCATCTGATTTATCTCCGTTAGATTTTTTTCTATGGGGTTGCCTCAAATCTCGTGTGTACATTAATGGTAAACCAGATACACGCGAAGAGTTGACTGACCGTATAGTTAAAGCTACTACTTCTCTAAAGAATGAATTGGTAACAATTAACTGGCAACATTCTATGACACAATGAATAGTTGCTTGTTTAGAAAATGGCGGTTCTCAATTTGAACAGTTACTGTAATTTTGTGTTAATTATCTATCAATTTATGAATAAATTTCCTTTCACAATTTTTTTTAAATTAAATTCCTTCAATATCTACGAAACAAAGAGGAAATCACTTATAGGTCATACAACATTTTTTTGATTGTAATGACCCCCGGAATATATGGGATAAGTTTGTCGGTCGGGTATAAAAGAACTATTGACAGTTTCCTCTGTAGTGCAAACGTAGACACCAGTTTCGGGTCACCGGCTACCATTTGCAGCGCCTCTTAGATGGTTTAGCACTCTTGATGATGGTATGCATGTTAACAATGTTAAATTTAATTACCTACAAATTAAAACACAATTAAACACTATGAAATGAAGAAGTTCAGAGAAAGACAATGCATAATAATAGTGATGTAAAATGATAATATATCAGTGATACTAAATATTATAAAGAGTAGACAAGTGCATCACATCAAATATATAACCTTTATACAAACTAAAAGCTATTGAAGAAAGATTATAATTAAATTTTGATAGTTAATATTAACAGTGTTAATTGGATGGATCATAATTTTTAAATTATTTTTTACACTGAGAAAAATGTAAGTAACGTACGTATTTGCGCACAAGCTTTATAAGACCGGCAGCGCAAAATGTTTTACGAAACGTTTTTATACTATATATTCTATTTCGAGTATTAAACATTCAAAAAAACTTAAAATAAGAGAAATTATTTTTTTTAAAGTTGATTACATTGACTTTTAATTAGTGCATTTGACATATTTGAATATCGAGAACAAAACATTGTCGTGCAGGAGCAGGACACCTTCCGTCAATTTTTACCCTTCGCTTTTTTTAATCATTTATTTTAACTGCCCCAGAATTGAAGCGTAGTGTTCCTCAGCTATGGAAACGCTTTTATCTTTGTAATCAATCAACAGGATTCCATCAGAGTTCCAAAAAAGAGTAGCCATGAGTTTTTCGATCGACTGTGAAACCTTAAACTTCTGACGTTGCAAGGATTCTTGTGTGGACTCAGATTCATGAACCCAAGTTTCATCTCCAGTAACAGTTCGACTCAATAGATTATCTATGCCTTTATTATAGAGATCCATAAACACATGGAAACATTCCGTGTCGTTGTTTTTGTGGCGACATGAGAATTCTCGACACCCCTCCTGCGCTGACCTGAGTCATGCCAAGATGATCATGCATCATTTTAAAAATTGTTGTATCAGATACTCCAGTTATATCTGATAGTTGCGACTTCTTCAGCCAAACATTTTCCAATATTAATTTTTCGACTTTTATAAGTTCTGGAATGATCACATCGATAGGCCACCCCGGCCGTGGGCCGTCTTCAAGTGATTCCCTACCTTACTTAAAGCGACTGTGTCTCTTAGAAACCATAGCTTTTCCTGAGCAATAATACCGTTAACCCGATGAAATCTCGTCCAGTATGGTATGAACAGATAGTAGATTACGGACGCGATTGTATTAAAACTTTATATTTATATTAATAATTAGTCACTGAACACGTTACAATATAAAAAATCTGTCCCACTACCATCCAATTTCTCCCTTCTGCGGACTTAAAAACACTCCCTCGTAGAAGCTGTTGATAAAACATATTTAGTAATGAAAGTAAGTAATAAAGGTATAACTGTAGTAGTATTTTACTAATTCTCTACATTATTTTATTAAAATAGTCATGCTAATATTATTTAGTATAACACAAAAGTTATGGATTGATTTCCATAAAAAATATTAGTCTCATTGGTCCATTGTTACACATAAGCGTTCGTTCCTGCGATATAGAAATGTTTTTTTTTCTATTTCGGTTCTAGAAAGTTCACTTTATGACACCCATTTTGGTTGCATAAAGTACCTACTACTTTATCGCACTCTAATTTAATTTTTTTTTTTTGAGGTTGGTGACAAAAAAATGGAACCAGCTGATATTTAAATATCAAATATAAGTATTTAATGTAACAAACATGTGTAGTAAAAGTTGTACAGAGAATAAAAAACACATTTGCTAACATTTATTTATACTAATTAACAATATAAATTGTTAAGTAGAGTTGGATGTTAAGTTTTCGGATGCTACTATTGAAATTTACTTCCCATGTTGAGTAGTACAACTGTTATAAACGTTTACTGTAACACTGGAAGATTCGTGTGCATTAATGGAGAATCCGGGCAGATTTTGGAAACACTATGTTTTGTCTGATCTTTTGTTGATTTGCATTGACTGACATATATTGTACCTATTGTACCAGAAGTCGATGGATCTAAATGATTTTAGTGGATGTGTTAGGTGCACTAGACAGCATTGAGCAACAAATTAGCAATTTAACCTTCAGTCACTGTTGAGGATTTCCATTCTTCATGGCGCTTAATTGTTATTCAGTCAACTCCACCGTTAGCCAAGCGTGTCATACCGGAACGTCTAAAGTAATGTTCAGTAAAGAGCTCAGGATTAGGTAAATTTAAGTAGGTAGCAATATTTTTGGTACTTTTCCTATAGTATTAATACCAATTGGACTATTCACACAAGAACCATTTCTATATTGCACGAAGAAGAGTTTACGTGTAACATGACTGGGGTATTTTTTAACCAAATCAATCCATAATCTTTGTGTTATAATAAATTGTTTTGGAAAAACTTTTAGTTTTTGGGCACTCCAACTATTATGACATTTTTAAACTCTATATAATATAAAATCATGATCGTTATTTCTTCACGACGACAAGCTCCATTACAGCCCATTATAAGCATAACCAACAGAATATTAATATGACTATTATAACAAAATAATATGTAAATTAGTAAAATACTACTACAATGATGTTTTTATTACTTACTTTCATTGCTAAATATGTTTTATGTCAGCTTCTATTATAAAATGGTTAATATGATGTATTTATAAGATCTTGGATTTCTTAGGCTCGTAGTCTTCAGATAATCTTTTTATAAACAATTTTTAAATATTAAAAAACGTCGTAACATTGAATATGTAGACCACAAGGATCAGCAAATATTATATTTTCGGTAAAATTTGCGATATTATTTTCTTTAGACCAACTTAAAAAATGCGGATATTGTTCTTAATAAATATGTCGAGACTTTTTTGGCAAAAGATTTTGTAAATTGTCTTCTGCTATTTTGCGAATCTCTAGGGGCGCGCAAATATTTGTTTCGTCAATTTTGTTGATAATATGAAATAATTTATTGCATAAATCAGTCCAAATTTTAAAATGTTCGAACAAAACATGTCTCTCATTTTAATCCTTTTTCAACTTTTAATACTCAAAATAGCATGAAATACAAGTTTTATAGATATTTTGCGCACTTGAAAGCGTCCGCAAAAATCATATCTTACTAAACATGTATTTTAATATACTATTATGTGAATAGTTCAATTGGTATTAATACAATAGAAAAGGACAAAAGTAATGCTAAAATTACCTAATCTTGAGCTCTTCACTGGACATTGCTTTAGACCTGCAAGTGTACCACACTTCGATAATGGTGGAGGTAGTTTAATAAGCGCTGAGGAGGATAGAAATTTTCAGCTGTGGCTACATTGATAATTCCATAAACAAAAAAAATGAAGTTGCCCAAAGACTGTGTAGTGCACTTAATACATCCACTAAAATCACTCACATACGACTTCTAATGCGATAGGCAGTGATGTATCTGTAATGTTAATCGACAGAAATTAAATGTTTTCGGAATATACTTGAAATCTCCATGAATGTACACAAATATTCCAATGTTACGGTAAACAACTATACTATTCCAAATGAGAAATAATGTCGTTTAACGATTTGGTTCGTTGTTAAATTAGAGTGACTTTATACAAGCGAAACGGGTATCGTAATGTAATAAATTTTATGGAAGCCAAACAGAAAATTTATGTTTGTCAACTATGAGATAATTCAAGACGTTTACTGAAGATCTCCGTAGTTAAATGGGTCTGGCAAACCAGCGTAGGAATCGTACTGGAGGTAAAATTTTTATCAGTAAATTTTTCTAATTAATATTAGTAGTATCAATTGTAAAGACTGTAATTTAAATATTTCTTTCGCACTAAGAGAAACGTTTATCACCTGAGGCTTGTAATAATGCCTTTAAAGGATTCGCATATCGCTTCCCCTTTTTATAATTAAATATTTTGCTAATATATATTATCAATATTTACTCGGAAGATTATAATTAGGGAGCGGAATCGAGCGAGCTAAACTACCACGGAGCCACAACCGTGAAAAGAAATAATGTAAACAACTGCGTGTTGTTTACATTATATCTGAATAGCACTAATTCATAGGGCGAACTGCAACATCTGTTTACGCCCGAGAATCAGAGAAAAAAAACTGCCTTAAAATAAGGAATTTTATGAATAAAATCCTTTCTTCATCGGCGTAGGTACAAGGGTGACGAGTTTTTAAAATTTATTATATTTACCTTATATTTCGCAATATAATATGTATATTTCAATAACATACGCGTACTTTTTCTGAGATAAAAATTAATTGTCAGTGATTCCGAAATTTATTGCAAAGTCTGTAAAATATCGTCACTTAGCTTTGATAAAACATATGTTACTGTGAAAGACCGAAATCTGGTGAATGTCGAGATTCACCGGTGAATGTCAACATTCTCAACGTTGCTTGACGTATGTCCGAAATATTGGTGAAATTTCATTATTTCTAACTTACACAGGCGATTGTCGACATTCAGCATGCACTCATGGTGTATGTTAAAAACATTTTTTTTTTAAATAAAAAAAAAAAACCCATAGGTCTTTATTTATTAAAATAATATGGGAAAAAGACTTTGTTGAACTCAAAACAAACAGTAGAACATAAAAATATAAAATGAATTAAAAAAATAATAACAATATCTTATTTATTGCAACAACATAAACTACCATGACACTTCGAATTGCACAAAAGTTCCTTGCTTTTACAGCTGCATTTAGTCGTGGAACACTTTCTTTTGCAGTTACAACGTGTGTAGCCTTGCCCTCCACTTTTTGAATTAGCAGAAGCTGCTTCTCTTAGCGACATTTCTTTTGTTGAAACTTCGTCCATGGAAACTAACTTTTCTTTACAAATTACGAACTGATTACGGGTGAAAAGCTGCTTCAAGGTACCATTTTTGTTAGCTAGTCTATAAAAGGCTGAATCCTCTATTCCAACAACAACCGCTAACACATTTCGAGGGTCTGTACGACCACGGTCGACATCAGGGACTTGAATTCTTACGGTATCACCAATTTGGGCAGGAGGAAACTTTTTTTTTGAGGTTCGCAACATTTTTGTTGCTTGAAGTAGAAGACTCTCTTTTGCAGCTACTCTTTTTGAAGAAATTAGCTCGTGTTGTTCAGTCAGTACTTGAGATGAAGATGTGCTAGGTGGCGGATCAGTCAGTGCTTGAGATGAAGACGTGTTAGGTTGCGGGTCAGTCAGTGCTTGAGATGAAGACGTGCCAGGTTGCGGATCAGCTCCAATGGTATTTTCATTATCCATGCCATGCTTTCAATATGGTCACTACCCAAATTTTCTTCAACATAAGCTTCTAGCTGTTCTTCGGTCTCAATGTTTGCAATTTGCCCGCGGGGGAGTGATGACGATGTTATACCCCTTTTTGGTTTAACGCCAAACAGGGCTTCATAAGGACTCTGGCGTATTCCTTCGTGATAAGTTGTGTTTTTGGCGAATTGGACAAACGGCAAACCTTCTGACCACTTGTTTGAATCATTGTCTTGCATCCATGCAGTTAACATATTTTGTATGTCCTGATTGGCTCTTTCAACTGAGCCTTGTGTTTGACTGTGACGAGGCTTTCCGTGCACTATTTTAACATCTTTCCACATAGCGCATAGTTCAGATATGACTCGATTACTGAACTCTCTACCATTATCCGAATGCAATTTAGCGGGAGCACCAAATGTTAAAAAAATTTGGAGAAGGTGATAAGCTACTTCTTCCGCTCTCTTGCTTTTTAAAGGTCGTAACTGGACAAATTTGGTTAAATGATCTTGATATACCAATATAAACTTGTAATCGCCATCCCTGTGTGATTGCAAGTCTATCAAGTCGACTTGACATCTAGAGTTCAATTCGGAACTGACCATTGGTTTCACAACAATACCTTTTTTAGGCGCACTGTGTTTCATTTGACATTGTTTACACAAATTTAAATACAACATTACAACTTCATAAGTAATATTTTTGTATCTAACTTGCAATTCTTTAAGCATTCGTGTTCTTCCTCCATGGCCTGTTCTTATGTGAGTTTCAGAAAGTATTGTAAACAACTCATCATTAGTAACATAATACTGGATATTCGTTTCTCCTGGTTTTAATGGCACAATTAACTTTTCTTCATCACTAACTTTTAAAATGTCAAAACGTTTTAAACGTCTGTAGTCCAAAGGTGTACTACACTTACTTTTAGCAGAAATTACTTCAGAAACGATTTTAGAGTACTTTTCTTGTGAAAAATAAAAACAATTGTCTTCTCGTTTACTTCCAATTAAGGCATGTAACTTTTCAAAAAACTTATCACGATTCACTGTAGTAGCTATTGAATACAAATTATAATTTCTAATAAGAAAATTAAATTAGGTTAGGGAGCGTGCCCGCAGGCTGTCAAACGTTGCGTTAGACTGACGAAGGCAAAGCTAACTGAAACAAGATGCTGGAACCGTCTAAAAACTTGTTGCGACCTGCCGTTTCCGACATTCACCGGACCTCATTTGTGTTTGTCGACATATACCGGTAAAAGTCCGAATCTATAATACAATTAAGAAATGTTCGGACTTTCACCAAGGCATTTGGTATTTGTCGACATCCACCGGCGGATGTTGACATTCACTACTTTCGGTCTTTCACGGTAACACATACACAGAAATAGTTTTCATGCAGAGAATTTCGATAGTTTACAAAATTTCGTTACATGTTTAAATGACGATGCTCGAAGTATTTCTGAGTGCAAGGAACTAACACAAATCCCAAATTTAAAAAATCAGTTGTTATTCCTTCAGGAACACTTTGGAAATTTGCCTAAACTAATGACATACTTTGAAAATCGAATCTCAAATTAAAAAATGAGGTGTGGCCACCACACGACTTTCTTATACGTATGAGCGTTTCAAACTATACTACATTTTTTTTACACAAAAATTATTCAAAATCCTATTCTAAGTACTTCTGTTCTCCTAATAAATCGCTATAGAATGCATACTTAGCAAGATATTCGAAAAAAGGACTACTCCCTAAGAGTAAAAGTGTTACTTCCGGTCCGAATTTTGAAATTTCATATATTCAAAAAATATTGCAAATCTAGCACTAAATACTTTTCTATTCTTGATAAATACATATAGAATGCATAATTTACGACATATTCGCAAAAAATCGCTATTCGATAAGAGTAAAAGTGGTAATTTCGGTCTGAATTTTGAAATTGTTTTTATGCAAAAGATATTGAAAATTACGTTTTAAATACTTTTATACCCGTAACGTACCTGTCTAAGAAGCATGACATGCGAAATATTCGCAAGAAACTGATTTTCGATAGGAGTAAAAGACCTACTTCCGGTAGCAGCTTCGAAAAACTTTTTAAATAAAATTGTTCTCAATTTTGATTTCAAGTACATATGAATTCTTTATAAATTTGTTTAAATTTAGTAGTTTGCGAAATATTGGCAAAATTTAATTTTTTCACTGAAGTAAACTGCTACTTCCGATCTACCGATTTTACTGAAAAACTACTCTGATCTCAGGAGGGAGATTAGACACGTAAATACAAAATTTGGAATTGATATCTACAGCGGTTATCGTTGTCACATAGAGACACACAGACATTTTTTAAAAACATCTTTTTCAGTATCAGGGGACTTCAAAACGTGGACATCTGCAAAAATCTCGAAGTCGAAAATTTCACATTACTTCCTTATACTACGTATAAGAATGGATTAACCACATTAGATGTGGCTATTAATAATTCCAAGTGACTTAGACGCAGTTTTTAATAGAAATCCAGGTTTAATAACATTGCGGCAATTGTGTATGCTAATGTAGAAGGGACGTTTTCTATCTACAAGGATGTACTTAATTCAAAGAGAACAAGTCTTACAGAAGAGAAAATGAACAAATAGTACGGTATTTTGTATTTTATAATCACCAGCCACTTGTTATTCAATTATATAAATAAAACTAGCTGTCCATCAATCTCTTCGAGCTTGAATCGCCTTTTCGCGTCCGCTTACAGTTTTAAAACAGTTCCCTGTAAAACGCCAAAAAAAATCAATTTTGATTTTCTAAACTTTTGACACACGTATAGACGTATATTTTTGTCCACGAACTACTGTCACGGTGACAGGTGGAACGACAATTTAATGCATCTTAACGTGAGTCTGACTTTTCGTAGTTGAAGTTTGAAATTTAGATGCTATTCAGCGTAATACTAAGACTTGACACTAAAAGATTCATAGTGTTATTAGTTTTACACAATGAAAGGACTACATCATTATTAAAAAAGTAATATCAGATTTCTTTTAGTTTTGCATAATTTGACCTGTCATTTATCATGGCCCACAAACGTCATCTGGGCTGTAATATTTAATAATAGTCATACATCTTTTGACATACCTTCTGAGCTTCGTTATAATGCAAATTTGTGAACGATGCATGCCCATTACACAGAAGAATCAAGTTGTAAATAAAATGTTGGTATAGAATAGTATGACTTATTAATTTTATTTATAATAGTGAATTTATAACTGGCTTCCATAATAATAAATTAAATTCATTTGTCTGCTCTGAAATTGTTCCTGTCAAAGTGATTTTGCAGTGGCATTGAGTCGTCGCCTGTAGATCGTGCTCTGGCTATGTCGGTTGCTGAGACGATCCTATTATAATTTAAATATTTAGTAGTGACGCTGGTAGTTGAACTAAAAAGAATAACCAAAAATAAAACAGACCGACGTGGGAATATCTGTGTAAACATTTTGCTTACACACACTGTAAAAAAAATATAATTCGTAATTGTCGGATCATTTTGTGATTCTTATTAAGTATTTAAGGAAAAATAACACAAAAAGGTAGTTCATGATTACAACCAATCCATCGAAATAAGAGCCACCAGCCTGGGACACGATCATCATGAACCATCATCAGAATGTTTGATTAACAATTTGATTTAATGGTGTATTTTCAAACATATCCCATTAAATGATTGAACGCTGCGCATACTTCAAACTTTCTACTGACAATCAAATTATTTAGTAGTAGTTGTTGTTGAATTAGGCTGGAATATTTACTTTAATAAATTGAATAGTTAGAAAACAATTGTCATTACATTGAAATTTGATTCGTCTGTCACCTAGTAATAATAATATAAATCATATTTTAAGGTAATTGTTTAATATATAGGCAAAACTAAAATGGATCTGATAACACTTTTCTCATTATTATTTTAAAGTTTATTTTACTTTCTTCTCTCTTGCAGATGTCTACGTTTTGAAGTCTCCTGATACCAAAAAAGTGGTTTTTAAAAAATCTCTCTCTCTCTCTCTCTGTGTGTGTGTCTGTCTGTCTGTCTAACTGTCTGTCTGTCTGTCTGTCTGGCTGTGTGTGTCACTACGGTAGCGGTCAAACCGCTGTAGATATCAATTCCAAATTTTATATTTACGTGTATAATCTGCCTCTTGAGATCTTATTAGTTTTTCAATAAAATCGGTTGACCGGAAGTAGTACTTTACTTCAGTGAAAAAATCGAATTTTGCAAATATTTCGTCAACTACTAAGTTTAAACAAATTTATAAAGAATTCATATGTACTTAAAATTAAAATTGAGAAGCATTTTATTTAAAAAGTTTTTCGAAATTACTACCTTAAGTAGGTCTTTTACTCTTATCAAAAATCAGTTTTTTGCCAATATTTTGCAAGTCATGCTTTTTAGACAGGTACGCTACGAATATAACACGTATTACAAATCCTATTCTAAGTACTTTCATTCTCTTAATAAATCGCTATAGAATGCATACTTTGGAAGATATTCGAAGAAAAGTGCTACTCGCTAAGAATAAAAGTGCTACTTCCGGTCCGAATTTTGAAATTTCATGTATACAAAAAATATTGAAAATCCAATTCTAAATACTTTTGTACTCTTAATAAATATATATAGAATGCATAATTTACGACATATTTGCAAAAAATCGTTATTCGGTAAGAGTAAAAGTGATACTTCCGGTCCGAATTTTGAATTTTTTTTTATACAAAAGATATTGGAAATTAAGTTCTAAATACTTCGTTGACATTTAGGTTTGATATAATGCGTGAGCACCTAGTCTAAGTTGAATGTAAGTAGGCCGAAAAGGTAAACCTGAGATGGTTGTATGATCAAGATTTATTGTATCATATATAAATTTCTTTGTTTTTTAAATTTGGTAGTACTCTAACTCTATTTGTCTCAAGTTTCATGATAAAAGTTGCCCCTACGTTAAATTTTCTTGCAAACTGTCAACAGTTTGATCTATTGCGAGAATGAATTGTCAAATTGAATGTCATTGTAGACATAGCGTGCCTTGAATTAATTTTTTTTAGAATAACCTACAATTTCAATATTAATTTGAGAACACTGTGGAACTTTTCAATAAATTGACTTAACTATGACAGTAGTGAAAATGAAAAACATTACTGTAGCACAGTGTTCCCAAATTAATATTGATATCATAAGCTACTCTAAATGTAAATTAAAGACGCAGTATATGTATTTGTATGTAGAAAGATGACAGAGATGTGTCCAAGCCATTAAAGATAAGATAAATGACCGATACAATAGTAATAATAATAATAATTGATAATGCAATAAAATGTAAATATTAACGGTTATAATATTTCTTTCAGTGGACGTTAAATGTTATTAATCGCGCCTTTGCTTTAATTTTTAAAACTACGATATTGGAAACTGTACCCGAATGACCGACAATGTAGAGTAATTACAACCGCAGTTCAGTTTCTTCTTGTTTATGAATGAAGACGCATATTAAGCAAAATGTCTCTTAGAAATAAATTAAATATTATTGTGACATTTATAATTAGTGGCAAATGAATTTATTTATTAAGACTTTGCCCACAAAGCGAACAACATTTCTATATAATTTACTGAACGCTGATATTTAGAAAAATTTTGTTGACATTCAGGTTTTGTATCAATTGTGTGCATCTTCTTCTTCTTCTTCTTCTTCTTTATTGTGGCTTTGAGTTAGACTATTTAGTCTTTTACTCTTCATCTGAGTGCGGTGAATCTTGGATTGTTGAAGTTGAATTTGATTAGCTATTGTTTATCTTTATTTTGATTAAGAATTAAAGTAGAACCATTTTAGGTCTTTTGTGTTTGAAATTTTCATTTCCATCATATGCAAGTGCTCTTTTAAGATTTTGATTTGAGTGGTTTTCCATCTGGTTATAGAAACTGAGCGCTCTTTCCTTGATGTAGTCAATAATGGTTGGGGTATTTGTTTCATTCATTATTTGATTATTTCTCATATACCATGGAGCATTTAGTATCATTCTAAGACTGGTGTTTTGTATTATTTGCAGTTTTTTGATGTTGGTCTTGCACATATGCACCCATATTGGGCATGCATATGTGAATATTGGACCTAATACTTGTTTGTAAAGTAGAATTTTGTTGTTCGTGTTCGCTGGCTTTTTCTGCCTATAAGAGGCCATAGTTGACATCTTGTTTGTTTGGTTTTGGTTATCCTTTTTGCTATGTGTGTGTTATAATTGAGCTTTATATCCAGGTATATTCCCAGGTATTTAATTTCTCTACTCCATGGTATAGTGTTGTTGTTGATGGTTATTTCGTTGTCTGTTGTTTTCAGATTCCTTTGAAAGATTATTGCTTGGGATTTGTCTTCGTTTATTGTTGTCCTCCATTGTTTGAATCATTTTATCGTGTTGTCTAGGTGCGTTTGGAGTTCCTGTACCGCGTTCGTCGGACATCTTGATGTTGAGAGCAGTGCCGAATCATCTGCAAAGGCGGCCGTATTTAAATATCTTGTAGGATTTGATACTGGTATGTCGGCTGTAAATATTGTATATAGGTGAGGTGACAGGCATGAGCCCTGGGGGACTCCCGCTGTTGGATGTTTTATTGAGGAAAGTGTGTTCTGGATGCTAACTTGAAAGCAGCGTCCTTAGAGAAAACTGTTCGTGATTTTTATGATGTGTGTTGGGTAATTGTGTATTATCATTTTATATATGAGTCCCTGCCTCTAGACTTTATCAAATGCCTTTGCTATGTCGAGAAATACAGCTGCTGTCACTTGATTTTTGTTGAATCCTTCTTGGATAATCTCAGTGACTCTTGAAAGTTGTGTTATCGTTGAATGTTCTTCTCTAAACCCATGTTGATCTTCTGGTATTATGTCTTGATTGTCAGAGTGGTACTTTATCTTCTGTAGGATTATTTTTTCTATCACTTTGCTAATGGATGGTAACAGGCTTATGGGCCTGTAGCTGCTTGGTATTGTTTTATGGTTTTCCTGGTTTAGGTATAACTATTACTTTGTCATGTTTCCATATCTTTGGGAATGTTTGGAGTCTGATAACGGAGTTTGTTATTGCTAGAATTGACATTATTGCTTTTCGGGGGAGGTTTTGTAGTGATCTGTTGGTGATGTTGTCTATACCAGGAGCTTTTTTGGGATTTAATGCTTTAAGGATTGCTTTTAGGTTCTCGGCTGTGACTGGGTCGTTGCTAGGGGAGTGGGGTTCACGTATTTCTCTGCTTACTACTTTGTGAATCTGCACTACGTGTTGCATGTCTAGTTCATCCAAGTTCGGAGTGAATTGCTCTTCTAGTGATTCCGCTAGACCTTCTGCTTTTTCTTCTGCTGTGACTTGTGTGAAGTTATTGAATTGAAGTGGTGGGATTTGTATTTGTTCTCTTTTGATTGCCTTGATTATTTTCCATGTCTTAGAGGGGTCTGCACCTATTTCTTCGAGTGTTCTTTGCCATTCTACATTTTTCAGTTCCAGTAATTCCTTATGTACTTGATGTTGAAGGTTGTTTAGTATAGTTTTGTCTTCTCCTAGCTCTGTTCTTTTCCTTTATTAGTTCTTTAATATGATGTGGTAGACTACCTGATTTATATATCCTTTCTATTTTGATGGTATTATTTTTAACAGCGTTTGTTATTTTATCTTGTAGTGATTTTATGTTCTGTTCTAATTCTGCAGTGGGTTGTATTTTAGGAACTGCAGTGATGGTTTGTTCTAGTTCTGTTTTGTAGCCGGCCCAGTCTGTCTTGAAGGCGTGATATGTTCTTTCGGTTATGTCTTCGTGCCAAGTTATTATAATTGGATTGTGATCAGAGCTCATGACACTTTCAGTTTCTATCTTTATGGTTTTGTTAATGTTTTTACTGATTGCTAAGTCTAATTGTCTAACTGTTTGCTTCTAGGCCAAGGTGAACGTCGACAGACAAAAAAAAAAAAACCAAGACGGTTCGGCATTTAAATGTTGTTTCATGTTATTCGTTCTATAAAATTGGTAGTACCATGCCTTGTGTCAAGTTTACGATAAAATAGTGTATACTTCAAATTTTTTGACAGACTGTCATCGTGACACTTATACGACAATGAAAAGTTGATGTTTAACCAAATTGTCGTTCCACCTGTCATCGTGACAATACTTCGTCGTAGTGTATTCGTTCACACATAAACTTGTGAGATCGAAATGTCAGACGGACAGTGCTTAACCAAATTGTCTTTCCAATTGTCAAATGAAATTAACAACATAACATGATGAACTTTAACAAAACATGTTTTAAACTTACAGGTCATTGAGAGAATTAATTAATTTTCATATTACGCTGTAATATTTAACCGAAAATGTACTTCTGATTAGTTGGTGCCTGCCCGCAGTCGCATACTTTAAATGCTTGCTTTTATAACTGAAAATTGGTAAACGAAATTACATAAATGCTTATGGGAATCTTATTTGATGTATTTATTTTATTTCGAAGTGTTTCGGACACATCTGACAAATAAAGAAAACTCAGATGATTCTTTATTTAGGCTTGCTTCGGTACTGAAATAGTAACAATTGATAATAATAACACTAATACGTGTCTGAAAGGTACCACATTTCCTTCATAATCCCTTTATTTGTCGGCCTTCTGACATTTAAACTTGACAACCGATGGATGAACGTGAATATATATTGAGGTAGTACTAGGTACATACCGTCAATATAAATATATGTTTATAATTAGAAATAGTATTATAAAGAGAATAATGGTTTATTAATGTGTTTATAGTTACTGATGGTCCTTATTTGATTCTATATAGTTTGTTGTGTAAGGTCCATGGTTCGTCAAATGACACAGAAATCTGTAAAATAGAGAATTTGTATTTAATTAATAATTCGATATGTTATATTAAATTTGTAAAAACTTGTTCAATTGAATTTAATGAAGAGAAATGGTGTTAAGAGGTAAATTTTATTATAAGGCATTGTCAAAATTGATTATAATTTCCCGCGTTAAAATATTTGAAGGAACTGTCAGTGGTTGTCAATGTTGACATTTTATACATAAAAGTTATTGGAGAATGTGTTAAATGGTTCTGAATACATAAATTTTATACTAAATTCATAGAGAAAATTATCATAATAAGAGTATGGTTATATGGAGAGGTATTTATAAAAAGATTAGCATAATGGAATTTGTATTGAGTATAATAAAGAGGTGGATAATGGAGATTGGTCAATTTGAAAAATAGGCAGTATCACTAAGGGAATGGGATAAATAAATAAGGAATTCGAAAAATAATTTTCGCAGAGTGAGTTTATGAAATTGGCGATCAATTTATAGTAGCCATAATTTCATAAATTAAAGAGAGATAAAAGTGTTAGTGTATTGGAAATTAATATTCAAACATTTGGGAATATTATTAGTATAGAATACGAAGTATTAGTGTGCTAAAAAAATAAATGTCAACAGTTTTCATTAAACTGTAATAAAGGAAGAAGATAGGAGTGCAATTAAACTGGAATATAATTTAAAAGTACTTACCAGCAAAGAAGTATCCATGTTTATCGAGGTCACAGTGGAATTGGAGCATCATACCTTATTTTCTTGAAGGAGTATCCATATTTAACTAGGTTACAAAGGAATTGGAGCAGTAAACGTAATTTTCCTGAAGGAGTATCTATAACTACGGTGTTACAGTGGAATTGGAGCATCACATGCTGTATAATTAGACGAAGAGCTTCCTGGACAGAGTTATTGATTCATTGGAGTATTAGTTATATAATCAAGAAAGAAATTCCAATCTTAATAGGACCATTTTTCATTGTTCCTGTATCGATAGTCACCTTTAGGAGGCACAGACAGCTGTTACATAGTCCGAAGAAGTTATTGTTGTAGGGTTTGCGTTCATCTGAGGCTACAAAATTATAAGAAGATATTAAAAGGAGCTACGAGATAAGAAAAGACTGTGAAATAAACCAAGGTTGTATTGAACTATTTTCATTTTCCATTTGGTTTTTGCTATAATAATTTAAATATTTGTGAAAGAGTACAATTAAATAAACCACATGACAAACTATATCCATAAATTAGTAAGAGATCATAAATAATTGCATAAAAATATAAGTCAGATAAGTTTGTTATAATTTTCATAAATTTAAAGCTAAATTTATTAAATAACATACCTTATAAAAAAGAGAGGTTAACATCTGTTCTTTCCATAACCATATTCTTTTAGTTGAACAAGTTTAGATAGGATGTTTTTATTAAAAGTGGCATTTTCATCATAGCACCAGAAATATTGTAAATAATTTATCAAATGAATATATTGTTTGTTAGTTTTTATATCCTTGTTTTAATGGTAATATAGAATATCTGTTAGAAAATCACTACCATATAAAAAGTGGGAATACCTAGAAATAAAATCATCAATTTAATTTATGAGCTATAAATCATATCCGATAAAAAAATTACTTACTCCTGAGATTAAAAGAGTTGTTATGCAGTAATAAGATAAATCTTATTATATAGTTTTTGTATCAAAAGAAATTAGTTATTTGAAATCTAGTTATAATAATTTTCAACTTGTAGCGATACTATTGTCAAGTTCCGAGTTACCAACTTTACCAGAAGATATATCACTACTAGTATATTATTGCTAAGTGAACCAAAAGATACAGGTTCGGATTAAGGAATATTATAGTAAAAGAATATGTAAATGTCTTGGAAAAATGAAAGATGAATTTAATTGAAAATGTAATGTTAGATTTTTGAAATTAGTATTGTATGGAGTATTGTTGAATGTGATAGGAAGAGATATAAAAGTACATATAAATTATACGACTGAGTTAGTACGGGCAAATTAATAATACATTGAAATTGAAAATACATATTGGCAACCCAAGTTTATATATAAGATATTGTAGTATATTGTTAAATGTAATTGATACACCTTTAAAAGGGGGTATTTCTACATTAATATGGCTTCCGAACGTGGGGCGTTTTAAAAGAAACTCGCAAAGATTGTGTTTTCGATAATTTATTCTTTTTTTTATTATAATTAGAAAAATACATTTTTTTTTATATATACAAAAGGTTATCAGTATAATAAAACTAGGTTTGAGAGTATAGTACAGGTTGTTATAGTAATATTACATACAATTTATTAATCATGAATACCAGGTCAAAGAGTAGTTCTGGAATGAATAGGACAGAGTTTTCAAGTGATAGCGAAGAAGAAACACAACAGATAGGTAATATACAAGATGGAGGAGATATACCACAGGTACAGGAAGGAACACAACAGTTAGAAGGTCAAGATAGAGGTGATAAGACGCAAATACAAGGAGAGACTTCGAAAACAGAGATGTCGAATTCATCAATAGACATGAGATTATTTCAACAAATGTTTGAAGGGTTGAAGGAAGTATTAAGTGGTAAAATTGATAAGACGAGCGAGGATGCTAAGAAAAATAGAGAGGAGGATAATAGGAAAAGTGAGAAAAATAGAGAGGAGGATAAGAGAGAATTAAGTGGAAAGTTGGATAAGTTAACCGAAGAATTAAAGAAAAATAGAGAGGAAGATAAAATTGAAATTAATAAAAATTTAGCAGATATGAAGGAAGAATTAAGTGGAAAACTAGATAAGACATGTGAAGAATTTACCAGGAATTTAAATAGTTTAAAAGAAGAAAATAAAGTTATTAGAGAAGAAAATAATAAGAAGCTTGAAGAATTAAAAGTATCGTTACTGAATAATACACAGGATAGTATTGACAAAGTTATAGTAGATATGAACGAAAAATTTATTACCAAAGAATCAGAAGCTATAATTTTTATTACTACTGAAGTTCAACGGGTAGAAAAGGATGTAAAGGAAATTAAAGGAAATTTAAGTCAGTTGGAAGTAGATAATATTTCAAAACATAAAGAGATTGCTGTTAATTTAAAACAAGGATTGGAAAAGGTAAATAAAGAAACTACTGATCAGGTAGTAAGAATGGAAGAAAATTTAAATAAAAAAATAGAATCAACGGAAATAAACTGTATAAAAGAAATACAAGCAACTACATCGACTACTGATGCGCAGAAGTCTAGTATGGAGGTTATTTTAAAGGAATGTGAAGAGCAGAAGAAAAAAATACAAGATTTATTAGTAAAGGCACAGAATGTTAGGATACCAAATGTTAATTGTACTCCAGTGTACAGTAATTTGAATACAGGAATTAGGATTGAAAATATAACACATTTTAGTGGTGACAAATTATCTACACATCCTATGGCTTATTTGACGAATATTTTGAAGTATATAGATGACTTTCCAGATTTCAAAAGTCAAATGAATGTCATAAGGGCGACTTTAAATAACGGAGCCGCGGATTGGTTACAACGGATAGAAGATAGTTGTACTAGTTTAGATCAGTTCGTGGAATTATTCAAAAAGAATTTTTGGAATGAGACTCAACAAAGTCGAGCACATCAAAGATTATTAACTGGACGCTATCAGTTAGGTAAATCTTCTAGGGAAGCATATGCACAACGCATGTTCAATTATTGTCGGTATATATCTCATTTAAATGAACAAATAATCTCACAACATCTACTACAACACTTTATACCGGTGGACACTCATGCAATCATTTGCCAAAATGTTACGGATATGGACATGGCAGTTGTATACATGGGCGACAACTGATGGTACCGGCGACACCATCCTACCAGAGCTAAAATAAGATAACAGCTCACATCTAAATCATGGATATGGACATGGCAGTTGTATACAAGGGCGACAACTGTTGGTATCAGCGACACCATCCTACCAGAGCTACAACAAGATAAAAGCCCTCATAAAAATTATTGTACACGAACAAAGAATTTATTGACATGACGGATACTTAAGGACAAGTATTCATGGGTATTACTAAACCAATTATATACACAGATACCATAAATTACAAGAGCGCATACAAACAATACGGTAAATAGGGGCATAGAGATGGATAAAAGACAATGAAATGATAGTGAAATTAGATACATTACATATAATAAGAATTATAACAATTTATATGAGAACTTACAGAAACGACTGATTCAATAATAAGGTAGGGGCAGGTATTATTTAGAATCTCATCCGGAATAATAGGTTAGATTTAGAATTAGGAATGTTATTAATATTTAAATAAGTATTTTAATTTATTTAAAAGTTATTCCCTTATTCCATATTTGTTTTTTTTTTAAAAAAAAAAAAAATGATGTAATATAAGTAGAGAATACTAGAACATATGTGTACAAGGAAAGGAATTTAAATAAGAAGATACCTGGAATATTAGAAACTTAAAAATTAAAAAACATGTATGGAAAGAAAATATTATACAAGAAAAGGTATATTTGAACATTATAAAACGAATAGAAGAGATAATACGAGTATTGATACACGATAAAGTAGGTCGTGTTGTACATAAGGTGATTATGGTATAATAAATTATTAAGAGGAAAGAACAAAAGCCTTTATTATAGAAAGATGATATACGTATAAAAAAATGAAATGCTTACTATAATAGAGTAATATAAAATGATCCATGAAAGTATGGAATAATAAATGTTAGAATATATGAAAAAGGGTATAAAATGTATAAGACGAAAATGTCTACATATTATTAAAATGGTAACGTACGCCAATAAAACGAAAATATAATTAAAAAACTTTCGTATGATGAAAGTAGGGGATAAGACGAAAAGGTCTATAAAGGGAAATAAGGGATATGTTCGAATAAGAACAATATAAATAATTAATATAAATGTATATGTGAGCATAAATAAAGTATATTTTTAAAAAAAGGCAGTTTAAGTCCAAAGGAATAACGGAAAGTTGATTAAATATTCACCATAAAATAATAAAGGTATTACAGGAATTAGTAAGAAGATAGTTTTTTTTTATCAATGCTAAAAATCTTCATATAGAAGAGTTCAAAATAAATAAATGTATATCTTGTTGGTACTAATTATTAAGTTACACGACCAGGTATCCAGAGATTAAAAATAAATAAAAATTTATTTATAACGTAAATTTCATTTAAAATGATAAATTTCCTAATACAAAGTACACGTAAAAAGAAAGTATAGGATAAAGATAAAATAACTAAAGAGTATGGATCGATATTGTAAAGAAACTTATATTACAGTCAGATAAATAATAATTGAAGTACATGTATATAATTTTTCATAGAGTATAAAGTTATTAATTGTTGTTAAAAATTTACATGTTAAATAAATGATGAAGGTGCCATATTACAAGAATATTGCAAGCACAATGCAAGAATTTACTTTTAAAAGTTGTTAATAATTTGAATGTGTTATGAGGGTAACAGATTATAACTTTGGATTTATACAGATAATTTCTTATTTAATAAATGAAAATTATTCAAACAAGTTGAAATTTTACATTTATTAAAGGGGCAAAATGAGGTAGTACTAGGTACATACCGTCAATATAAATATATGTTTATAATTAGAAATAGTATTATAAAGAGAATAATGGTTTATTAATGTGTTTATAGTTACTGATGGTCCTTATTTGATTCTATATAGTTTGTTGTGTAAGGTCCATGGTTCGTCAAATGACACAGAAATCTGTAAAATAGAGAATTTGTATTTAATTAATAATTCGATATGTTATATTAAATTTGTAAAAACTTGTTCAATTGAATTTAATGAAGAGAAATGGTGTTAAGAGGTAAATTTTATTATAAGGCATTGTCAAAATTGATTATAATTTCCCGCGTTAAAATATTTGAAGGAACTGTCAGTGGTTGTCAATGTTGACATTTTATACAGAAAAGTTATTGGAGAATGTGTGAAATGGTTCTGAATACATAAATTTTATACTAAATTCATAGAGAAAATTATCATAATAAGAGTATGGTTATATGGAGAGGTATTTATAAAAAGATTAGCATAATGGAATTTGTATTGAGTATAATAAAGAGGTGGATAATGGAGATTGGTCAATTTGAAAAATAGGCAGTATCACTAAGGGAATGGGATAAATAAATAAGGAATTCGAAAAATAATTTTCGCAGAGTGAGTTTATGAAATTGGCGATCAATTTATAGTAGCCATAATTTCATAAATTAAAGAGAGATAAAAGTGTTAGTGTATTGGAAATTAATATTCAAACATTTGGGAATATTATTAGTATAGAATACGAAGTATTAGTGTGCTAAAAAAATAAATGTCAACAGTTTTCATTAAACTGTAATAAAGGAAGAAGATAGGAGTGCAATTAAACTGGAATATAATTTAAAAGTACTTACCAGCAAAGAAGTATCCATGTTTATCGAGGTCACAGTGGAATTGGAGCATCATACCTTATTTTCTTGAAGGAGTATCCATATTTAACTAGGTTACAAAGGAATTGGAGCAGTAAACGTAATTTTCCTGAAGGAGTATCTATAACTACGGTGTTACAGTGGAATTGGAGCATCACATGCTGTATAATTAGACGAAGAGCTTCCTGGACAGAGTTATTGATTCATTGGAGTATTAGTTATATAATCAAGAAAGAAATTCCAATCTTAATAGGACCATTTTTCATTGTTCCTGTATCGATAGTCACCTTTAGGAGGCACAGACAGCTGTTACATAGTCCGAAGAAGTTATTGTTGTAGGGTTTGCGTTCATCTGAGGCTACAAAATTATAAGAAGATATTAAAAGGAGCTACGAGATAAGAAAAGACTGTGAAATAAACCAAGGTTGTATTGAACTATTTTCATTTTCCATTTGGTTTTTGCTATAATAATTTAAATATTTGTGAAAGAGTACAATTAAATAAACCACATGACAAACTATATCCATAAATTAGTAAGAGATCATAAATAATTGCATAAAAATATAAGTCAGATAAGTTTGTTATAATTTTCATAAATTTAAAGCTAAATTTATTAAATAACATACCTTATAAAAAAGAGAGGTTAACATCTGTTCTTTCCATAACCATATTCTTTTAGTTGAACAAGTTTAGATAGGATGTTTTTATTAAAAGTGGCATTTTCATCATAGCACCAGAAATATTGTAAATAATTTATCAAATGAATATATTGTTTGTTAGTTTTTATATCCTTGTTTTAATGGTAATATAGAATATCTGTTAGAAAATCACTACCATATAAAAAGTGGGAATACCTAGAAATAAAATCATCAATTTAATTTATGAGCTATAAATCATATCCGATAAAAAAATTACTTACTCCTGAGATTAAAAGAGTTGTTATGCAGTAATAAGATAAATCTTATTATATAGTTTTTGTATCAAAAGAAATTAGTTATTTGAAATCTAGTTATAATAATTTTCAACTTGTAGCGATACTATTGTCAAGTTCCGAGTTACCAACTTTACCAGAAGATATATCACTACTAGTATATTATTGCTAAGTGAACCAAAAGATATAGGTTCGGATTAAGGAATATTATAGTAAAAGAATATGTAAATGTCTTGGAAAAATGAAAGATGAATTTAATTGAAAATGTAATGTTAGATTTTTGAAATTAGTATTGTATGGAGTATTGTTGAATGTGATAGGAAGAGATATAAAAGTACATATAAATTATACGACTGAGTTAGTACGGGCAAATTAATAATACATTGAAATTGAAAATACATATTGGCAACCCAAGTTTATATATAAGATATTGTAGTATATTGTTAAATGTAATTGATACACCTTTAAAAGGGGGTATTTCTACAATATAGTCATTAATGACACGCAAACTCGTCATCGCGAGATTTTTTTACCCTGCAGAAAAGCCTTGAATGAATCGCACCTTCGACAGCGACAGATTTGGCACGCGGACAGTGCACTCAATCGTCGCGGAAGAGTCCACTCTTTTGGTTTCCAACCCTCTTTCCGCACTCTAAACCTCGACGGCCTGAAATTTCTTCGTCAAAGTGAAACTTTTACAATTCTTTCGCGCGTGCCTGTCATACCTGACATTTTTACGATTTTGATCGGTTGTCCTGGGAATCGGTCATGACGTAATCCATTTTTCTGTTAAAACATCGAGTGCACGCTCCTCTTTAAAAGCCCGTATCTTTACAACCGCTCCACTTGGGAAGAAAAACTCTCCGGCGAGGAACAATTCAAGGTCGTCGGTAACTTCACGCCAAATGGCAGCTTTCAATTTCGCGTATCCAGAGACGAGTTCTGCGCCCCGCGTACCCAATTTTCGTCGATTTTGACTGGATTTGGTTGCCATTGACTACTCGGCTTTTATATATTCTAATTAAAACCTCTTTAAAAATACAACATTTCAATAGCGCGCCCATGGGCGATGAGTCATGACACGCTCGATTCCGCTCCCTAATTATAATATTTAAACTTGCAGTGTTATGTAATGAGGAAATGACATATATGCCGTGAACCTTGCGTATTTAAGAAAATTAGAATAGCATTAAGAATTAGCTTCAGTATTAGAAATAAAGGAAATAGTAAAAAAATCAGAATTTCTTATGTATATAAAATTTAAACATACAACGTGAATAACACAAGTGTATGATAGGTTGCATACATTTAAATGTAGAAGAATTTTTAATAAGATTTTTAAAATTATTATAATTATAGGATATGTATATAAGTGTTTAAGAAAAATTAAGTATTATATATAGGTACAAAATAAAGACAAAATAAGTCTAAGTAATATATTTCTCTTGTAGAAAAGATAAACAGGATGTATGGTTTGTGTACAATAAAACACAACCTAACTTTTATCAAGGCGTAAAAATAATGCATTTAAAGCATACATGTAATAAAAATTCAATAAAAGAGTTTAAAATAAGTCATGCTAAAAGGAGAAAAATTTACCTTAACTTATGACCATAAATAAATAAAAAAGGATATAAATTAAAATATTCCGACATCATATAATCAGCAGTAATGTTTTTATAAACGACAGCTGAGAAAATAAAATAAACATTCATGAATTTGTGTGTGTAGCACAAAGCTTCATAGACTGTAAAGACTTATATGGTTTGAAGACCTACAAAAAGAAAATATGGTATAAATTTTGTTTGTAGTTCTTTACATATAAATATATCACCATTGGAAAAATCTTGGGTGGAAACCAGAAATAAAATAGCAGACCAAACGGATCGTTGTAGTACGAGTAACGTTGGAAGAAGAATACCTGTTATTTATAATACATTTCCAATTTTACCGAATCTTAATACACCTGAAAGAAAAAAGAAAAGTATGGATTGTATTAGCGAATGGAAAAAGGAAGTATGTGGCGAATAATGAAGAAGGTAACAAGTTCATAAAGAAATAAAAGGAAGAATTGTATAAAAAATATACCTACTTTTGAAGATACCGAATGGTTGTACTGAAATGACTTTTAAAATAAGCAAACAATTTTCAATGTGTTTACATTCAGTGAATGGAACTGTCAAAAACAATAAGTGCGCGTGTGTTAGTGTCACGACGGCAACTTGAGGGCAGAGATCTCACAGAAGATGCAGGGAGCCAACCTAAATTTTAGTTCAATGGGGGCGTAACGAGCATTACACATTGTTTCCCGGGTATAAATTCAAAGGCAGGAATGAACAAGATTAGTTACTGACTGCGACTTCGGAGATTATAATTTCGACTTCAAAAGATAAAACCAATAAAGAATTAATCGTAGGGTCAGATACACCACGATTAGATGTACATTCGTTCATTTTTGTATTAGCATATTAATTTTATTTTATTTCAATTTCATTCATTATAATAAATTTTCTTTTGTTAATATTTTTTTTGTATTTCAAAATGGAGATGCCTATGGCACAATTTGAAGAGATGTTTAATGATAAAAAGTAAGTTTTCAATTATAAAGAATTATCAATGCTGCTATGCGTATATGGAATACAATGAGCAAATGTTTATTCAGTATAACGTCGAGCAGCAGGGATAATAGATATTGTCCTGTAAAAATATTAATTCGTTAGTTTTTTTATATACAACACAAATAGGATTATTAATGGTGTTGGGTGTTAAGAGGATATAACGTGGGAATGTATATTTTCTAACACTTTATTAGGCATCATTAATTCTCGCAATTCATTTTTGATTTCAAATTTAAAATAAAATATACATTTAAAAAAGGGAAATGTTTCTGTGTGGCGCATTTTGAGACGCTGGCTGCAATACGTGCAAATGGTTGTTGCCAGTGATCAAATTGAGCTTTTCCTCCGAACATTGACCATTGCGAAGTTCTAGGATTATCAGGGCATTACGTGAAAATATAATGTTTCTGATAAAACATAGACATTTAATTGAATTTTCTTTGTATTAAAACAGGATAATATTATATATTTTTTTATTAGCATTATCAATATATTTATTCTATAAAACATTACAACCGAGAATACGGTATAAATGTTTTGTTTCAATTATGTGCTCTTTATAATTTTTTTGGTGAATATAGTATAGCGATATTCTTAATGTTTTGAATAAAATACACAAGTATGTTTTTATATAGACTCAGATTTTTCTTTAATACAAATTAGAACCTTATCCCCAAGCAAAAATAAGCAAGAGATTTACCAGGAGAAGGGAAGGTTAAATACACTGCTAGAACTCACGTATACTTACAAAGTACGTGCTGTTAAGAAAATAAGTGAATATATTAAAGGTAATAAAAATTATCATTATTTTTATAAATTATGTTGCTGGAACAGCACACAGCATAATCTATTTGGCAATGCCTAACGTATGGCAAAACTACATTTTATTTTATCCATATAGTTATGCTGCCACAGCAATATGTACCTAGATCAAACGTTGAATGAATTAATGCACCACAAAATTTACGCAACCTTTTACTATCTTTGTATATTTTAAAATGAAAAGCTGAAAAGAATGTTTCGAACTCATTGTGTATCACACGTTAATGCATGTTTTACAATTAAAATCACAATTAACCGTTCTCTTAATTTTTATGTTTTAAAGAAAGATATTTGGAAAATGTTGTCAAAAGTAAAGCGCCAGTTTGGTGCCATAATAAAACGTGTTTGTTCGGGCATTTTAAGTTTTTTTTTTGACCGATCCGCCTGAACTTCGACCTTCTTCGTATTTCTTTCCTACTACACTTGACTTTATGAGAACTTTTATACTCTTAACGGAAGATTTACGATACTTGTTGGTTTTACTATCAATATTAAGTTTAATGATTACATCAATGCTGTTTATGTTCATAATAATTTCGATTAGATTAGTTTAAAGTGGCAGTAGCTCCATATATGTATGTAATACACTTTAAAAGTCAAGTATATAAATATTTACCTAGCATTATGTCCATTGTAAAAACTGTTTAATTATATAAACAATTTATTTGATCGAACTGTAAGATATTTTATACTTGATATATGTATATAAATAATTTTTGAAATATCACCTATTACAGTCTTTAATTACATAATTTACAAGTTCATTGACATGTCTATGTTTATTTCATGAAGTAACTGACAAATGTATTGCTTAATTTGTAAACTGTAGGTATATACCTCCTTTTTATAATTTGCTCTTTTGAGAATCATTCTTTCAAACGAAGGCTAAGAAGCAATTCGGTTTACAATTGTACTAGATAGCTCTCGGAAATGACCTAATGGGTAGTACAATTCTGGGTTATTTCCTATACATATGACCGTTTTCTCTTATATGAATAGATATAATAGCTGGTATTCTTGAATGAGTCGTATCTAATTTAAGCGGTCGTATAGAATCAACTCTATATTGAATGGTATAAAGCAGTGGTTCCCAAAGTGGTCCAGGTGGACCCTCAGGGGTCCATCGGAGACCACACGGGGGTCCACGAAGACGTAAAAAGTAAACAGGGGTTCACAAGTTGTAAGTGGGGGTCCACGAAAAGTTTTCTGGTTTTCATAATAAAGAACAAAGATTTTGGCTTGGATTTACCTATCAACGTAGGCAGGTATCATCATTCACTAGGTAGGTACTCAAAAATATTCGAGACTCAGTTCAAACACAGAATTGAATAGAACAATAGATAATAGTACAAGTGTACACCACATGTCGAGACTTGCAAAGTGCCGCCCGTGCGCCCGCTCGTCCGGGATGCTTGTTTAGACCTGCAAAGGGATGAAATGCGACTTGCGCTGTGCTTGCAATCTACATTAGTATAAATACGAATGCCAAGAACAAAACGTTACTCATTTGTTTCCGGGATTTTGAACATAAAAGTGTGACTGTGAGTGAATCGATGTCAGTGTTTGCAGTGCCGGAAAAAGTAAGTATCTGCCTATTTGTTATACATAATTTTATTGTATATTGTAATTTATCAATCATATTATATTTGTTTTACTATTTGAGTATAGTAGGTAGTTATGTAGTAAAAATTAAATACTAGAGATTATTCAAAAGTTCTATAAAAGAACAAAAAGCCAGGGAAGATTAAACTTTAGGTACCTAGGTACTTTTTTGTTTAAAAATATTTATTTACGCGACGACGGCGATTAATTAAAAGAGCGGTGTTTACGCGGGCAGTTTTTTTTTTATTGCAATAATTCTATTCTGTTGTGTTATAATAGCCATATTCTGGTAAAATCGCCTCAAAAACAAACATTTTTTTAAAGGTCACAACTGATACGGAAAATGGCTGAATCAAAGAAGAAATGTCGTACATGTTTAGATGAATCTAGGCCATTTTGATAGGATTACATAGGTAATACCGATTGTCCTATGCTTATTTGCTTTCATTTACATTTATACATGACTGATTTTACATTCTATATTGTTATAATTCAACAGTTCTACTCTTAATTTTTCATTACATAGTTGCGTCGTTGTTATTATTTTTTATAATTGCATTGACTGAACAGCTTGTGGTAAACCCAGGCCCTTTGATGTGACTATATAAGTAATACCGATAGTCCTATGCTTATTTGAATACATTTTCATTTATACATTTTTGATTTACATTTTATATTTGTCATTGTTTTCTAATTAACAACCAGTTGTCATATTGTTATTATTTTTATTTCATTGTATGCCACTACTACCAAGAAGATTTTCATTCATTTTTTCAATACATTTGTATATTTGGCAAAGAATTGTAATATATTTTATTAACTGCCTGGTTGAAATAAGGCATTACACAGTATTAAGTAAGTGCACAGTTGCTTTACACTTGGACATTTTGGATTGACATTTTAAGGTAATACTATATTTTTTTTATTCAACACATATTAATGCTTTAACATACACCTTCTTTGTTATGCTGCACTGACGAAACCAAACTAGGTAGAAACATATATGTCTGTAGCTACAAATTACATCTTAACACATACATAGTTGCATTGTTGATTGTTTATGTATTTCAATCAAAATTGTACATGTTTAGATGAATCTAGGCCATTTTGATAGGATTACATAGGTAATACCGATTGTCCTATGCTTATTTGCTTTCATTTACATTTATACATGACTGATTTTACATTCTATATTGTTATAATTCAACAGTTCTACTCTTAATTTTTCATTACATAGTTGCGTCGTTGTTATTATTTTTTATAATTGCATTGACTGAACAGCTTGTGGTAAACCCAGGCCCTTTGATGTGACTATATAAGTAATACCGATAGTCGTATGCTTATTTGAATACATTTTCATTTATACATTTTTGATTTACATTTTATATTTGTCATTGTTTTCTAATTGACAACCAGTTGTCATATTGTTATTATTTTTATTTCATTGTATGCCACTACTACCAAGAAGATTTTCATTCATTTTTTCAATACATTTGTATATTTGGCAAAGAATTGTAATATATTTTATTAACTGCCTGGTTGAAATAAGGCATTACACAGTATTAAGTAAGTGCACAGTTGCTTTACACTTGGACATTTTGGATTGACATTTTAAGGTAATACTATATTTTTTTTTTCAACACATATTAATGCTTTAACATACACCTTCTTTGTTATGCTGCACTGACGAAACCAAACTAGGTAGAAACATATATGTCTGTAGCTACAAATTACATCTTAACACATACATAGTTGCATTGTTGATTGTTTATGTATTTCAATCAAAATTGTACATGTTTAGATGAATCTAGGCCATTTTGATAGGATTACATAGGTAATACCGATTGTCCTATGCTTATTTGCTTTCATTTACATTTATACATGACTGATTTTACATTCTATATTGTTATAATTCAACAGTTCTACTCTTAATTTTTCATTACATAGTTGCGTCGTTGTTATTATTTTTTATAATTGCATTGACTGAACAGCTTGTGGTAAACCCAGGCCCTTTGATGTGACTATATAAGTAATACCGATAGTCCTATGCTTATTTGAATACATTTTCATTTATACATTTTTGATTTACATTTTATATTGTCATTGTTTTCTAATTGACAACCAGTTGTCATATTGTTATTATTTTTATTTCATTGTATGCCACTACTACCAAGAAGATTTTCATTCATTTTTTCAATACATTTGTATATTTGGCAAAGAATTGTAATATATTTTATTAACTGCCTGGTTGAAATAAGGCATTACACAGTATTAAGTAAGTGCACAGTTGCTTTACACTTGGACATTTTGGATTGACATTTTAAGGTAATACTATATTTTTTTTATTCAACACATATTAATGCTTTAACATACACCTTCTTTGTTATGCTGCACTGACGAAACCAAACTAGGTAGAAACATATATGTCTGTAGCTACAAATTACATCTTAACACATACATAGTTGCATTGTTGATTGTTTATGTATTTCAATCAAAATTGTACATGTTTAGATGAATCTAGGCCATTTTGATAGGATTACATAGGTAATACCGATTGTCCTATGCTTATTTGCTTTCATTTACATTTATACATGACTGATTTTACATTCTATATTGTTATAATTCAACAGTTCTACTCTTAATTTTTCATTACATAGTTGCGTCGTTGTTATTATTTTTTATAATTGCATTGACTGAACAGCTTGTGGTAAACCCAGGCCCTTTGATGTGACTATATAAGTAATACCGATAGTCCTATGCTTATTTGAATACATTTTCATTTATACATTTTTGATTTACATTTTATATTTGTCATTGTTTTCTAATTGACAACCAGTTGTCATATTGTTATTATTTTTATTTCATTGTATGCCACTACTACCAAGAAGATTTTCATTCATTTTTTCAATACATTTGTATATTTGGCAAAGAATTGTAATATATTTTATATATATATATATATATATATAATAAAATAAAGTTTGTTTTCTTGGCCGTTTATAGCAATAAAAACATTAAAATTCTTGGTATTAGCGGCCTGTTTCTTATTACTTGTCAAATATTAAATATTTAACAATAAAAAACACATAATTAAAACGTTTCGACAATTTTGCAAAAACTGTTCAGCGGCAAACCAGAACAACGTAATTTGTAATCTTTATTTTTTATCTATGGATGCACGTTGTTATTTTTGTATACCTCCCGAACTCAATTGTATAATTTATGCGATCTCTTAAGTTGTTTTGTATTTTTAGAAATAAAAACAAAACTAATTCTTGTAACTGACAACAATTTCAATTAATGCTCACGTTGAAATTGTGAGTGTGTATGTGTTTTTTATTGTTAAATGTTTAATATTTGACAAGTAATAAGAAACAGGCCCCTAATACCAAGGATTTTAATGTTTATATATATATATATACAGGCTGTCCCAGATAGTGTGCTCACCATTGGGATCTCGTGAACGGTAAGAGATAGAGAGTTGGTTAAATGAGACAAAATGTACGTGACACCTGGGTTTATTTTTTTAAGCAAAAAAACTTTTAAAAAAATGAACGATACGTGCGCTATAGGGGAAAAACTAAAAATCGGCAATTTTAATTTCGTCGTTTAACTTATTTCATGTAAAAGATACCGAAATACTATTTTGACATTATGAAGGTACTTTTTTACGCAGAATTCAAATTTGGTATTGCAACCTCTGAAGCTTTTATACGTTTCGAGATTTTTATACAAACTTTCTTATTTTAAATACAAATCGTAGGCGGCTTTGACTGTATCAAAAAGAGCATAATTTGCTGATTTCAATGATGTATAACACTTTGGGTTTATTTGTAGAAATAACAAAGTTATAATGATATTTGTGCAATTTTTGGTATCCTTATGAATGCATAGGCTATACATCAGAGGCAGCATTGAATTATTAAGACAATAAGTAGTATCTGTCAAATTTATTTACAAGCAAGTTACGTATCCGTTTATTTTTGTGTTATTTAGTCTGCTATTTTGTTCGTTTATTTAAAAATCACCGCATTTGTGTTTTGGTTCGTTTTATTACTTGTTTATTGTTGTTCGCGTTATGCAGAAATTTAATAATGAAGAGAAATATGATATGCTTCAAAGTTACATATTGGCTCACAAAAATTCAAGGAATGCAGCTAATCATTATTTGGAGTTGTATCCAGATCGACGGCAACCACACGAAACTTTATTTCGAAGATTAGAAGTAAATATAAAAACATACGGTGCCTTTAGTAAACCGAAAAGAAATAGAAAAGGATTAGATGAGGAAACCCAAGTTATTGTATTAAATCAGGTGCGTGAAAATCCAAAAGTTTCCACAAGAGAAATAGAAAACAACACCGGAATCCCTAGAACATCAGCCCATAGAATATTAAAAAAGCATCGATATCATCCTTACAAAGTCCACATTAGCCAAGGACTCCAACCAGGAGACGCAGAGAGGCGGACTCGTTTCTGTCATTGGTACATTAATCAGAATAACAACAATGTTACATTTCTGTTTAATGTGTTGTGGTCAGATGAATCTCGATTTACGAACAATGGGTTATTTAACAGAAATAATATTCACTATTGGGGGACAGAAAATCCCCATGCTCTACATGAAGCTCGACATCAAGAACGTTTTGGGTTCAATGTGTGGTGCGGTATTATCGGCAGAAGAATAGTTGGACCTATTATCTTCAATAACAATTTAACGAGTGAACGCTATTTGAACTTACTTCAAGGTGAAATAGAAAATCTTCTAGACGATATTCCGCTTAATCTAACTGCGAATATGTATTTCCAACAGGATGGGGCACCAGCACATAATGCTCACATTATTACGAATTACCTAAATAATAGATTTGGTAATCGGTGGATTGGTAATCGAGGACCCATTTCATGGCCTGCACGTTCCCCAGACTTAACCGCAATGGATTTTTTCCTTTGGTGTTACATAAAAAATAAGGTGTATAAAACACAATTTAATAATGTGGAGGAACTGCAAGCTTGTGTTTTAAGAGAGTTTCATCGGATAAATGGACGTATTTTAGAAAAAGTGATTAATTCCACACTAAGCAGAGCTCAGTTATGTATCAATAACAATGGAGGACTTTTTGAGCATTTAATGTAATTTATCTATTTACTAGTAGTAAATAAATAGTTAGGTATGTGAAGTTAGTGTTTTATTTACTTTTCAGTCATTTTTGTATTTTGTTTCCAGGAATAGGTAAGTATATTTCTACAAATAAACCCAAAGTGTTATACATCATTGAAATTAGCAAATTATGCTCTTTTTGATACAGTCAAAGCCGCCTACGATTTGTATTTAAAATAAGAAAGTTTGTATAAAAATCTCGAAACGTATAAAAGCTTCAGAGGTTGCAATACCAAATTTGAATTCTGCGTAAAAAAGTACCTTCATAATGTCAAAATAGTATTTCGGTATCTTTTACATGAAATAAGTTAAACGACGAAATTAAAATTGCCGATTTTTAGTTTTTCCCCTATAGCGCACGTATCGGTCATTTTTTTAAAAGTTTTTTTATTTAAAAAAGTAAACCCAGGTGTCACGTACATTTTGTCTCATTTAACCAACTCTCTATCTCTTACCGTTTACGAGATCCCAATGGTGAGCACACTATCTGGGACACCCTGTATATATATATTGTGACAATACTCTTAATTAAGATAGAGTATCATGACATTCAGATAAATAAATTAACTTTAAATCTTTATTATATAATTTTATCCCAAAAACTAGCTCAGATATTATAACTTTCAAAATATTTACAAATTAATAAGCAAAGATTTTGTACTAATTGAGTTGCTGACTATCAGTAATCTGTATGTTTAAGAGCCTACAGCAGCAGCTCGGTGACCATCTACGGTTTTTGCGGTGTGAAGGGGGAGGTAAAACGAGACACACAAACGTTTGTGTGGTGGGGCAATCGTAACGTAAGAAAATTTTGGACGGGTGCACAATTCAAACGTTTTCTATTCACAGTTTTGTAATGTCTAAAACCAGCCATATGGAAGGTATACCTGGTCAACTGCAACAAGCTGAACATCAAATAAACAGACATTATATTCCACTTTTTTATTACATTAATGTAAGAGGATATATTAAAGGAGTTTATAAAAGAAATAGGGAAGGAAATATATTTTAAATGTGCCACTTATTTATGATTCATAGCTTGCTTGATAACATTCATATTGATTTTTTAGAAAAAATCTTCTTTTATTTGGTGAATGAATGAATGAATGTTTTATTCAGATATAGGCTTTATTTTGTCTTATTATTCTTGGTCTGGAATAAATATATATTATTATTATGAAATTTTACTTGTTACTTATAGTTATTATTTCTCGCCGTATTTACTTTAGACGTTGAAGTTTTTTTAATCGTAAAAATATGAGCAATGCCGTCTAAAATATTACAAAAACAATTCTGTGCCTGTTTATACTTTCTTATACGTAGTATAACTTTCTTATACGTAGTATAAGGAGGTATTGTGATGATGAAAAATTTCAACCTCTTGAATTTTGCAGATGTCCACGTTTTGAAGTTCCCTGATACCGAAAAAGTGTTTTTTAAAAAATGTCTGTGTGTCTGTCCGTCTGGCTGTGTGTCTGTGTGTGACCACGATACCGGTCAAACCGCTGTAGATACCAATTTCAAATTTTGTATATACGTGTATAATCTCCCTCTTGAAATCTGATTAGTTTTTCAGTAAAATCGGTAGACCGGAAGTAGCAGTTTACTTCAGTGAAAAAATCGAATTTTGCAAATATTTCGTCAATTACTAAGTTTAAACAAATTTATAAAGAATTCAAATGTACTCAAACTTAAATTTGAGAAAAATTGTATTAATAAAGTTTATCGAAATTCCGACCGGAAGTAGGTCTTTTACTTTTATCGAAAATCAGTTTTTTGGGAATATCTTGCAAGTCATGCTTTCTAGGCAGGTACATTACCTCCTTTTTGGTAAACGTCTAAGCTTGTCGTTTTCCGAAGTTCTACTAGGATACCGCTGCCATATCAATTCTGATAAGTTCACTGATATTGTCAATTACCAAAATTGAATTATGTATAAAAATTTCACCTTCGGTAAGATATTTACGAACGATAGGGCAAAAACATAATAAACTGTGGGAAGAAATGAGGGTAAAAAGATTAACGGCATCAAATTTTGGTAAGGTAATTAAATTGAATAAAACTACATGTACAGCCAATAGTGTTAAAGGCTTTATTATACCAGGAATTTACAGGAACCTTTGCGACACTATACGGTAATGAACAAGAAAAGCATGTTGTAAATGCTTTGAAATTTCGGCACACCTAAAAGTCGATTATGGTGTTTTTATTCATCCTATATATAGATTTTTAGCGGCATCTCAGGACAGAATAATTGCTAATTAAAGCGCGGTTATTGATGTAAATTGTCCATTCAAGGCTCGCGAAGTGACGTCATTTGAAACAAGGGAAAAAGTTAATTGCATGTTTAGAAATTCGGAACTCTGAATTACGTTTGAAACCTAGGCATCATTACATGTACAAAATACAGGGATAGTTAAACATAACTCTAAGAAAGATTTATTTATTTAATCAATTATGTCCAATTACTTTTAGGTGTAAAACTGATACAAATACATACAATTATTGTATAACACTTATATACTAAATACTCATGTTCTTCCTCGTATTCTGTTTTTTCAATCATTTCTAGCTTGCGCCAATCATCTAGTCTCACTCCAAGGAATCCCTAGCTTGTGAGCCTCTTGTCGTACTTGTTCTTCCCATTTTAGTCGTGGTTGTCCTAGCTTGTTCTTTTTTTTTGTACTCTGGTTTCATAGACTTTTTTTGCTAACCTATTTACATTCATCCTATGTATGTGACCCAGCCAACCCAATCAATTGCCTTCCTCCAATCACATAAATCTATGGATTTTGTCTTTAAATCGGTCAATACTAACTCATTCCTTACTCAATCTCTTCTTGTGATTCCCTTTATCCTTCTCAGGAAACTAATCTTAGTAGCTATTACTTTACTTTTGCTCGGTTTTGTAAGGTCCAGGATTCACTGCCATATATTATTGATGACCTGACCACTTTTCTGTGTACCTGTGGTTTGTATTTCCCATGGTAAGCGTTTCTTGCCAAAAAATGTTCTTTTCAGGGTGCTATAGAGTCTCATTGCTTTTCCAACTCTCTGTTTAATTTCTTCATCAATTTTTCCCGTGTCTTTTATGACTGTACCTAAGTATTTAAAACGTGTGACCTGTTCTAGCTCCTGTTCTTTGATTTTAATTTCATGCCGTTTTTTCTTTGGAGACATTATCATGGTTTTTCTTTTTTCGATGTTTATTTCCATGTTTACTTTCCTGAGTTCCTTTTGATAAAAATCTATATTTTGTTGTAATTTGTCTTCCAATTCAGCAATCAACACCATATCATCTGCGAATAAGAGTTCTTGTAGTGTTACATCTCTCATCTTCCATATGTCTTATAACATAAACCTTTCTTATATGTTATATCTAAGAGAGATTTATGTTATTTCATAGTTCGAATCCCGAAGGGTGTTTAACATGAGATAATTCACAGAGATGAAGAACTTAATTACCATTTCTGTCCAGAGTTCTTTATCTCTCTGTATTATCTAATGCCAAACGTCCTTCGGAGTCCAGACTATGAAATAACATAAGTCTTTCTTAGACAGAAGATATAAGAAAGATTTATGTTATTTCATTGTCTGGACTCCGAGAGGTGTTTGGCATGAGATAATACACAGAGTTGAAGAACTCTGGACAGAAATGGTAACTAATTTAGAGAAATGTTATTTTAATGATTTACTACCTGAAATTATTGATCCCCGCATTTTGAGAAATCGACAAATTAGGTAGGGGCGTTAAATTGGACAATTACTACTGATTGTCACACGTTTAGGCAAAAACGCGGATGTCGAGAAATTAAACATTCTTTTTATTGCACCTGCAAACGGAACATCATATTTTAAATAATGGCCTTGAATAGTTTGCAGGGGACTACTTGGCTACTTGCTTATTCCTTTACGTTTTCTATGTTTTTGTGAACATCTTTTTTCTAAAAAAAAACATGTTTTAGGCCAACTGGGGATATCATGAGAACAAAAACGCGCTTTGCATTCTACCTCCTAGGTAGTGCGGAAAGTAGTGCGTTGACGTTTTGTATGCCACATAGCGGTTGTTTATAAATAAAAAGTTCCTAGACGCTTTTCTAAAAATTAAAAATGTAAGATATTAATAAAAAAAACAATATCAATAACAATCGGTTGTAAATTGTTGTATTAAAATTTGCTTCAAATCAATGATGACTTCCAAGAATCCGGCAAAACTCTATATTCCAATCTTACCGACGGTCAAGTTTTATAATTTAATTTTGCTAATTAACAATATCAGTGTCGATTGTGAAAAATATAATTTTTAATAATTTAAAACATGCGCTACTTAGAGAATATAAATATTTTTACATTTTGGAAGATCACCGGCCCTGTTGTTGCAATACAAAGTTGTTATGTCAGACTTTAGTTTTCTCTAACACATTGCTCAAATTATTAAAAAACCTCAACATGAAAAGTAAATACAAATCATGGTAAGAAATAATAATAAGTACAACTTAAATAATTAATAATCATAGTAATAATAAATCTATATATTTATTGCAGAATAAAACGTAATATCTAATTAATTCTGGCAAATATCATTAAAATAATTACAAATTACATAAAACGCGAATCTTAATACAACTAAATAAATACAATCCAGAAGAATACTCAGAAAAAGTAAAGAAAATTTGGAATAATGTAGACCCATGAATATTTTCATAAAATAAATTTAAATGCGGGAGACAAATATCTCAAGTTTATTTGCTTTGCAGTTGACCAGGCATCGCATCGGTTCAATCGCTGGTGTACGTGTCTCCTGTAAAAGGCACAAGCATTCTAAACTCGGCAAATATACCCGTAATATAACCATACATACGGCGTTCGGCAATTTTTATCAAATAGCACCTCCCCTTAATCCATTCTAGTGTATCGACTCACCGCATGGGGCGCCAGCGCACGGTGTATTTTTTAATAAAAGCTTTAGAAGCATTTTATAAAGAAATGTTACAATAAAAAAAAAATTAGAACATGCCAAAAATCCTAGAAAAAAATGCACTTTTTGGCAATGTAAATTACATTGCCGTAACTATTTTCATTTAAAAGTAAAAAATGTGTTTTTTAACTACAATTTTCGAGAACAACATTCCCACATTCTTTATTGCTTTTCCATTCTTTTTTATAAAAACCATTTTTAATTTAAATTAATAATAACTGTAAGAAATTATTCAGCAAGAACGGACCGCATAGTGGGACTGATGTAGCCTCTTAAGCAACTATTAATGTGCTATATGGGTTGCTGACCTACAGTGGCTTGTATAATTAAAGCAGTTTCCTATATCTTAATATGTTCAGTAACCTTATTTGATAGCTTTTTTACCGATCTTTAAAATTAATAATTTATATCAATTATTAAATAATACCAAAACTATGTGTAATTGTGCAAGTACCTATTAAGATTAATTACATCAATTTTTCACACAACTATACAAGGTATGTATTTCAAAAACAATTTGTACCATTTACAATTACTGACATATATATTTTCTCCTTTTAGGTTAAGGTTATAAGCGTTTCTGTATCTTTTCCCACTCCACTCAAACTAATCATTTATTTTACGATGCCAAATAAAAGAAAATATCAGTATAGATTTGTTTAATTCGTTGAAATTATATAGAAGTAATTATAGAAATTTATAGACAATTATCAAAAATACACATATGGAAATTTTTCCTCAACACGTCTAATCAACAATATGAGAAGAATTTAATACGAGATTGTCACTTGACTACAATGGTTATAAATGCAATAACGTAAGTATTAACCTTTACTACTATTTAATTCAATATCTGAAACCTGTTTGTTTCTATTCTTTATAGAATTTTAATAAAGTATTTATAAGCAGAACCTTAATATTTCGGGTAAAACTAAATTTTGTCATTCAATTATGTAGTTTGATTATACAAAAGCCTTTTGCTTTCCAAACAAATTCTTATTTGAGATTATGATTTTATATCAGAAAGTAAAGAATTAGATTTACTATAAATAAAGATGAAATACAATAATTCACACGATCATTAAAACGATTTATAATTTCTCTTCAGAAATTATGCAATAAATATTACTTTAACTCCGAAATTAATTTCAATGTTTATACGACCTGATATAATTATTATAAAATTTCTTTCTTATTCTTCAATGTGTTTCCTTCTAGCGTACTTTCTTCTCACTCTTGTGATGATGTTAGTATAACAAACTGGATTCCTCGGACCTCGAACAATTATCCTGTCGTACCTGGATGAAATCTCTGCACTCTCGTATACGTTTTGGAATGCTCGAACTGGGACGGTTTATAATACGATTTCCTGTCGTACCTGGATGAAAACTCGGCACTCTTGTACACCTGTAATAAACACACACTTGATGTTCTCTGGACTTCCACGTTCCTGGAATGCTCGAACTGGGACGGATTATAATACTATTAGCCTCGGATTATTACACTTCTGGATTGACAAACTTGTGCACCATAAATTCTCACTCGTATATTAATTCTTCAATTCAACTGGTCCAATGATTCATATGTAGGAACTCCTAATCGATTCTGACGGGATGGTTATAGCTGTATTGGATTATACTTCTTAAATATCCGCTTATAAGGTAAGTTCGAAATAAAACACTCTTCTCTTTACTATATGTTCTAAATATTTATCCCTTCTTCCTTCCTTTATGTTATCCACCAGTAATAATTATGGAAAATTTCTAATTATTAAATATTTTCCTGAAATAAAATCTCACTATCTTCTCCGTTAATTATTAAACACTTCTATTACTCTTTGAAGCGAAAATTATGAACATTAACTGTATTTAATGATAAAATTCTTTCTCTTCTCGAGAAACACGTTCGCGTTTTCCCGAAAAAAAATTAGAATTGTTATTTTTTTCATTTCCCATTTCCTTGACGATTATAAATTAATTTTCATTTACCAATTATATTGTTCCACACAGTTTATTTATTCAACAAAGTTTCTATATTATTTTTGAATGTTTTAAATACCTATTTAGAATTTCCCAATCTTACTATATAAAATCTCAATTGAATATTTTAGTTTGTTTTCTCCACTTCTACCTATTAATACCCATTTCTAGTAGTATGTTTTTATACATGTCAAAATCTGACATTTCCAACATTTGAATTTTGGCGCGTTAGCTATTCATTATTTTATTGCATTTATATTTTTAAATTTCATTACTTATTACTATTCTCATATACTTTGTTAATTAAACAAGTTTTCACAAACATTATATTACATATACAAACAAATCAAGTAATATTTAAATCTTTGCTTTCAGGATGAAGAAAACTAAACATCAAAGTATCCTGCCACAACTATCTATGCAAATGCATGAAGAAAACAGAATAAACTACACATTTGATGACATTAACCTCTTTATACATTTGGTATACTTTAAATATTTTATTAATATAAAAATTCTGCTATATATAAAAAAACACTTTAAATTAAATTCCTCTAATTTATTTATCAACCATATTGTTGCCTAGTCATAGTTAATGGTAAACCATTACATATGCCCCTTTTTTAATAAATTTAAATTTCCACATGTGAAATAAAATTTACATTTATTAAAAAACTGAACTAAATTAATTGTAATGTCAATTGTGTTATCTTTAAAAGAAAAATACTTCTAAATTCATTTTAAACATTCAACTAATATTTTTTTTTAACCATTTGGCATATTTTTAAATCTTTTTGTTCTTTAACTCTCTGCTTCAATTAATCTTTAAGAACTCAACTAATTAAGTCAATACATTTTAAGTGACTAAATTTTTTAAACAATGTCAACTGTACTATAAACTTCACTTCTAAATGCTATGTCTATTTATATTTGTTATAATTTATGTAACTATAATTATTTTCTACACTTTATACAAGTAACTTAATCCATTTTGCATAACTTTTATTCAGTACTCTTTTTGAAAATGTAATCCCTATTTAAAACTTTACCATTTTTTTTTTAAACTTAACCCTTCTTGGTTTCAACTAATTCATGACTATTTTAGCCTTATCAAAATTTGTTTCGAAAATGTATTCTGTATTCATCCTTACAATTATTGGTGATTACTAATAAGTTTCATCTGTTACTTTTTCAGATATCTAGTAGCCTCTACAAATATACTTTACATATGCTCACATCTTCTTTATAATTATATTTTCTTTTTATACTGTTCTCATCTGAACAAATCCCCTATACCCCTATTTGACATTTTCGTCTACCCATGTACTTTCATCTTTGGAAAGTATCTAAATTATATTTTCGTTTTATAAGGCGTACGTTACCTATATAATACTTTTATGACATTTTCGTCCTATTAATATTTATCATCACTTTGGGTTATATTTACCCTATCATACATATCTTCTATAATTATTCCATATTTTCATGGTACCTTTAAATATTTATTATTTATTGTAAGCATTCATTTTAATCTCTTTTAACATATTTTATTATAAAGACTTTTCCTATCTTTGTATACTTTTATTTGTACATCACCTATTATACTTCATATACCTTGTTTTTTATATTATTTCTTACACAGAATTCTGCCATTATTTAGATATCTTCTATTTATTTTTTATAAGGCTCCTATTTGTTCTTCTCTCATATATCTTCTTCATACATTTCTTCAAATCTTTGTACTTGTACAAATTTTACCAACTGGAAAGTTACTTATATATTCTTCTATTATTTATATTTACAAATTGTATAATGAAAGAAATGAGGAAAACTAAATATTACTAACTTCTTTATACTATCTAATATTTACACTCTTATTCGTCTAAATTAAACTATCTTGATTCTATTATCATAGAGTAAGGAAATAAAACAAAAATCTTTGTTAGAATATCTTGGTGAATATTCTTACATTATAGTCTCAATCATAAATTATTTGAACGAACATATTCGTATTCCTCTTCATTATTATATTCTTTTGTAGTATCAAATGACATTAAACATGCCCCTTGCTTGGTACTCCCTTATTAGTTTAATTTTCCAATTTAATAATCCCTATTTTATCTTCTTCAATTCTTTCCATGAATTCATGTTATTCTTGTAATAGTTATACCTTTTTTTATTTAATCTCAAGTGTTTAGTGATTTTCTTAATCTTTGAAGTATTTGTTGTTACTCTGGTTTATGCAATATTTTTATCATATAAACGTGAACAAGTCCTTCAGTGTAACTGCTATATCTCTTAATATTTGGGCTCTTTTCTCTATTCAGTGTGTCTCTGGATATGGGTAGTGTCTCCGGTAACAACGGTTATTTTCCCTATGTATTTCAACCGCTTTGTTCCTAAATTTTGGGCTTTATTATATTCAGTGTAGCTCTGGAATGGGTGGTAGCGCTATTTACCAACGGTTACTGGCCCTTCAGTACCGCCATGCCCTTTTTATAAAATTTTTTAACAATTTATACTTCATCAATATAATCATGTAACATAGAAATATGATAAGTTCCTTTAATACATCCCGTTTCTTCATCAATTAATTCATAGTTATTCAATCCTATTCTTCTATGTATTAAATATGGTCCCGAATATGGCCTTATGAGTTTAGCTATAATTTTATTCCTTCTATCCGTTACTCGTAACGCGCGTACAATAACTTTATCGTTCTCATTATAAACCTTATATTTACGTTGTTTTTCCTTTTTCTTCTGTTCCCATTTGATTTTTCGTTTCATAAATTTTTGTTTAATTTGTACATATCTGTCTCCTATTTCTGCAATTTCTTCATCTTGCCAAGGCCTTTGTGGAGGTTGTCCTGTGAAAATGGTTATTGGACAGGCTTCATGTACGGTACTTGGAGTATTATTCATAACAAATTCTATTTGTTTTAAACATCTGGCCCATTTATGATGTCGATCTTCGAGTAATATTCGTAAATATTTAAGAACTTCCTTTATATACCTTTCCGAAGGATTAGCTTGTGGATGACGTATAGATATGTGATGAGATTTAATATTTCTATCATCTAAAAATTCATGATATCTCTGATTCGTAAAGTATGTTGCATGATCTGATAAAACTGTTCTTGGAGTCCCATACTCAGTTATGTATTCTTGTAAAGCCTGTAATACAGTATCTGTATCACATTTCTGTGTTGGTATTAATCGCACATGTTTAGAAAATATATCACATAACACTAAAATATTTCTATATCTCCTAGTACTCGGAATCAGATTAGAAATAAAATCAATTGCTACTAACTGTAACCTATCATCAGCCACAATATTTAAACTAATATTTTGGTTTGTATAATTCTTTTCTTTTGCCAAAATACAAGTTTCACACCGTTTAATTTCTCTTTTGATTATCTTCTCGTCATTCCGGCAATAATAAGCTTCTCGGAACATTAGCCAACATTTTCTAGCTCCTATATGAGTATATAGTACATGTAAATGTCGTACAATATTTATCGTGTGTTCTTCATTCGTAACATATACCTCCAGATCGCCTATCTTCTTCAGGATTATTCCTTCATTAATTCTCATTCCTTTATATGTACCTATTGTCTGTAGTCTATTTTTAATCAACTCCAACTCAGGTGTATCTTGAGCTTCTCTAACTCTTTGTAAAGAGAAAATACCTTCTGCTCCCAATCTTACTAAATTTATATGTACATTTGCTGTTTTTGTCTCACCATGTTTTCTACTTAGTATGTCAGCTGCAATCATTTCTTTACCTGGTCTATATATGATTTCCATATCATACTGCTGTATTAATAACGTCCATCGGTAAATCCGGTTATTATTTAGTTTAGTGGTCATAATATTCAGTAACGCCTTGTGATCTGTCTCCAATTTGAACTTCTTCCCTATGAGGTAATAGCGTAATTTAGTTAATGCATAAATGACGGCAAGCATCTCAAGTTCTGATATACCAAATTTCCTTTCGCATGGTTTTAAAGTTCTTGACGCGAAATATATTGGAACCTCGATACCATATTTAATCTGTACTAATTCCGCTGCTACGGCTACACTTGATGCATCTGTTCGTACGATGAAATCTAAATTAAAATCCGGATGATATAACTTAAGATTTTCTACAAAATTTGATTTTAACTGTAAGAAACACTCCTCACATTCATCAGTCCACTTCCACTTTGTTCCTTGCTTCAGTAGATTCAACAACGTACTTGTCTTTTGGCTATAATTAGATACAAATTTCCTATAGTAATTCAACAATCCAAGAAATCCTCTCAACATTTTGAGTTTATTAGGTCTTGGATAATTTTGTATCTCTTCTAATCGCTTAGGATCTAATAAAATATTCTGTTGGTTAATTACATAACCCAAATAATTGACTTCTTTTTGGCAAAACTGACACTTAGATAAATTTAATTTCATACCATTAACTTGTAATGTATTAATAATAATCTCTATATGATTTATATGAGATTCTATGTCATCTGAAAATATTATGATATCATCTAAATAATGAAGAGCAAATTTCTCATATTGGTCTAGTATTTTATGTAGAAATCTAATTAATCCAGCAGGACTACTTTTTATGCCGAAGGGACATACTTTAAAATGGTAAGTAATTCCATTCACGTTAAATCCACAGTACTTCCTGGAATTCTCGTCCAACCTTATTAACCAAAATGCATTCTTAAGGTCTAATTTGCTATACCATTTTTTATTTCCGCACTTTGTAATTAAGACATCAATGTTTTGTGGTATTTCGTGCTCAGGCATGATCCTTAAATTAATTAAGCGAGCGTCAATGCAAAGGCGAATAGAATTGTCCTTCTTTTTAACTAACACAACTGGACTAATAAAATATGTATTCGATCTCTCAATAATATCAGCTTCTTCTAATTTTCTAAGTTCCTCATTAACACGATCTTGAAAAAAATACGGAATAGGATAATTTTTACACGATAATGGCGTATCATCATTTATCAATAATCGATGCTCATAATCTTTTGCAAAAACGACTTCATCATTTATTAACTTTATATTCTTATCTAAGATTTCTATTAGACTTTCTTCTATCCATGGTTCTGGTAATTTTTGTTGTAATATAAAAGTTTGAATATCAGCTATATTTCTTATTACTTTAACTTCTTGTTTATCTTCTATTATTACAGCATTTCCATATTCGTCATTTATATCAGATCTAGGTAATTCGAACATTGCCCCTTCCAAATGTTCCTGTGCATCATCATTCTCTGCACGATCAGCTATGATGACATTATTCACCTCATACTGTATATCTTCCTTGTATTCAATATAAGCGTTTATTTCTTTTAAATCCACGACTTTATCTAATAAAATTTCCTTCCCTTCGATTTTAATTTTGTTTTCTTCAAAATCTAAATTCATACCCAGCGCTCTCATGTTATCTATCCCTAATATGCAATCATAAAACAAATTCCCTAATAAATAAAATTGCATAATAAATTTGTGTCCATTTACTACTACATCTATACATAACCGCTTATTAATACATCCCATTTTTCCCCTATTCGCAGACATAACATTAGTATTTTTGACTTTAATAATGTGTTTAGAATATTCAGGTATATTTATTATCATTTCTTCTTTTATGAGAGATATTTCAGCACCAGAATCTAACAAAGTTTTAAAATTAACATTTCTAATACAAATAGTACAAAAAGGCAAACTTTCATAATTATTAATTATGTGTCCCATATCTGTATCTTTCTTAAAATTCCCCATTCCTATCATATTACTATTTCTAATTAAATTACAACTAACTTCTTTATGTACTACATCATTAACTAATGAGAAGTCCCCGGTATAACATTTTGATAAAGACCCGCATTCATTTCTAAAATTGGCGTTTTTTTTCTTCTGTACCAACCCCAATTTCATCAATAATTTGATTTGAAACCTGATTTCCAGTATTTCTTCTTTCTGTTTGTCTCCAATTTTGAGTTTGGAGAGTATTAATTTGCCTTGAATTATTATTACTATAATATTTATTATTCTGTTCCTGATAATTATTATTTTGAGGAACTTGTCTATTTGCTCTATTGTTAAATGGATTATTTCCATTTACATTCTGTCTTCCATTTCCTCCATTTGTTATTACACGATTATTAGCCCAATTAGGATTTCCATTACCTGGTGCATTAAAATTCCTATTAAAATTATTCTGCTGTTGATTATTATACTGGTATGATTGTCTTGACCCCAAATTGTTATTTGAATTATTACCATTATTAATATTCCTCGAATATGTATTTTGTTGATAAGATGTATTATTCCGAGCATATTGATTATTTGTACCATTATTATATGACAAACGTTGATTATTCTGGGTTTCACCTCTTCCATTGAATTGACGAGATTCCCTATATTTTATACCATCTGAATAATCATCTAGGGGACGAAGTATACTAATTAAACCATTCATATCGGTTACATTTTGACATATAATAGCATGAGTATCAACAGGAATAAAATGCTGTAAAAGATGTTGCGAAATTGTACGTTCATCTAAATGAGAAATATATCTACAATAATTAAACATCTTCTGAGCGTATGCCTCCCTTGATGATTTTCCCGGTTGATATCTTCCAGTTAGTAACCTCTGATGTGCTCTACTCTGTTGCGTCTCGCTCCAAAAATTACTTCTAAACATATTAACAAATTGAGTTAAATCCTGACAATCATTCTCGACTCTTTGCAACCAATCTGCAGCTCCATTGTTCAATGTTGCTCTAATTATATTCATTTGACCCTTAAAATCTGGTATATCCTCAATATATCTCAATATATTTGTCAAATAGGCCATTGGATGAGTGGACATTTTATCCCCACTAAAATGTGTGATATTCTCAATTCTAATACCAGTATTTAAAATATTGGAAGCCGGAGTACATGTTACATGAGAATTTTTAATATTCTGAGTCTTTAATAAAAGATCTTGTATTTTCGTCTTCTGTTCTTCACATTCTTTCAGGATATCTTCCATACTTAATTTCTGTGCAATAGTAGTATCAGTCGATAATTTTATTTCTTTTAAACATCTATCCTCTGTATTTTCTATCCTCTTACAAAAATTCTCCTCTAATTTTTCTGTTTTGTCAGAAACTTCTTTATTTACCTGATCAACTTCCTCCCGTATGCGTTTAGCTAACTCCTTATATTTCTCACTACTATTCTTTTCTATTTGTTTTACATTTTCTTGTATTACCTTTACTCTACCTTCTACCTCTTGTACTTTATTTGTAATAATAGTTTTAACTTCCGTATCCTTAATCTTCAATTTATCATCCATCTCTTTCCGCATTTTAACTTCCCTATTATCCATTTCTGTAGTAAGTTTTATAACCTTTTCTTCTGTATCTCTCAGTAAAGTTTTCTTTAATTCTTCCAGATTTCTTCTATTTTCTTCTCTAGTATCAATGCTCGCCTTTTCCAACTTATCCAATTTTTCTCCTAATTCTTTTTTATCCTCATCCCTATTTTTCTTATTCTCTTCACTAGCCTTGTCAAATTTATCCATTAATTTCTTATTATTCTCTTCACTAGCCTTGTCAAATTTACCACTTAATTTTACCTCTAAATTCACTAAATTCTTCTTACTCTCTTCAGTCATTTTTTTCATATTTTTATTATTCTCTTCACATCTCTTGTCAATTTTTTCGAACATTTGTTGAATAATCCTCATATCTATTGATACAGTCGACATTTCTATTTTCGAAGTCTCTCCTTGTATTTCCAACTTATCACCTCTATCCTGTATCTCTCCTGTCAATTGATCTCCTACCTGTACCTGTGATATATCTTCTCCTCCCTCTAGTAAATTCACATTCTGTCCTACCTCCTCTTCACTATCACTAGAAGATTCCGTTCTATATAATCCAGAATTACTCTTAGATCTGGTATTCATTTTAAATAATTATAGTACACAATTTCTTATACCTTTATATACTTCAAACTGACTTTATTACTTTTATAAAATGTATACTAATGTTACTGCTATTAAGACAATAAATAAAATATTTTTAATATGTTATTGCGAGTCTTATTTTAATTACTTCACGTTAGATACGTCATAAAATGAGCTAAGGAGGGGTAATATAAATTACAAACACCTAATCAAAGTGAATAAAATAATCAAAATACTATTTGCGAGTCTTATTTTAATCGCCCCACGTTGGGCGCCATAAAATGTGACAATACTCTTAATTAAGATAGAGTATCATGACATTCAGATAAATAAATTAACTTTAAATCTTTATTATATAATTTTATCCCAAAAACTAGCTCAGATATTATAACTTTCAAAATATTTACAAATTAATAAGCAAAGATTTTCTACTAATTGAGTTGCTGACTATCAGTAATCTGTATGTTTAAGCAACTATTAATGTGCTATATGGGTTGCTGACCTACAGTGGCTTGTATAATTAAAGCAGTTTCCTATATCTTAATATGTTCAGTAACCTTATTTGATAGCTTTTTTACCGATCTTTAAAATTAATAATTTATATCAATTATTAAATAATACCAAAACTATGTGTAATTGTGCAAGTACCTATTAAGATTAATTACATCAATTTTTCACACAACTATACAAGGTATGTATTTCAAAAACAATTTGTACCATTTACAATTACTGACATATATATTTTCTCCTTTTAGGTTAAGGTTATAAGCGTTTCTGTATCTTTTCCCACTCCACTCAAACTAATCATTTATTTTACGATGCCAAATAAAAGAAAATATCAGTATAGATTTGTTTAATTCGTTGAAATTATATAGAAGTAATTATAGAAATTTATAGACAATTATCAAAAATACACATATGGAAATTTTTCCTCAACACGTCTAATCAACAATATGAGAAGAATTTAATACGAGATTGTCACTTGACTACAATGGTTATAAATGCAATAACGTAAGTATTAACCTTTACTACTATTTAATTCAATATCTGAAACCTGTTTGTTTCTATTCTTTATAGAATTTTAATAAAGTATTTATAAGCAGAACCTTAATATTTCGGGTAAAACTAAATTTTGTCATTCAATTATGTAGTTTGATTATACAAAAGCCTTTTGCTTTCCAAACAAATTCTTATTTGAGATTATGATTTTATATCAGAAAGTAAAGAATTAGATTTACTATAAATAAAGATGAAATACAATAATTCACACGATCATTAAAACGATTTATAATTTCTCTTCAGAAATTATGCAATAAATATTACTTTAACTCCGAAATTAATTTCAATGTTTATACGACCTGATATAATTATTATAAAATTTCTTTCTTATTCTTCAATGTGTTTCCTTCTAGCGTACTTTCTTCTCACTCTTGTGATGATGTTAGTATAACAAACTGGATTCCTCGGACCTCGAACAATTATCCTGTCGTACCTGGATGAAATCTCTGCACTCTCGTATACGTTTTGGAATGCTCGAACTGGGACGGTTTATAATACGATTTCCTGTCGTACCTGGATGAAAACTCGGCACTCTTGTACACCTGTAATAAACACACACTTGATGTTCTCTGGACTTCCACGTTCCTGGAATGCTCGAACTGGGACGGATTATAATACTATTAGCCTCGGATTATTACACTTCTGGATTGACAAACTTGTGCACCATAAATTCTCACTCGTATATTAATTCTTCAATTCAACTGGTCCAATGATTCATATGTAGGAACTCCTAATCGATTCTGACGGGATGGTTATAGCTGTATTGGATTATACTTCTTAAATATCCGCTTATAAGGTAAGTTCGAAATAAAACACTCTTCTCTTTACTATATGTTCTAAATATTTATCCCTTCTTCCTTCCTTTATGTTATCCACCAGTAATAATTATGGAAAATTTCTAATTATTAAATATTTTCCTGAAATAAAATCTCACTATCTTCTCCGTTAATTATTAAACACTTCTATTACTCTTTGAAGCGAAAATTATGAACATTAACTGTATTTAATGATAAAATTCTTTCTCTTCTCGAGAAACACGTTCGCGTTTTCCCGAAAAAAAATTAGAATTGTTATTTTTTTCATTTCCCATTTCCTTGACGATTATAAATTAATTTTCATTTACCAATTATATTGTTCCACACAGTTTATTTATTCAACAAAGTTTCTATATTATTTTTGAATGTTTTAAATACCTATTTAGAATTTCCCAATCTTACTATATAAAATCTCAATTGAATATTTTAGTTTGTTTTCTCCACTTCTACCTATTAATACCCATTTCTAGTAGTATGTTTTTATACATGTCAAAATCTGACATTTCCAACATTTGAATTTTGGCGCGTTAGCTATTCATTATTTTATTGCATTTATATTTTTAAATTTCATTAGTTATTACTATTCTCATATACTTTGTTAATTAAACAAGTTTTCACAAACATTATATTACATATACAAACAAATCAAGTAATATTTAAATCTTTGCTTTCAGGATGAAGAAAACTAAACATCAAAGTATCCTGCCACAACTATCTATGCAAATGCATGAAGAAAACAGAATAAACTACACATTTGATGACATTAACCTCTTTATACATTTGGTATACTTTAAATATTTTATTAATATAAAAATTCTGCTATATATAAAAAAAACACTTTAAATTAAATTCCTCTAATTTATTTATCAACCATATTGTTGCCTAGTCATAGTTAATGGTAAACCATTACAATATATATATATATATATATATATATATATATATAAATAGGAAAAAGAATATCGGGTTAATCCGCTGTAGTGCAACCGCAGACACGTGTTTCAGACTCGATGGTCATCGTCAGTACGGTGTAGCCAAGGAATAAAGTGGGATATCCTTGGAGATAGAAACAAAAGGAAGACCATCGGGAAGACAGACCACCAATTGCAGCTTAAATGTCAGAAGATCCTCAAGTCTGAGTGACAACAACTGACACCGCCGCGAGGCAGACATTGTCAACCCGCGGTTGCACTACAGCGGATTAACCCGATATTCTTTTTCCTATTTTTATTATATATCCGTGATATTTTCTTTATTGATATATATATATATGTATATATATATATATAACTACAGTTAAACGTTTTACAGTCACATTACTAAAATAACAAAATTAAAAAGTTAAGGAACTTCCTGGAAGGACCTCTAAAAATTTAATAACTACATGTTCACACACATACATATCCTGTCAGATGTTTGAAGTGTGAACATGTAGTTATTATATATATATATATATATATATATATATATATATATATATAACAGTTTCCTTTCGTGGTTTAGCGGCTGTAAAATGAACTCAAAAAAACACAATGAGAATTAAAACGTTTCGATAATATAAATATTATCTTTGTCAATTATTTAACACAAACTAATTAAATCAAACATTAAAACACCAATAACTATTAATAAAACTGTAACATATACTTGACAAATATTTTTTTGACAAATATATTGCCGGCAAATATATGGTACAGAATAAACAATATTGGTGTATCCTAGACGACCCAGAATATGTAAATGAAGCAGACACAATACAATATATTAAATTATTGAATGGTATGCTATTGCCAAATTATTAATTTCTGTTCGATCATTTACTGCATTATCATGTTTCTTAATTTGTATGAGTTCTAGAAAGTTTCTAATTTTGTTGTTATGTTCTTTACATAAAATTGTTGTTTCATCAAATTTAAACTTATGTTTTGTAATGTTCATATGTTTTTTTAAAGCCGTAATGTTTTTTGCATATTTGTGTCCATTTAGTCTTTCCGATAAATATTGTAGGGTTTGACCTATATATACACCATTACAATCTCCACATGGAATTTTGTATACTACATGTGTTTGTTTAAAGAAAGGATCTTTATCTTTAATATTACTAAACAGAAATCTTAAATTATTATGATTTTTATGTGCAATTCTACCTGAAGAAGTTGGTTTTTGATATAATTTTGTTAAAATTTGATTATTTTCACGAATTAATGTTAAATCTAAAAAGTGTATTTCATTGTTTGTTTCTTTTTCTAATGTAAATTGAAGTTTTGGATGATATGTGTTAAATTGTTCTAAAATATATTCAGCTTTGTTTGCTGGTAAACATAAAATACAGTCGTCTACATAACGCTTATAAAAAACTGGTATGAAATCAATTTTGGAAAGAATATCTTTTTCTAAATCTTCTAATACTAACTGTGCAATGGAACTTGAAATTGGAGATCCCATAGCACAACCAAAAATTTGTTTATAGAAGACATTATTGTATTGAAAATAAGTAGTGTTTAAAGTAAGTTCTAAGGCTTTAATAAATTCTCCTTGCGGCAAACTAGTAAATTCTTGAAGTTCATTCCAATGTTCCTTAATAGCACTTATTGCAAGTTCAATTGGTATATTAGTATACAATGACACAACATCAAGAGATACTAATATGTCTTTTTCATTTATTGTGATCTTGTTTAAAAAGTTTTTGAAATCAAAAGATTTTTTTATGTAATATTCATTTTTACATATTATATTTGTAATTGAATTTGATAGAAATTTAGCTAAATTATATAATGGACTTTGAATACATGATACAATAGGCCGTAACGGATTATTCATTTTATGTAACTTAGGTAATCCATATATTTTTGGTGGTAAAGAATTATTAATTTTCAGTGATTTTGCCATATTTGGTGAAATGTATGAATTAGATTCCCAAGATTTAATGAGATCATTGTTTTCTTTCTGTAACTTTTTTGTTGGATTGCTTGTTAATGATGTGTAAATGTCTTTGTCATTAAGCATATCGTTCATTTTATCATTATATTCTTTTTTATTCATTATTACTGTCTTATTACTTTTATCTGGTTTAATGACAATGAGATGTTTGTTGTTTTGGAGAAATGCTTTACTTTCTTTAATGTTTTTAGTTAGATTTATTTGTTCGGCTGTATCTCTATGCTTAGAATTATTTTTAAAATTTGTAATGGTATTGTTTATTTCGCTTCTAATTGTCATTTTTTCAGTTTCAGGTAAACTATTTATTTTTGTTTCTATATTAGAAATTATATTTTCAACAAGAATTTTGTTGTTTGATTGATAATTAATTGCAAAATTGGGACCTAAGCTTAAAACTTTAGCTACATTATCAGGAATTTTTGTATCTGTTAAATTACAAATCCAATTTTCAGTATGTGTAATATTGTTATTGGTATTATTGGAAATAGTTGATTTATTTTTTAAATTCTCAAGTTTTTTGCGTTGTTTTTGTTTAATTTTACTAAAATAATTTTCATAGGTCGTTACAATTTTACAAGGAGAATTTATTAAAGCCTTAGAACTTACTTTAAACACTACTTATTTTCAATACAATAATGTCTTCTATAAACAAATTTTTGGTTGTGCTATGGGATCTCCAATTTCAAGTTCCATTGCACAGTTAGTATTAGAAGATTTAGAAAAAGATATTCTTTCCAAAATTGATTTCATACCAGTTTTTTATAAGCGTTATTTGGATGACTGTATTTTATGTTTACCAGCAAACAAAGCTGAATATATTTTAGAACAATTTAACACATATCATCCAAAACTTCAATTTACATTAGAAAAAGAAACAAACAATGAAATACACTTTTTAGATTTAACATTAATTCGTGAAAATAATCAAATTTTAACAAAATTATATCAAAAACCAACTTCTTCAGGTAGATATTTAAATTATGAGTCTTACCAATCCATGTCAATCAAAAAAAGCGTTGTTATTTCACAAATAGACAGAACACTCAAGCTAACAAGTTCTAAATATAGACCAAAAATCTTACAACAAATGAAAGACATATTAATGAATAACAATTATCCTTTGAACTTTATAAATTCCATTATTAGAGATAGAATAAATAAATTCTATAATAATAATAGACATAATAGTCATTCAAAATCAACAGATATACAAAAATATGTAGCAATTCCTTATGTAAAAAAATTATCAGAAAGAATTAGTACTTTACTAATTCTAATTAGTAATATTAAAAATAAAGATCCTTTCTTTAAACAAACACATGTAGTATACAAAATTCCATGTGGAGATTGTAATGGTGTATATATAGGTCAAACCCTACAATATTTATCGGAAAGACTAAATGGACACAAATATGCAAAAAACATTACGGCTTTAAAAAAACATATGAACATTACAAAACATAAGTTTAAATTTGATGAAACAACAATTTTATGTAAAGAACATAACAACAAAATTAGAAACTTTCAAGAACTCATACAAATTAAGAAACATGATAATGCAGTAAATGACCGAACAGAAATTAATAATTTGGCAATAGCATACCATTCAATAATTTAATATATTGTATTGTGTCTGCTTCATTTACATATTCTGGGTCGTCTAGGATACACCAATATTGTTTATTCTGTACCATATATTTGCCGCCAATATATTTGTCAAAAAAATATTTGTCAAGTATATGTTACAGTTTTATTAATAGTTATTGGTGTTTTAATGTTTGATTTAGTTAGTTTGTGTTAAATAATTGGCAAAGATAATATTTATATTATCGAAACGTTTTAATTCTCATTGTGTTTTTTTGAGTTCATTTTACAGCCGCTAAACCACGAAAGGAAACTGTTTTATCAAACGGCTACGAAAAGAACGCATTTTTAACGAATAATCCAGGTTGAAATATGGATGAATCTTTATTAACATTTAAGGAAGTTAAGGAAATATGTGGATGTGACACATTTCGAACCTTTAAGGAACTTATACGACAACATCAAAACCTAGCAAGTATGAAGAATCGTCAAATCTTCCTACTCAAATGTAAGAGTTTGAATCTAATACCTAAATTTCTAAATTTTAAGTTCTCGCATATAGTTTTCAATAATTCTAAATATCAAAATAAATTTCAGAACAAAGTTAATGATTTTAAACATGTTTGTATAAATTACCTAATATCTGACATTGTAATAGAATTACAGAAAACTAAACAACATGTTATTAACTAAGAAACGATATTAAAACAGAAACTAAATGATATACATTTCAAAAAAGTTCAGCATAAAATTGTAACGACCTATGAAAATTATTTTAGTAAAATTAAACAAAAACAACGCAAAAAACTTGAGAATTTAAAAAATAAATCAACTATTTCCAATAATACCAATAACAATATTACACATACTGAAAATTGGATTTGTAATTTAACAGATACAAAAATTCCTGATAATGTAGCTAAAGTTTTAAGCTTAGGTCCCAATTTTGCAATTAATTATCAATCAAACAACAAAATTCCTGTTGAAAATATAATTTCTAATATAGAAACAAAAATAAATAGTTTACCTGAAACTGAAAAAATTACAATTAGAAGCAAAATAAACAATACCATTACAAATTTTAAAAATAATTCTAAGCATAGAGATACAGCTGAACAAATAAATCTAACTAAAAACATTAAAGAAAGTAAAGCATTTCTCCAAAACAACAAACATCTCATTGTCATTAAACCAGATAAAAGTAATAAGACAGTAATAATGAATAAAAAAGAATATAATGATAAAATGAACGATATGCTTAATGACAAAGACATTTACACATCATTAACAAGCAATCCAACAAAAAAGTTACAGAAAGAAAACAATGATCTCATTAAATCTTGGGAATCTAATTCATACATTTCACCAAATATGGCAAAATCATTGAAAATTAATAATTCTTTACCACCAAAAATATATGGATTACCTAAGTTACATAAAATGAATAATCCGTTACGGCCTATTGTATCATGTATTCAAAGTCCATTATATAATTTAGCTAAATTTCTATCAAATTCAATTACAAATATAATATGTAAAAATGAATATTACATAAAAAATTCTTTTGATTTCAAAAACTTTTTAAACAAGATCACAATAAATGAAAAAGACATATTAGTATCTCTTGATGTTGTGTCATTGTATACTAATATACCAATTGAACTTGCAATAAGTACTATTAAGAAACATTGGAATGAACTTCAAGAATTTACTAGTTTGCCGCAAGGAGAATTTATTAAAGCCTTAGAACTTACTTTAAACACTACCTATTTTCAATACAATAATGTCTTCTATAAACAAATTTTTGGTTGTGCTATGGGATCTCCAATTTCAAGTTCCATTGCACAGTTAGTATTAGAAGATTTAGAAAAAGATATTCTTTCCAAAATTGATTTCATACCAGTTTTTTATAAGCGTTATGTAGATGACTGTATTTTATGTTTACCAGCAAACAAAGCTGAATATATTTTAGAACAATTTAACACATATCATCCAAAACTTCAATTTACATTAGAAAAAGAAACAAACAATGAAATACACTTTTTAGATTTAACATTAATTCGTGAAAATAATCAAATTTTAACAAAATTATATCAAAAACCAACTTCTTCAGGTAGATATTTAAATTATGAGTCTTACCAATCCATGTCAATCAAAAAAAAGCGCTGTTATTTCACAAATAGACAGAACACTCAAGCTAACACGTTCTAAATATAGACCAAAAATCTTACAACAAATGAAAGACATATTAATGAATAACAATTATCCTTTGAACTTTATAAATTCCATTATTAGAGATAGAATAAATAAATTCTATAATAATAATAGACATAATAGTCATTCAAAATCAACAGATATACAAAAATATGTAGCAATTCCTTATGTAAAAAATTTATCAGAAAGAATTAGTAAAGTACTACGCCCATTTAATATCAAAATTGCACATAAAAATCATAATAATTTAAGATTTCTGTTTAGTAATATTAAAGATAAAGATCCTTTCTTTAAACAAACACATGTAGTATACAAAATTCCATGTGGAGATTGTAATGGTGTATATATCGGTCAAACCCTACAATATTTATCGGAAAGACTAAATGGACACAAATATGCAAAAAACATTACGGCTTTAAAAAAACATATGAACATTACAAAACATAAGTTTAAATTTGATGAAACAACAATTTTATGTAAAGAACATAACAACAAAATTAAAAACTTTCTAGAACTCATACAAATTAAGAAACATCATAATGCAGTAAATGACCGAACAGAAATTAATAATTTGGCAATAGCATACCATTCAATAATTTAATATATTGTATTGTGTCTGCTTCATTTACATATTCTGGGTCGTCTAGGATACACCAATATTGTTTATTCTGTACCATATATTTGCCGCCAATATATTTGTCAAAAAAATATTTGTCAAGTATATGTTACAGTTTTATTAATAGTTATTGGTGTTTTAATGTTTGATTTAGTTAGTTTGTGTTAAATAATTGACAAAGATAATATTTATATTATCGAAACGTTTTAATTCTCATTGTGTTTTTTTGAGTTCATTTTACAGCCGCTAAACCACGAAAGGAAACTGTTTTATCAAACGGCTACGAAAAGAACGCATTTATATATATATATATATATATATATAAAATATATTACAATTCTTTGCCAAATATACAAATGTATTGAAAAATTCAAAAGATTCTTGGTAGTAGTGGCATACAATGAAGTAAAAGTAATAACAATATGACAACTGGTTGTCAATTAGAAAACAATGACAAATATAAAATGCAAATCACAATGTATAATTGAAAATGTAATCAAATAAGCAATAGGACAGTCGGGATTACTTATATAGCCACATCAAAAGGCTTGGGATTTACCACAAACTGTTCAGTCAATGCAATTATACAAATAACAACGACGCAACTATGTAATGAAAAATTAAGAGTAGAACTGTTGATAATATAACAATATAGAATGTAAAATCAGTCATGTATAAATGTAAATGAAAGCAAATAAGCATAGGACAATCGCCATTACCCATGTAATCCTATCAAATTGGATTAGGTTCACCTAAACATGTACAATCTGATTGAAATACATAGACAATCAACGATGTAACTATGTATGTGTTAAAATGTATTTGTAGCTACAGACATATATGTTTCTACCTAGTTTGGTTTCGTCAGTGCAGCATAACAAAGAAGGTGTATGTAAAAGCATTAATATGTGTTGAATAAAAATTATATAGTATTACCTTAAAATGTCAATCCAAAATGTCCAAGTGTAAAACAACTGTGCACTTACTTAATACTGTGTAATGCCTTATTTCAACCAGGCAGTTAATAAAATATATTACAATTCTTTGCCAAATATACAAATGTATTGAAAAATTCAAAAGATTCTTGGTAGTAGTGGCATACAATGAAGTAAAAGTAATAACAATATGACAACTGGTTGTCAATTAGAAAACAATGACAAATATAAAATGCAAATCACAATGTATAATTGAAAATGTAATCAAATAAGCAATAGGACAGTCGGGATTACTTATATAGCCACATCAAAAGGCTTGGGATTTACCACAAACTGTTCAGTCAATGCAATTATACAAATAACAACGACGCAACTATGTAATGAAAAATTAAGAGTAGAACTGTTGATAATATAACAATATAGAATGTAAAATCAGTCATGTATAAATGTAAATGAAAGCAAATAAGCATAGGACAATCGCCATTACCCATGTAATCCTATCAAATTGGATTAGGTTCACCTAAACATGTACAATCTGATTGAAATACATAGACAATCAACGATGCAACTATGTATGTGTTAAGATGTATTTGTAGCTACAGACATATATGTTTCTACCTAGTTTGGTTTCGTCAGTGCAGCATAACAAAGAAGGTGTATGTAAAAGCATTAATATGTGTTGAATAAAAATTATATAGTATTACCTTAAAATGTCAATCCAAAATGTCCAAGTGTAAAACAACTGTGCACTTACTTAATACTGTGTAATGCCTTATTTCAACCAGGCAGTTAATAAAATATATTACAATTCTTTGCCAAATATACAAATGTATTGAAAAATTCAAAAGATTCTTGGTAGTAGTGGCATACAATGAAGTAAAAGTAATAACAATATGACAACTGGTTGTCAATTAGAAAACAATGACAAATATAAAATGCAAATCACAATGTATAATTGAAAATGTAATCAAATAAGCAATAGGACAGTCGGGATTACTTATATAGCCACATCAAAAGGCTTGGGATTTACCACAAACTGTTCAGTCAATGCAATTATACAAATAACAACGACGCAACTATGTAATGAAAAATTAAGAGTAGAACTGTTGATAATATAACAATATAGAATGTAAAATCAGTCATGTATAAATGTAAATGAAAGCAAATAAGCATAGGACAATCGCCATTACCCATGTAATCCTATCAAATTGGATTAGGTTCACCTAAACATGTACAATCTGATTGAAATACATAGACAATCAACGATGCAACTATGTATGTGTTAAGATGTATTTGTAGCTACAGACATATATGTTTCTACCTAGTTTGGTTTCGTCAGTGCAGCATAACAAAGAAGGTGTATGTAAAAGCATTAATATGTGTTGAATAAAAATTATATAGTATTACCTTAAAATGTCAATCCAAAATGTCCAAGTGTAAAACAACTGTGCACTTACTTAATACTGTGTAATGCCTTATTTCAACCAGGCAGTTAATAAAATATATTACAATTCTTTGCCAAATATACAAATGCATTGAAAAATTCAAAAGATTCTTGGTAGTAGTGGCATACAATGAAGTAAAAGTAATAACAATATGACAACTGGTTGTCAATTAGAAAACAATGACAAATATAAAATGCAAATCACAATGTATAATTGAAAATGTAATCAAATAAGCAATAGGACAGTCGGGATTACTTATATAGCCACATCAAAAGGCTTGGGATTTAATCCAATTTGATAGGATTACATGGGTAATGGCGATTGTCCTATGCTTATTTGCTTTCATTTACATTTATACATGACTGATTTTACATTCTATATTGTTATATTATCAACAGTTCTACTCTTAATTTTTCATTACATAGTTGCGTCGTTGTTATTTGTATAATTGCATTGACTGAACAGTTTGTGGTAAATCCCAAGCCTTTTGATGTGGCTATATAAGTAATCCCGACTGTCCTATTGCTTATTTGATTACATTTTCAATTATACATTGTGATTTGCATTTTATATTTGTCATTGTTTTCTAATTGACAACCAGTTGTCATATTGTTATTACTTTTACTTCATTGTATGCCACTACTACCAAGAATCTTTTGAGTTTTTCAATACATTTGTATATTTGGCAAAGAATTGTAATATATTTTATTAACTGCCTGGTTGAAATAAGGCATTACACAGTATTAAGTAAGTGCACAGTTGTTTTACACTTGGACATTTTGGATTGACATTTTAAGGTAATACTATATAATTTTTATTCAACACATATTAATGCTTTTACATACACCTTCTTTGTTATGCTGCACTGACGAAACCAAACTAGGTAGAAACATATATGTCTGTAGCTACAAATACATCTTAACACATACATAGTTGCATCGTTGATTGTCTATGTATTTCAATCAGATTGTACATGTTTAGGTGAACCCGAGGGGGAAACCGCTGACTCAAAAGCGTACACCATAATCCCACCATATGTAAATAATCCCACATAATCCAATATAATTCCACACAATTCCAAATAATTCCAAATAATTCCTAATAATTCCTAATAATTCCAAATAATTCCATATAATTCCAAATAATCCCATATAATCCCAATAATCCCAAATAATCCCTAATTATTTCGTTATATGTTCCACTAGTTCTGAGAATTTTGTGCGCGTTTTAAAGGTAAATTACGGTTGAATATACATAACACCAGCCTTACGAAAAAGATTTGTTTTATTTATACACTACTTAAGGAAAACATATAAACACAGCAAAAGTAAAATTCATAAACTTAAATATTCGTGAAAAAAAAAAAATCGAATTAAATAATAATAATTAGTCTTTAACACAGAATTTAATCTCAGATTTAATATTGTCATATTTCTTATAAATTTCGGGGTATGTGATTTCATCTAAATGAAAAGGTTCCATTTCGGTGGCAAATTTAACAGGGCCGTAAAAAATATATTTGAAATCAACCGTAGAAACGTCTTGTTTAATTTTTGTCGAGGTAAACATTTTATTTTGCTTCCTTCCACGTGTTAAAAAATAATTTTAAAAATTGTATCATTGATAATTTCAATAATTTGACCTACATACCACCGTCCTTCATAAAAAACAGCGTAAAATTTATTACACTTAATAATGACCACTGAGTGATGGGTCTGTGATGGGATTTATTTTCCCTGTCTCGATTTTCTATACCATCAGAAGATTTCCATTTCGAGCATGAAGCCCCTGGTTCACCTGGTTCCTTTTCTTCAAAAGAATTATCACTAACAATCGAGCTAGCAATAGGACTTTCAATATTGTTAGGATTTTCTTGTTGTTTGATATCATTATTGAACGAATGAACATAGAGTATTGCTAATTATAGTTATAGCTTTGCAGGCTTTCCCAACATTTTTTGCCTTATCATCTTCTGAATTTTGTAACGAAGGTATCACTTGATGAGCAGGATTACCTTTTTCAGCATGTTCTATCGAAGGATTCGCTTCAGAGCAAGAAATCTGATTAAAAAAACACTTAATATCTTTATTCCCACTTTTTTTCTTTGGATTACAGATCAAAGATGGGCTTGACGTTGATTTTAGTGTGCCGGTGGTCTTAGATACGGAACCAAGTGCAGAATAAGCACTTATATATCCAGATATATGGTTGTAAATATTTCCAAAAATCCATTTCTTAGAATGGCCTGGCTGTTGCGCATATTTTTGAATTTTATAGGAACTTTTACAGTAGCATCTCATAACGCAATATAGCTCATTTCGTATTCCATATTTGGTTTCGAAAAATATTTCCAAGAATGTTTTTTTAAAAAAGTACCATTGGTCGTGGCTGATGCACTTATGTTTAATCCAGTTTCTTATAGTACGTGAAACATGAGAAGTTTCTTCTGGGAGATTTGTAGCGATCTCGTCGGCAACTACCGATTGTGAGCCTGATGCACCCACTAATGTAATACTTGCCTGTCGACCTGTCCCTAAAAGTAAAGCAAAATGTTACCAACAGCCTCTTCCGATGGAAACAAATAAGACGTTTTCCCACAGAACAAGTCCAGGCCCAATATAGGTGTACATGTTTTATTCCTATCTTATCCCGTTCTTCCAGAATAAATTAAAATCCCAAAACATTCGTAAAATTACAAATTTCGCGTAATAACCTTTTAAGACAATTTTGGTACGAATCATAGGCTCCGCCCACAACCAATCAGAACATTCGTAAAGTTAGAGAAATTTCGCGTAATAACTTTTTGAGACAATTTTGATACAAATCATAGGCTCCGCCCACAACCAATCAGAACGCTTAAATACAAAATTTGTTTTGTATTTTCTTTTGGGATACGAATCACAGGCTCCGCCTACGGCCAATTAAAACGCTTAAATTTCCAATACACGCAGAAGACGTAGCCCTGTCTAGGCCCCAAGGGAAATTACCGTGACATAGATACTTCTTTGTTCGTCACCTGCGTCACTGGGGTTCCCAAATTAAAACGTAAACACGTTTGGAAAACTATATAAGCTGAGGCAAATGCCTACACGATATCGAGTCCTAACTCGGTCACCCGCCTGCCAGCATCAACCTCCTGGACCAGCAGATAACAGGCCACCGATACCGAGCGGACTTTCCAGAAAGCCATCCAGCGGAATTGTATTTACTGCTTACGTAATACAAGGGACCAAAAAGGCACTTTCCAGGTCATTCGAAGTATACGGCGAAACGTGTACAGGTGACCACACGGACCAAGAATCCACTAAGAATTCTTGAGGAATTCTTTATTTCGGACGCCTTCTTCGTCGGAATCCAAGTTCGCCGACGTCTGAGAGTATCTCCACGTGGTGGAATACAGCCGACGTATCGCCTAGTATCGACCGAAGAAGTTATAGGAGGATCCTACTACTGTGTACGTAGTAGCGGCCGTTTAGTTATTTACAGTGCGCTTATTTCGCGTAAAGATACCAAACTTACGGTCCCTCTTTAGTGTTCGCCCATAGTATTAACTTCAGTGCACCAGGACAAGCTACAGCTGCTTACGCTGTAGCAATTAACCGTAAGTGCAGTGAAAAACCTATTAAGCCCGCGTTTTTTATTTAACATTGTTGGTTGAATGTCAGCACCTCCACCAAAACATTTAAATTCAGTGTGCGCCTTTGTTAATGAATTATCATATTAACTTCACGTGGATTCATTAACAACATTGTTATTCCTAAAGTGTTAATATTAAATTCCCCGCTGTAGTGAAACATAACCTTCAAATATCCAACCGATATCTACCCATATACATTATATTTGTTTATAACAATATTATTATCCAAGTTCGTTATTACTGGTACCCATATGCAGCGTTTGTTTAACTTTCATTCCAGTAACAACCATTTTATTTGACATTGTTGGTTAAATTCCAGCACCTCCACCAAATTATTTAAACTCAGTGCGCGCCGTAATTAATGTATAATATTAATAAATTCACGGTGGATCATTAACTATATTGTTGTATTCGGAGACTTAACCTTAAATTCACGCGCTAGTGAAACCCTAACCTCCAAATACCTAACCTATATTTATCCCTCTGTACATTATTTGTTTATAACATTATTAATATTCAAACGTATCGTTATTAGTACCTATATTCAGTGTGTGTTTGACTTTTTAACGGATAACTTTTATTTTATTATTGGTTAATGCCAACTCCTCCATCATTATTAAGCAGTGTGTGTATTGTTGCTATTTCATAATATTTAATTGTTTCAAAGTGTACAACAACTATTACTCAGTGTGCCCGTTTGTATTTAAACCTCGACTGTTAACATTTATTCGCGACACGACTTGTTTTTGGTTATAGTGTCGTTTATTAACACAGGTCGTTATTAACATCGGGTATAATTACGTATCATTAAGCTTTGAATTATTAAAATATTATAACGTTGTGGAAAATTATTGTTTTAATTAATAACATAACCCTACTTTACCCTAAATTCAATTAATACCTCCTGGAGGAGTCTTTTGCCGCGGCCCCTTTGTTTGTTTGTTTGTTTTACAAATTCCCAGGATTAAGGGGAGGTATTATTGTGGCGCCCAGCAACGTGGGACTACGAACACAGGATTGTGTCCGCGGATCCACCACCGACCCATCCACCTAAGCAACAGAGACACGAGGCTTCAAGATGCCTAAGAAGACAACACGAAAAACCAGGCAATCAAGTGACAGCGTGGAATTGGATGGTCCTAGCCCAAGACAATCGCCTTCGCTACGGACAACCAACCCCGGTGCCGCTAATCCAGCCCTGCAGCTTGAGATCATGTTACATGAACTCAGAAACATAGGTAGAAGGATGACGGCTCTGGAGGGAACGACTAAAGCCACCATCACATCCAACACCGCCTCAACGTCCAGGGTCGCATCACGTACCGAGGATCAAGAGGCTTGTACCTCCATCAGTTATGAATTAGGTGATGAGGATGACCAGGACCCGAAGGCTGCCATCGACTTCCAGGACCAGGAGGTCATCACCGCCGTCCAGGAAGAGGAGGCATCCACCGCAGCTGTCCAAACCCAGGATGAAGTCATCAGAGTCAGCAACCAAGGGAACGGAACGGTATCCAAGACGGAGGGTGTTCACCACCAAAGGCACTGCTGCAGTCCGTGCAGTGTCATCACCAATATACCTACACCACCAAGGGTGTACAGTGGACACCTAGTTGAGGATCCAACCACGTTCCTAGCAAGACTAACCTCCCACTTGCAGACAGCCCGTCTTGAGGTGCCGGAGGATATAGATGACGCAGTCCGCCCGTTCCTGACAGGAGAAGCAGCCAACTGGTTCAAGAAGAACGAAGGAGGCTTTGATACTCTGGGGGAGTTTGACCACCGGTTCCGACGGGAGTTTATGAGCCCACAAAGAAGGAAGGCTCTCCAACAGGCATGTGAAACAAGGCAACGCTGGGATGAAGATCCAGCAACATTCATCACAAGAATGAAACGTTTGTGCCTGAGACTAAACCCAAGTTGGCCGGAACAAGACTTAGTGAACCACATCATCATGCAGATGACGCAGCAGTATTGCGTTCAAATAACGCAAGTGGGACCGAAGACATTAAAGGACCTACATGATACCTGCGAAAAGTGGTCAACAGTCTTCGAGCAGTTTAAAGGTAAGACAACAACAGTACCTTTAAAGAAAGAAGTTGCAGCTCCCCCAGCGGTACCAAAGAGGGAACCAGTTGTCGAGAGATCGTTGCCCAGATGTTGGTTCTGCACTGGCAGACATTTCAACCGGGACTGCCCCAACCAGCCAGCGAGTTTTGCGGCTAAGCACCCAGCACCCACTAAGCAGTCGGGGGAAGAGCAGAGGGCCGCTCCAAAGCCAGTAGCGGAACGGCCCTAATTACCACGACACCCACAAACCAAACGGCATCCATCCAGTTACGGATTGATGGCCGCCCAGTGACAGCCCGAATTGACAGTGCCGCAAGTAAGAACCTGGCCAGACCCGAATGGATGTTTGGGTCAACCACCACGACAGACGCCGTGGAATTTACAATGGCAATTAAAGGTAAAACTTTCGTCACTAATAAACTTGGACTGTTAAAGGCAACTGCGGGGCAAGAGTACGAATTCCAATGCGAAGCCCTGGAGGTGGAATGTCTCCAGGCAGGAATCATACTTGGGCACCCGTGGCTAACAGAGAACCATGCGGTCCTGGACTACCTAAGAGGATGTGTCCATGTTGGAGTTAAACGACGGCATACGATCTACTTCGATAAAACGCCACCACGAACTACTTCAGCAACGATGAATCTTGAAGATATTCCCGTTGACGTCCAGGATTGGACGAACCCACAAAGGGAGAAATTCAAGAACATCATCAACAATTTCCAGGACCTGTTCATGGAAAGTGGACGAATACAAACCACCACCACCACCAAACACACAATACGCCTGAAGGATAATGTGCCAGTGAGGGTGCCCACGTACAAGTACACCCCGCAGAAAAAGGTCATCGCCACCCAGGTTGAGGAGATGCTTGCGGCCAGAGTTATCAGACCTAGCCACAGTGAGTATAACTCTCCGATAGTTATAGTGACGAAAAAAAATGGGGAGCCCCGGTTCTGCGTCGACTACCGCCGCCTTAACGACAAGACGGAAAATGAAGCCAGTCCACTACCACCCATTCAGGAATCATTAAAGGACCTAGGGACGGCGAAGATTTTCACCACACTAGATCTGCGCAATGGATATTGGCAGATCGAATTAGAAGAGGCATCCAAGCGACTGACCGCCTTCACGACACCAGAGGGCGCTGCCTATGAGTTTCAAGTGATGCCCTTCGGCCTAAAGGGGGCCCCGACCACCTTCCAAAAGCTAATGGCCCAGGATGTCCTGGTAGGCTATCTGCAGAACTTTGCACTGGCCTACCTGGACGACATCATCATATACTCTGACAATATGGAGGAACATCTACGACACCTGAGTTTGGTGTTGGAAAGAATTCAGCAACACGGACTAAGACTTAATATGAAGAAATGCCGGTTTGCCAGTCCCTCCTTAGAGTATCTGGGCCATATGGTCACCAAAGAAGGGAATGAGCCCCAAACGATCCATATCGAAGCAATCCAGTCCCATGAAATACCCAAGACGAGGAAGGCCCTTCGCCGTTTCCTAGGCATAGTGAACTGGTTAAGAGATTACATACCAGATGCATCAAGAACGATGGCACCCCTTACGGATCTCTTGACCACCAACACCACTTACCGATGGACTAAGCCTGCCGAGGAAGCTTTCTTGGCAATTAAAGAAGCGGTAACAAGGCCCCTCTTCCTGCACCGCCCGGACTTTAGGCTGCCGTTCATTTTGCAGACAGACGCCAGCAGCATAGGCGCATCTGCTGTACTATATCAAGAGGAGGAGGACCAAAGAAGAATCGTAAGGTATGCCAGCCTACGATTCAACAAGACAGAAGTAAGATACCATATTAACGAGCAAGAGTGTCTGGCCGTTATATGGGCCATCAGAAAATATCGGCCATACCTAGAAGACCGACCATTCCGACTCCGGACCGATAGTAAGGCACTCACGTGGTTGCATAGCTTTAAAGAAACCAGATCAAAGCTAATGAGATGGTCACTCCTCCTCCAAGAATTTTCATATGAAGTCCAACACATCCCAGGACGAGAAAATGAACTTCCGGATGTACTCTCCCGCCATCCCAGTGACGAAACCACTCCACTGGAACTAGATGAAGTGGAAAGATTAGTACCAGACACGCAGCAACCAATAACCCAGGCTAGTGGAGAGTTTGTCTGTTTGTTACAGGAGAGGGACCCCTTATACCATGTGATACAAGATGCACAGCAAGATGACCCAGCCATGAGGGAGTTAATCGAACAACTCCATCCAAACCAACCCGGAGAAAACCATCCCGATTTTATATATCTCGATGGATTTATAAGATATCGAGAGGGAGCCCACCAGCCAATCCTGGTCCCAGAGACAGCCAGAGCCCAGGTACTGCATCAGTACCATGACGATACGACGGCAGGACACCCAGGAACCGAAGAGACCTATAGAGCAATCACCAATCGCTTCCATTGGCCAGGAATCCGACCAGAAGTGACGGACTATGTCCGGGGATGTAGGCTATGTAATGCCTTCAAAAGGGGACCCCTACAAGCCAAGGCTCCTCTCCGACCTCATGCCCCGAGACGTCCCTTCGAAGTCCTGTCCGTCGACATCGTGGGACCACTGACCACATCAAGAAAAGGCAATAGGTTTGGTGTGGTCATAATGGATCTCCACACCAGATGGACCGAGGTACGAGCGGTACCAACTACCAGCAACCATGCCGTAATCGACGCTTTGGAGGAAGTGTTCCTGAGATTCGGCTACCCAATGGCTATCCTAACGGATAATGGCCCACAATTCACGTCCGTCGCCTGGGATGCTGCCTTACGTAAATGGCAATGCATCCATTGGACTACCCCAATCTACCACCCACGGGCGAATCCAGTAGAAAGGCGAAATCAGGAACTGAAGAAGGGCCTACGTCTCCAGTTAGAAGGGCAAACGCCAGAGAGGTGGGACGAGAAACTCGACACGGTACTCTTTAATTTAAGATGCCGAAAGAACGCTGCGACGGGCTATTCCCCGGCAAAAGCATTGTTTGGGTTCGAACTGCGGAGACCTGGTGAATGGCGAGACCCACACAATGTCCCGCCAGAAACTGGGCCGCAGCGAATCCAAAAGATACATGCTAATGAACAAAGGTATCGTGACAGGTACATAGAGCAAAATGCACCCATGCCAATTCAACCACGCATCGGTCAATTGGTCATGGTACGCACCCACCTCCCACCAGGACAGCCATTCGGCGCAAAATGGGCAGGACCATACCCAGTCCGGGAAGCAGCCGGACCAACAGCCGTCTGGGTGGAACGACCTGGCGCACAATGGACAAAATATCACATTGATCAAGTCCGTATAGCAAGACGCCCAAACCAGGGTCAACCACTCCAGCCGGCTGAACTTGATCACCAGCCACGTGATCATCCACCACCAGGAGCACCAGGACCCAGCCAACGTAAGATTCCAGGAGCAACGGGACTTTAGAGCGGTCCGCCAGGAGCAACGGGACACATGGGAATAGAAATTAAAAATGTATTTTGCTATTTATGACATATTTTTTTTGGGGGCCTGGAATGTCGTGTGGAACAACGTCTTTTTCGGGGGGGTCAATTGTTACCAACAGCCTCTTCCGATGGAAACAAATAAGACGTTTTCCCACAGAACAAGTCCAGGCCCAATATAGGTGTACATGTTTTATTCCTATCTTATCCCGTTCTTCCAGAATAAATTAAAATCCCAAAACATTCGTAAAATTACAAATTTCGCGTAATAACCTTTTAAGACAATTTTGGTACGAATCATAGGCTCCGCCCACAACCAATCAGAACATTCGTAAAGTTAGAGAAATTTCGCGTAATAACTTTTTGAGACAATTTTGATACAAATCATAGGCTCCGCCCACAACCAATCAGAACGCTTAAATACAAAATTTGTTTTGTATTTTCTTTTGGGATACGAATCACAGGCTCCGCCTACGGCCAATTAAAACGCTTAAATTTCCAATACACGCAGAAGACGTAACCCTGTCTAGGCCCCAAGGGAAATTACCGTGACATAGATACTTCTTTGTTCGTCACCTGCGTTACTGGGGTTCCCAAATTAAAACGTAAACACGTTTGGAAAACTATATAAGCTGAGGCAAATGCCTACACGATATCGAGTCCTAACTCGGTCACCCGCCTGCCAGCATCAACCTCCTGGACCAGCAGATAACAGGCCACCGATACCGAGCGGACTTTCCAGAAAGCCATCCAGCGGAATTGTATTTACTGCTTACGTAATACAAGGGACCAAAAAGGCACTTTCCAGGTCATTCGAAGTATACGGCGAAACGTGTACAGGTGACCACACGGACCAAGAATCCACTAAGAATTCTTGAGGAATTCTTTATTTCGGACGCCTTCTTCGTCGGAATCCAAGTTCGCCGACGTCTGAGAGTATCTCCACGTGGTGGAATACAGCCGACGTATCGCCTAGTATCGACCGAAGAAGTTATAGGAGGATCCTACTACTGTGTACGTAGTAGCGGCCGTTTAGTTATTTACAGTGCGCTTATTTCGCGTAAAGATACCAAACTTACGGTCCCTCTTTAGTGTTCGCCCATAGTATTAACTTCAGTGCACCAGGACAAGCTACAGCTGCTTACGCTGTAGCAATTAACCGTAAGTGCAGTGAAAAACCTATTAAGCCCGCGTTTTTTATTTAACATTGTTGGTTGAATGCCAGCACCTCCACCAAAACATTTAAATTCAGTGTGCGCCTTTGTTAATGAATTATCATATTAACTTCACGTGGATTCATTAACAACATTGTTATTCCTAAAGTGTTAATATTAAATTCCCCGCGGTAGTGAAACATAACCTTCAAATATCCAACCGATATCTACCCATATACATTATATTTGTTTATAACAATATTATTATCCAAGTTCGTTATTACTGGTACCCATATGCAGCGTTTGTTTAACTTTCATTCCAGTAACAACCATTTTATTTGACATTGTTGGTTAAATTCCAGCACCTCCACCAAATTATTTAAACTCAGTGCGCGCCGTAATTAATGTATAATATTAATAAATTCACGGTGGATCATTAACTATATTGTTGTATTCGGAGACTTAACCTTAAATTCACGCGCTAGTGAAACCCTAACCTCCAAATACCTAACCTATATTTATCCCTCTGTACATTATTTGTTTATAACATTATTAATATTCAAACGTATCGTTATTAGTACCTATATTCAGTGTGTGTTTGACTTTTTAACGGATAACTTTTATTTTATTATTGGTTAATGCCAACTCCTCCATCATTATTAAGCAGTGTGTGTATTGTTGCTATTTCATAATATTTAATTGTTTCAAAGTGTACAACAACTATTACTCAGTGTGCCCGTTTGTATTTAAACCTCGACTGTTAACATTTATTCGCGACACGACTTGTTTTTGGTTATAGTGTCGTTTATTAACACAGGTCGTTATTAACATCGGGTATAATTACGTATCATTAAGCTTTGAATTATTAAAATATTATAACGTTGTGGAAAATTATTGTTTTAATTAATAACATAACCCTACTTTACCCTAAATTCAATTAATACCTCCTGGAGGAGTCTTTTGCCGCGGCCCCTTTGTTTGTTTGTTTGTTTTACAAATTCCCAGGATTAAGGGGAGGTATTAAAAACTTTATTCTGAAATCCGTTCTTAATACTCCTTCATTTTCAAGAACCACAAGTAGAGTAGCACTTCTATTATCCGAGTTAATGTGGATCGGATCGTGCTCCAATAATCAAAATAGGTATACTCGTATATATATAAAATCATAAATGAATGTTAGAGAAAGGTTTGGTATCTTTTTCTAAATAATAATTATTCTACCCTTTTTTAAATTTGGCATTTTTACTAACCTCGTAACCAACCACGTAACTGACTTATGAATGTGTAATACTCTCGATGCACTAGACGGAAATGGAGTAATAGCGAAGTGAATAGCACACTAATTGAAAGGAAAAATAACATTCGACAATATTCACACCGATTTTGTTAAAACTTATTTAAGAAAATTGTTCGGATAATCTAGTTTCTACTGTACATATGTATACTATACTACATATAGATTAACTGAGGTCTCGCCGATATCTTCTCTAACCAAGAGTTCCAGTGCACCAATTTGTTGCAAGGGATTTATCTTGCGTTTTAGATTGTTGTAGAACGATTCTTTTGAAATGGCTGGAAATTATGGTAATTAATATTCTGTGACCTTGTATAAGTTTGAAATTTTCTGATTTTTTCGAAAATATTCCCAAATACGATTCATATTCCTCCTTGGGAATTAATGTTGGTACTGTCTCGGCCATAAATTTCTCCATCTCCAAGATGTCATCATCTGTGATTTGAGCAAGTAATTGTGCGTTAGTAAATCCATTGATCCTTAAAAGAGTTTTTATGCAGACAGGCACGGAAATATTTAGCTTAGCACTCATCCCGTTTGTGAAACTTCCATCTAAAGAAAAGAACGGGCGCTTACAAATTACAATTACTCTCTTGGTAAACGACTTGGTAATAGATTTCAAGTGATCATACCTTAATTTCAGCTGTAAAAATTATCTTCAAGATTATCTGTGCAATAATTCAGTGGCAGCAAAAATAAACAGCATAACATCCTAGAATATCACATCACACCGCATTACACTGACTTGTATAAATAAAATGCCGAGTGGAAGGCACATGCATTCAAATCTCGGTTTAAACTAGTGTACGATCAGCAATTTTCCGCAAAATATCGTATGATTAAGTAATGAGTCGTAAGGCGTCATTCGTGGAAGTGAAAAACTACCTAAGGCACTTTTTGTAAAAATCAATTTAATTTTTACTACTGTGATTGAACTATGTACATGACGTTCAATTTCAAGGGATGATTCGATTAATTAAAGTATTGTTGATTATACAGGACAATAGATACAAAAACATTCTTTCTGATGACCGTGGAATCCGTCATAATTCAATCAAGTAATCACGCATAATGCCATATAATTCCAAATAATTCCATGTAATCCGATATAATTCCAAATAATCCCATGTAATCCGATATAATCCCAAATAATTCCACATAATTCCAATAATCCCAAATAATTCCTGGAATTCCTACGGGGTGTACACCATAATCCCTCAGCGGTTTCCCCCTCGGGTGAACCTAATCCAATTTGATAGGATTACATGGGTAATGGCGATTGTCCTATGCTTATTTGCTTTCATTTACATTTATACATGACTGATTTTACATTCTATATTGTTATATTATCAACAGTTCTACTCTTAATTTTTCATTACATAGTTGCGTCGTTGTTATTTGTATAATTGCATTGACTGAACAGTTTGTGGTAAATCCCAAGCCTTTTGATGTGGCTGTATAAGTAATCCCGACTGTCCTATTGCTTATTTGATTACATTTTCAATTATACATTGTGATTTGCATTTTATATTTGTCATTGTTTTCTAATTGACAACCAGTTGTCATATTGTTATTACTTTTACTTCATTGTATGCCACTACTACCAAGAATCTTTTGAATTTTTCAATACATTTGTATATTTGGCAAAGAATTGTAATATATTTTATTAACTGCCTGGTTGAAATAAGGCATTACACAGTATTAAGTAAGTGCACAGTTGTTTTACACTTGGACATTTTGGATTGACATTTTAAGGTAATACTATATAATTTTTATTCAACACATATTAATGCTTTTACATACACCTTCTTTGTTATGCTGCACTGACGAAACCAAACTAGGTAGAAACATATATGTCTGTAGCTACAAATACATCTTAACACATACATAGTTGCATCGTTGATTTTCTATGTATTTCAATCAGATTGTACATGTTTAGGTGAACCTAATCCAATTTGATAGGATTACATGGGTAATGGCGATTGTCCTATGCTTATTTGCTTTCATTTACATTTATACATGACTGATTTTACATTCTATATTGTTATATTATCAACAGTTCTACTCTTAATTTTTCATTACATAGTTGCGTCGTTGTTATTTGTATAATTGCATTGACTGAACAGTTTGTGGTAAATCCCAAGCCTTTTGATGTGGCTATATAAGTAATCCCGACTGTCCTATTGCTTATTTGATTACATTTTCAATTATACATTGTGATTTGCATTTTATATTTGTCATTGTTTTCTAATTGACAACCAGTTGTTATATTGTTATTACTTTTACTTCATTGTATGCCACTACGACCAAGAATCTTTTGAATTTTTCAATACATTTGTATATTTGGCAAAGAATTGTAATATATTTTATTAACTGCCTGGTTGAAATAAGGCATTACACAGTATTAAGTAAGTGCACAGTTGTTTTACACTTGGACATTTTGGATTGACATTTTAAGGTAATACTATATAATTTTTATTCAACACATATTAATCCTTTTACATACACCTTCTTTGTTATGCTGCACTGACGAAACCAAACTAGGTAGAAACATATATGTCTGTAGCTACAAATACATCTTAACACATACATAGTTGCATCGTTGATTGTCTATGTATTTCAATCAGATTGTACATGTTTAGGTGAACCTAATCCAATTTGACAGGATTACATGGGTAATGGCGATTGTCCTATGCTTATTTGCTTTCATTTACATTTATACATGACTGATTTTACATTCTATATTGTTATATTATCAACAGTTCTACTCTTAATTTTTCATTACATAGTTGCGTCGTTGTTATTTGTATAATTGCATTGACTGAACAGTTTGTGGTAAATCCCAAGCCTTTTGATGTGGCTATATAAGTAATCCCGACTGTCCTATTGCTTATTTGATTACATTTTCAATTATACATTGTGATTTGCATTTTATATTTGTCATTGTTTTCTAATTGACAACCAGTTGTCATATTGTTATTACTTTTACTTCATTGTATGCCACTACTACCAAGAATCTTTTGAATTATATATATATATATATATATATAGAGATCTTTCATACAAAGTCAGGCCAACTATAGCAAGATGAATGCACAATCTTGAGCCAGGAAAACAAACCTGAGCCATATATATGGTTCAGGATCGTTTTCCCAATATAACTTCTCTAGGTGAAGTCGTAAAGTAAACATACCAATACAATTTGAAGTGACCTTCAATTTCGCGGTCACCCAGCAGGCTTGTCTTTGTTTAGTACTTGCCGGTTACGAAAAAAAAGGACATTTATGATGGTTCAGCTTTGTACGAATAACCGTTTGTTTAGTTCTAGGTTATGCCGCTTGAAGTCGTTGTGGTAATATACTGTATATAGTTGGGTATTCACAATTCTGAGCCAATTAAGCCTGGCAACAATGCTTGTTTTCTAACATAAAGGTCTATATGCATCGTGATTGTTATCTACTACCTGCTACCCTCACTTTTACACCATATGATTGCCGCCGTTTGCCATTGTGTGGTATAGTGTATATTTGGAACATACGAGTATTTAGAAATAGAGAAGTTTGTCGTGCGGTTAAAACACCGGGCATTTACGTTCTTTTTTTTAATTTATTCACATGCACGCGGTATTTGTTGCGCGGTGAAGAATGTTTTTATCGAAAATGTCATTATTAAATACCTACAAATCACTGAAATTTTTAATATAAAATCTTTTAAAACAGTTTTTAAAGGAAAGCTTTTTATTTTAATTAAACAATATTTTTAACTACAAAAGGAGATTAAAACATGAATCATGTTTTTATTGTGCAAAATAACATTATTTGACATTTAATGATTTGATAATACAATAATGTCTTTCTTAATATTGCCTGGACAATTTAGAAAAACTTTACATATCTCTACATGATTATCTTGAGATTTTGGACCTATTTATATCTACTTTAAATTTAGAATTGCCCCATAAACTAAAACCATAGGAGACATAGGACAAATAGCAAGATCTAATTCAAACCGCTCACGTGGAACGTAACTAGGTACACTTGCGTTCTAGCTTACAGTTCTTCTTAATAAATTCGTTAATACATACATATGTAATTGTCTGTTCATTAGAAACATTTACTCTTCAGCAAATTTTAGACCCGATGTGCAATTGTGTGCAGAAAAATCGCCTACACTTCAAAATCAAGCAATCAACTTTTTAAGTATTTTGAACTTTGTAAATGTGAATCTTGAGATTATATTTGCAAATAGGTTATAAACTGTCAGTGAAATTGTCATTTTTTTAATTTGAAAGCCAGTAAACTTACTTATTAATTATTATTTATTGAAATCAATTTATAAAATCGTTATTAGGTAAATAAAAACAACCAACAATTTTAATAATATATTTTATAAAGAACTGTGGATAAAGGTCCCTTCAATAATTTTCATCCAGACACAATTTCTCTCTCTCTCTCTCTCTCTCTGTCTGTCTGTGTGTGTGACCACAATAGTGGTCAAACTGCTGCAGATATCAATTCCAAAATTTGTATTTACGTGTATAGTCTCCGTCTTGAAATCAGACTAGTTTTTCAGCAAAATCGGTAGACCGGAAGTAGTAGTTTATTTCAGCGAAAAAATTAAATTTTGCCAATAGTTGATCAATTACTAAGTTTAAACGAATTTACAAAGAATTTAAATGTTCTCAAAATTACATTTGAGAAAAATTTTATTAAAAAGGTTTTTTTTAATTCCTTCCGAAAATAGGTTTTTTACTCTTATCGAAAATCAGTTTTTTGCGGATCTTTCGCAAGTTATGCTTTTTAGACAGGTACGTTACAAGAACAAAAGTATTTTGAACTTAATTTTCAATACCTTTTGTATAAAAAAAATTTAAAAATTAGGACCGGAAGTACCACTTTTACTCTACCGAATAGCGATTTTTTGTAAATATGGTAAATTATGCATTCTATATATATTTATCAAGAGTACAAAAGTATTTAGAGCTGGATTTGCAATATTCTTTGTATATATGAAATTTCAAAATTCGGCCCGGAAGTAACACATTGTCTTAGGGAGTAGCACTTTTTTTCGAATATCTTGCAAAATATTCGTTCTATAGAGATTTATTAAGACATTGGAAGTACTCAGAATAGGATTCTGAGTAACTTCTGTATAAAAGTTTTTTAAAATTGTTTTAAAACGCTCATACGTATAAGAAAATCGTGTGGTGGCCACACCTCATTTTTTTCCTATATCGTACTCAAAAAGTATATACTAGAAGAAAGGCGTCTACTTCTTGCATTTACTAACTTGCGATTAACACCGGTAGGAATTTCGAAAAACTTTTTAAATAAAATTGTTCTCAATTTTAATTTTAAGTACATATGAATTATTTATAAATTTGTTTCAGTTTTTTGTAAACATTTCAGAAGTCATGCTTTTTAGACAGGTACGTTACGGGTATAGAAGTATTTAGAACTTAATTTTCAACACCTTTTCTATAAAAAAGACGTCAAAATTCGGACCGGAAGTACCACTTTTACTCTTACCGAATAGCGATTATTTGCAAATATGTCGTAAATTATGCGTTCTATATATATTTATCAAGAGTAGGTACAAAAGTATTTAGAGTTGGATTTGCAATATTTTTTGTATACATGAAATTTCAAAATTCGGACCGGAAGTAACACTTTTACTCTTAGGAAGTAGCACTTTTTTTCGAATATCTTGCAAAGTTTCGCCGTTCCTGAAAAAGATGTCAAACGACAAGATGCGTCCGAACACAAGCTTAAATAGTAGCTTTAATTGCAACCGGACTTTGTGCAAAATCCTAGAGTTTGTCTATATGTTTATTATGGAAGTGCCTTTCGCAACCGCCACTAGTTTGACAAGCAGAACAGAACACACCATAAATGATTGGTACTATATGTATCGACAAGTGTGCACCAAAATTGTATCAGTAAAATGAGGCCCACTAATTGGTACGCCTGATGATATAGCATATTTTTCTGCTAGAAGGAAATACCATCGAGGGCGAATGCTACAAGGTGATAGACCTCCTGCTTCTGAAGAAAGTGACGCCGAAATAGATAATCATCAAAATCATGGGGCTAGAGTTGACGGAAAATAGGTGCTTAATTGCTACCAATTATTGCAAGAGAAATACAACCTGGATCGACGATACATTCGGACGAATGTATATAGTATTTTAAATCAAATGGGTTTTATTCGTCATACAGTAAACTATCTAACTGAATTAAGTGAACCCGCACACTCGGGCTAACACCCAACGTATAAAGAAATTATGGCCTAATGTGAAAACTCTCATTGGGCAAAAAATGAGAAGCCTTCCATCGCATAATTTACAGTCACACTTAGAATATTTCTGTTGGAAGAAATACGGAGAAAAGAACCTGACCTACTTCTAACTTTCTTACACAATATTCGAATTGTATATAGATAAGTTTTTTGGCACTAGTTATTGCAATATGTACTTCTTAAACAATAATTATCGTTCAAAGAAAAGAATTCCAATAACTTTTTAAAATTATTTCAGTACCTATGAATAAAAATTACTGGCAAGATTAAATATAAGGTTTAGATGAATGAGATTTTCTATACCTTCTACAGAAACGTTTTTGAAATAATTTTTGTAATTATCTATTTGTTCTTTCATTTCAAAAAATAATGCATTATTATGTAATATATGAATCAATAGCCTACACAGTATTATTATAATTTTTACGACGTCCGGAAAATACTTCTACATTAATTTAACACAGAGTTTAGGAATAATTATAGCTTGAAAGGAACCCTTTAAGATTTATGGCTCTCCTCGCAGGGAGTCATACATTTAAAAAGTCAGAAAAAAAACATTGGCGACCGTTTTTTTTTTGTAAATTCAGTTGCAAGAAAAAGATCATAAAACTACTTATCTAAAGTACGACATGACAATTCCTTTATATCTATTAAAACAAGAATGTTTTTTATATTCGCCATTCATAAATAATTACGTTAGAGTAGCTCGACTTCAGAAAAAGTAGTATTGTTTGGCATAATTGTACACAAGTGTATTTTTTATTGTTTCTATACTGTAACCAATTTTGACTTACAGTGTGGATATCTTTCTATTATTTTTCAGAAGGGTTGTTTTTAAGTTATTTAAGGCGAAAATATTCGCTATTCATAAATAATTACGTTCGACCAGCTCGACTCTAGACACCAGAAAAGGGCGTATTGTTTTGCACAGTGGTACACCAAGTGTATTTGTTATTGTTTCGATACTATAACCAACTTTGACTTACAGTGTGGATTTTTTTCTATTATTTTTCAGAAGGGTTGTTTTTAAGTTACTTAAGGCAAAAATAGTCACACATCTTTTTTTTTAAAGAGTGGGGGTTAAAAATACTGATGTGTATGAATCGCCCACACTCGCAATGAATTTCGGCACTTTGTTAAAAAAATGTTGCGATCTTGCCTATATTCATTTAATCCAAATTGCTGATACTAATGATCAAAGAAAGGATTTGAAAGTTTTAAAAAAATTAATCGAATCACAATGGGCAGATGAAATTTCAGCCCAAGCAGCCGCGAACTTAAGCGAAAGCAAATGGAATAAAAATGAGCTTTTGCCTTTGACTAGTGACCTCAAAAAGTTAAGTATATTTTTACAGAAAGCTGCCGATGAGGCTTTTGAAAAATTACATTTTAACGAAAAGAACGTTGCAGCTTACAATACACTGAAGGAGGTTGTGTACACACAAATAATATTGCTGAATAGGAGACGCCCTGCTGAAGTTGCACAACTAAAAGTTGACAAATACACTGCAATTGGTAACTTAAATAATGACAATGAAAATGTTGAATTCCAAAACTGTCTGACTGAGACTGAGAAGATTTTGCTTAACACATACAGTAGAATCGTTATAAGAGGAAAAAGGGGAAGAGGCGTGCCAATATTAATGTCACCGGGAATGAAGAAACATTTTGATTATATTATTTCGATACGGAATACATTTACGAAAGATAATAACTATGTCTTTCATACAAGCGGACAAGGTTTCCTAGATGGAACTAAAGTTTTATATAAATATGCTGAGAAGTCCGGGGCAAACAGACCAAAAAGCATAAGCGCTACGAAATTACGCAAACATCTTGCAACTATTACTCAACTTCTGCATTTCAGTGGAAAAGATCTTGAGCAACTGTCTCAGTTTATGGGACACACACTAAAAACTCATTGCAAGGTTTACCGTTTATCTGATAGCATGTATCAAACAGCTAAGGTATCAAAATTATTGTTATTAATGTCGGAAGAAAGAATCGAGCGATTTAAGGGAAAAAATTTGGACGACATTGACATAGATTTATCTCCAGTAGCTGAAGAGGAGAATTTATTAAGGCAAATAAGTTCTCGTGAAGAAGACACCGAAGAAACGAACGAAGAACGAAGAACGATCGAAGAAAAACCAACTTCAAACGCAACTCCTGCGACTTTGTGTAACACCCGAATATCAGCAGTCAAACAGCCTTGGCTTACAGAAGAAAAAAATATTATTTCCAACCACTTCTCTAATCATATTAAAACTAAGCGGGCTCCTACTCGGGAAGAGGTTTCTCAATTAATGAAGTTATATCCCGATAACTTTAAAAATAGGAAATGGACGAGTATAAAAGCTGTAGTATATAATATTTACACAGGGAAATTGAAATACTAAATGTTTCCTTTATTTTTATTTAGAGATTAACATTTAACATTAAATTCTAACTCAAAATACTTTTTTTCAACTCCATCCGAGGACAAACTCTATATATTGCACGTTTAAATTGCGACTTTGTTTAAATATTAGTTAAATTTGTAGTGGTAGATTTGCAACTTTATTAAAGAAGGTCATAAATACTTCGAACATAACTAGTAGCTATGATTTGTAATAAAAAAAAATGGCAGTGTCTGCTAAACCTAGTGTTACAATTTCCCATCAGATATACAAATTACAAGTATAGTATACTAATGTTAAGCTGCAGTACTCATTTTTGAAATCCTTATCTACTAATATTCGGACAAAACGAAAGCAAATTGTAATAATTTTGTACGTAATTATAATTTATAACCAAATGTTTTACAACTATAATAATATTAACATTTTTTTATCGTGAAAGTATCTACAAGTAAATATATAAAACGATTGGCTTTTAACACGTTGTTCAAAATTTTTCATGTTTACGATGCTAAATATCCTGTCCAAAGTGAACATGTATGGACTCTTATTCAATAACACTGGTCTGCAAAAAAAAAATTTTAATCAAGCCCCGGCACTATTATTGGTGATTCTTATGTAAAATGACGTCCTGAATCCAAATATAACTGCCGTTTTCTTCCATCACCCACCATTTTCGGGAGAGCCCCGCACTTCTATTTTTAGCACTTTTCGATAATAATAATAAATTTATGGACATTGATTTAATTTGAAGGGGTAGAAAGAACTATTTTAGCTGGAAACAATTACAAATAATAAAGATATGTACCATTATTTGGTGCTTGCTTTCCTTTTATACCCTGAGGTACAGCTGTCTCGTCCCAAAAACCAGCAGTACTCCGCCAATATGCTTGCATTCCACTTCCCTGAAAATCTCGTCTCCATCTTAGCGATGTCTTGATGGAACCGTTCCCCGTGTTCATCGGAGACTGCTCCTAAATTTTCAGGGAAGAAGTCCAGGTGCGAGTGAAGGAAGTGTACTTTAAGAGACATGTTACATACATCCCATGGCCTTGTACGCTAACAGCAATTGCTCAACGAGAGCGACATAATCATCACTTTTGTGGTTACCCAAAAAGTTCTTGGAATGCAAGCCAAGCACGTTTTTCTTTTTGATTTAGGTGTTCAATAAACGTCGAATCTTGGAAAAGTTGTCTAATTTGGGGACCCACAAAAACTCCTTCCTTGATTTTAGCTTCGCTAAGACGAGGAAATTTAGTTTTCAAAAATTGAAATGCGTCACCTGTCTTGTCCATTGCTTTCACAAACTGTTTGATCAATCCAAGTTTGATGTGCAAAGGTGGCAAGTAAATATTTTCCTTCTGGACCAAAGGATCGTGGGCGACATTTTTCTGACCAGGGGTAAAATTTTCTCGCAGAGGCCAGTTCCGTACGGTGTAATGGTTGTCTCGGGCTCGTCTGTCCCATTCACAAAGGAAGCAGCAATATTTTGTGAATCCTGATTGCAGGCCCGTGACTAGAGCAACAACTTTTAAGTCAGCGCAAAGTTTCCATTTATAATCATGATAACTAATTTTATCAAGGATTCGGCTGATGTTTTCGTACGTCTCCTTCATGTCAACAGAGTATGCAACTGGAACTGATGGTAAGTCATTCCCATTTGCCAACAGGACAACTTTTAAGCTTGTTTTTGACGAATCTATAAAGAGTCTCCATTTGTCGGAGTCACATGGCATCTTTAGCTCTGTCATCAATGAATTGGCATTAGGGCAGAACACTAGGCCTTTATCTTCCGAGAAAAGTAATTTTAGGCTCGACTGTCTGGTCCTGTAAGAAGATATTTTTACGCCCTTTTCTAAGAGATTCCACTGTTGAAGTCGCGATCCAAGAAGTTGAGATTTAGTCTTAGGTAACTCTAAATCCCTGACGAGATCATCTAATTCCGATTGAGTAAGCAGGTGAGGTTGCCGAGAAACTGAATCAGCCGAATACTCTTCATCATCGGTGAACGTATCATTCGATGCCCCAGGTTGTAACTCAGAGTCTTTCAAAGCCAGTTCTGTCTCTAGAGTATAAGTTTGAGGGGGCACTGGGATTGGCAAAGACTTGTTGTGAGGAACAGGTCTTAGAGCTGAAGGAACATTGGGATACTGAATTGTATGCTTACTTTTGCTCGAAAACCCAACGGTGGAAGTTATACAAAAGTAACAGTCTGTAAGATGACAGCGAGGTTCACGCCAAACCATGGGCACAGCAACTGGCATTGATTTACGGGTACCTTTGAGCCATTTGTCAAACTACTGTAACAAGTCGTACAGCAAACTGATGGAGCCCAAGTCTTGTCCTGGTCGCCAACTTGGAAATCAAAGTACAATTTATAAGCAGTTTTAAGAAGCGGAGAAAGGGGTTTTCGATGCGCTCTTGAAGTAAATTCCCCGCAGACATAGCAGAACCTATTGGGATGATTTTTACTTTCGCGTGGCATAATTAAATAGTAAATCAATACCCGATATTAACCACAAATCACACTTATGCACTTGGAAAAAACCCCTAGTAAAAGTATTTTTACTGTTTTACACAAATAAACAATTCCGAAACACAAAATTCACGCTTAAAACGTCGACAAGTTAACTCTACAACGGCTATAGATGTACTGATCGAAACGACGTAGTACTATAGCGAGAAAAGCAATGCAAGTTTAAGCTTGTCGTAAATTCCTCCGCGAACCTGTGCGCGTGTGGTATTGAGAGCGCCAGCGTCGTGCAGTCAATATGCCTAACTGTTTCTTTATATTTTTATTAATGTTCTTCTATATTTGTATTTTATTGTAGTTTCTACATACTTTTATATATTAACAATGTTGCCATATACTTTGCTATAAATTTTATTACCTGCTTTCGAATGTTTATCGGCTAGAAGTTGAAATATGTAAAAAAATAAGGGAAAAATATGCGAAAAATTAGTAGGGGATGTTCCTCACAAACGGAGGGTGGTGGGGGAAAACTGAGGTCATAATTGGATTCAGAAGGTCATTTTACATAGGAATCGTGAAGAATGGTGTCAGGGCCGATTTTCATGCAGACCAGTGTAATCTATCTTTAAAATAAAAAGAGAATATGATAAACACTATCCATAAATTATGCACTTACTTAAGGTATTAGAGGAAGATTGAGGAAGTTCTACTTTTTATATTTATATTTGTTAAAGTTTAACATACTAATTTATGTAATCTTAAAATCAACTCAACCTTAATAATGTTATTGTTCAGATTAATAGTTTCTTATTGGTATTGTTTTAGACATTGTGAATTCCTTGTATGGAAAATCTTAGCAAATACATAGGCTAGTATTATATACATATATTTTGTTAGTTTTTAAGTTAGGATATTACAATATTTTATCTGTTTAAAACCAAGGCAGCTATCCTTAGTAGTATTTTTAGTTTAATTTTATTAGCATATATCATATTCATATTTATTAGAAAAGTCTGATAATAAAATAAATATATTATGCAACTATTTGACTATACTATTATTTCATAGCCTAATTTTTATTTTACCTAAACACTACCGTAAATTTAAACAACATGGTAGTACAAACAACCACTGAAAATATCTACCTCACTCTGTAGGACTGTAAAACTATACCTTTTGCAGAAATGCTCCATAGGAACAAGACTGTTGCAAATAAGAAAAATGCTGCAACAAAATATGTCTGTTTTTACTTTCTTATACGTAGTATAAGGAAGTATTGTGATGATGAAAATTTTCGACCTCGAGATTTTTGCAGATGTCCACGTTTTGAGGTCCCCTGATACCAAAAAAGTGGTTTTTAAAAAATGTCTGTGTGTCTGTGTGTCTGTGTGTGTCTGTGTGTGTGTGTGTCTGTGTGTCTGTGTGTGACCACGATAGCGGTCAAACCGCTGTAGATATCAATTCCGAATTTTGTATTTACGAATATAATCTCCCTCTTGAGAACTGATTAGATTTTGACCAAATCGGCAGACCGGAAGTAGTAGTTTACTTCAGTGAAAAAATCGAATTTTGCAAATATTTCGTCAATTACTAAGTTTAAACAAATTTATAAAGAATTCAAATGTACTCAAAATTAAATTTGAGAAAAATTCTTTTAATAAAGTTTTTCGAAATTCCTACCGGAAGTAGGTCTTTTACTCTTATCGAAAATCAGTTTTTTGCGAATATCTCGCAAGTCATGCTTTCTAGGCAGGTACATTACGAGTACAAAAGTATTTAGAACATACTTCTAAATATCTTTTGTATAAAAAAAATTTCAAAATTCAGACCGGAAGTATCACTTTTACTCTTATCGAACAGCGATTTTTTGCAAATATGTCGTAAATTATGCATTCTATATATATTTATGAAGAGTACAAAAGTATTTAGAGTTGGATTTGGAATATTTTTTGTATAAATGAAATTTCAAAATTCGGACCGGAAGTAACACTTTCATACGTATAAGAAAGTCGTGTGGTGGCCACACCTCATTATTTTTTTTTAATTTATTTTAGCCTTTTCAGTAGAATTAAATTTATTTTTTATCTTGTGAAATTTATTTAACTGGAGTAAAGACAAAAGAAGTTTTCAACGTTTTGATGATTTCATATTGTATTGTCTCCCTCTGGATATAAAATTAATTTGTAAATCTCCAAATACTAATTTGAAAATTTCATAAAATATAATTTAGAATTCATAGGAAGACAATAAATACAATATAAAATCAACAAAACGGTGTAAACTTCTTTTGTATTCAAAGTGGCTCAATAGTCCAAAAAATAATTTTAAATTCTTAATTTAGGTTAGTATATTGAATCCGTGTAAGTAAATATTCTTTTATATTAAATAAATATTATACTTCTATCAAGAAAGTACGTTCCTACAACAAATTGCCAAGTTACTTAGTTCAAATGTGTAATTGAATTGGCGCAAATAAATAATTCCTGTTAGGAAATAAATCCCATATTCAATCCAAGAAAACCATTTTACTTTCTTATACGTAGTATAAGGAAGTATTGTGATGATGAAAATTTTCGACCTCGAGATTTTTGCAGATGTCCACGTTTTGAAGTCCCCTGATACCGAAAAAGTGGTTTTTAAAAAATGTCTGTGTGTCTGTGTGTCTGTGTGTCTGTGTGTCTGTGTGTCTGTGTGTCTGTGTGTCTGTGTGTCTGTGTGTCTGTCTCTCTGTGTGTGTGTGACCACGATAGTGGCCAAACCGCTGTAGATATCAATTCCAAATTTTGTATTTACGTGTATAATCGCCCTCTTGAGATCTGATTAGTTTTTCAGTAAAATCGGTATACCGGAAGTAGCAGTTTACTTCAGCGAAAAAATCGAATTTTGCGAATATTTCGTCAACTACTAAGTTTAAACAAATTTATAAAGAATTCATATATACTTAAAATTAAAATTGAGAATAATTTTATTTAAAAGGTTTTTCGAAATTCCTAAAGACCTACTTCCGGGGTCTTTTACTCTTATCGAAAATCAGTTTTTTGCGAATATTTCGCAAGTCATGCTTTTTAGACAAGTACGTTACGGGTATAAAAGTATTTAAAACATAATTTTCAATATCTTTTGTATAAAAAAAATTTCAAAATTCAGACCGGAAGTACCACTTTTACTCTTATCGAATAGCGATTTTTTGCAAATATGTCGTAAGTTATGCATTCTATATATATTTATCAAGAGTACAAAAGTATTTAGAACTGGATTTGCAATATTTTTTGTATATATGAAATTTCAAATTCGGGCCGGAAGTAGCACTTTTACTCTTAGCGAGGAGCACTTTTTTGATAATATCTTGCAAAGTATGCATTCTATAGCGATTTATTAAGCGAATGAAAGTACCTAGAATAGGATTTTGAATAAGTTTTGTATAAAAAAATTCTTAAAATTGTATAGTTTGAAACGCTCATACGTATAAGAAAGTCGTGTGGTGGCCACACCTCATTTTTTTTAAAGTGAAAACCAACTTATACTACTGAAGTAACTTATTTACTTAAACCAATTTTACCATTTTCTTAAATTGAATAAATCTATTTCTCACGCAAGAAAATCATTTTACTTACTTTAATACCAATTTTCTTATATGCATGTTTTTTTCTTAATTAAAAAAAAATTTCTTAATTTAAAAAAACGTAAACAAAAAAATATTTGTCTAAGAAAATATTTTCTTTCGTATATACAAAACTTTAATTTACTTAACTTTTATTACAAATAAATATTTCTAACAATGTACTTTATTTATATAAGTATTTCTCCTATAAATATATTTTTTATACACGTTTTATGCGTTTCATTTCAGCCCTAATAGTATTACTAAAGTTTGCGATTATTGAAAATATACTACTTTTGTAATTATTCTGTTCATTTTTTCGGTATTTGTTAACTGCAGTTTATCCATTATTATCACTACCTATTGTAAAATAAATTTATAACATTTCTTTTCCACAATATTGTATCAGCTTTGTGTTCTTAGATTCGTAATAAGAGACATCAGAAATCCTTAGTCATCAAATTTAAAACAAATTGATACAGATTTTATATTTTCATCATAATTTTTGGAATTGGAACACTGCGCGATAGTTGACGCTCGGCATTAAGTCTGCATACAGATACATTATTCAAGCAATTCAGTCCTAATGTACATCATATTTTAATTTGTTAATTAATTTGTTTGAATTAAAAAACTTCTTTGCTTGAAAAAGAAAACTATTAAACGCAAGCATTACAAATGCATAACTTTTATCTGAGCTTTCGGGGCTAATCATTTCGATATTAATAAATTAATCAGTCAGAAACTGTTTCTATCAATTTTTGTGAGATGCCTTATGATCGAAACTAATAACTTTAGTATTCAAATAGGTTTCATTAATTCATAAAATAGAACTAAACATGAACTGTAGTAGAATACAAAAAGAAATAACTCATTTAAAGTTCCATTATAATTCCCAACCTATAATCATTTTCCATACCGCTTCTTACTCTGTCTTGCTTTGTACGAGGCACAAAATGTAAACCACATTACACTCGCAAGTTTAAATCACCCTTCTGATGTGTTTACGGCAACACCGCTCTGGTTCAGGACAAGCGGTACTATTACATGTTTGCGTATATACTGGACTGAGTTGCTACCAAAAGCCAATGGCTTGAGATTGCCGTATTTTTGAGACGATATACAAAAACTTTATTATAAAGAAAAAGTGTTGTATATCATGATTTCCATGTGTACCATATGTCATTTAGGTCCGCCTATGTAAGAATTTTTTGTCTACGGTTACTAGAAATAGATGGTTCAGAATTGTATGAAATCCTAGTTGGCCTGACTTTGATAGAAAGATGTATATATATATGTGATACATACACACACACACACACACATATATATATATATATATATATATATAATAATATAATGTTGGTTTTCGTTTCTGTATTGATTATTCATTTTACTGTCTAATTGTATGTGCGAAGGCGCTTCTGTCTAAATTGAATTTGAAACATTGTATCATAAAATAAACAGAAGTCAGAGTTACCGCACTTTCTAGTAGTTACTCACAAGGTGTAAAAAGTGATGTATCATTTTAAAACAATTAGAAAATTCCAAAGCTAAAATTTTTTTATTAACACGTAAATACACCTATTTTCATGCAAAATAGTTTCATAAGAGTCAATAGTGCTAAGAAACCGTGTTACACAGGCGCTTAAAAGAGCGGCTCCGGTTCAGTTATTACTTTCAAGTTGATAATTACTTTACTTTACTTTAATTAGTGACTAATATAACAGACAAATGCCTGCCTGCTATATTTTTTCTCAATTAGTGATGTCGTAATTATATACGTAACTAATACAGACTAACGCATACTTCATCTTAAGCAGTTTGTCAGTTATAAACAGAATCAATTTATTTTTTACGCGTATTCGATATACACATACTAATTCTGAACAAAATTAAGTACCTTAAAATCAGCCATCATAGTTTTGTCAAATAACGTTGGTTATGAAGGGAAAGAAATGTCCTTTCGAAAATTTAACTTGACCTTGTACAGGGTGAGTCATTAGTAGCCGCTTCTTCGATTGCTCTTTCGTGTTTTAAATAAAAGAAAAAACAATTAGTGGAAGATCCATGGTTGCTTGTGGCGCATATTATAAAAATACTTTAAGCTCTGGCGCACTTCCGGTTTCACCGGAAATGCACGAAACTTAATTTTTTTAAATGACTTACCCTACATATTTTTGGATTTTCTTGTATTGCTTTAAATGGTCTGTTCGAATGTTTTTTCTTTTTCAAAATTGAGCCAATAGTTTTTGAGTTATTAATTTTTTTTTGAAAATATTTGACCAAAACACGTGTTCAGAAAGAAATTATTTTCACATTGTTTTTAAAAGCAAGAACATTAACTTTGGTGGTACTTGTAGCCATGAAAATTCTGCATCATATGGAATAAGTTGCACTCAACAATACCTCAAAAAACTTTGTTTTTTCAAAGCCTGCTTCCTGAAATTTTCACATACCAAAAACTTATTTTTTTTAAATAGAACACCCAGTATTTTATTGAGCCATTTTGTTCCTTTTTTTATTCTCTTTCATTTTTGTTAACAATGTACTATACCTATCTTTTGTGATTTCTGAGATAATCACTATAGGAGCAATTAGCGATCAATTAAAGATCTACAAGCGCTGTTGTTCTATGCACCAAAATATTCGTTCAACCAATGGAAGGCAGAAATGGCGCCCGACTTCTTTAGTCAACTGTCAAACAAACTAAAGGTTATATCCAACTATCCCAAAAGTAATAATTTTATAGAATGGAAAGCACCGCATTTCAATTTTTTAATTCCGGCAATGTCGAGTTGCAGTATTTTATTTTTAACACTGTTGGTTAACATCGAAATAAAGTAAAGGTTATGTTTACTGACATATTTGAAGATGTCTTCAAAAAGTTTTGAAAATCCTTTCGTAGATAGCGAAGATACTCTCCTCCATTAACATTTTCATCAAAGAAATAAGGTCCAATTATGTAACTACCCACTATTCCTCCCCATAGTTTTAATGACCAACGATTTTGAAAGTTTACAGGTGTGATAAAGTGGGGGATTTTATGTGTTATAATAACGAAAATTGTGACCATGAACATATTTACTTGAATAGAAGGTTTCGTTGGTAAACAACAAAAATTTGAGAAAGCCAGGATAATTTATCTGCTGCCAATTGACAAAAATGTAAGCGATTCTGAAAATTTCTTTCATTTAACCCTGTGTATGAATATGCTACGGGTGAATTTCGTATTTCCTAATTATTCTGGATTCTCAAATTTGACTAATTTTCGTAGTACTAGCATGGGGGTGTTCAATTACACTCGCAAGTACCATAAACGTCTTATCCTCACCAGTTATTGCTTTTTCCGCTCTTTCTTTCATATTCAATGCTTTCTGTTCACTCCACCGTCCACTTTATGTTTTTGAAGGTTTCTGGCTTCGGTTGACATCTACCAGGGATCGCTGTGCATAAAGTCTGGATGCCAGCAAGGAGTTTCTTTCAGATTCACCCAAAATGTCAATCATATCTATTAACTCTTCATACGAATAATTCATTTGGATGATAACTAATAGCGATGCTTTTATAAGTTTGACATAAATGTATACCGACTTTCTTTAACAGTTGACTCAGGCAGTGAGCCTCATTCCAGCCTTTATTGGACCAATATTTGGGTGCAGAGAACAGCGCCCGTAGTTCTTTAATTGACCGCTAATTACTCGTATAGTGATTATCTCAAAAATTAGAAAAGATAGGTATAGGACATTGTTAATAAAAATGAAAGAGAATAAAGAAATGAACAAAATGACTCAATAAAATATTGGGTGTTCCGTTTAAAAAAAATAAGTTTTTGGTATGTGAAAATTTCAGGAAGTAGGCTTTGAAAAAACAACGTTTCTTGAGGTATTGGCGAGGGCAACTTTACCAAATGATGCAGAATTTTCTTGGCTACAAGCACCACCAAAGTCAATGTTTTTACTTTTAAAAACAATGTGAAAATGATTTTTTTCTGAGCACGTGTTTTGGTAAAATATTTTCAAAAAAAAATTTATAACTCAAAAACTATTGGCTCTATTTTGAAAAAGAAAAAACAGTCGAGCAGACAATCTAAATCAGTACAAGAAAATCCAAAAATATATAGGGTGAGTCATTTAAAAGAATTAAGTTTCGTGTATTTCCGGTGAAACCGGAAGTGCGCCAGAGCTTAAAGTATTTTTACAATATGCGCCATAAGCAACCATGGATCCTCCACTAATTGCTTTTTCTTTTATTTAAAACACAAAAGAGCAATCGAAGAAGCGGCTACTAATGACTCACCCTGTATATCGGTATTAAAGAATTTTTGACTCGTGGGTAACACATTTGTGGACATAGTATTAACGTAGAAAAATTTATTGATAGCATTCCAAGATAAATGTTGAAATTTTATATTACTCTGTTTAGATCCCCTGGGACAAAAATTATCGACTAGGCCAACATATCAAAACATCTTCACATGCTGCCAAACTGACAAAATGTAGAGTAAAGAACCACTCAATTTTACAATGCATTGAATTGGGAACAAAGAAAACCGACCAGAATTTATTTAATGAAGAGTTATGTCACACTTTAGTTAGAACTGATATTCTCCTTAATAAGTTGAATAATAAAAACTTTAAATCTTTTCTTCAAAAATATTATAGAGATAACATTCCCGATGAGCACTTTAAGAAAAGGTGAACAAAATAAGAAAATTAATCGAAAACAATAGTTTTTATGTAGTAGTCGATGAGACAACGGATAATGCTAGGAGTTACATAGCTTATCTTCTGATTAGAATCTTGAAGGAAAATATCTCTAGTAGATCATATTTAATTTCTTCAAAGCAGCTTGAAAGGACAAACAAAGCAATAATTTCAAGATTTATTCAAGAAGGATTAAGTACTTTTCTCCTAAAGCAGTTCCTTTAAAGAAAGCATTACTTCTACTGTCAGACGCGGCACCATATATGGTTCGAACTGCGTACAATATGGTGTTCTATGCCAACCTACTTCATTGCTCATGGTCTCAAGAGGGTTGTTGACGACATATGGAACCAATTTCCTCTGGTGAATGAATTAATTAGTAATGTGAAGAATGGTTTTTAAAGGATCCGCTTCGTATTCAGATGTACAAGGACCGACTGCCAGATACACCACTTCCTCCTCAGCCTGTAACTACAAGATGGGGGACATGGTTAAATGCTGCCATATTTTATCCTGATAATTTTGCAGAAATGAAAACCGTCCTTTCGGAGATACGGATTCTTCTCAATGAGTTACGGAATCGAATAGATTGTTCAACGATAAATTACTAATCCGCAATTGTCATTCATAACTTGAATTTAACCGAATCGGTTGAATGTGTGGACGCATTTCAATAATCATGTGCAATGCAGGGCAAGTCGCACTTACCATAAATAAAAAATGCGATTTCGAAAAACACGGGATACGGTATGTTAAAAGAATTTACTAACAAATTAAAAGGTGATTTTAAAGAAATATGTAGCTTAAGTGCGGAAACAATATGTAGACTAAAAATAATATCTTCAGTAGATGTGGAAAGGATATTTTCAGTATATAAACATATATTCACAGATAAACGACATAATATTTTAATAGAAAATTTGAAAAATATTTGTGCTTTTATAATAATAAAAATTAATAATAAATTAATCATGTTTATTAATATTTGGATGTATTTTAAAATCTAGTGCAATTTTAAATGTGTTAGTTTGTCACCTGCATTATAATATATTATCATAGTACACCATATTTTTTGTAATAAACCTGAATTACATTTTTATTTGGAATTTTCAATTGCATATTTGTTTGGTATTATTTTATATATTATACTCTTTTTTTTTTCCTGTGTACACTGCTCGAGAACCTGTCCGTTGCCTACCTTTTCCTTTGTCTTGTTTTATATGTCTCCAGTGACGGGCACCTCTGGGGTGAAGATTGTCTCCCTGTCTTATCCTTGTAATTACTTTAATTTTATTTAATAAATACGACTCTCTGTGCGTGTTGCGGTGGCACTGATGTTGCGCATAAAATTATCAACTGCTGCGTCTGTCATAAACAGTACAGGGTTGATTGTGTTAATGTCTCTACTGCCGAGGCTCGCAAATTACACTTAAAGACGGGCTTTACTTGGACTTGTGGGGGCTGTATCGGTATGGGTAGCGATCTTAACGGCCTGAGGGCTGTTCTTGTTTCTCTTCAGAAAGAGATCAAAATTCTTAAACAATCTCTATTCGAGACTACATCTGGCTCATCGTCATCGCTTCTTGATTATGAGAAGATTATACAGGAGATTTCAGACAGGGATAAACGCAAGGCAAATATAGTCATATTCGGCGCACGTCAGGCGGGTTGCGGTAGTAATGCCGAACAACTGGTTGTTGATAAGAAGTTGATTCTTGAAGTTTGCTCGGAGGCTCAGGTTGACGACGAGAATTTGGGGATCTCTAGATTGGGCAAGTTTGACTCGACAAGTCCTAATCGATGTCGTCCGATCAGGGTTGCTTTTGCTTCTGAGGCTCGCGTACACTCTATTCTTCGTAACGTGTCTAAACTTAAATCCAAGTTTCCTAATACATCAATTTTTAAGGATCGCACTCTGATGCAGCTTCAATTGCATACGGATGACAAGGGTGAATTGAGCAATTGTTTAAATAATGGTGAATCAAATTTGAAAATTAAGTATATCAAAGGCGTCTACTGTTACTTCTTTAAACTGAATAATCTCAACGTATTTTCCACGCCTTTGAACATTTATTACCAGAACACCCGTGACTTGCGCACAAAGACACATTCTTTTTTTGCCGGTGCTTGTGAAAATTTCTTTGATGTAATCGTTTTAACCGACACTTGGCTTGATGATTCGTTTCCTAGCTCTGAGATGTTTCCTCCGTCATATTATGTCCTTCGATCTGATCGAAAATTTTCTTTAATAAACAGAGCAATTGGTGGTGGAGTTCTGCTTGCTCCGAGTGTTGCGATTTCTTGTAAACTTGTTGACACTGCGACTGTCTTGTCTCTTACCGCGTCGATTGATTTTGTTCTGTGTAAATTTCAGGCTAACCATTTCTACATAGATGCCGTATATATTCCGCCAACACTAATCAACATGATTTCGAAACTTTTTTTTGAATATCTGGAAATCCTTTTAGATGGCAAGCCTACCTTATTTATCGGCGACTTTAATCTAACGCAATATGCAAGTACCCCTACTTCATGCTCCAAATGTTCTGCTTTTTTGAACTTTTGTGCCTCGTTACGCTTTCAACAATACAATTCTGTTGTTAATTGTGACGCTAGGCTTCTTGATTTGGTTATCTCAAATATTCCGTGCTGTGTTGGCATGTCCCCAGATGACTCTCCTTTTGTCCCCACTGACCCATATCACCCGCATTTATCAATAACGTTAAATTTTTCCTTACCTTCTCGGAGACCACACGTATTTCCATCGAATACTAACTTCAGATACAACTTTCGTAGGGCGAACAATGCTCGATTGTTGTCTGATCTGGCGGAAGTGGATTGGACATTTTTAACTCATATAAACGATGTCGACCTTGCTCTTCAACAATTTTATAATACCATGTGCAACGTACTGGATGGTTCTGTACATAAGTATTGTTCTAGTAATGTTCACTCATTATATCCTGAATGATATACTTCCAACATAATTAAAAATCTAAAACTGAAAGGGTATTATAGGCGTCATTGGAAAAGATCCAACAATATATCGTACTATAATAAATTCAGTCGACTTAGAGCTCTCTGTAAAAATAATATTGCTGCTGCTTACTCACAATACTTAGATGAAATTCATTCCTCAATTCTAACTAATCCTAAAAACGTTTTTAAATTCTGACAAACCAAGAAGGGCAGTTCCAGGATTCCCAATGGCCTGTCTTTTCTCGATGTTTTTCTTGAATCTCCGCAGGACATCGTGGATGCTTTTGCTGAAAAACTTCGTACTTCCTACCATAATAACCTTTTCATGACAACGTACCCAGTTCTTCAGTGAATCATTTACCTGTTGTTCTTCCATTAGTTTCTGAATCAGAACTAATAAATATTATGTCCAAGTTTCCGCAGAATTGTAATTCTGGGGATGACTTAATTCCTAATTTTCTCATTCATGATGCCAGACACATTTTGGCGATACCTTTGTCTATTATTATTAATTTATCAATTCGTTTATCTGTTTTTCCTTCGTCTTGGAAGCGTGCACGAATTTGTCCAGTGCACAAAAAAGGTGATAAAACGCTTGTTGACAATTATAGACCGATATCTATTTTATCTAACCTTGCTAAGATTTATGAATCCTTTCTTTACTCATGTACATATACAGGGTGGCTGACAAAAAACGCCCCAAGCCGTAGCTCCGTTATTTACTATCCGATTTTAAAAAACAAAATATCAAATAAAATGGTTAAGTAAATACTATCAATTGGCGTAATCGAAATATTATTAGGAACAAAAAGTTTGAACATGCGATAGTCAATTTTTTTTTTAAATGGCAACGTATATTTTTAATTAATGTTTCGGATAAAGAATGTTTTCCTGATTTTGATGATGTATAACACGTCAATTTTCAAAATAAGTTTCAAGTTTCATTGGTTGACTTCGCAGATATTTCTTGGTGAAACATTTTGTAATAACTTAATTAATTATTCGAAAATAAACGCTTGGCTCAGTTTCACAACTTCTTTATTAGATACACTAACAATTGTTTCGGCTATGAGGCTATTATCAAAGAGTTATCTAGTTATCTATCAATTCTAGATAACTCTTTGATAATGGCCTCATAGCCGAAACAATTGTTAGTGTATCTAATAAACAAGTTGTGAAACTGAGCCAAGCGTTTATTTTCGAATAATTAATTAAGTTATAAGTTTCAAGTGTGCCGTGGTTAATATCATTTTATTGGAATGGAAATTTTAAAAAAATACAAATAAATACGAAACTTATCTACAAATATTGTTCAAATTGTCTGCCGCCTTGTTGAAGACATAGTTGACACCTTCTAATTACTCCATTAGTGGCGTTGAGTATAAAATTAGGAGGTATTTCGCGGCAAGAATTCAGAATTCTTTGCCGTAAAATGTCTATATTTTCCGGACTAGCAAAATAAACCTGATCTTGAAGATAGCCCCATAACCAAAAATCCAGCGGCGTAAAGTCGGGCGAACGAGCGGGCCATTGAATTGGTCCATTGGTCCCTATCCACCTCTCAGCAAATGTCGCATTTAATCATTCAACATTTATTAAGGCATTATGAGGAGGGGCGCCATCTTGCTGAAAGTACATTCTGTTTAGCTCGGCAATTGGCAAATCATCTAAAAAGTTTGTAATGTTTTCACGCAATAGTTGATGGTATTTTGCTTGATTTAAGATGCCATCTATGAAAAATGGGTCAATTAATCGATCACCCCAAAGACCGCACCATACATTTAAACTGAATCTTTGCTGAAAATTATTCTCAATTATAATTCTTGGGTTTTCTTGGCTCCAACATCGATTGTTCTTTCTGATAAAAATGCCATTATTACTGAAACTGCATTCGTCCGACCAAATAATTTTTCGATAAAAATTACGATCTCGTTGTGTAACATTTAAGAAAAAGTTGCAAAATTGCATTCTTCGACCATGATCATTTTCCAATAGTGCTTGTACTTTTTGAGAGATGTATGGTATGAACTTGTGCTTTTTGAGTATCGCTTGTGTTGTTTGGTGCGATACACCGACCTCATTTGCAATTCTCCGAGTAGAAGTCCATGGACTTTCTTCCACGCATAAAAGAACATCCAATTCTGTATTTTCCTTAAACTGTCGACTCTTACTTTTTGGCATTTTGAAGGCTCCATATTTTCTTAAATTCTGTTCGATTCTTCCGAATGTACGACGGTCTGGAACCTCTCTTGTCGGATAACGATAACTGTAGAGTCTCACAGCTTCAGCACTATTTCGATTACATGCAAAGTATACTTGCAACATGTCGGTCAGTTGATTGCTATCCATGTTAATGATGAATTAAAATCACAGAAAGAATCAGAACGTTGAACTAATGTCACACCGATACACAAATGTCACAATGACAGTATTTATTAACATTTACATTCTAATTGACAGTATTTATTACTTGATGCATTTGATTGCTATTCACGGCACACTTGAAACTTATGTTGAAAAATTGACGTGTTATACGTCATCAAAATCAGGAAAACATTCTTTATCCGAAACATTAATTAAAAATATTCGTTGCCATTTATAAAATTGACTATCGCATGTTCAAACTTTTTGTTCTTAATAATATTTTGATTACGCAAATTGATAGTATTTACTTAACCATTTTATTTTATATTTCGTTTTTTAAAATCGGATAGTAAATAACGGAGCTACGGCTGGGATCGTTTTTTGTCAGCCACCCTGTATATCACGGTACTAAATCATACATCTCACCTGACCAACATGGCTTTATCCGTGGTCGATCGACAGTTACAAACCTTATCATCATTTGTCAATATATAAGTTGCGAACTTGATGCGCAGGGTGAGGTGGATGTTCTATTTACCGATCTTAGCAAGGCATTCGACACCTTAGATCATGGTATATTACTCACCAAATTGTCTGTTTATGGTTTTAGTTCCTCATTGCTTAATCTTTTGGAATCGTACTTACTCAATCGAAGTACATATGTTTATTACAATGGTTTCAAGTCCTTCGAGTTTGTTCCACAGTCTGGCGTCCCTCAGGGCTCCAATCTGGGACCTTTATTATTCATTCTTTTTATCAATGATTTCATCACCTCTTTGTCATGTCCTACACTTGCTTATGCAGATGACATCAAAATTTATCAATCCGTCAAGACCTGGAACGACGTATTACTTCTGCAGGAGAATTTGAATATGATCAGTGAATGGTGCATGTGTAATGGACTAGTTCTGAATCTTGACAAGTGTTGCCACAAGACTTTTACTAGGAAGCGTAGAATTATTCCATCCACTTATGTGATTGACGATCACAATCTTTCTAAAGTCAACGAATTTAAAGACCTTGGTGTGATTTTTGACAGCCGTCTAATCTTGGTCCCACATATTTCAAATTTATGTCTTGCTACCTCTAAAACCTTAGGTTTCATTATACGTACCTGCAAGCATTTCAACAATATCAATCTACTGAAAACTTTATTCTTCAGCTTTGTTGCTAGCAAACTTGAGTAAGCTTCCCCAGTCTGGGCACCACATTACACTTACCTCCAGTTAATGGTTGAGAAAATTCAGAGAAGATTCATGAAGTGTTTGTCATACAAAATTGACGGCTCTTATCCTGCGCGCAATATGGATTACGCTACGCTTTTGGCTCGACATGGAATGCAGTCCTTGACGTCGCGTCGTGAAAGACATGGTGCGTGTTTTATTTGGAAGCTACTGCATGGTCTCATTGATAGTTCTTACATTCTTTCCTCCATAAATTTCCTTGTTCCGCGTATTTCTTCCCGATCTTCCCCTACTTTCTCCCTTCCTATTCCTAGAACCAACTTACTATCATTTTCTCCTGTAACAACTATGTGTCGAACAGCGGAGCTTATTTGTGGTGACACTTTATTTTAATTGAATTTACTTATGTTAACATCTGATTTTGTAATAATTTCTAATTTCTGAAATGTATGTATACAATTTTTGTTCTTTATTGTTTGTCCTGTTATTGGATTATCCGTTGGGCAATAAATTATTATTATTATTATTATTATTATTATGAATTAAGGTAATAGGAATACTGAAAGCAGACGTGAAACCGAAATTTCACATTAACAAAGAGGATCGTATCCATTGTTGATTAAAATGTGCTATCAACAGATTTTTTTCTTATAATTTCATATGATTTTAAATTAAGTTTAAAGAAAATTTTAAGACAAAACTGTTACAAATAATTTGAAGATTGATATGAAATAACTAAAACATTTGTAGACAAAAACATCAAATATTATAAAGCATTTAAACTGCCCATGCGATATTCATGGCGTAGTGCCGTCTTATTATTTTCAACTGTATTATTTAGTTTTTTATTTTTGCTTGTCGTCTATTGTTACTCCTAGATACTATAAAAATATTACTTGGCCTATTTTTATGCTATCGATTTTTATATTAGTCTCCTGTCCCAACTTCTGTTAACAAACTTTTTGTTTTACTCTGGTTTTTCTTCAAATATTGTATGTCAGATGCTTAAGTTTTATTGAAATTCATCTACACGTTGCATAGTTATTATTATCACGGCATCTATAAATGCCCTTTTCAATGTTTTTTACTCTGTGTAGACTTGTCTTATTCCACGTCTAGTTGTACGTCCTTCTGAAATTTTCACTTAAACTTTATTATTGGATTCTTGCTGTTGCAGATATTCTTATTGTTGTACATTTCTCCATCCTTTTGTCCAGAATTTTCGAAAATTTGTCTGCCAGTACCTTATCAAACACGATTTCTTATTTAATAAATTGTTTATTTATCATTATTTATTTATTGTTTTTCCAATAGATCTTTTTTTGCTAAAAATTGAACAATGTTCCATCATATACTGTGACAACATGAATTATATAATATTCTGTAATTTAGTTAATTTTATCGTTTCCATCTATATAACACTTAAATCATCATTTGAAAAATACGAATTTTTTAAACTGAATGTAATCACAAAGAAAAAAGATATGTGGTCACCAAATGACTTATTAGCCGTATATGAAATGTGAATTTTATATGCAAGAATTATTGTTTTTTTTTCTGTTGGCTGTTCATGGGTTATTAAGCTCTCAGCTTATCGAAAACAATTGAAACTATCTAATTCGTATTATTTTTGTTCGTTGCATAGCTTAGTTACTTCACGTTTGGAACGTTCAATAGACAGATATTTTATTCAAATACTTCTCGATTTTATGTATTAGACTAGCACAGACATCCAAATAGTCTTTACATGGCGGACTGCATTATTATGCTTAGATGCAATACGTAAGATAGAAATAAATACAGAAATAAATGTGCCTATATCGCCAAATGAGTATATCGACATCAGTGTGATATATTAAAAACTTCCAATGCCCAGACTTCAGCATTCTGACGATAGCATAAGGGCAAGGCGGTTGAATTTTTTTTTTTTGGAAGGAGGGGAAACACTCTGGGGCTTCCGAGATCCTGTTCTTTCTCGGGGAGTGTGAGACTCTTACTCACTAAGACCCCTCCTCATGTCAGCGGCCAGATGGTATCGCCTTTCCGGCATTCTTCGTTCTGGGCGCTCCTTGTCCTTTACGTCCTCAACCTCTTTGTCTCTCTTCTTCTTTGTTTTCAAGATCTTAATGACTGCATCTTCCACGAAGCACCAACTTTCCCGGTCTCGCAGCATGGTCGGTACCATATTTTCTGCTGTCAATCTGCCGCCCAGTCGGAACTCCACCATCTCCCGTGTCTCCCTCCATCTTGTGCATTTGATGAGGGTATGCTCTGGAGTATCGACTTCTCGACAGTAAACACATCTGTCGTCATCTTTTATCTTAAATCTGTGCAGATAGGCTCCGAAACGTCTCGGTCTCGTCGTCCCATTCTGCTTGCCATTTCCTCAGTGTCTCTTGACTCTTCTCGTCCTTCCTCCTCTTTTCATTGTCCCCGACGCCATACTCCCTCTCGAACACAAGTAGATGTATGGGGACGAGGCCTGCTACCACCTGTAAGGCCCTAGTGGCTACCGTGCGGTATGCTCGCGCCACCCTTACTCCTGCCTTCCTCTGATCTCCCTCCAGCATGGCCCTGCACCTACCCACAAGCGCCCAGTCTTTCCATACTGGCGCACCGTAGAGCAGTATCGAGTGCACCACCTCAGCGAGAACTCTTCCCTTCTTTTCGCCCGGACCTCCGATGTTCGGCATTAGTCGGGCCAGGGCCGCCACCGTTCTGTCAGCCTTCTCCACGACACACAACACATGCGCGTTCATTCTCATGTTGTGGCCGAAAGTCACGCCCAGATACTTTACGCTCTTCTTGATCGTCACCCTCGTCTCCTCCACATCTATCGTTAACGTTTTTAGTCTCCTCCTGCCCACAAGTACAACCATTTCCGTCTTTTCAGGTGCCAGGCGCAGTCCCTTCCCCTACATCCAGCGGTTCATCTTCTCGGTCGCCCATTCCGTATTGTGCCTAATTTCGTTTCCGTCCCGGCCCCTCACAACCAGGGCCAAGTCGTCCGCATACTCTACCAAGCTGGCGCCTTCCGACATTTCCAGACCCAGGACCCCATCGTAGAATATGTTCCATAGCGTTGGTCCCAGTACGGATACCTGCAGTACACCGTATTCCATATCTATCCGGCTATTCTTCCCCCACCATTATGTTTCCTTGAACCAGATAGCTTGCCACTATCCTGCGGAGGTACGGAGACATGCCCTTGCACTCCACTGCGTCAATAATCTCGTCCCACGATGCACTGTTAAATGCGTTTCTGACATCAAGCAACACCAGCACTACGAACCTGTTGTTGGGGTTTCCTCCTGCCTTGGTCGCCATGCCCTGTACTCTTGCGATGGCATCTACCGTCGAGCGATTTTTCCTGAAACCATATTGCTCTTCATTCCGCCAGCTTCCTCTTTCCATTTTCACTTGGATCCTGTTGTTTATTACGGTTTTGAACAATTCAGCCATCGCGCTTATGAGGCACAGCGGTCTGGACTTCCTGTCACCCCCGCCTTTCCTTGGCTTCTCTATCAGAACCAGTCTGCATTAATTCCACTCCTTAGGAAAGTGCCCTGCAGCGAGTAGTCGATGGAAGACTCGGGAGGCACTCCATCTGGTCCGGCCGCCTTGTCCGACTTTATTCTGTTTCCTGCGCATCTAATTTCTTCCTCCGTGACAATTGGTATGTCCCGTTATTCCACTTCTATCCATGTTCTCGGTTTTGGCAGGCGTCTTGGAAACAGCTCCTCCGCCACCTTCATCTGGTTTGCATCTTCTAGTTCCATAGGGCGAAGCACTCCGGCCCTGCCAGTTACGATTCGGTAGCCGAATCAGACATCAAATGCGATCATAATAGGATATAGAGACCTGTAATTTAAGATGATATTAGTAACGCAATAATAAAACAAGTTATAGATGGCGCCAAAGCCAGAAAAAAAAACTAAAATTCAGTTTTAAAATGATGAAACAAATAGAAATTCCTTATACACGACTGTCCAAAAATAAAGAACGGCTTAAATAACCGGAAAAATTAACAAATAATCAACTTTTCCCTTGCGTAAAGCACGTAAATAAGTTAAATAAGCATAAATGAAACGAAATGAATATTAAAATGTAACAATTGTATCCAATGTATTTATAAAAATTACACCTACATATCCTTACCATATTTCTATAGTTATCATTTACTATATATTGTTATTTTATATGCATATTTGTTAAAACAGACCTTTTAATCTTATTATACATTTCTATTTTATTTTAGAGTACTTTCTTTAATAACATCTCATTCTGCCGTTAGAATATTACATTTAGTTAAATAGAAGGTTTACAATAATAATTATTATTATATGGATTCCGATTCTATTAATTAATACTTGTAAAACTTTTTTTAATAATTAGTAATTTTATTTTGTTGTGCTACAGTGATAATGTTCTCTGACTTTATAGAGTTATATACATTGTTACGGCTTTTCTAATGTGAATATATTTATAAGGGCCATAAAGTTCTTAAATATATTGATATATAAATATTTTTCGATGGCATATATGTATTAATATTGACCGTTTGATATTATTTAGATTTTACAGTTATTCATTAGACAATATATGTTTTTCAAATGAATAATATGAAATTGAGAATGAGATTTTAATAACATCTCATTCTCAATTTCATATTATTCATTTGAAGAACATATTATTATATTGTCTAATGAATAACTGTAAAATCTAAATAATATCAAACTGTCAATATTAATACATATGCCATCGAAAAATATTTATATATCAATATATTTAAGAACTTTATGGCCCTTATAAATATATTCACATTAGAAAAGCCGTAACAATGTATATAACTCTATAAAGTCAGAGAACATTATCACTGCAGCACAACAAAATAAAATTACTAATTATTAAAAAAAGTTTTACAAGTATTAATTAATACAATCGGAATCCATATAATAATAAGTATTATTGTAAACCTTCTATTTAACTAAATGTAATATTCTAACGGCACGTGCACATGATTTGAGATGCGTAATTATGTATTCGTATACATATACAATATATTAGGATTTTAACACATTCGGTAATATATAACTGTCAGAGCATAAACTGTTCAGCTTACGTATTAACATAGACCAATTAACGTTTTAGTTATCATCAAAGAAGTGCAATTTGCACGGAGCATTAACTATAAACAAGCGACCACAGTATCCGACAAGTAACCGGTGATCCGGTCGTCCAATAGTTATATATACTTTTTTTTAAATTTTTGTAAAAATAATTTATGATGACTAAAAGTTTACATATAAACTAGATATACATAATACCTCAGTCCAATACATACAAATAGGAAGTACATTTTATCAGTTTCGATAAAAATTATCAACTATAAGAATTGAGTTATGTGAAGGAATGTTATAACAACGATAATTTGGATAGTCACACAATTCAGTTTTACATTCAATTTCATCATTAATTATTAACTACTTTGCATCCGCGCAGATAAAACAAATCTAATCAATTAGCAAAAAATAATTAATAGCAATCAGCTATTATTTAATCAAATAAAAACTTTATTACATTATAAACTATATAATTAGGTAAATCCAAATATAATAACTGAACAGTCATATTAAAAAATATAAATGTCTTACTCAAACAATGAGGAATAATTTACTTTTATTACAAAAATATTTCGTTAACATAAAATTGGTAGTAGACTCGACATCTCAAAATTAAATAACTTTAAAAGTAACAATTATTGACATAAAATTTGGTATGTAATTAAATGTAGTTCTATTATAATAATATAAAATGTTTATTAAATATTACACTAGATATATCTTTTTCTTTGCCATATGTGGCAATTTGCTTGATGTATAACACATCGTAAAATATTGGCCTCGATACTACTACATTATACTTATCGATCACTTCTTCCTCGGTAATGGGAGATATAGATATAGTGATGTCCATGTTTGCATTTTTTTAGTCGTTACTAGTGTTGTGCATAATGACGGTCCTGGTTTTTTTTTTGGCCAGTGTTTCACCCACACCTGCAAAGAATTTGTTAAAATCTTCGGGGGAGTGTGCCTAACTTGTTTTTCAGCTGTTTTAATTTGCATGCGTGCCAATTGATAATGTGGTTAGTTCTTCTTTTCAGTTTAACATATTCGACAGGAAAAGAAACTTTAAAATACACCAGCAAACGCCCATAGAATCTTGCGAAGTATGCCTCAGGTTCTAAGTAGGGCATATCATCTCAACATTCTGTTCTCAGTGTTTTTGCAAATAAGCATGTACTCACGTAGTTTTTTTGGTTTCATAAAGATTTTCTTTTCAGGGTTCAAACATTTAGAAAGTCCAAGTTATTGTCCGTGGTGATCAGATATATATATATTTGAACAGTTTGTACCAGAAAATCATCTTTCGACAAATGTGCAAAAATGTGGTCTATACATGTAGCAACGCTTCCCTGTATCCTTAATAGTTCATTAAAAAGGGGTCTTAAATAGAAAAACTGAAGGCTGCAAATTGTGAATTATTCATTAATACTCGGAAGATAAATCAACACTAACAAAGAGTTAATTAATTGCTCTGGCATAGTTTCTTTTGTAGTTACAGGTATACTGTATTTTGGGCTTTTACATATTCCTATACAAAAAAAAACTAATTTTCTGATGTCCCACGAGGCAGCAGGCTAGTGAGTAGGGTCTCCACGGGATAGCCACTTCCCTGAAATATTTCATTTAAGATATTTCGTGCCTGTAGCCTAGAATGTGGCGGTTCGCCACCTAGTTGAATCCACATCTCTTCGTAAATTTAGCAGAACCTCTTCCAATAATTCCACTAAATTGCTTGATAGAAATCGTTCATAAGCTTGTCCGTTAATACTATAACCTTCAAAAAAATGCAGGCTTATTATCCGATCACGGAGAATGCCTAGGGAGGCATATGTATGGGGATACATATGAGCCACCTATGCTGATGATCTATATATTAGTACACAAAAACACTAAAACACCTTCACCACACTAAAGCACAAAAATGGCTAAATACGTATTTCAACAACTAAGTTGTCATCATCAGTAGCACTGATTAAAAATCGCGCCGTCCACACACCGTAGCGTACAGAACAACACTCAGTGTGTGGACGGCGCGATTTTTAATCAGTGCTACCGATGCAACTTAATTGTTGAAATACGTATTTAGCCATTTTTGTGCTTTAGTGTGGTGAAGGTGTTTTAGTGTTTTTGTGTACTAATATATAGATCATCAGCATAGGTGGCTCATATGTATCCCCATACATATGCCTCCCTAGGCATTCTCCGTGTGTAGTTTCAAGCCACAGACTCCAAGTTTAATTTCTTATATATTAGTGAAGTAATGGTTTTCATTTTCATAATAATGAACATTTCTTTTGTCAACTATTCCGTTACTACGGAAAGCAGCTCCGTAAATAATACGTTACCAAAAAGAATTGCTTGGGCATAAATTTAGTTATTGCTCATTGACCGAACACCCTCTAGCTTTAAAATGATGGGTGCGAAATTCAGTATTTAAATGTATTTATTACGGATGACATTCATTTTATTTTAAACTCTTTGCAATGATGGTTTGGCTAATATCCAGCAAAGCACTTACGTCACGGATACTGATGTGTGAATTTTCTGTTGTTGCCATAAGAATTCGTAAATGAGTTTCATCATTTATCACATATTTAGGTGTGCGTGGTTTTGAATAAGCAATACTACCAGTAGTAATGGAAGTATCTATTACTCTAAACGCATCTATTCTGGGACATCTTCTGCTGGTAGACTTTCGGGGTTAATAAATAATTTCCTTGGCATTCCTTATTCACATAAAAAACATAAAGTTGTCTAAATTATATCAAAAAATAACAATAGCTCAGTAATGGTCAGTTTTAAAGTAATTTTATATTTCTTTTACCATAAAGCAACTACCTGTCTTTCCCAGGAAGATGACTCACTCTGTATGTAAATGACCCAGTTTTTCAGAACCTCTGATCTGCAATGTGTTCGGTCCTTTTTCATGGACTACGTTACGACCTTCTTTCTTTCATAAATTATTACTAGACAATCTTGTTTATCAATATTGTCTGTATTGTCGGTCATCCCGTGAACACAACTCGAATTATGTGCGTCTATTGCTTTCATACATTTAACCTTTTCTGGTATTATTAGTTTTTCGGAGCAGATGACTTCTTTTCTGGTGTTGGTTTTTTCTATCAAGTGTTATGCAGGAGATAATTCCTCTTTATTTGAAAGGTTGATGCATAACGGTATCTTTACTTTTGCCCTGATGGTGGTTTTATATGTTGCTGTTGTATAGAGACCTGCTTCTTCAATAGTCATTTTTTTGAGTCAGCCACCTCTGAAGATAGTTTTTTTCCATTAGTTAAGTTATTTAAATCTAATTTAAAAGTGACAATTATCTTGGTGGTAATATTGTTTACGGTGGCGTCAATTTTACTTGATATGATGGTCTGTAAATCACCACTTACTTTTTTATCCTCTAGTTTCTTGTGTACTGTAACTGAGGTTAATGATGACATGCTCAATTCTTCGTATTTCATACCTCTTTTATTTTCACCTACTCGTCAACTGACATGTTAACACACGCGAGTGTCACAGTCAGCTGAGTAAAGGTAAAACATAGGTCTATCCCTTATGTTGTTACCACTGTCCCTCTGTCGACACTCCATCCGTTAACGAAGTATTATAAGATCAATGATCCAAGCAAATATATGCAAATTTCATCTAATATTACTTGGATGACACTTAAAGGTGCACTGAGGCGAGGCGAAGAGAAGCGCATTTATTACGCCTATAGAAATGTACGTAAGCTTCACTTCGGTACGCGTCGCCTCAGTGTGGGGGCACGCATTTGATTATGTGCATTTTTATCAGGCGTAATAAATGCGCTTATCTTCGCTTCGCTTCGCCTCGCCTTAGTGTGCGTGCACCCTAAGACATAACAGATCTAATATTACGCCTAAGATATCAATTGGTAAAAGTCTTCTGATAATTGTCATATTCTGCAAGCCAGTCTGTCTAACGTTTGAGATTGGTATGAGGCAAACAGTTTATCTTTGAACAATACTAAATGCATGTTATTTCATTGGCCCGTAAAACCAATCCATCAGTTTTTACGTACGACCTTAATGCTGTTGATTGGAAACAGCATGACGTGACGAAGCACTTGGAGCACCTGCTTGATTCTAGGCTTTTGTTTCCTGATCATATTAAGTACGTCTGTTCTGTCGCTATAAAGACTTCATTATTAGAAACTACCGTCCTTTACTAATGTGCGTTGCTTAAAAACATTATATATTTCACTTGTATAATCCCGTCTGGAGTACGCATCTTTAGTATCATAGCGTTATTAGCTGTGCCACAAGCGTCAAATAGAGAATGTTCAACGTAAGTTTGTTAAATATTTAGCTTATATACATATTGGCGGATAGACTCCGTTATTCGACAATATGTGCCGAGAACTCTGCACTTTCATCTTCGTTTAGATCAGGGGTCTCCAAACTTTCCAGCCTTAGGGCCATACTGATTACTCCAGTAAGTTCCGAGGGCCAAAACCATATTATCATTGTTGCCGGTGGTAAAAAGTGAAATAGTCCACTGATGAAAAAAAGTCCGAAAAAGTACGCAACGTTTAAAAAAGGCTGCAAAACGGCAACACTGCATATTATTAATTTTCCTGTCATTATCTGTAATTTCTAGATTAGTCGTAGAGGTCGTAGAGTACGAGCCATGAGGAGAAACGTGACACGACATCTGGTGGACACAAGCGGAAATAGGTAGTACCTTCTATCGCTAACAGATGGCGCTAATAGCACGTACAGAATAATCTCGTTGGTTCGAGAAAGTTCTGGTGTCTTCCACTCACTTCTAGATGGCAGTAATTGGAATATATAAGAAGGCTAGTGGCGCAACCACAAGTCAGTTCCTATGACACTGTTGTGAAATAAAATAGTGCGTACCTCCTTAAAACGTGTTTGTGCGTGTTTAAGTTTAAGACATCTTTGTAACAGTATTTTGATTTGAATTGTTGCTTTTGTGTGTGATTTTGTAGTATGGAAAAGAAGCGAAAAATTGATGCAGAATTGAATGCAGAAAATTCAAAGATCAGTGGAACATTCAGTATTTCGTAATTGAGTCCAGTAAGAAGGCGCTATGTTTGATTTGCAATGAAAGCATAGCCGTTCTCAAAGAATATAACATTAAATGTCATTATGAAACAAAACATTTTCAAAATTACTCAAAATATACAGGAAGTTTGCGGACAGAAAAATTCGAAGCTATGAAGCGCGGATTGAAATCGCAGCAATCTTAATTTACAAAACTCAAAACTGAACAAGAGGCTGCAACGCGTGCCAGCTTTCGTGTGGCTCTTGAAATTGCAAAACGTGGAAAACCATTCACCGATGGAGAAATGATCAAAGAATGCATAATTGCAGTAGCCGAAGAAATATGCCCTGAAAAGGTAAATTTATTAAAAAGTGTCAGTATGTCAGCAAACACTGTGGCTCGAAGGGCAGAAAACATCGCTGAAAATATGTCCTCTCAACTGTTCGACAAAAATGGACATGTTGAGTGGTTTTCTTTGGCCTTGGATGAGTCAACGGATGTGTCAGATACTGCTCAGGTGTTGATTTATATTCGAGGAGTAGATAAAAGCTATGAAGTGCATGAAGAACTTCTTGATATGAATAGTATTCATGGCACAACTACTGGTACAGATATTTTTAAAGGAGTTGAAATGGCCATTAATCAAAAGAACCTTCGATGGAAAAACTTGAAATGTATTACAACTGATGGAGGCAAAAACATGAGTGAGAAAGATAAAGGAGTGGTCGCTCTTGTGTCAAAGGCTGTAGAAAATGACGGTGGTTTAAAACCATTAGTCTTACATTGTATCATTCATCAACAGTCTTTGTGCGGAAAATGTTTGGATATGTCTGAAGTTCTGAAACCAGTCATATCAACTGTTAATTTTATCAGATCTTTTGGGCTGAATCACCGACAATTCCGACAATTTATTGAAGAGATTGGAGAAAATGACTTACCTTATCATACTGCCGTACGTTGGCTTAGTTGTGGGAAAGTCCTTCAGCGCTTTTTTGAACTTCGAGCAGTGATCGAAATTTTTTTGAATGAAAAGCATCGCCCTCTTACTGAATTACAAAACAACGCATGGCTGTGGAAGTTAGCATTCTATGTTGATTTGACAAAGCATGTGAACGTACTGAATTTGAGATTGCAAGGAGAAAACCGGCATCTTCCTGATTTATACACTAATATCAAATCATTCCGGAAGAAATTGATACTGTTTCAATCACAACTACGAAGTAAATGTTTTTCACATTTTAAAACATGTGAAATATTCAGCCACACTACTGAGACTGAGTTTCCTATCGATTTTGCAATCGAAACTTTGAGTGCTTTGAAAATAAATTTTGATACTCGTTTCTCGGACTTTGATGCCATTGCGAATCAAATTACGATTTTTCAGAATCCTTTTGATACTGACATTGAAACCCTAGCCCCGGAACTTCAAATGGAAATAATTGATCTACAGTGCAGTGATATAATTAAGAACAAATATCAAAACTCATCTTTGTTGGAATTTTATAAGAGTCTTCCACTGACACAATTTGATAATTTGCATAAATTTGCTCGTGGGCTGTTTTCTGTTTTTGGTGCTACTTATTTGTGTGAGAAGACCTTCTCCAAAATGAAGTACACAAAAAATGTTTACAGATCTAAATTAACTGATGAGCATCTTAAATCTCTTTTAATAATTGGTACAAGTAAAATTAGTCCACAACTACAAACTATTGTCAGTGGAAAATCTCAATTACACAAATCTCATTAGTATTTCATATGTCATTATGCTTGTTATAAGTTATGTTTTTATTTAAAATGTATAAAATGTTAGTTGGATTCATTTCAATAATTTGTTAGTTATTATTGTTGTGTATGTGTATACAAGTTGGCAACACTGACCACTTATATATATGTGAGCAACGACAAAAAAATAACAAGCTTCTACACACAGTTACGTTGACATGGTGTCATTATTCATTTCGTTATTTTTCTTATGGCAATGTATTGTATTTTTAAAGAGTTCAATAAAGTAAAGTGTTGAATAAGTAAATTGAGTGTTTAAATACATAACACTGGCGACGAGGACGAAAAACATTAAGGAAAACAACAAGGCGTTGATTAACACAAGGTGTGTAAATAAGAAAAAATGGCGTTACTTGGGAATATTCCGGGATTCAATCCAGTAGACGATTTTATTATTTACAAAGAAAAATTAGAACAATTTTTTATTGCTAATGGTATAGAAAAAGAAAAGAAAGTAGCAGTGCTTATTACAACTTTATCTTCGTCAGTATATACGACACTTCGTGATTTATGTGATCCAGATACACCTAACAAAAAAACTTACGAAGAATTATGTGGAATATTAAGTAAGCAGTTTACAAGGCGAATATCCACTTTTAATGAAAGAATTACATTTTACGAGGCACAACAAAAACCAAATGAAGGTATAAATTTTTGGTACGCAAGAATTAAGAAATTAGCAGTAAATTGTAAATTTGGTAACAGTCTAGAATTCATTCTAAAAGACAAATTTGTTACGGGCATGTGCAAAGGAAAGATACTTGATAGGATGTGTGAAGAAGATCCCAGTTCAAAAAGTCTTCAAGATATCGTAGATATGGCAGTCAAAAAGGAAGCATCCCTTAAGCTGAGTACTGATTTGAGGCCAGAAGTTTTTCAAATGGAGAAAGGTCATAGTAAATTGAAAACAAAGCTAAACAAACCAAAGCAAGGTGAATCTTATTTAAAGTTCGGGAAGAAGAAAGAAGAGACAAATGGGGAGAAATCGGAAAAGGATTCCAGGCTCAAATGCTTTGCATGTGGTAAACCTAATCATAATTTTAGTAAGTGTAATTATAAGACTTATAAATGTAAGATTTGTAATAAAGTAGGGCATATTGCTGCAGCATGCAATGAAAAGAAACAAAATTTTTTAGAAGTAACAAATTCAGATTCATCAAATTCTTCTGTAGATTTAGACGATAAATGCTTTTTCAATATTAATAATAGCACCATTATTACACACAATTTTAAAATTAAAGTTTTTATTAAGGATATTCCATTTGTAATGGATATTGATACTGGTTCAGCAGTATCTGCTCTTAATTATAATACATATGTAGACAACTTTAATAATATTAAATTAAAAGAGTGCAAGACGACGCTAAAAACATATAGTGGCACTAACATTTATCCAGCAGGCATATTGCATGTTCCATTAAAAATTAATGACATTGTTAAGCAAGTAGACCTTATAATAATTAAAGGAAATGGTCCTCCTCTTTTAGGACGGGATTTGTTAAGCATATTTAATTTAAGTGTTTCACCAAACAAAAATTTATTATTAACAATGGAAAAAAAGGAAGATTTAGGTATTGTTAACAATATAAATGACATAATAAGTCAATATGGAGAACTTTTTAAAGATGAAATAGGGCATTTTAGGTATGAAAAAATTAAGCTAAATTTAATTGAAAAGGTTAACCCAAAATTTTGTAAACCCAGGAATTTACCATTTGCCTATAAAGACAAAGTAGAAAAAGAGTTATGTCGTTTGCAAAAAGCCGGCATAATTACACCTATTTCGACTTCAGATTGGGGTACTCCATTAGTACCAGTTTTAAAAAAAGATGGCTCATTAAGATTATGTGCTGACTATAAAATTACCGTAAATCCTTATTTGAAAGACGTTAAATATCCTCTTCCACGAATAGAAGAACTATTTACAACGCTTCAGGGCGGGGAAAAATTTTCTAAATTAGATTTAAGTCATGCTTATAACCAATTAGAACTAGAAGACACTACAAAAGACCTACTAGCGTGGAGCACACACAAAGGAATTTATAGAATGGAGCGTTTACCATTTGGAACTAAACCCGCTTGCGCTATTTTTCAAAATGTCATGGAAAAAATTTTACAAGGAATTAGGGGGGTTGTATTTTTTCTAGATGATATAGTTGTTACAGGCATAAATGATAGAGAACACTTGGAAAATTTAAAAACTGTTTTTCAAAAGTTATTTGATGCAGGACTCAAATTAAAGCGAGAAAAATGTATTTTCTTTCAAAATGAAATTAAATATTTAGGACACATTATTAATAAAAACGGATTAAAAAAAAATATGTCAAAAGTAAAAGCTATCTTAGACTGTCCGGTACCCGAAAATGTAACTCAGGTTAAGTCATTTGTTGGGATGGTAAATTATTATGCAAGATTTGTACCAGATATATCCACATTGTTAAAACCGTTGTATAAATTGCTTTCAAAAGATGTTAAATTTAATTGGGACGAGGAATGTAATCAATCATTTTTAAAAATTAAAGAAGAGATGATTTCAGAGAAAATATTAGTGCATTTCAATCCTGACTTACCTATTGTATTAACCTGCGATGCAAGTTCATATGGAGTGGCTGGAGTGCTATCGCATGTTTTTCCAGATGGAAGTAAAAGACCTATTAGCTATGTTTCCAGGACTTTAAATTCAGTAGAACTAAAATACTCAATGATTGATAAGGAAGCTCTAGCAATATTTTTCTCAGTAAAAAAATTTTATCAATACTTGTGTGGTCATACATTCGTAATTGAAACCGATCATAAACCATTAATTTATATTTTCGGTGATAAAAAAGGAGTTCCCGCAATGGCGGCAAGTCGTTTGCAGAGATGGGCTGTTTTTCTAAATAGTTTTGATTTTAAAATAGCATATATTAAAGGGACGACAAATGTCAGTGCCGATTTTTTATCACGTTTGCCTTTAAAAAATGAGCATAAAGTCAAAAAAGAATATTCTTATCTAAATTTTGTTACAGATAATTCAGAAATGCCCATTATTGCAGAACATATCAGAGACGAGATTCAAAAAGACACCATATTAGTAAATATATTTAAATATATTAGAGACGGTTGGCCGCATTATTTGTCAAAAGAAAGAAATTTTCTAAAACCATATTTTATAAGGAAATTAGATTTAACAATTGAAAACGAAATAATCATGTTAGGACACCGAGTAGTTATACCTAAGAAATTTCAGAATCAACTTTTGAAAGAATTACACTCAGCTCATGCTGGTATAGTTAAAATGAAAAGTAAGGCCAGATCTTATTTTTGGTGGCCGTCTATTGATGCCGACATTGAATTATTAGCGAAAAGTTGCGATGCATGCAATAGAGTCAGACCAGAATCACCAAAAGCGGCTGTTATATCTTATAATTCAGCTAGGCACGTTTTCGACCGAGTTCATGTAGATTTTTTTGGCCCGGTGCAAAATAAAATGTTCTTAGTTCTCATAGACGCTTTCAGTCGCTGGCCAGAAGTTGTAGAGATGCCATCTACAACTACAAAGTCTACTATCGATACTTTACGGCTAATGTTTGCGCGTTTCGGTATTCCAAACCAATTAGTCACGGATAATGGTCCGCAATTTATTTCAAATGATTTTAACACCTTTTGTCTTCGGAATGGAATCAGACATACTTTAACAGCACCATATCATCCAGCTAGCAATGGGGCCGCTGAAAATGTAGTTAAATCAGTAAAAATGGGGTTAGCAAAAGCTTTTAATGACCATGAAAACAATGATGCATCAATCTCTTGCATTTTAGCAAGATATTTGTTAGATTATCGTACAAGCACACATTGTACCATAAATAATACACCTTCCTATTTGATGTTTAGCAGACCAATAAGAATTAGATTTAACAAACTAAAACCAGACAACATAAACACTAAAATTGAAACAAAAATTATTAAGCAGGGTAGGATAGACACATTTAAGATAGGGGAAGAGGTATATGTGAGAGATTTTAGATTATTAAATAAAAAAAGTTTCGTTAAGGCTAAAATTGTAAAAATATTAGGTTTAAGAGTGTACTTGTGTAAAGTAAATGGTACAAACTTAATTTGGAAAAGACATTTAAATCAAATAAATAAAACTCCTCAGATGAATACTGAAAATATTATAAATTCAAATTGTTCAAACCTTGTTAATAAAAATAGACATTATACTTGTGTAAACATTGATAAACAGGATTGTGAACCAGGAACAACCAATGCGGTTGAGAGGGTGATTTCACCTTGTTCTCTAGATTCCACAGCTGTTGGTTGTTCTAGGCCGAAAAGGAATATTAAGATACCAGATAGATTAAACCTATAATTTATATGTTGAGTATAAATTAATCTTGTCGGTGGAGGAGTGTTGTGTATGTGTATACAAGTTGGCAACACTGACCACTTATATATATGTGAGCAACGACAAAAAAATAACAAGCTTCTACACACAGTTACGTTGACATGGTGTCATTATTCATTTCGTTATTTTTCTTATGGCAATGTATTGTATTTTTAAAGAGTTCAATAAAGTAAAGTGTTGAATAAGTAAATTGAGTGTTTAAATACATAACAATTATTACTGAAGTAAAATTTTCTGCATATTATACATGTCTTTACTCATTACAATTCTGTGTTTCTTTATCCAACTTATCACAAAAACAATAACAATAAGCCTACAACAATGTTATGAGTAGTTAGCCCATGACCATATCAATGTAGATGTCATATTAATAATTATTCAACATAAAATTAGAATACTTCAGTAAACTAAATTTAATTTGCTATAAAAAATATGTTCTCTAAAAGGAGTTTTCAAGTATGCTAGCTCTCCGCGGGCCGGACAAAATCTGTCCGCGGGCCGGATGTGGCCCTCGGGCCGTAGTTTGGAGACCCCTGGTTTAGATGAACGACGCTACATTACGGAAGAATAGTTGCCAGTATAATTTTTTTATAGCAGAACTGACTGTTCGTTTCTGCTGGGTTTGTTCAAGTTTTTTTCTCCCAAAACCGAACCGCGGTGTTCGTCCATCACTTTCTACTAACCATTTTCCATAAATGCACTGATTCGATTTCTAGTTTATGTAATGTCGAGTAATGAAATGGTATTAATTGTTGCGTAATGTATCGCATGAGAAATGTAATAGCTGCTCATTTTGATAACTTTTTTTAACTGTTTGAATATATTGTCGTTTTGATTTGGTTTGTTAAAAAAAAATGTTGGTTTTGTTGTACTCAGTTATCATGTGATACATATTGCTGCAAACTTAACAATGTTAAATAAAACATCAAGTATGTCCAATATGCAAATTGTAGGTTTTAAGTTTATTCTAAAAGATTACATTGATTGAAGCAGCCAACTCAACATGCGGTTATGCGAAAGTGAATTAAAACAGGAAGCCAACTGCTTGGTGGAGCTATGAAATGAAAGCGCAAATTAAAGAAAAGACATGCAGATGAAAAATTTATCTTAAAGAAGGAACAATGGAACGATATATCGACTACAAAGAACAGAACAACATAGTGAAGAAAGCTGTTAAGGAAGCAAAGCATAAATCTTGGGAAACCTTTGGAAGAAAAATAGAAGAAGTCTTCCACGCAAACCAAAAACTATTTGATCAAGTACTGAAAAGCATAGAAAACGGAAAGCAACACCAGCGAACAATAACACAAATCAGAAACATCAAGAGATGGAAGGAGTACTTTACAGACCTGCTGAACCAGAATGTGAGATTGGAATTCAATATGTGGCAAAAAGATAGGAGCGAAATATTCGAAGGGGACGATATAGACGAGGAGGATGTAAAGACAAGCAATTAAAATGCTTAAGAAAGGGAAAACGGCGAGCTTTGATCAGATCGTTAACCCAGATCTGTAATAAATGCTGAAAAGGGGGAATGATACCCGGGGACTGGAAAATGGGTGTTATCATCCTAATCTTTAAAATGGGAAAAATACATGACTGTGACAATTATCGAAGCATTACATTATTAAGTATATTGCTTAAGGTGTACGAGAAAATACTCGCAAAAACACTAAAACAAGAAAGTGAACCAACCATGGAACAGTTTCAAAGCGGGATTAGGAAAGGAAGGTCGACATAGGACCACATCGTCACTATTAAACAGTTACAAGAACGTACTCGAGATATGGAAAGAACTATCTCTTGGCTTTTCAAGAATTAGGAAAAGCGTTTGGCAAAGTACCGAGGGAATAAAATGCTAGAAAACTTAAGGCAGAAGGAAAATTCGACCAAACTACAACGAGCAATAGAAAGTATTTATAAAATTAACATTAACATAGTTGGAACAAATAACATGGAAACACAAGAATTCATTATCAACGTGGGACTACGATAGGGAGAAGTATTGAGCCCAATTCTCTTTAACATGATTATAGACGCCATACGTACGTACGGACGTATTATAGAGACAAAAATAAGAATGAAAGCAAAATACATACATAGACACAGAAAGCTATGGGCAGAGTATATATTATACATATACGTATGTACATTCGCAGACGATTTGGTCGTATTGGCACGCAATGAGGCAGAATTGATAACCAACTTGGATATATGGAATGAAACTCTATTAGCTAGATACTTAAAGATCAACCTGAACAAAACCAAGGTCTGGTCACTGCACAAAAAAAATTAAACATAAAAATTGGCAGCCACGAATTAGAGCAAGTAGAAGTATTTAAATACTTAGGAGTTCATATAAATACCACGGAAGACATGAAGGAGAAATATCCCACCGAATAGAGACTGCAGCCAAGTTATACCACCTAATGAGAACTCCTTTATATGGAAAAAAGAAATAACCATAACCATAAGTGCTCAACCCAAACCTAACCTATGGATGCGAAACCTGGGTACTTACCAAACGAATGAAAGCCCGATTGCAAAGTATGGAAATGAAATACCTCAGTGGAGTCCTAGCAGTAACGCAGAGAGATATGATAAGAAAGTCGACAGTAAGAGAGCAGTTGGAAGTGGAACCAGTTGCTACAAAAATTGAAAAGAGCCAGCTGAGATGATATGGGCATCTAGTACGAATGAGCAGCGACAGACCAGTCAACAGAGTATGGGAGCCAAGGATACCAGAAAAGAGGGCAAAAGGGAGACCAAGATATGGAATAAAAATGTGGAGAAGATACCCGAGGAACGTGGCGTAACAAAACTAAGAGCGAAAGAACTTGCAATAGACAAAAAAGAGTAGCGGCAGTTTGTGCACAACAAAACCTAATATGGGCATATGCATATAGAACCTTACACTTATACTAATTTTATATTATACTTTATATACTTATATTAATTTTATATTTATATGATGTTCAGTTGAATTTACAACAAAATAATTTCATTAATATTTATAAAATAATTCAAGCTTTTACCTGAAAATTAAAATAAGAATAATAGCAACAACAATAAGAATAACAATGAACAAAAGCAGCATTTTGAATTTTAAAGTAATTTCTTATATCGATCTCACTCCATTTTAGCCATATATGGAGGGACATATGAAAATATTACGTGAAAAATATTTTAGTTAGAATACCTACTAGTGACACAAAAAACAATGCACAAAAATTTGTTTGAACAGTTTTAACTAACTTTTATATGAACAGAGTTTTATCAAAAGTAAAAATTCATCTATTATACCGAGTTAGACGAACCGTATTGTTGTTTCATTTACATATTAAAAATAAAAATCAAGAAATATCTTAGTCATTCTTGCTTTGTTATATTTTAAATGCCGCCGAGTAAACAATCTAGGATCTTGGACCGATTGGAGGTGAACCTATGCTCTTGACCCTACTACATTCATGTCACTTCATCAATTCCACTCTTGCATTTAGGAGTGATGAATACTTAATCAAAGTAAGGGTGGCCAAATTCCATGAATACTCCGTTTAAAAATACCTTGATGACATAAGCTGCTTCAAAAAGTGACACGCGACACACGTTCTACGAAATAAGGAATGCAAATTAAATAATTTAGTAGATAACTTTTTATATTATATATTATACATATATTATACGTATATATATACATATACATATATATTTGTAAGTGTGTTTGTGTATACATATATGGTTACACAAACACTTATAAATATGTATGTATATGTACATTTTTATACACACACAGCTATACATTTATTTTAAACATATATACAGGTATATATCAAAAATGACGTTTTCGCGGTTATGTGATGACAAATTGATATTTTGGGTTATTTACCCCGTTAATTCAAATCAAGTGTACATATACGAAATAATTCGTATATGCATAAATGATATGAAATGTAATGCATATCTACACCACTAATTGCTGGCATTGCAAATATCAAGGTGTAGACAGCTGTTTCGATCTAACCTAGATCTCGTCAGTACACGAAGGAGATATTTGCAATGTCAGACAAACTTGGATTTCCTCCTATATACTTGATTTGGGTACCAAATGCCTATGAGAGAGACTCCCAGTGGCATCTGTGATCCAAGATCAAGAACGCAAGGAAATGTTAACCCTCAGTAGAACATCTACTATATCGGGCAACTGTAGAAATGCTTTCAATAGGTGACTTTACCTATTTAATAAACTACCTCCCCATAGAGGTTATGTCAAAAATGACGTTTTCGCGGTTATGTGATGACAAATTGATATTTTGGGTTATTTACCGCGTTAATTCAAATCAAGTGTACATATACGAAATAATTCGTATATGCATAAATGATATGAAATGTAATGCCTATCTACACCACTAATTGCTGGTATTGCAAATATCAACGTGTAGACAGCTGTTTCGATCTAACCTAGATCTCCTCAGTACACGAAGGCGATATTTGCAATGTCAGACAAACTTGGATTTCCTCCTATGCCTGCAATAGTGTGTCGGCGGAGCTTAGTGTGAAAACTAATAACGCTGCAGCAATGAGACTTTACGTACGTATGTAGTATGCGACTGTGCATTTTCTAATTTTATTTACAAATATACAGGGTGTTCCAAATTTTCGCAACCACATTCAACTTTTTTATTTTAAATACATTGCTATACTTTCTAGATATTATAATGATAGCCATTCAAATTATCTTTGCAATTATATATGGATATGTGCACTTCAGACTGTTCGTTTTGATTTTATTGATAATATTGTTAAAATCTTGACAGTTGCAGCATCTAACATTTTAAGCTGTAGTCTGTAAATAGGTAGAATGCCTCACGTAACTCTTGTGTCTCTAATTTATGGACTAACACGTTATTTGTTTTGAGGTTGAACAAAGTGAATAAATATACAGGGTGTTAAATATGTCGTGTCTAAGTTATCGATCTTTATTGGTTATTTTCTCGCGTTTTTTAAATCTAACCTATAATATTTTTATAAGTCAGCATATTCCTTGTAAAATCGCCTTTAAAATGGTACCAATAACATAGTACTTATTTCTAGTATTTTCAAAGTTATAACCCTTTACCCGGTATACTTGATTTGGGTACAAAATGCCTATGAGAGCAAGGCCAACTGTATCTGACATCGCTGCGCAATATAAGGCCGTCACATAACTTCGATTTACATTGATGATTTTGATTCTTGAAACCTCAAAATATTTATCAGTATGTGGCGCCATCTAGTAGTAGTAGTAAAGGAAATAATTGCTGAATTTTTATTGATAGGTTAAATAATAAAAAAACGTTGTGTTTTATAGTAAACATTATAATAGGACTTTATGTACTTTAAACATAAATTTTACAATAAGTAATATTAACAATATTAAAATAAACAAACAGAAAACACAAACAAACAAATAGAATTAAAAAAGTACACTGAAACTTAAGTTATTGGGTAGGTAGGCGATTTTTTTATAATTTTAGTATTTTTCTACTTACTGGTTTATTTCGTACGTATGTTCTTTTAATACTATCTGTTTTTTCCAGACAAATATTGTACAGAGTTGGTTTCATCATTAATTCGATAATTACTCTACAAACTTTGTCTTTATGTTCAGTGCAATTAAAAATAGTGTTTTGTATTATATGTGGATGTAAAGTAGTCACTAACTGCTGACAAAGATTTTCTGACTCCAAATATGGTAAGATTTGGGCAACAATATCTGCTAACTCTTTTAAGAGACCTACAAATTTATAGTTCGGATATGTCAGACCACCACGGTCTGGAAGATGAATTAACCGTACCAAAGGTCCAGGAATTTCTGTAGATAGTAGAGGACACAGGCAGTAATCATATTGAATAATTTCATTTAATTTTTTAACAATGTAACCCCCCAGAAAAGCAACAGATGCAGAATAAATAGTGTTTTCAGGAATAACGGTTTTACTTAAATTTCTATTTTTTTCAAATAATGGGAGAGGTAAAATGAATTCAGGATCAATTATGTCGCACAGTATTTGTATTGAATTTTTAGAAGATTTCTTGGATCCTGAAAATGTTGCGGTACTAACATAATTGATGCTTTTATCTGTATTTGATGGTTTAGAAGCTTTCACAATTCCACACCGCAATATTTGTCTTAAAGCATATTCTGCTGCTCTGGCATCAGCAGCATTATTTGCACATCCTTTAAGTCTAACATGTGAAAACATGCTCTCGACAGCATCAGAACTAAATGCTCTTTTTAAGACATAATAAATCCCACATTGCTGTAGAAGAAATTTCACACAAAGGTAGGTACTTCTTGCGGTGAATACTAATTCATGAGCTGTTTCGTTTGTTAAACCTGCCAAATCAACGGACGAAGATTATTTTTGAATATCGGCTATATAATTTGGAAATGTAATATTCAACCAGTGTTGCCGTTCATCTGTAATATCAATGTATGGAGCAACAGAGCTGTCTAGTGCATGCATATAATGAGTTCTACTCCTAACATTTTGAACTTAAAAGAAAGTATACATGGTTTCTAAATATTTGATCGTACCATCTACATCTTGGAACTGCGGATGCTTATTCTCTTGCAAAAACCTTAAAGAACAGCTTACGGCTGGTTAAAATATTTTAATTGCACGTAAAACGTTCATCTTTTCAAAACTGGTGGGAAATAAATGTTTTCTTGTTAAAAATCTTACAGGCTTTACTGGCAAATCTTTTTGAATAACATGAAATTTTTTTAAAAAATCTGATGTAACAAGACCTTCACTTGAATACAGATCTCTCTCCAAAAATAAAGTTCTCGCATTTTTTACAGCATGGCAAAAATCAAAACTTAAGAACAATGGTAGTGGTGCTAAAAAAGGGTGTGGAAGAGAATTATGAAGTGATCCATTACCTAGCATTTTGAAAAGTTTTTCATTTGCTGCAAAATTATCTGTGACAAGTCTCAAAACAATAAACCCGATAGAAAAAAGAAGCTCCAACACATTAAGAGTCAGTTTATGAAAGTTTTCCGATGATAAAGAAGCATGAAAAAAATACCCAGCATGTATTACATAGGGCGTACTTAGTCCATAGACAACATAACAAAGCATTTTGTTTGCTATGTCTGGTTCCTTGCCTACGATATTACTTTGGCAATTACTTAAATCATATATACAATCTTCAGACCTGCTGTAAAACATTTTTTCTTTAATTGCCATGTCATCTATTACTAATGAGCAAACACGTTCGACAGGATTTTTTAGCTGATTAATTTCTGCATTTAATCTATCTTTGATTAAAGAATTAACACCATTGAAAGGACATAGATATCGTGAGATTGCCATTTTACAGTAATTTTTTATAATATCTGTTATAAAAATGGCTTTTTCATCATTAGCTTTACAACCTTCATAAATTGTTTTTAATTCTGTTAACGATTTTGAATTTCTTTCCTTTTCAACTTGTTAGTACTTTAATTCACTTAAGGTTTTATGATATTTTTCAGTTGTCCTGTTCAACTTCAGGTTTAGAACTTTGCAGTGGTACCTCAAATTTTGAACCTCATTTTCAGTGATGGAATCAATTTGAACGAATTTAGAGTTACTACAATCAAAATCGTCTCTGCAACTTGTACATGGAGAAGATACATTGGAAATGCTAGATTCATGGAAGCCCTAAAAATTATTTTATGTACTGATGCATAGTTTACTTGTAGAACGTTAAAATTTACAAACACTGAAGGCAGTGTTCCTTCATTTAATTTAATTTTCTTGCCTGAACTGTTAATATCATTTTCATGAAAATGTTTTATGCAAACAGCACTGTAGTCAGTCAGTTTTGTGATATCTATAATAAAGAATTAAATTAAGTATTCAGTATTTATTGTTTTCTATTATTACATTTTAAATTCTTAATTAACGTTCCAATTACAATTGACTATATATTTAGAAAAGTATTTTAAAATTTAGTTATAAGATTAAGATTATTTGTATATATTTAGGTAAGACAGTAGAACAAAATAAAGTAACATGTATAAAATTGTTTTTCACAACCAAAATTTTAACACATTAATCCACAGATTATTTTATTCTTATAAAATTTAAAAATAAAAAGTGCTTTTTTGATAAGATTACCACAAAATTCTTGAAGAATATTTAACCATAATCCTCGGATATCAGGCTTACTTCGAATTTCGAAAGAAACATTTCTTTCTCCACAAATAATACATTTCCTAAACATTTTTAGAATTTAACCTTAATTTCAAATTGAAATTGCCGTCAAGCTGACGTCCAAAACTCAAATTTAAAATATATATGCCTTCCAAGATTTAAAATAATTTACCAACAGTTTATTATGCTTTGGATAGATAGCGCCACATACTAATAATATTTTGAGGTTATAAGAATCAGAAATATCTATAACGACACACATAACTGCTGCGAAAACCTACGCACTACCACACAGAACTTCTATGGAGAAGTAATTTACCAACAGTCAAAACTTTTCGAGAAGCTACGGTCGAAGAGAGCCAAACTATTGTGCGACCTGACATTTCTAATGCGATGCAGAGACAACGACACAACACCAGTTTTCTGCAAAGTCACATTCCACACAGACACAAGAAGAATCCGAAACATACTACACAGAACAGGCCAATCATTACTACGAGACGCCATCCACAGAACACGTCGTTCGCTAAACACCACGAGCAACGATTTAATGAAAGTACATTTACATCTGAGCAATACACTGCATCCACTACTATGGCAGCAGATTGACATGTTAGCTGCTTTCACAGCTGAAACTGTAGCCGAACAGAAGACAGAAACACAGAAAAAGAAATTCGAACGCCTTCAGAAAAACCGCAAAAGGCACGATAATACCGATGCACACCCACCGAAGGTTATATACAACCTGTCGAACACAGTACTTGACCAAGCAACTACGAACATCTTATCGAAAGGCTTTAATTTCGCTACAACACCCTCACGAATACCCACAGAAAGCATCATCTGCGACCTCGAAACAGCCCTAAACAACCTAGATCCGGAACAAGCTGAAATAATCCGCCAAGAAACATCAAACATACTACGAAAAGCCCAGCCACCTAAAACGAACATCTCACGCGAAGAATCAACAGCACTAAATCGCCTCAGGAATAACCCGGATCTTATTATTCTGCCGGCCGATAAAGGGAATGCAACCGTAATTATGAACACTGCGGATTATAAAGGAAAGATGTCTACACTCCTGCAAGACCCCATATACAAAGCGATCAACACAGACCCTACTACATATCTAGAAAAGACAACACGAAAAAAAATTAAAGCCTCAGCTATAGACATAGAAACACAGAAATCATTAATACGCACGGAAAAATCGTCAAGATGTCCGAAATTATATGGATTGCCAAAAGTACACAAAGAAGGGGTCCCGTTACGTCCGATAGTAAGCTCCGTGGATTCACCGGTACAACAACTAGCCAGATATCTAGCGAAGACATTACAACCACACGCCGAAGCGATACAGTCTTACGTTAAAAACTCAACCCATTTTGTCAATATCATCAAGACAAAGAAGATAGAACCGAGCGACCTGCTAGTAAGTTTCGATGTGGTTTCACTTTTCACACAAGTACCCACGGACGAAGCGATCTCAATTATACAAGAAAAACACAAACCACCCGAACACATCACACATCTCATCAAACACTGCATAGACAACACGTACTTCATATACGATGGACAACGCTATCGACAAATACGGGGTGCGCCGATGGGTTCCCCGCTATCACCGGTTCTGGTCAACTTATTCATGGAGGACATGGAAACAAGAGCACTAAACACCGCCCCATTGAAACCCAGCCTCTGGCTGAGATACGTGGACGACACTTCGTAGTATGGCCACACGGGGAGACAGAACTCAACAACTTTCGGTAGTAGTGGCATACAATGAAATCAATGATTTCATTGTATGCCACTACTACCAAGAAGATTTTCAATTTTTCAATACACTTGTATAATTGGCAAAGAATTGTAATATATTTTATTAATTGCCTGGTTGAAATAAGGCATTACACAGTATTAAGTATTTGCACAGTTGTTTTACACTTGGACATTTTGGATTGACATTTTAAGGTAATACTATATTTTTTATTCAACACATATTAATGCTTTAACATACACCTTCTTTGTTATGCTGCGCTGACGAAACCAAACTAGGTAGAAACATATATGTCTGTAGCTACAAATTACATCTTAACACATACATAATTGCATCGTTGATTGTTTATGTATTTCAATCAAAATTGTACATGTTTAGGTGAACCTAGGCCATTTTGATAGGATTACATGGGTAATATCGATTGTCCTATGCTTATTTGCTTTCATTTACATTTATACATGACTATTTTACATTCTATATTGTTATAATATCAACAGTTCTACTCTTAATTTTTCTTTACATAGTTGCGTCGTTGTTATTTGTATATTTGGATTGACTGAACAGTTTGTGGTAGACCCCAAGCCTTTTGATGGGACTATGTAAGTAATCTCGACTGTCCTATGCTTATTGATTACATTTTCATTTATACATTTTGATTTACATTTTATATTTGTCATTGTTTTCTAATTGACAACCAGTTGTCATATTGTTATTACTTTTAATTCATTGATTTCATTGTATGCCACTTCTACCAAGAAGATTTTCAATTTTTCAATACACTTGTATAATTGTCAAAGAATTGTAATATATTTTATTAACAGCCTGGTTGAAATAAGGCATTACACAGTATTAAGTATTTGCACAGTTGTTTTACACTTGGACATTTTGGATTGACATTTTAATGTAATACTATATTTTTTATTCAACACATATTAATGCTTTAACATACACCTTCTTTGTTATGCTGCACTGACGAAACCAAACTAGGTAGAAACATATATGTCTGTAGCTACAAATTACATCTTAACACATACATAGTTGCATCGTTGATTGTTTATGTATTTCAATCAAAATTGTACATGTTTAGGTGAACCTAGGCCATTTTGATAGGATTACATGGGTAATATCGATTGTCCTATGCTTATTTGCTTTCATTTACATTTATACATGACTATTTTACATTCTATATTGTTATAATATCAACAGTTCTACTCTTAATTTTTCTTTACATAGTTGCGTCGTTGTTATTTGTATATTTGGATTGACTGAACAGTTTGTGGTAGACCTCAAGCCTTTTGATGTGACTATATAAACTATATAAGTAATCTCGACTGTCCTATGCTTATTGATTCATTGATTTCATTGTATGCCACTACTACCAAGAAGATTTTCAATTTTTCAATACACTTGTATAATTGGCAAAGAATTGTAATATATTTTATATATATATATATATATATATATATATATGAAAGAATAAGAAATTATCGCGGATACATAAAATATCAGAAAAAGAAAAATATTGGGTATAATCCGCTGTAGAGCAACCGTAAACACGTGTTTCTGACTAATTGGTCGTCATCAGTACGGTGTAGCCAAGGAATAAGGTGGGATAACCTTGGAGATGTAAGCTAAACGGAAGACCATCAGGTGACAGACCACCATTTGCAGCTTCAGCTAGAAGATCCTCGGTTTTGAGGACAACAACTAACGTCGCCACGAGGAAGACAATGTCAACCTGCGTGCCATCCGAGACCCAGGAAATGTAAATGAAAGAATAAGAAATTATCGCGGATACATAAAATATCAGAAAAAGAAAAATATTGGGTATAATCCGCTGTAGAGCAACCGTAAACACGTGTTTCTGACTAATTGGTCGTCATCAGTACGGTGTAGCCAAGGAATAAGGTGGGATAACCTTGGAGATGTAAGCTAAACGGAAGACCATCAGGTGACAGACCACCATTTGCAGCTTCAGCTAGAAGATCCTCGGTTTTGAGGACAACAACTAACGTCGCCACGAGGAAGACAATGTCAACCTGCGTGCCATCAGAGACCCAGGAAATGTAAATGAAAGAATAAGAAATTATCGCGGATACATAAAATATCAGAAAAAGAAAAATATTGGGTATAATCCGCTGTAGAGCAACCGTAAACACGTGTTTCTGACTAATTGGTCGTCATCAGTACGGTGTAGCCAAGGAATAAGGTGGCACGCAGGTTGACATTGTCTTCCTCGTGGCGACGTTAGTTGTTGTCCTCAAAACCGAGGATCTTCTAGCTGAAGCTGCAAATGGTGGTCTGTCACCTGATGGTCTTCCGTTTAGCTTACATCTCCAAGGTTATCCCACCTTATTCCTTGGCTACACCGTACTGATGACGACCAATTAGTCAGAAACACGTGTTTACGGTTGCTCTACAGCGGATTATACCCAATATTTTTCTTTTTCTGATATTTTATGTATCCGCGATAATTTCTTATTCTTTCATTTACATTTCCTGGGTCTCGGATGGCACGCAGGTTGACATTGTCTTCCTCGTGGCGACGTTAGTTGTTGTCCTCAAAACCGAGGATCTTCTAGCTGAAGCTGCAAATGGTGGTCTGTCACCTGATGGTCTTCCGTTTAGCTTACATCTCCAAGGTTATCCCACCTTATTCCTTGGCTACACCGTACTGATGATGACCAATTAATCAGAAACACGTGTTTACGGTTGCTCTACAGCGGATTATACCCAATATTTTTCTTTTTCTGATATTTTATGTATCCGCGATAATTTCTTATTCTTTCATTTACATTTCCTGGGTCTCGGATGGCACGCAGGTTGACATTGTCTTCCTCGTGGCGACGTTAGTTGTTGTCCTCAAAACCGAGGATCTTCTAGCTGAAGCTGCAAATGGTGGTCTGTCACCTGATGGTCTTCCGTTTAGCTTACATCTCCAAGGTTATCCCACCCTATTCCTTGGCTACACCGTACTGATGACGACCAATTAGTCAGAAACACGTGTTTACGGTTGCTCTACAGCGGATTATACCCAATATTTTTCTTTTTCTGATATATATATATATATATATATATATATATACGAGGTTTGTCCGGAAAATACATATAAAAGTTGAATAATAACTTTATTTTACAGTTTGCAGTCACCGCCTGGTGGAACACTGCTGTAGCCAATCCCATCAACGCTCAGTTCGAGTCAGAGCGCTCTGCGTGCAAGTAGGAGTGTGCGGCTGCTTGTTGAAAGTTACCCTTTTTCACCTGCCGTCGGCATGGAGCTCTCTCTGATTGAGGAACAGCGCATCAACATCAAGTTTCTTGCAAAGCTAGGCAAGAATGGCCGTGAGATTTTTGATTGTTTGAAACAAGTTTACGGAGACAATTCTCTGAAGGAACCAACCGTGAACAAGTGATTAAAAAGGTTCCGGGAAGGCCGAGAAGAAGTGAAAGATGACCCTCGCCCAGGACGCCCGTCGACATCGAGTTCTGATGAAAATGTTGAACGAATTCGGGCTTGTGTTCTTAAAGACCGTAGATTGACAGTCAGAATGATTGCTGAGGAGCTGTCAATCCCCAAAACAATCGTTCACGAAATTCTGACACAAAAACTTGAAATGAAGAAATTGTGTGCGAAAATCGTACCGAAGCTCTTGACGCCAGAACAGAAAGCAAAGAGGGTCGAGTGCTGTGAGGATTGGTTGGAAGCAGAGGAAAGAGGGGACTTTCTCAACCGAGTCATCACTGGAGACGAGACCTTGTTTTACGAATTCGATGTGGAGCTCAAATCTCAAAGCAAGGAATGGAAGCTAGCAGGAGAACCGAGAACAAAAAAGTCGTGAAAATCAAGGTCCAATGTGAAGACAATGTTGATTGTTTTCTTTGATTCTAGGGGCATTGTTCACAAGGAATTTGTCCCTCCCGGCCAGAGAGTGAACGGAATTTTTTACGTTGAAGTTTTGACACGTCTCAGAGCTCGTGTGGCCCGAGTTCGACCGGATTTGGCACAAGGGGGCAGGTGGATCCCTCATCACGACAATGCGCCCGCTCACACGTCGCTCGTTGTGCGTGACTTTTTGCCCCGAAGCTCAATCACCGTGACAGACCACCCGCCTTATTCACCCGATTTAGCCCCTTGTGACTTCTTCTTGTTCCCGAAATGCAAAATGGTGCTTCGGGGGCGGCACTTGGGAGATGTGGAAGCCATCAAGGCAGAAACGACACGGCAACTGAACAGCATCACAACTGAAGACTTTCAGCAATGTTATCAACAGTGGAAACGGCGTTGGCAGAAGTGTATCTCGTCACTCAGGGCGAGTACTTTGAAGGAGACCATATTGTAATACCTAAATAATTGTAAAATAAAGTTATTATTCAACTTTTATACGTATTTTCCGGACAAACCTCGTATATACAGGGTGGTTGGTTTTTCATTGTCCAGCCTATATCAGCTTTATTATCAAACATTCAAAAAAATGTTAAAGGAAAATCTTTTTCATCTCGAAATGGTCTATCATACTGCATCATTAGTAATCTTTCATAGCCTACTAATTTTTAGCAGCGATAATCAACTTTAATTTTTTAAATGGAACACCCTGTATATTTTTGCGGGATATGATTCTAAATACATTTCTCTTTATAAAGATGTATAACAAGTAGGTAGCTGCCTTTAAATTATGCCTAATAATGGGGAAAACGAAATTATAGTTCGTTTCGTAAAAATCTTACATTTTGCCGAGAAGGGTAAGAAATTAAACCTTCTAGAGGCCCTAGAAACATTCAAATCCTCCCGCAATTCAGATATTATATTACTTAACGATCAGACTGATTTGTATAACACCTCTGTTTACCTGTTGTACTTAGGTTATTTCATTTTACCATTTTACTGTAGTCAAATTTCTATTTTCTGGTTTTCCCTATAATTAACTAATAGTTATTACAATGTATTGTATATTATTCCTTCTCTCCCCCGTACTTTATAATTACCGCCTAACACCAAATTTGTAGCATACATTTTGTGTGTCATTTGTAGTACAGTGTTCGTTAATGGCCATGTTGGTCGAAACCGCGGTCACACATTTGGATTAATATAGTGATATAACAAAGTATAAGTGTTTTGTTATTTTGAAATTGTAGTAGTCGACTGTGATATTCTGTTGTTTATACCTGTAAATATTTGACATAGGTCAGTTAGAAGTGTTTAATAGAGACAAAGGTATTGCGGTTCTTATTTAACTAAGAAACCGTTAGTGCTTTGTATAAGAAAAATGAACATGGGCTTCACAAACAGTGAAAAAGTTGATATGCTGTGCTGTTTTCACAGATCAAACAACAATAAACGTCAGGATGCTATCTTGTATCAAAATTTATATCCTCACAGAAGACAACCTCACGTAAATACTTTTCAAAATTTAGAAAATTCTCTGCGGTTAACTGGAACCTTTTCAAGGCGTATAAATAATATTCGAAATGGACGAGGAAACAACCACGGTAATGAAGTTGTTATTTTAGCTTACTTTAGAGCAAATCCAAGAACTTCTACAAGAGAAGCAGCGTTTGATTTGAATATCCAAGACACGAAATTATGAATGTTTTAAAATTGCACAAACTAAAGCCTTTTAAATTAAAATTAGTCCAAACATTACATGCTAATGATCCCAACAACAGAATAATATTTTGTGAATGGCTCGTGAATGTGGGAAGACATTATTTAAATAATATCATTTGGACAGGCGAATTTAATTTTCACAGAAATGGAATTTTTAATAAAAAGAATACACATTACTGGGACGATGTAAACCTTCGCGTAATTGTTTAAGCTCGTGCGCAAGTGCGATTTTCAATTAATGTATGGGTAGGGATAGTCGGCAATGAAATTTTGGCGCCTTATTTTTAAGATGGAACATTGACTCAGAACCGATATTTATTATTTTTACAAAATGAATTTCAAGACTACATAGACAATCTCCCATTAGCTTTAAAACGAAACTTATGGTTCCAACATGACGGCGCCCCACCTCATAATGGAGCTGCAGTAACAAATTATCTACAAAATGAATTTGGTCAAAACTGGATCGGCAACCGAGGACCAATTTTGTGGCCTGTCAGATCGCCTGATTTATCAATTCTTGATTTTTTTGTATGGGGTTTTTTGAAAAACCAAGTTTATAATACTCCTTCTCAAAATCGTCAGGAACTGAAGAATAAAATTACCACAGCTTGCTTGCTAATTACATCTGCAATGCTGCAAAACGCCAGGAGGAACATAATTACGCGAGGCGACAAATGTTTAGAATGTAATGGTGGACAATTTCAACAATTATTATAAAGACACATTAAGAAACTAAACTTGGAGTCTGTGGCTTGAAACTACACAAAAACACTAAAACACCTTACCACACTAAAGCACAAAAATGGCTAAATACGTATTTCAACAACTAAGTTGTCATCATCAGTAGCACTGATCAAAAATCGCGCTGTCTACACACCGTAGCGTACAGAGCAACACTGAATTGTTGAGTGTTGCTCTGTACGCTACGGTGTGTAGACAGCGCGATTTTTGATCAGTGCTACTGATGATGACAACTTAGTTGTTGAAATACGTATTTAGCCATTTTTGTGCTTTAGTGTGGTAAGGTGTTTTAGTGTTTTTGTGTATAAGACACATTACTTATTATTTAGTATTTAATTTTTTTTTATTTATAATAGAAATAGCAAATTTTAGTTTTCCATACTTTTTCTTATTATTTCGTTTCCGTAGATAATTACCACACATATGCCAACTTGTGACGTATCATAATAAACAGAATTTAATGAGGATTCATTTTTATAGAAAATATACAGGGTGTTCCATTTAAGAAATTAAAGTTGATTATCGCTGCTAAAAATCAGTAGGCTATGAAAGATTGCTAATGATGCAAAATGATAGACCATTTCGAGATAAAAAACATTTTCCTCTAACATTTTTTTGAATTTTTGATAATAAAGCTGATATAGGCTGGACAATGAAAAACCAACCAGCCTGTATATATATATATACAGTGTGTATAAGCCAAATGGAATAAATTCATTATTTCGGTTACTGTATATATTTATAAAAAATCCCGAAACATGTCATATTTAATTTATAAATTAACATTCTTCAACGTGAAAATGCGATCCCTACCTTCAACCCCCTTCGAATGACAGGTACAGCCCCCATTTTTTTAAATGGGAAATATAGGCTTGTGATATATCGTTGTAAAGGTCTCTTTATACAATATACTTAAAAAATAAAAAAAATATTCATAATAAGAAAGTGAGTAAAAACCATACCAATATGCTTTTTAGATGGTATCCATTAAAAATACTTTAAAAAGTTTCCGTGGCAACATTAGTTTGTTTAAAACGCCTTAGTAAATAGTTTTGTATTTAAAAGTTGTCATTTAAATTGACAGTTTGATAATTTTAGTTTGAATTTCGTAAAATACAATTCTGGGAAATGGTTAGATTAACGGAAATGCATAAAATAACAGTCATACAAATGATTGGTTACGGAGATAGAACCCGAACACAACAAGAAGTAACCCGCCTATTTCATGAGAAATTTCCTGATTTACCGCCTATATCTCAAGGAACAATAAGTAAGATAGAGAAGCAGTTTCGAGAGTTTGGTCATGTAAGGCAGATAAAAAAACCAGCTGCCAATGCAGTGAGTGATGAAATCAAAGAATATGTGATGCTTGAGTTTATGGAAAACCCACATACATCGAGTAGACATGCATCCACAACATTAAATGTTAGCCATACATCGATAGTAAACATATTAAAAGAAAATAAAATGCATCCCTATAAAATGATATCTACTCAGGAGCTTATGGAAGACGATTTTGATAGAAGAACTTATTTTTGTGAGCTAATGATGGACATGCTGGATAACAATATTATCAATTTAGAAGACGTTATGTTTTCTGGTGAGTGCACTTTTTCTCTTAGCGGTCATGCTAATCGGCAAAATTGCCGCTACTGGTCTACGGAAAATCCTCACTGGATGAGGGAAGAACACACACAATACCCAGTAAAAGTTAATGTTTGGGCAGGTATTGTTGGAAACCATATCATTGGTCCCTTTTTCATTGAGGGCAATTTGAATGGCGATCGTTATTTGGCACTACTTCAAAATGATGTCATTCCAACTTTGGCAAATTTATATCCTGATCCAGGAAACCCTCAAGTTCCAATGAATACGATATGGTGTCAGCAGGATGGAGCACCACCACATTACCAATGTCCGGCAGTACCTCGATGCAATATTTCCCAATCGGTGGATAGGAAGGCGAGGATCGATAGAATGGCCAGCGCGATCACCTGATCTGACCTTACTTGATTTTTTTTATGGGGATATTTGAAGAGCATTATGTACAAAACTAAACCTTTGGATTTAAATGACTTAAGAGAACGAATAACGCTTGCGATTAGGTCGATCACGTCTGATATGTTAAATAATGTCAGAATACAGTTTTATTTAAGATTAGAATGTTGCCAAGACGTTCATGGTGAACATTTTGAACATCTACTTCATTGACATTCATATTTTTTTTGGCGTTTTAAATTTTTCTTTACATTTTGCATTAAATTTTATTTTTTGAGTATATTGTAGCGAATTTTGATAACAACATGATTTTATTTTATTCTATCTTAATTGTTGCAACAAACATGAAAATTATAACATTTTTGAATAGAGAATAAAGAGACCTTTACAACGATATATCACAAGCCTATATTTCCCATTTAAAAAAATGGGGGTTGTACCTGTCATTCGAAGGGGGTTGAAGGTAGGGATCGCATTTTCACGTTGAAGAATGTTAATTTATAAATTAAATATGACATGTTTCGGGATTTTTTATAAATATATACAGTAACCGAAATAATGAATTTATTCCATTTGGCTTATACACACTGTATATATATATTCAACCGACGTAACCAGGCGCGCTATATTCATGCTATATATATTGAACTGGTGTTGATTATGTGACAACACCAGTCAAATACCCACAAACACATACAGTCACCCCTTAAAACCCCTTGAATACAGGCAACTAAATATACATCGGCAATGCTTAAAATTAGACCCTTGTATAAAAGTATAGGTAAAAAAATTCCCGGAAAATTAATGCAGATTTTGCTAACAAATCTAGTAAATTCTGAGAAACCCATCAAATTTTAAATATTAGAAAGAAATTCACCCCCAAATTTAGAAAACCAAACCAATGACTACTCTTTTCAGGAACCCCAACTGAAACCCCCGTATTAAATACTAAATATTAGAGTTAAATACCTGATTAGTTTAAAATACACATTAGTCTTAGTTTTATACTTATATTTAGCAAATTTCCACAATACAACAATAATTAGTTAAGTGTTATATAGGCAAAGTAAAAATATAAAATGAATCTGACAGCCATTACAAATGGCCAATTTTAAATTACAAATTTCAACATTTATCATCACACTACGAGCATATAAATGAGTACCAATTTATAGTGTGATTTCTCAAGAGTAAAATGTCACAAAAGGTTACAGGTTCAAAGTTAAAGCAAGGTTGATAGTATCGAAAGCATCATCCCAAACTTTGGCAAATGTATAGGACATACATGACAAATTTTTATCTAAAAATGCATAGTTTAAAAATAAAATAAATTAATGGTGAACATAAAAAACATATAAACCGTAAACTAGTTTACAAGTTACAAGCATGGTAACAAACAATAAAACTGTTAGATGCGCACATTTAAGTTAAGCATCATTTTAATTTTCAAATTTCGATGCGCCATATTGTCAGAAGCATAATTAATTTCAAATATTTCATGCACATAATTAAAGTAATTATAAATAAACTCTAGCAGTTACAAAGTCTATCAAGACGCATTTACGTTGAAATATTTTTCAATGTCATATTTACAAGTTGAGTCCAGATATTTAAATAAGCATTTTGAATAATTTGACAGTTGTCAACATAGGTAAAAGAAAAGTTTTAAAATATTAATTACAAGCTATTTAGATAATTTAAAAAAGGTGGTAAAAGATTAAGAAAAGGTCATAGTTCATGTTATAACAGTAATTCGTAAATAAATTAAAAGACCATTTAGTTATTACACTACAAAAACTAATCACACTAATTTTTTGTATAAAGAAAGATTTTAAAAAGGATTAAAAGATGAAAAAATATTAAATGTATTTATAAGTTTAATTTGTAAAGGTAAAGTTCTACTAAAAAGGCATTTTAAGCCAAAATTCTGATATTTTAATTTATTTTATTAGCGTCCATGACGTCATCGAACATATGACAGTCGAAATGCTAAATTTGCCCTTTAATTTTTAAAAAATGTGTTTTTCTAAGAGAAAACGAATTAAAGTAATTTTATTGTACCGATTGAAAGACGATTTAATTTAACTAAGATAAAACATGATTCCACTAATATTCAAAAATAAACTTGCCTGTAAAAAGACTTTGTAAAATGCTACTATTTGGATTTCCATGGTTACGACGTCCACAACAGAAGATTGATATAAAAAGGCACATCCGACGAGAAGCGAGATTCACTTTTATTCCATTTTTGATTCGAATAAGATTCACATTCATATTCGATTCAGATTCATATTGATATTCGCATTCGATTTCAATTTTCATTAGTGATTGACGCATTAATATTCATTATCGATTCATATCGATATCCAGTCGCCGTCAAAGTTGTGATACATTCAATTAAGCCATAAATTGTCTGCTGAGTCATTTCCACGTGCGAGTTAGAAGGTCACCAATTGAAGACGTTCGAGCTAGACATCAGTAGGGTGAGACGAATCAATCTCAAGCTGCAACATAACCAGAAACATTGGAGATATTACTGACCCGCCTTAAACTTTACCGAACGAGGTCAAGGACATACCGTACGCCGACTTACCAGATAACTGTGAGGCCCACGTAGAACTAGGACACGAGCAGTAACGACGGGAAAATCACACCCCTTTGGACGAAATACCTGTCCTTAAACAATACAAGGAATTAGTACACAGAAGGTACCAAGTCTGTTTATTAGTATATGCACCTTTTTCTTGACACAAATTTGGGTCAAATCTAAATCTATGTCACATTTGTGCAACGTCTTTTAATTCGATCATTTCTATAAATTAATTAAATTCAAATCTTGAAATATAGCTAATGTAAAACTTGGAAAATCAATTTAAAATTTCAAACAATATAATGCTTATTTAAATATCAGAATATACTTACATTTAAATTTTATCCTATCTCATTGTTATGCAATCCATTTTAATAGTTTGTACATAAGGGTCAAACTCATATACTTTGCCTTGATTTCAATATTTCAAATTAGTAGAACTGTTGCCTAAATAACTGCTGTTCATGTACACAACAAAAGTGTATTGATTAATATCAAAATTTTATAGACATTGTTGATTGTCATCCTGTTTATGGGATCTGTTTATCTATTTCTCGAAATCTTTCATTGTTGTATTGTTGTAGAAATTCATTGATATGTTTTAAATAAATTCAGATCTGTTGTTTTCATGTATAAAGTGTTTGTTTTCATCACTGTTAAAACCCATTCTTCATTTATAAGAGGTACACATATTCTGTTTGGAGCTCCAGCATTAGAGCTGTTACTCCAAGTAGGCCTTACAGGTTAGATTCTTCAAGATCGTCACACGACAACTGGAAAGTATGGTATCCCGGACTAAGGTAAATCAAATCTCGAACCTCCTTAACGCCCTGTAGATAACACAATTAGAGTCACTTAGATATCACCCACCTAGATAAACACATAACTTTTAAATTTCGTTTTGGTCACTTCAACATTTATACGTACTCGATAGTTATAGCGACTTCGCGCGTAATTCAGTGTTTGTTCCACCTCTTGGATAAAGTCTATCCCGATCTTGCGCAGTCATACGTTGAATGCCGCGAAATTTTTGAATTATTAATAACGTTGTATTTATCTACTAGGATAATTTTTGAGATACTAAATGATACATAAACTAAATATATAATTTATCTCCGTTTTTATAGAATGCAACCCCCTTTAGCTAGCCGGCCAAGTTATAATTGAAAAGTAATTAAATAATCAATTAGGGACATTAGCCAGTCAACGTCAGACTAAGTAAATAGTTCAGTATATTATTGTGTTTAGCAGTTTTTTTAGGATAAAGTAAATAAAGCGCTCTAAGTCTCATTAGCTCTCCATTCACTATTACATCTTGGCCACGCAAATTAGGGCATTGTAAGGGTAACTAAACTCCCTATTACAATATATATATATATATATATATATATATATATATATATATTTTCTATTCTTTGTTGCCGTATTTATATATTATTTAAACTCTTGATGAGCACAGGGCATTTTCGGCATTAAATAAACATACATTAGTTTATAATGTTTGATTTATTTTTTAACGTTTCGACCTTTCTTTTGGTCTTCATCAGAAATGATAATAGGTAAGAAACAATTTTTCTGAAACAACATACACCATGTACATACAAAATGCGATAACACAAAAATAATTTGATATAGGTATACAAAAAATATAAGAATCATATTAAAAAATGAGAAAACTTACTTTTTGATCGCATTTCAGTGTTACATAAAGAATATAATACAAAGTCGAGAAACATTTTAGAGATGATTGAAATACACAAAAATCAAAACTCAGTTAATGACAGAGGAGAAATCTCAAATTTATCAACAGTATACCGACAATTATTATAATTACAAAACCCATTAATATTAACATGCATACATTCATATAAATACATTTTATCCGTTTTTGTTGTTGTTTTTGGCCGTTTCCATGTCAAACTAAACCAGCATTATAGACATTTCATTGACATTTTAGATCTTAATCGTTTGACGTTACGTATTTTAAATTTTAAAACCCTTTTAATGTATTTATTTGTTGTACATGTTTTATAAAAGTTATTAGGACACTGTTGTTACATATTTTGGAGTAAGTTTTCTCATTTTTTAATATGATTCTTATATTTTTTGTATACCTATATCAAATTATTTTTGTGTTATCGCATTTTGTATGTACATGGTGTATGTTGTTTCAGAAAAATTGTTTCTTACCTATTATCATTTCTGATGAAGACCAAAAGAAAGGTCGAAACGTTAAAAAATAAATCAAACATTATAAACTAATGTATGTTTATTTAATGCCGAAAATGCCCAATGCTCATCAAGAGTTTAAATAATATATAAATACGGCAACAAAGAATAGAAAATATAAAATCCATGGGTGAAAAAATGGATCACAGAAGAACCACTTTCAAGGATGTGTTGAATATATACGGACAAGATTATCATACAAAAACTAAGCTACTTTTTAATTTAAAAACAAAATTAGTTAATGCAAAGAATAGAAAAGTTTTTTTAACAAAATGTAAAACACATTATCTCACTCCCACATTTTTAAACTTCAATATGTCCCACATTCTTTTTACTGATGTTATTGTAAGGGAAAACTTTTCCAAAAAGGTAAGCAGTTTTAAATTATCAATTATTAATTTATTATTGACTGATACAGTTAAAGTAATTAAAAAATTGACCACTGATATTAGAAAACTTGAAATTTGTTTGGCTGATAAGTTAAAGACCGAGCCATTAAGATCATTTTATAATTCACAATGTGAAAAACTAAACAAATTATTTCAAAAAACAAAAACTAAACAACAAAAAAAGGTAGATAATCTCCACAAAATTCAAAATGTAAAGGATAACAAGGTTACTGTTGATAATTCCTGGGTAAAAAACCTGTCAAATACAAAAATACCAGAAAATATTCTTAATGTTTTAAGTGTTGGACCAAATTTTATGATTCAGCCAAACCATAAACATATTCCTACGTGTAACATCATTGCAAATATTGAATCTTCAATTGAACACCTAAAAGATAAAGAAAAAGCAGATGTAAGATCAAAGGTTAGTAATGTCATTCTTAACTTTAAACAAACAAATATTTTAAAAAACAAGTCAATTAAAAACAAATCTCTTATTGAAATCAAAAATATTAATGCAACAAAACAATTCATTAAAAAAAATCCTCAAATCACCATTTTAAAACCAGATAAAAGTAATACTACTGTAATTATGAACACAGCTGAATATGATCAAAAGATGTGCGAATTATTGAACGATAAAACAACATATAAAGAAATAAAATCAGACCCTACTAATATCATCCAAAAAAAGAACAATCAACTAATAAAGTCTTGGGAAGATAAAAACCTTATTTCCAAAACATTAGCTAACAACCTAAAAATACACAATGCTCAATGCCCCAAAATTTATGGCCTCCCAAAGCTACACAAACAAAATGTACCTCTGAGACCAATTGTTTCATGTATCCAGAGCCCGTTGTATAAGTTATCAAAGTTTTTAGCAAATATTCTTACCCATGTTATCAACCAAAACGAATATTATATTAAGAATTCCTTTGATTTCAAAAACTTTATTAACACAATCAAACTAAAAAATAATGAAAAACTCATTTCTTTAGACGTAAAATCGCTATATACAAATATTCCATTAGATCTAGCCAAAAACATCATTAATAAAAAATGGAATAAGATAAAAAATTTTACAGATTTACCACTAAATGAATTTTTAAATGCTATTGAGTTAACATTATCGACTACGTATTTCTCATATAAAAATAAATTTTACCAACAAAATTATGGCTGTGCTATGGGAGCACCAATTTCAAGCATCATTGCACAATTGGTCCTTGAGGACTTGGAAGAAAGTACTATCCCCTTATTGATGACTCCGCCACCATTTTTTAAACGATACGTAGATGGCTGTATTACAGCAGTACCGTTACAACAAATACAATACATTTTAGATTATTTCAACAATTACCACCCAAGATTGCAATTTACAGTGGAAATCGAAAATAATAATAAATTAAACTTTTTAGACACTACATTGATCCGTGAGGGTGAGGTTATTAAAACAAAATGGTTTGTAAAGGAAACAGCATCGTGTAGGTATCTCAATTTTTATTCGGCTCAACCAATTAATTTTAAAAAAAATGTTGTTGCAAACCTTATTAGTAGAGCCATCAAGCTTACAAATCCTGAATACAGAAAAGAAGTGTTAAACCATGCTAAAATATCTTTAGCACGTAATAATTATCCAACAAACTTTGTAAACAAAATAATAAAACAACAACTTTATAAAATATATAACAGTACCACAAATAATAATAACAACCAAAAACAAAACGAAACTAAATATGTTCCTTTACCTTACATAAATCATCTTTCTCAGAAACTTGGTAAAATATTAGCTTCACATAATATCAAAGTCGCACACACTAATTATAACAATTTACAGCATCTTTACACAAAATTAAAAGACAAAATTCCATTAAAAAAACAAACACATGTTGTTTATAAGATTCCTTGTAAAGACTGCGAAGGTATCTATATTGGCCAGACCAAACAATATCTTGATGAAAGAGTCAAAGCACATAAATATGCAAAAAATAGCACGGCGTTAAAGAAACACTCTAACCAGTTCTCACATACATTTGATTTTGATCGCATTTCAGTGTTACATAAAGAATATAATACAAAGTCGAGAAACATTTTAGAGATGATTGAAATACACAAAAATCAAAACTCAGTTAATGACAGAGGAGAAATCTCAAATTTATCAACAGTATACCGACAATTATTATAATTACAAAACCCATTAATATTAACATGCATACATTCATATAAATACATTTTATCCGTTTTTGTTGTTGTTTTTGGCCGTTTCCATGTCAAACTAAACCAGCATTATAGACATTTCATTGACATTTTAGATCTTAATCGTTTGACGTTACGTATTTTAAATTTTAAAACCCTTTTAATGTATTTATTTGTTGTACATGTTTTATAAAAGTTATTAGGACACTGTTGTTACATATTTTGGAGTAAGTTTTCTCATTTTTTAATATGATTCTTATATTTTTTGTATACCTATATCAAATTATTTTTGTGTTATCGCATTTTGTATGTACATGGTGTATGTTGTTTCAGAAAAATTGTTTCTTACCTATTATCATTTCTGATGAAGACCAAAAGAAAGGTCGAAACGTTAAAAAATAAATCAAACATTATAAACTAATGTATGTTTATTTAATGCCGAAAATGCCCAATGCTCATCAAGAGTTTAAATAATATATATATATATATATATATATATATAAAAGAACAGCCGTATCCTTCAAAATTTTCTATTAATAGTACGCTGTCGTCGGTCTTAGGATAATTATAACAAAATAAAACTGACAATTACATGTGCAACGTTTCGTCTATTCAATTAATAAACTTCTTCATAGCTAAAACATAGAATAAAAATACATATAATTCTGCCTACAAATTCTCTTAAGTTATCATTTACCTCTGTAATTTCTTTCTTATTGTTAAATACATAATACTATCAACAATTACATGGCATCAACAAACAATTTTGCTATTCACACGTGTGTGCGTCAACTACGAAGTGTCTAATGGGTTAGACACACCTGTGTATTTTATACTTTTTAAAAAACACATCAAACACCAACAAAACCACAACGTTCTTTTTATAGTGATAGGTACAGTACTGAATGTATACGTATATACATATATATATATATATATATATATATATATATATATATATATAGCGGCAGCCAAAACATGTAAAATGTACAAAAATTAAAAAACTAATACAAACTTAAGATGACTGGAAGAATACAATTACTATCTTATTATCCCTGCATATATGTTCAATATTTAAATATTAAACGAATAAAACACTTGGTTATATTGTTTCACTTAATGACAGATTTATTGCACTCTGACACGTGTTTCGACCTCTCGGTCATTAACGAAGAGTTTACAGACTTAAACTAAACTAAGAAAGTTACCAATACCTATTTATATGTGTGGGCTAGTGTCTTAAGTACAGTGTCAATAATGGGGGTGTTTATGAAGTCCAGTTGTGTGTTTGTGACATGTTTATTTGCTGTTGTAGCTTTTTTAATTTCTAGAATTTCTAATAAATCTAATTTCCTTCCTTTATAACTATTATGTAATAATGTATAATTATTGGTATCAAATACATGTACAAGGTCTATGCAATGTTCAGCAAAGCCTGTATTTTTATTATTGTTTAAAATTGACTTTTTGTGTTCATTAATGCGATCTTGTACGGGTCTGCCTGTTTGGCCAATGTAGATTGCGTCACAATCACTGCAACCTACCTCATAAACACCTGATTTGTCACACAATTTTGCTTTTTCTTTGTTATTAACTAAGATTTTTCCTAAATTTACTTTGTTCACTTGGATAATATTTAAACCTAACTTTTTTAATTCGTTAGAAACTCTGCTGCTAAGACCTGGAATATAGTTAAGAGAATGATACTGCTTGTTGTTTGTATGTTGAGTTTGTTCAATGTAAAAATTTTTTATAAGAATCTTTTTCTGTTTCTTTTCAATCATTCTGTCAATGAGTTGTGTGCTATAACCATTATTTAATGCTATAGTTTTTAAAATATCTTTTTCTTTTTTGTAGTTGTCAGTATTTAAAGGAAAGTTGAGTAATCTATGGATTAAACTGTGGAAAGCTGCCATTTTTATATTCCAAGATTGGTTTGAATTAGCGGGAATGATAGTATCTGTGGTAGTTGTTTTCCTAAATATATCAAATTCTAATCTTTGTTCAATTCTAGTGATTTTTATGTCTAAAAAGTTAAGAGTTTTTTCTACCTCTTTTTCTATTGTAAATTGGATATTAGTGTTGATTGAATTTAAATGACTGAAAAATTGATCTAATTGTCTGTCTGTGCCTGACCAGATACATAATATGTCATCTACATATCTAGCCCAAAAGGAAATGAGTTTTAAGAAAGGGTTGTTACTATTTTTTATGTATCTATCTTCAAAATCTGTCATATATATTTCGGCAAGTAATGGGCTTAACGGACTACCCATGGGTAGACCACTAGTTTGTTTATAAAATTTATTGCAAAATTTGAAATAATTTTGGTTGAAACAAGTGTTAATAGATTTTTGTAATATGTTTTGTTGTTCTGGGATCAGCTGAGACTTCTGTATCTGTTTAAATAAAATTGCTTTTAATTCATCGGTAGGTACAGAAGTAAAAAGACTATTAATATCGAAGGAGACTAATTTCATGTTACTGGTTATTACAACATTTTTTAATTTATCTAATAGTTGGAAAGAATTTTTGATTGCGTTGGGGGCTGTGAAATTTATTATTTCTGGTAAATGTGTATTTAATGATTTACATAATTTATATGCCGGGGCGTTGACGTAAGATACTACTGGACGCATAGGTTTTCCTTCTTTGTGTAATTTAGGTAGTCCGTAAAGTATGGGTGGATGAGGGTTCATTGATTTTAAATGAGTGTTAGGAAACATGCTTTTAAATTCTTTTTCGGTTTGAATGATTTGTTTTTGAAAGGTTCTTGTGGGGTCGGCTTTGAGTTCTACGAAATTCTGGGTGTTAATTAGGTCATGCATTTTCTTGTTATAACTGTCATTCGACAAAATCGTTATAGTATTACCTTTATCTGCTTTACATAGAATTAAATCGTTATCTGAAATTTTATTTTTTATCTGGTTAACAAGTTTAATTTCTTTTGAATTAGTTTTTTTAATATGGATGTTCTCACTAAAAATTCTTGCAATATTATATTTTGTTAAATTGTCACGGTCTTTCGTAATAAGTTCCGTATTAGCCGCTAGAGTTTCCAAGTCATTATTGTTAAAAGAGCCAGGAGAGTATTTTAAACCCTTTTCTAATAGTGTAAGTTCATCTTTATTAAAAACTGTATCTGTTAGATTGACTACCCTCTCAAAAAAGTTAAATTTACTTTGTACTATATGTGTGTTATCTGAGACAAATTTGTGTGACTTACATTTGATATCTGACAATTTCTTAAGATGAATAATATGTTGCTTGTGTACTTCATTGTTAACATCTTCTCTGATTTGGCGATCCAAGATTTCAAATTCCATATAATGTAGGCAGTGGAGTAGTTCCGTGTGTATAAGTTTTAGATGTAGGCTCAATATTTGTAATGCTGAATCGTCTTTGATATTAATAGCATTTTCAGACTTATATATGTATATATGTTTTAAACTGTAGACATTGTTATTTGCATTTGTATACTTATATATAATCCAGATATTTATACCGACAATTGTCATACCATATTGGTGTCAAGACAAATAAATGAATTTGTATTTGTATTGTATTGTAAAAAAATATTCCAAATCCAACTTTAAATACTTTTGTATTCTTGATAAATGTATATAGATGCATAATTTACGACATATTTGCAAAAAATCGTTACTCGGTAAGAGTAAAAGTGTCAGTTCCGGTCCGAATTTTGATTTTTTTATACAAAAGGTATTGAAAATTAAGTTCTAAATACTTATATACTCGTAACGTACCTACCTGTCTAAAAAGCATGACATGCAAAATATTTGCAAAAAAACTGATTTTCGATAAGAGTATAAGACCTACGACCGGTAGGAATTTCGAAATACTTTTTTAATAAAATTGTTCACAATTTCAATTTTAAGTACATATGAAAATTTTCGTCGTCACAATACTTCCTTATACTACGTATAAGAAAGTAAAAATCGATATAAAGTGTGCACTAAATTTTGAAATGTACCTACCATTATTGTCTCCAGGGATAAAATATTTCAAAAGATTGATATATATTTTTCTATCCTACTTTTTTTTTTATAAATCCGATAGTAATAACACCTATTGTTTTATTACATACCTGTTGAATTTGCCGATGTTAGACGTCCTCTTGCGTTTAGCTGACAAACGTAGTCTACCTTTTTTACCTTTCCGGGGGTCCATGATGTCAATTTTATTTCTTATGCACAATACTCACAACACACTGAAACTTCAAGAAATAAAAGTTTGGTTTTAACTAAACTGTTGACAATTTTTAGTTTTAACACACCTTTACCGCCACACCAAAAATCACAATTCTAAATACTCGCCGGTTAACAGCGAAAATCTAATAAACATCCCAGATAGCCGAACATGAAAAGAAAACGATAAATTATTACCTGAGTCCCTCCCTAGATATTGGTGTAAGTAACACAAACTGATTCATATCACTGGAGTGGGTGTTAATACCCCGGGCGCCGCCGTGGGCAGCATTTTCTAGCGATAGAAAAACCTCAGATATTTCGCTGTAAGCCTTCATAATTGTGTACAGATTAACGAAGAAGAAATTTTTAATTGCCGAAACAATGACTTTTTCGCTTATAAAAAACATCTATCTATGTCCGTCTTGTGGCAGATTTAATTTATTTTGTCAGTAAATACACGTTTTGAACCTTCCTATTCTCTCTACTTTTGCTGATTTTAAATATCTAATAAACAAATAATAAGGGCAATTTCAAAAAAACATTACACGAGAGACATAAATTCATCAATTCTCTATTGAATGAAGTTTGTTCCATTTTTCTGTCTTATTTATTTTTCAAGAAATTAGTAATTTTCTGGACCGCACGCGCTGTCTACAGATCGACAAAACAGGGCAATTCCCCTCTTAACAATATTATTTAATTAGTTGACAAGACAATATATTTCTAATTGGGGGATGTTGTAGGTAAAGCTTCAAGGAAGTTCCCCAACTTGTTGAATTTTGAAGTAAGTCCCCCTTTTTAACCACAAATTTTGGTAAAAGCAAGGTGATTTTCATGAACTTTACGATTTTATTACAAAAGAATGTGTGCAAACGTGTTTCTTTCCAGCAGCAAAAGCTTACCTCTCTGCCATTATGCTGCAGGCTGTTTATCATATTATATATATTACTATTGTATATTTACGTAGCTAAGTTTAAACATATTTCTATTATTATTTCCACTCTGCTTTTACTTTATTTTGCTTTGTATTACTAATTGTATAATGACCTGTTACATACACCTCGAAGTGTCTACGTAATGAAGTGTATTATTATTATTATTATTATTATTATTATTATTATTAATTAATTTGAAAAACAAATAAGTTAGGGAACTTATGTATTCATCACAGATGCACTATAAAAAATGTCAAGGGTGTACATCAATTGGTATTGCCGTAGTTTTGTTAGGAAAACTGTTGAAAATAGATCGAAATTCGGCCGGGTAGTATCGCCTTGTCTATTAACACAATCATGAAAGACATATATAAAAGTAAATGCAAGAAATAGGAGAATATGAAAAACATATTCATTTTATTTGAAAGATAAAAGTAGATGAGGAACAATAAAGCAATTCATTCTCAACTGGTTTTTTTATGTTACTGTGTGGATATATTTATAAAACAATCAATTTAGTACACTCACATAGCAAGATTTATATGTAATAAAATAGTTCAGGAAACAGAATATTGTATGAGAGCGTTTAATATGGATGTTATAAGTACATATATAAATTTTCCATACATGCCATTGTATGGAAAATTTACTATGTTTAGATATGTGATATATATAATTGCCGCAAAAAGCTTTGTCAGATACTAAGGGCTGGTTTTTCCAACTTCGATGAAAATGCCGGTTATCCTAATCATTGATTATAACACCGATTAGTACACATTTGCGTTTTCCCAACGCCGCGCCGGATAGTGCTAATCCATTGATTAACAACGTCGTTAGTCGGCAAAATTTTAACCGCTGCTTTGAGTACCTTATGAAATGAAACACACGCGCATAACTGAGATTTGAATTTTTGTTATTATTGACAGCTGTTATGTTTTCATATGCATTTGTTTTACTGTATAAAAGTATTTTTTGGTATTATATGTAGTACTAATTTAAACCATTCTACATTTATCATGGTATTATAGTCGGCTGTTTTTCTATCTTAGAAGAGGTTTGTTTTTAAAAAAAAAAACTGCATATCATCTGCCGCATAGTATTTTTGACAAGTTCAGCTAATTCTTTTAGTTTAAAATGCCTGCCCAGTTGTTCTTTAGGAAGCCTTAGTTCGCCCGTTTCTTTAATTTTGCGATATACTACAGTTGATTTTACTAACCCTATAATACATTCTTTATATATTGTCATTGGAAATAATACCTTTATCTTATTGACTGATTTAGGGCAAATCAATGCAATTACTCTTGTTCATATTTTTGTAGATGGTGGTATATATTTTGTACACATTTAAAACTGTTTTTTTGTCGTCTTAAGTGCACCAATTTGGTTGGTGAATCTAAGGATTTTCTTGGATCACACTAATATTCCTGCCGTAGTTTGTATTTAACAACACACTAAAATATAATAAACCAAAGATAAAATGTAAGATAATGTCACAGGTTGGTTGTATTGTTATAAAATATGGCGAATATAGCATGCTTATATAACGACAGTTTTGTTTATATTACGAATTGAATATTTGTAAATCTTAATCAGTAAATTTAATTAATATACACCTATTTATACGATATATATATTTACAATATAAATAGTTAGGCGTTCCACTAATAAGTAATAAAAATGTTATCATTCCAAATATTTTAGTTTGTTGTACCCTTCCATATTAAAGAAACGCATGCCTTCTAAATGTTTATTTTAGGTTTTCAACCGATTTAATGACAAAGACATTTCAGATTGTATGGGCAATTAATTTTGTTTTCATTTTATACCGTCACAATAAAAATTGGCGTGTCAGGGGCATCGCCCATTAACAGTGTTTATATTTCTTTCCTTCACAAGTATGACAAGTAATGATCGTGCACATTAAGGGCAGATTGCTTTTAAATTTAAATACCCTAAAACATCGTTAAACCTATATAAAAGATTATTCATGTGTTCGAACTTGTTGACGGATTTGTCCTGTGGATTTTTTATAGTGTGTTGCGACATGTATTGTGCGAACTAGACGAAAACCACGCTCCGCACATTTGATACAAAATTATCTCTCAAAATAAATATGTTGAATAGTTCCTCAAGCTGAGTAAAGTATTTCTTATGATAATTTTGTTTATTCTTTGCACGTGCGCTACCACCTGCTCTTGCTTAGATTTAGGTATTAAGTTACATATTAAAATTCTGGAAGTAAAAATGTCAGTCTATTTCATATTTTTATAACCCTGAAAGAAATTTATGAGTTTCCGATGCAAAACGCAAGAGATATGATTATTGAGCTTGAACTTTGTGAAACTATACATATATTTTAAAATTATATTTCCTATGTATATGTATGCAATAGAATCCACCTCGAAAAAAATTATACAAACCCCTAAATGTTTGTCCTTATAGTCGGATTTCGCTTTAAACCGAAACAATAGATAGAATAACAGAATAATATGTACCAATGTATACAAGAAAATTAACGTTCTAATGTTATAAAAGGCTTCAATAGGAACATTTTATAAATAATACATAATATTAAGTTTGAATAAAATATTATAGATTGAATAAGGATTGTTTAAAAGAAATATATATGTAGTGGTAATATATATTTTGTGGCTATGTCAAGTTGCCCCCCCCCCCCCATGTTACAATTTATATACTATAAAATGGGTGTCAATTGTGCTCCAATTGTGCTCAATTGTACCGATATTAGTTTCATTTGTGCTCCTCAGTTTTTCGAGATTTTTAAAAAAATCGAAGGGGGGGGCTAACTTGACGATTGCCCCCCCCCCCCGCCAAAATTCGAATTTCTACCCAAAACTCGGTGCCTTTGCAAAGCACTCCAATTGTGCTCAATTGTGCCGTATAGCGTTTTTCCATCAACCACTAAGTTTCGAAGTTATACTTAAAAAAAAATCCGAAATTGACAAAACTCTACTGTCGCCCCACGTTTATTATAAATTACATAGTATAATAAAATGTGTGTCAATTGTGCTCCATTTGTGCTCAATTGTGCCGTTATTAGTTTCATATGAGCTCTTCTGTTTTCAGAGATTTTTAAAAAAATCGAAGGGGGGGCTAACTTGACGATTGGCCCCCCAGCCAAATCTGGAATGTCTTTCCAAAACTCGGTGCCTTTGCAAAGCACTCCAATTGTGCCGTATAGCGTTTTCCCGTCAACCACTCAGTTTCGAAGTTATACTTAAAAAAACATCCGAAATTAACAAAAGTCTACTGTCCCCCCACGTTTATTAAAATTTACATAGTATAATAAAATGTGTGTCAATTGTGCTCCATTTGTGCTCAATTGTGCCGTTATTAGTTTCATATGAGCTCTTCTGTTTTCAGAGATTTTTAAAAAAATCGAAGGGGGGCTAACTTGACGATTGCCCCCCCAGCCAAATCTTGAATGTCTTTCCAAAACTCGGTGCCTTTGCAAAGCACTCCAATTGTGCTCAATTGTGCCGTATAGCGTTTTCCCGTCAACCACTCAGTTTCGAAGTTATACTTAAAAAAAATTCCGAAATTGACAAAAGTCTAGTGTCGCCCCACGTTTATTATAATTTACATAGTATGAAGTGTGTGTCAATTGTGCTCCATTTGTGCTCAATTGTGCCGTTATTAGTTTCATTTGAGCTCTTCTGTTTTCAGAGATTTTATAAAAATCGAAGAGGGGGCTAACTTGACGATTGCCCCCCCCCCCCCGCCAAATCTTGAATTTCTTTCCAAAACTCGGTGCCTTTGCAAAGCACTCCAATTGTGCTCAATTGTGCCGTATAGCGTTTTCCTGTCAACTACTCAGTTTCGAAGTTATACTTAAAAAAACATCCGAAATTGACAAAACTCTACTGTCACCCCACGTTTATTAAAATTTACATAGTATAATAAAATGTGTGTCAATTGTGCTCCATTTTTACTCAATTGTGCCGTTATTAGTTTCATTTGAGCTCTTCTGTTTTCAGAGATTTTTAAAAAAATCGAAGGGGGGCTAACTTGACGATTGGCCCCCCAGCCAAATCTTGAATTTCTTTCCAAAACTCGGTGCCTTTGCAAAGCACTCCAATTGTGCTCAATTGTGCCGTATAGCGTTTTCCCGTCAACCACTCAGTTTCGAAGTTATTCTTAAAAAAAATTTCCGAAATTGACAAAAGTCTAGTGTCGCCCCACGTTTATTATAATTTACATAGTATGAAGTGTGTGTCAATTGTGCTCCATTTGTGCTCAATTGTGCCGTTATTAGTTTCATTTGAGCTCTTCTGTTTTCAGAGATTTTTAAAAAAATCGAAGGGGGGGCTAACTTGACGATTCGCCCTCCCCGCCAAATCTTGAATTTCTTTCCAAAACTCGGTGCCTTTGCAAATCACTCCAATTGTGCTCAATTGTGCCGTATAGCGTTTTCCTGTCAACCACTCAGTTTCGAAGTTATACTTAAAAAAACATCCGAAATTGACAAAACTCTACTGTCACCCTACGTTTATTAAAATTTACATAGTATAATAAAATGTGTGTCAATTGTGCTCCATTTGTGCTCAATTGTGCCGTTATTAGTTTCATTTGAGCTCTTCTGTTTTCAGAGATTTTTAAAAAAATCGAAAGGGGGCTAACTTGACGATTGGCCCCCAGCCAAATCTTGAATTTCTTTCCAAAACTCGGTGCCTTTGCAAAGCACTCCAATTGTGCTCAATTGTGCCGTATAGCGTTTTCCCGTCAACCACTCAGTTTCGAAGTTATACTTAAAAAAAATGTCCGAAATTGACAAAAGTCTACTGTCGCCCCACATTTATTATAATTTACATAGTATGAAGTGTGTGTCAATTGTGCTCCATTTGTGCTCAATTGTGCCGTTATTAGTTTCATTTGAGCTCTTCTGTTTTCAGAGATTTTTAAAAAAATCGAAGTGGGCTAATTTGACGATTGCCCCCCCCCCGCCAAATCTTGAATTTCTTTCCAAAACTCGACGCTTACGGTATATGCGTTGCACATCTCACGTTCCCCGACTACCTGACTCCCTGGCCCTTTCCTTTCTTCACCAAAAATCCCTGTGTTACGTCATCCGCAAAATGGTTATCTTTGCGTTTTCTTTAATTATCGACTTTCTTTTCTCTCTATACAAAATGTACGTGTAACCAAATATATTGCTAACAGATGTTGTGTGTGAAATTAGGGAAACTGTATTACTGACTGAATATATTTAACAATGGTGATGAGTTTAGGTCCACTTTATCGTTTAATAAATTGTCTGAATGTTTATATCATATATTTGTGGTAAATGGAAAATTGTACTTGGTTATTGACTCTTTTTAACGTAAGATCTAAGAAGTTGATACTGTTATTCACTTCTTTTTCTAATGTAAACGTAATATGGGAATTAATAGAATTAAGAAACTCAAAGAAATTATTCAATTGTCTGTTTGTACCTGTGTATCCTACCAAAATGTCGTCAACGTATCTGAACCAAAACAATACGTTCTTAGTTAATGTACTATTTTCAAAAATTTTTCTTTCTAAATTGTCCATAAAAATTTCTGCTAATAGTGGTGACAAAGGATTTCCCATAATTAAACCACTATTGCACTTATAAAATTTATTCTCAAATGAAAAATAATTCTGTTCTAAGCAAACAGATAATAATTGTAAAACCTCATTTTTTATTTGAATGTTAGTTTTGTTACGTTCTAACATCCTTTTAATTAATTCAGCTGCTTCAGTAGGTGGGACACTCGGGAAAAGGTTTTTTACATCGAATGAAATTAATTTAGTGTTATCAGGTAACTGAATATCTTTCATGTTATTAATTAATTGAAAACTATTTCTGATACTATATTTAGGCTTGCATTTCGTATGCTTAATTATAATATCTATCAAACATTTTGAAACTTTAACTGCTGGTGCTGTAACATATGAAACAACTGGTCTAATCGGATAATTTTCTTTATGCAATTTGATTAAAGAATATAGTTTCGGTGGTTGTGGATTCATTACTTTTAATTTCTGTGTTTCATAATAATTACTGATATTAAATAGGCTAGGTGAATTACTAATCGTCTTAATGATTTGTTTTTGAAAGGCTATTGTCGGGACTTTTTGGATTACGATATATTTTTCTGGATCTAGAAATTGATTAGTTTTTGATATATAATCTACTTTATTTAATGCTATCACTGTCTTCCCCTAAATCTGCGCGTGTGAAAATTAAATTATTATCTTTTGCTTTATTCTTAATATTCTTAGCTATTTGACTATCATTGTTAACCGTCGTGGTTCGATTTAAATGTTTAATAATATTGCTTGCTTGATATTTAGTATTCAGGTTGTTACTTTCCTTTAATGCTAACTCAGTTTCTACTGCTAATAGTTCTAAATCTTTCGTTCTAATTTCTGTTTTTATGTTGTAATTAAAACCTTTGCTTAATACATCAATTTCTTTTTCATTGAACTCGGTGTTGCTGAGATTGCTAAATCTATTTCGTCATGATTTTTTTAAAAATCTCTGAAAACTGAGGAGCACAAATGAAACTAATATCGGCACAATTGAGGACAAATGGAGCACAATTGACAGACATTTTATACTATGTAAATTATAATAAACGTGGGACAGTAGACTTTTGTCAATTTCGGAATTTTTTTTAAGTATAACTGCGAAACTGAGTGGTTGCCGGAAAAACGCTATGCGGCACAATTGAGTACAATTGCAGTGCTTTGCAAAAGCACCGAGTTTTTGACAGAAATTCAAATTTTGGAGGGGGAGCTAATCGTCATGATTTTTTTAAAAATCTCTGAAAACTGAGGAGCACAAATGAAACTAATATCGGCACAATTGAGCACAAATGGAGCACAATTGACACACATTTCATACTATGTAAATTATAATAAACGTGGGGCGACAGTAGACTTTTGTCAATTTCGGACATTTTTTTTTAAGTATAACTTCGAAACTGAGTGGTTGGCGGAAAAACGCTATACGGCACAATTGAGCACAATTGGAGTGCTTTGCAAAGGCACCGAGTTTTGGAAAGAAATTCAAAATTTGGCTGGGGGGCCAATCGTAAAGTTAGACCACTTCGATTTTTTTAAAAATCTCTGAAAACAGGAGAGCTCAAATGAAACTAATAACGGCACAATTGAGCACAAATGGAGCACAATTGACACACATTTTATTATACTATGTAAATTTTAATAAACGTGGGGTGACATTAGACTTTTGTCAATTTCGGATGTTTTTTAAGTATAATTTCGAAACTGAGTGGTTGACAGGAAAACGCTATACGGCACAATTGAGCACAATTGGAGTGCTTTGCAAAGGCACCGAGTTTTGGAAAGAAATTCAAGATTTGGCGCGGGGGGGGGGGCAATCGTCAAATTAGCCCCTCCTTCGATTTTTTTAAAAATCTCTGAAAACAGAAGAGCTCAAATGAAACTAATAACGGCACAATTGAGCACAAATGGAGCACAATTGACACACATTTTATTATACTATGTAAATTTTAATAAACGTGGGGTGACAATAGACTTTTGTCAATTTCGGATGTTTTTTTTAAGTGTAACTTCGAAACTGAGTGGTTGACGCGAAAACGCTATACGGCACAATTGAGCACAATAAATTGGAGTGCTTTGCAAAGGCACCGAGTTTTGGAAAGAAATTCAAAATTTGGCTGGGGGGCCAATCGTAAAGTTAGACCACTTCGATTTTTTTAAAAATCTCTGAAAACAGAAGAGCTCAAATGAAACTAATAACGGCACAATTGAGCACAAATGGAGCACAATTGACACACATTTTATTATACTATGTAAGTTTTAATAAACGTGGGGCGACAGTAGACTTTTGTCAATTTCGGATGTTTTTTTAAGTATAACTTCGAAACTGAGTGGTTGACGGGAAAACGCTATACGGCACAATTGAGCACAATTGGAGTGCTTTGCAAAGGCACCGAGTTTTGGAAAGAAATTCAAGATTTGGCGGGGGGGCCAATCGTCAAGTTAGCCCCCCCTTCGATTTTTTTAAAAATCTCTGAAAACAGAAGAGCTCAAATGAAACTAATAACGGCACAATTGAGCACAAATGGAGCACAATTGACACACATTTTATTATACCATGTAAATTTTAATAAACGTGGGGCGACAGTAGACTTTTGTCAATTTCGGATGTTTTTTTAAGTATAACTTCGAAACTGAGTGGTTGATGGAAAAACGCTATACGGCACAATTGAGCATAATTGGAGTGCTTTGCAAAGGCACCGAGTTTTGGGTAGAAATTCGAATTTTGGGGGGGGGGGCAATCGTCAAGTTAGCCCCCCCTTCGATTTTTTTAAAAGTCTCGAAAAACTGAGGAGCACAAATGAAACTAATATCGGCACAATTGAGCACAATTGGAGCACAATTGACACCCATTTTATAGTATATAAATTGTAACATGGGGGGGCCAACTTGACATAGCCATATTTTGTGCTATACTACCTAAGCCATGCACGTCTAGCTTGATTTAATCCGGCCCGCGTAACTGTTTTTAAATCTTATGATCCTGGCCTTTGGAAACCTAAAAAGATATTTAATTTTGCATTGATTATTATATTGTATTTTTTACAAACATATAAACGGAATAATTTTTATTTGGATATACTTGAAATGGAAGTTCCCCTATAATGAAGTATAGTTTTTACATCGCCGATGATATCAAATAAGTGAGTCTCATGTCTATTCCTATATTTCCTATTTCCTTTCTCTATTACACAATCGAATTGGAACTATGCAGTTAGAACATAGATGCAGAAGATTTAAGTGTATTCCACTGCATTCTACACTTCGTGTGTAAAATCAATCAAATTTACGCATCTAATGAACATCGTAGTTTCTTTTATAAATTTTGTTAAGAGTTCTAAGCCACCGGCAATTCAATGAATTTCTGAAAAATGTTCAATTTGATTATGAAGATCTTTTTTTTCCCCAGGCCTGTCTGACTGTCTCCAGTTTGCACCGCAGCCAATAAGGCTTATTGTGCTCAACCTGTGTTATCTATGTTATCCACTTCAGCAATGTTGTGTCCTGTACGAGTCTATACAGGTCCTTTACTGGATATCTCTTGAGCATCTCTGGATCTACATTCGGTTGCCCAAAGATGTGTTGCCTCCTGTGATCCAGTGCCTCACAGTTTACCAAGATATACCCGACTGTTTTTGGTTCCTTATTGCAGAGTCTACAACTAAGGTCTCCATCATACAGCCCTATCCTGTTGAGATGCACTTTAACAGGTGCATGACCAGTATAAAGACCCGTTGTTGTTCGCAGCCGTTCCCTGCTCATGTGTAGTAATTCTGCGGCTCTTTTGTTGCATGGTTGGCCAATAAATTCCTTTCCATGATTTTGTCCTGGAATTGTTGCCCAGTGATGCTTGTGTTTTTCATAAACCCAGTCTTCGGGGTCACACTTTTGGGTACCCCCAGAGCCGGTTCTGTGCCTATGAATCTTGCTTCTGATCCTCTCCTAGCGAGTTCATCAGCTTTTTCATTGCCCTCAATCCCTTTATGCCCTGGCACCCAGATCAGCTTCACCTTATTCCGGATTGCCAGCAGTTTGAGTTCTTCGAGGCGTTCCCAGACCAGTCTTGACGACACCTCTTGGCTTAATATCGCCTTTAGTGCCGCTTGACTGTCAGATAATATAAGAATAGCACATTGGAGTATGGCATACACCTCTGTCTAAAACACAGATGCATACACCCCCCCCCCCGCAGTGCATAGTATTTGCTCTGGCTGGTAGAGTAGATTCCTGCTCCAGTGCCAGCTGCGGTCTTCGACCCATCTGTGTACCAGGTCTGATCCCGCCTGCTGATACCTGGCATACCATTCTCTCATTCGAGTATTTCTGGAATGTTTACTTCGAATGGTCTGTTTAGGCCATATTGCTTTACCATGTGGTCCGTTCTCATCTTTAAAACATCTCCATCAACAAGGTCTACAATTGCCATGTGTCGCGCCGTTTTATTAGTTTTGGCGTTTTTCAGCTGTAGCCTAAAGGCCCCATCCTGGCCTCCCCCTGTGTCACAAGGTGAAGAGGCGGGAAACCCAAGAGGGCCTCCATGGCTGCATTTTGAGTCCGCATTGATCCGGTTGAAGATCTTACATTTTATTGTGAAGTGCTTTGACTTAGTAAAGAAAAGATGCTGAAATGATTTTATGATTTGAAATTGATTTCTATGTTATAAGCCCGAGATCAACTAGTTCATGAACTTTATGGACACATTAACGCATCCCAAAATAAGTTATGGCTCTAGAAAAATCATTTAAGGACAGGAAGTACCTGCCATTTTTCTATTCTTGCAAATCACAAAAAATATAGTATCTTCAAAACATTTGCTAACGAATTAAAATCTATAATGGAAGAAATTTAATGTCTAATGAACTAAAAAAAAATTAATTGAAGAGGGACACACTTGTTGAAACTCCATGACAAATAATAGTAAAAATAAAACACTGATTTTAAAGTTTCAAAATTTTAATTATAGTAAACCACTACAACGTTGTTAAGCGCATTACTAGCGGAAATTTTCATAAATCATTTCGAAAAAACTATTAGCTCTCACCCCCTATTCAAAAATTGCATTTACTGGTATAGGTATGTACATAGATGATATATTGGTATGTTTTAAAGGTACGGATAGACAATTACATATGTTTTTTGATTATATTAATAATGTACATCCTAATATAAAATTCACACTAGAAACAGAGACTAACGGTTCTGTTAATTTCCTAGACCTTACTATTTCACAAAATATAAATAAAAAACATGAATTTGCAATTTATCACAAACCTACACATACTGATACAACTATACATTCTTCTTCCTTACACCCTTTAAAACACACATTAGCTGCTTATGAATCAATGATACATAGACTAGTGAATACGCCACTTAATAAAACTAACTTTAATACAGAATTAGATAGAATATCCACTATTGCTATAAATAATGGCTATACTAAAGATATAATCAATAATATCCTTCGAAACAAACAAATAGCACATACCTGTTCTTTAATTTACCCTAAAATTTCTAGTAAAAGCCAGTATATTACTCTACCCTTACGTATATTGGTAAATCTTCAGACAAAATTACCAAATTAATTAAAAAAGCCACTAATGTTAAAATAGCTTACAAAACTAATAATACTTTAGAATATTTTTTAAAAAAACAATAAGGATAAAACAGATAAAAAATCAAACTCTAGAATATATAATTTAACTTGTGATTGTTAATGTCTTATATTGGCCAAACTGGAAGGTCCTTTGCCCAGAGAGTGTCAGACATAATAGAAGTTCCCGGGATAAAAAAGCTGATTCTTCATTTGCGAACCATTGTTTAGAATATAAACATACCTTTAATAATAATTTTAAAATACTTCATATCCAAGATAAGAGTAAAAAACTTGACCTCCTAGAATTATTGGAAATTTCTAGAATTACAAAATTAGGGTTAGCGTTAAATAATCAAACCAACCTATGGCACTCCCCACTTTTGTCCTTAAATTTGTAATGATTGTAGTTAGAAGAAAGTAATTGTACCAAAACGAAGTAATTGAATGCAATGGTGAAGTTATCATGTTTTATGATATACATACATTTTAGGATTTGATTAGATATTCAGTCCAATCGGTAGACCATACACAGTTTTCTACAAGTTTGTTAAAACTTCTATCTTTGGTAATATCCATGAGATTGCACGTAAATTTGTAAAGAATACAACAAAGTGTCGATAAATCGATTTGAAACAATTTCATCCGTATAATCTTCAAAATTCCGGACGTTATTTTACTATTTTTAGAAGTCAGTCTTGTTTCTCTACTTCTCCCTAATATTAAAATAAAAATAGTATTATTAGATATATGAGGTATTACTTAGTCAAATATAAGCATTTGGTTGTAAGAAAAGTTTACTCCAACTTAATAAGATTGATGCAGCCTAAACAACACGTTAGGAGTAATTTTCTTAAATTATTTGCTCTTACGTATCAACAGTTTAAAATACGTATCACTCCGGAAAGAACCTACAGGAATAATAACAAAGAATTTAATTTAGGTAAAGCAATAATTACATAGTTTTACTTCGTTCTTTTTAAGTAGGATAAGCAGGAAACATCAAAGTTGGGTGTTCCATTTAATAAAAATCAAATTTCTGTACCTAAAAGGTCCGTTCTTCAATTATATTTTACTATGCTCAGTATAAAATTATAATTAATAGTGTCTTAGCATAAATAAGTAAATATGTGTGGATTTATTACAGGATATCAACAACTACGTGATACAGCGCACCTTACAGTTTTCAAAAAATGTAAAATCTGTAAAAAACCTATATTATGATTTCTTCTTTATCTAATCAATTTAAAGTACAAATAATATATCGTGCATTCCAATACAAGGAAACAAAGATCATGATAACTTCCTGTACATGTACAGGATGAGTAATTATTAGATGCTTTTTTGATTGCTCTCTGTCTTAAATAAGAGAAAAAAACAATTACTGAAAGATTCATGTTACTTGGGGTGCATATTTTAAAAATATTTTTTTATATACTTTGTGTGACATACTTCCGGTTTCACCGGAAATGCATTAAACTTATTTTGTCTGATGAAACACCTTAGTGCTTCTGTACTATTTTAAATTACCTATTCAAGTGCTGTTCTTTTCAAAATTGACCCAAAAGTTTTGAATTAGTAATTACATTAATTTTGGTGGTGCGTATAGCAAAGAAAATCCTTTATCATTTAGTATAAGTTGGACTGAATAATACCTCGCTCTTTCTAAGCTTACTTCCCGACATTTTCGCATACCAAAAATTATTTTTTTTAATGGAACACCAGGTATTTTATATGGCAATTTGTTCATCTTTTTATTTTATTTCATTTTTGTTAACACGTTACCTATCATTTGTAATTTCTGAAATAGTCATTACTGAAACAATCACTGGTAAAATAAAGAACTACGAGCGCTGTTGCTCTATGCACCTAAATATTTGTCTAACCAATGAGGGCCGGATCCAGGCCCAACTACCTCAGTCAACTGTCAAACAGAGTCAGTAAACATCTACGAGGAAAGAATAGAACAGGAGAGATAATAAACTGGTGGGGGAATAGGTATTATTTAGACGGAGTTACCACTTTAAGGCAGGTCAGTTATGGCAATATTGACCAATCATAATTTATAAAATGAGTATTTTGAATAACTTGTCATATATCTGACATGTTTGATTATGTGTTCAGTGGTGTAACATACATAATATTCTATGCATTGATGCGGCCATATGGAGTTACCATTTTGGACAAATATTATTTTTAAGGAGACTCTCTCCTGTTCTATTCTTTCCTCGTAGGTAAACATTTATGTCAAATTTATAAAACCATCGCTATTAGTTTTGTCTAACCAATGGAGGGCCGGATTGAGGCCCAACTACCTCAGTCAACTGTCAAACAGAATCAGTAAACATTTATGTCAAATTGATAAAACCATCGTTATTAGTTATCATCAAAAAGAATTATTCTCATGAAGACTTAATAGATTTAAGTTTTGAGTGAATTTCGAAACTCTTTGCTAGCATCTAGACTTTATGCACAGTGATACCCTGGCATACAAAACCAGAGAAATGCCTTTGAAAGTATAAAGTAACGGTTCCAGAGGACTGGAAGTATTAAATGAAAAAAATGAGCGGACAAAACCAATAACTGGTGAGGACAATTAATTTATGGTACCTACTTGCGAGTATAGTCGAAGACACCCATACTAGAACCAGAAAATTTAGTCGTCAGTTAGACGTAAGTCACACTTGAATACCTATCCAGAATGATTAGGAAACATAAAATTCATCCAACATTAACACAGTTAGATGAAAGAGAGTTTCAGCATCTCTTACATTTTTGTCAGTAGGCTTGGCTTTCTCAAGACACATAAAACTCTCAGTTTATCAGACGCGTAAATCTTCAGTATCGCTTGTGATTAAATGTGTGTGGAAGAGTAGTGGATAGTTACGTAATTGGACCTTATTTCCTTGATGAAGATATTAACTTTCTTTTGTTATCTGTTATTCCTTAAAGCCTAATTAAATAATACAAATATGTTTATACTAATCGTTGTGTTTCTCATATTTTATAAAATGACAACTAGAAGTCAGTTAAATAAATTCTCGACTGAGGAAAAATTAAGTCAGAAATCTTCCAATAATAGTTACATTACTGTAAAAAATTGTGAAAAGGAAGAAAACGAGGAATGCAACAATTGAAAGCTTGACAATGCACGAAAAACGGAAAACTCTTATACATTCGGAAACCGAAACCGACTTGGTTCAGGTATGTAATTCGGAAACTCAAACTAATATATTAAATAATAATAAAGAGATTGCAATAATGAATAGCAATAAGAATTATAACAACTTGGAAGATCTTATTGAAAAAGAGGGAGCTGAGTCAAACGGAGACCGAAATGTGCTTATATTCAGCGACAGTCATGGGCGGTCATGGAGTAGTTTTGTTGGACATAGAGTTTGGAAGACACAGTTATCTCTGCAATAGTTAAACCAAATGCTAAAGTGGATAACATAGTACAGAGTTTAGAGACAGAAATTAGAAACTTTAATAAAAAAGATTTTGTCGTCATGCTTGGAGGCACAAATGACATAACAGACTGTTACGACAGTACAAATATATCAAGGCTAACAAATAAATTGTTACCTGCCCTCTGCCTTATTCTACGTAAACTTAAACAATAATTGACCTGGCAGAAGGTGGCACAAATGGCGCTGTCGGTAACTAAAATAAAATCATCCAGTCGGCAAACAAGGATGAGCCCGTTTGTCTGAGGTAAATAACTGTAACTCCGCACAATAAAGTTTATGAAAGTTTCGGAAAGTTTATGTGCGACGTTTTCAATGTACCTTACCTTACTTCCCTAGTGTGAGGTGATTAATATGGAGAGGGGCTTTGCCTCTAACTCATCGATTTGTGTATGCCGTGAGTCGTTCAGAATACTGAAGATGCATGAAACATAGGCGCCAGCTTTGATTAGGAAAATTTAAACCCCCGCCCAAAATATCACTTGTCCCGAAAGTAAGAACAATTTTGAGTACTCTAAGTCGTAAGACATTTAAACTACAAAATTCAAATAATAACAATTTTAATAAGATGGTCAAATCGTTGTTGACTACACATGAACCCAGTAAGAAAATAGATAATGGCTTAAATATTAGTGACAAATCGTTGTCTCGGCAGTTTGCCAAGTGTTTAAAAGAAATATAATAAGAATAATCGCTAGGCTTAGTTAAATATTAATACGTTGACACAAGTGTTTCAAAAGTTACACAGAGAAACAGTTAATATGTGGCAGGGGTCCTTCTAGGTCACCCTGTATATGATGAGAGTTAAAAATTAAATTAATTGAACAAATGCTTAAATTGCATACTCAAACAGTAGAACTTAAATCAAATCATTAGCAATAGCTCGAGATATCTCGCACTTTACATGTGCCTTATACTGAATCACTCAGTATATGATCAAAAATCAAACGCTAGACAATATTTACGAGTGTAAATCAAATTAAATTCAAGCGACTGAGGGTCTCTATAATTAACAAAACAAATACATCTAATTTAGACTAAATCGAGAACCCTCGTAATTCAATAATATTATTCAAGCCACGACAGTCAAGTACTGTCGGTGGGGCTAAAAGTTATTAACACAATAATTAAAATTGAAACTGAAAATCAGGCTGCTGTCCTGTTGGTATATAACTAACACTTAAATATGATATATCAAATCAAGCCGGTCCAGTCTTAATGAAACGCTTATAAAAATTTTATGAAGTTAAATTACATGAAAGACTGCAATTTATGCAAGTGAAATTAATCAATCCAAATAATTAAATAAATTTTCAAATAGGAACAAACAATATACATAACTTAATTGTGTAACTGCCTTCACAACAAGTCATCGGACTCCAAAAGGTCATCCACGGGAAGGAACAAAATGTTTCCGTGTACAATCCAATGGATAATTGGGCACACAAGGGCGGTAGAAAATTATTTCGACAATTCCAGAATTTAAAATGCCATGTGCTAAAGATGGCGGAGATAACTTCTGTAATCTAACACGTGGTTGTATGATGAAATGCGTACAAGGCGATTCGATACTAAAAGCTAAAAGAAAAATACACGAAACAAGGCAATAATCACCAGAAGGGAACTTAAGAAAATTAGAAATCTTACCGAAATATATGCTACTGTGTAACATCCACGTATTTTTCGTGTAAATTGTACGGGAAATAAAAATGGTCAACCAATAACTAGACAGTGAGCAAATATTGAAGTAATTAAATACCGCTTTTCAATTTTAGACATTACATAATCATATTTATTTTGGAATTAAAGACAACGGGGGGGGGGGATGTGATACTGGGTCGCATGGTAGGAAGCTATTTGACAAGATTAAATTCGGAAAGCTGATAAAGGAGAAGGTAGGATGCAGGGGGAGAAATACTATACAAACCATTACAAAGGATATGAAGGACGCAGCAAAACAAAGCTTAGTAAAATGCGACAAAGAAGGACGCCAACAGAAACCCTACTGGTGGACTGTGGCAATTGAAAAAAAAAGGAGTGATTGCCTGAGCCAAAGAAGGAAAAGTCTGAGAGCCAACAGATCTACAAAAGTAGACGAAACGACAAAGAACAGAATAGCGGAGCAATACAGAGCACCCAAAAAAGAGCTAAAACGAGAAATCTCCAAACGGAAAGGAGAGGCATGGCAAACATTGGGTCGCGACTTAGACAAAGACATATTCGGTGATGGATATAAAATAGCGATGAGACATATGGTCAAGCTAGAACAACCGTTTAACATCGCGGACGATAAGAAAGTGGAAATAACGAAGGGACTTTTCCCCCAAACAAAAGAAGTGTGGGAGGATGATGAAATCGAGAGAGTGTGTAAGAAAATGAAAGCAGCAAGAGCTCCAGGCGGAGGCTGTAAAGTGTCTGGTGGCAGTGAGCGAAGTGATGAACGATCTCCTTGTACAGCAGAAATTCCCCAAACAGTGGAAGGAAGCGAAAATATCGTTGATCTGGAAAGAAAAAGGCACACAAGACCCAACAGATTACCGCCCAATATGTCTATTAAACACAGTGGGGAAACTCTATGAAGGGCTTGTAAAGGAGAGACTCGAAATGGAAATAATGGAAAGGGGTGGTCTTTCCCCAAATCAGTATGGCTTTACCATGGGAAAATGCACCATAGATGCTGTGAGGGCGGTTGTTGGTAAGGCCGCGGGCACAGACAGAAAGTGGGTAGCGTTGATCGCACTGGACGTTCGAAATGCATTTAATTCTGCAACTTGGAGCTTAATAATTAAGAAACTAAAGGACCTAGACGTACAACAGTATTTGATAAAGATCGTGGAGAAATACTTCCAGGAGAGAACAATTAGTATTACTAGGGAAGAGAAAATAGAGACTTCAATGGGAGTGCCGCAGGGTTCGTTGCTTGGGCCTCTACTATGGAATGTACTATATGACGAAGTATTGAGAACGGATGTGGGAGAGGGTGCAAGCTGTGTAGCTTTTGCGGACGATCTGACTGGCATTATTGAAGCGGATGGTGAACAAGAACTGGTATATAAAAGCAACGACGTATTGAGAACTATCGCTAGATGGATGCGAAGACACAACCTGGCGTTAGCCCCAGAAAAAACAGAGGCAGTAGTGCTCAAAGGAGAGAGGAACAGGAATAAAGTGCAGTAAAGACATCCTCACCAAAAGAACCATTAAATACTTGGGAGTGATCATTGACGACAGACTGACGTTTGGGGAACACGTGAAGTACAGTGGGGGGATCAAGTGCCCCTAAGCGAATGGTCCTAAACGGCGTAATTAGCTCTGTGCTCCTTTATGGAGCACCGGTATGGGCAAATGTCCTAAACATAAATAAATATAGGAACCTACTTGGTCGGTCCAAAGAAAGATGCTGATACGCGTAGTGAGTGGATATAGAACCATTTCCGGAAGTGCTGTACAGGTAATTGCAGGGACACCACCAATATCTCTGCTCATCGAAGAAAAGGCATAATCATACATCGAGAGCAGACAGTCCGAGGGACAGCATAAGGAAGATTACAGGGAGCAACCGATGATAAAATGGCAACGAGCGTGGGACGAACACACAGTTACAGGTCAGTGGACGAAATCACTGATACCAAACATTGCGGAGTGGGTGAAGTGTAGGTTCAGAAGAACAAACTACCACCTTACACAATTCCTCACCGGCCATGGTCATTTCAGAGCCTGTACTAAAAGGATGGGGATTACAACAACCGATGGATGCATATACTGTGGGGTCACAGACACGCCGGAGCATACAGTCCTGTCCTGCGAAAGGTGGAGCTCCCCCAGGAGTAAGGTTGAACGAGAGATAGAAACTAAGCTGGAAGTTGGTAACATAGTCAGTATTATGACAAGTAACAAAATGAAATTTCAAGTCATAAGCGAATACATAGGAGAAGTGTTGCGTACCAAAGAACGCGAAGAAAGAGAGCGAGCGAGAATTTAAAGGACCAACTGACACGTCTGAAGAAAAACAGACAATGTAGATTCCAGCATGTCGGGGAGGAAAGAAGGAGGTGGTTTTGGTGGGTAAGGCAACTGTGAGAGAATGCAGTTGAGTCCCACACTGCCTTAAGCAAGATCTAGCTAAGGAGAGCAGGAGCGTTCCACCTCAATAACAAAAAAACACCACTTTTCAAAACATCTGATTTCTAAGAACGTAGACTGAAAAATGGCATGACCAACGCCGTACTTGAGCATAGCTTACACAAGTTTCAAGGTGACAGCGACATCTAACAAGTTACAATGTGAATTGTTAACGTATAATGATTAAGAGATGAGGGACAGCGCATATTACCACGCAATTAATAGAAAACTTAGGAGATAATTAACATAAACGTAAGGAATATATAAATATAAACTAACATAATTAAATTCCATTGAGCGATAAAGTAGATAACTACCAAGCGAAACCAAACAGAAAGCTACGATAAACATAGTCACCGACAGATGGCCGTGCAAGTAGAATTACACTAAAGTCCATAGATATATAAAGTACCGCAATTGGTTTGTCCCATTATAACGGCGTCAAAATGGCGGTGATTTGGTGACTTTTAGTAGTTATTTAGTAATTCGTACGCATATATACAAATAGACGATAAGACAACTCACATTCACGTATCCGCCCTGGTCTAATGGTAAGATGTTCGCTTCACACGCGGTCGGCTCGGAATCGCATCAGCACGGGACAAGAATTTTTCAGAAAATAAAAATACAATATTTCGCGTATTAAATTTGTAAAGTTAAAAAAAAACGGACAGATTTTTAAATTTGCCGCTTCTTTGGCGCCAAAATGGAGGTAATTGTGGTACTTTATACACCATGTGTAAAATCATATTGGGGATAGGACATATGTATACTATGCATACCGGCAACAATGCGCAGGTCGTGCCAGTAGTAAAGTACGATTATAGATAGCATTTCAGTTGCTTACAGGCAGCCGACGGATGAAAATGTATTTATCTAAGCATCACACGCTTCGTAAATACATATTTTCCAAATAAGAATTCAAAATACTTCTCCGAATTTTATTATATTACGTATACAACGCAATATGGATGATTATAAAACTGTTCTGGAACGGTATTATGAAAACGAAAACAAATACTTTCGTAATTTATAATTCAAATAATAATTTACATTCGACTTAGATTTCTATAAAAAATTTATTTTAATCATTGCATATTTTTTATTTACTTAGTAAATTTATGGAATAATTTACTAAAAATTAATGTTTAACTAGAAATTGTGCATTTATTTTCCTACTGCGTTGTATACGCAATATAATAAAACTCGCAGAAGTATTTTGAATTCTTATTTGGTAAATATGTATTTACAAATACATGTTCATCCGTCGGCTGACTATAAGCAACTGAAATGCTATCTATAATCGTACTTTACTACTGGCACGACCTGCGCATTGTTGCCTGTATGCATAGTATACATTGTCCTATCCCCAATATGATTTTACACATGCTGTATATCTGGGGACTTTAAATTACACTAAACAACTGCGAATAAAAATAAGCTTAAACTTAAACCATAATATTCTAAGCAAAATAAAGGAAAACAACCAAAACTATACTATGTGGAAAATAAAAATAATTCGCCTGAGAATGTACAGCGTCGCTCGAAATTAAATGAACTAAAATTCCAAAGATGGTAAATCCAACTCAAAATAATGAGGACAATAAAAGTAAAAAAAACAAGGTGTAACAAAATTTGAAGGTATAATGACAACAACCATACATACAGATCTAATTATTTGTGCAATTCCATTTAATTGTTATAATACAGGAGACAATAAAATCATCGAGCATATCAATTACAGGATTTATAATTTGACGAAAAAATATAGTCTTGTGAAGAGCTCTGCATTAATAATTTAATTTCAATAAGCGATTACTCATATGACAAAATCCATATACGGAAATCTGCCAAAAAATATATATGCACACAATTAGTGCAAATAATGCAATCCATGATTGCTGAAAAAAATCAGGATTTTCTTGTGGGCTAGTGCAGCAGATTATTGGAGCGGACATAGCAGAAGCTTCCATCATGCACCAGAATATTCAAAGACTTGGCAACAAGATTGGCGAACTGGAGGTGTATTTGGATCGGGATGGTTGCTATATACTTTGCCTAACAGAAGACTGGTGCCCAGGAGGAAATATAGAATATTTAAAATTTGATGTACGTTAATCAACCACTTTAGTAGGAGGTCATTTATCCATGGAGGCTCGAAAATTTTTATTAGTGATTTGCTGAGTAGTACCTAGGGGTACTACTCAGCAAATCACTAATAAAAATTTCCGATGCATCAATATTACTAGGGTAATATTGATGCATTGGGTGAGTTGTCTGTGGAATTGCATTTTGAGTGTGCAGCGTCAAAATTTGATATAGCTGGTCAATCCTTTATAGTGGTCGTTATTTATAGGAGCACGGAGGGTTACTATGCAATTTTTATGAACAAATTTGAAATGGCTCTTGAAATATTAAATAAATTTAAAAGCCATAATGTAATTATTTGTGGTGACTTTAAAGTAATTTTCTTAAATGTTTGTGATAGCGTGTATAAGTCCATTGATTTGTTAAATTGCTATAATCTCCAAATAACTGTAAAAGAACCTACACGTCAAAAAAATTGTTCAGAAAAATATTAATGATTATAAAATTGAAGTAATTCACAATGCTATTTCAGACCATTCCGCGCAGAAGGTACAGTTTTGTTTCGCTAAACATATATCAAACACGAAGAAAATACAGTATAAAAGAGTCACTGACAGACAGAGTATAATGCAATTTAAGGGGCTTCTAGGTAAGGAAAGCTGGTTGGATGTTTTTGCTGCTTTGAAGTGTTCGGATCAGTGTTATGCTTTCATTAACATAATTACGTACAATTACGAATTGGCATTTCCTACGATTAACAAAACTATAAGCATTGACCAAAAAAAAGGCAAGGCTTGGATTACACAAGGGATTCGTATTTCATCAAAAAAACTGAAATATTTATACTCTTATTATCTAGCACCAATGAAGAAATGATTACCTATTATAAAACGTATAAGAAATATATATAGAAAAGTAATTAAAAATGCCAAATCATTGTATAACAACAATATTATGATACATTAAAAAAATAAATCCAAATCAACATGGAATTTATTATTAACTTAAAACAGAAAACTAAAAACTACGGCGATATAACGCTTAAAATTGAAGACCAAATAGTATCTAATCAAAATGATGTGGTGGAACATTTTAACAGGTATTTTTGTAAAGTAACGAATAGTATAGTATAGGATGTTCCACATGAGAGCCGTATAGAATTCAATCCATTTAAATTTTTCTTACACCCAGTTGATAAACACGAACTACGTAAAGTAATTCCAAGTTTAAAAAGTAAATTTTCCGCTGGTTGCGGTAATATAAATGCTTGGCTACTTATGCACTGCATTGATGAGGTTATATTTCCCTTAATGTCTTTAATCAATAAATCGTTTTTGGAAGGTTCTTTCCCGGCGCGGTTGAAAATAGCAAAAATTAGGCCATTGCTTAAAAAAGGATCAAACGAAGTTGTTGAGAATTACCGTCCGATATCTTTGTTAAGTGTATTTGCTAAAATTTTTGAAAATCTGGTAGCCAATAGGCTAGTACAATTTATGCAAATGTATAATCTGTTTAATGACCATGCACCAATTTGGCTTTAGAAAAGGTCGCAGCACAGTTTCAGCAATTACAGAGTTTTTAGATGCATTATACAAGAACATAGATGTTTCCCTCATCTATGTTCTTGTATAATGCACCTAAAAACTCTGTAATTGCTGACGTGTGCTGGAATTTTTGTAGATTTAAGTAAGGCATTCGATCCCAGGAAAGATAAATCAAAAAAAGTAAATAACGCGGATACATAAAATAAAAAGAAAGAGAATAATAACGTGTAAATTCCGGATGGCACGCAGGTTGGCATTAGTCTTCCTTGTAGCGACGTTACTTGTCTTCAAATTTGAGGATTGTCTAGCTGAAGCTACAAATGGGAGCCTGTCACCTAATGGTCTTCCATATAGCTTACATCTCCAAGGTTATTCCACCTTATTCCTTGGCTACACCGTACTGATGACGACCAATAGTCAGAAACACGTGTCTACGGTTGCTCTACAGCGGAATTTACCCGTTATTATTTTTTTTCTTGTTATTTAATGTATCCGCGTTATTTCCTTTTTTTTTTTTGATTTATCTTTCCTGGGTCTCGGATGGCACGCAAGTTTAGTAGTGGCAAATGATGAGCAAAAGTAATAACAATATGACAACTAGTAGGGTACTTTGGAGAGTTCTGGGACCTCCTCCCCCTCTCACCCAGCTCCCCCTCACCCCCCTCGCCCTAGTGGCGCCCTCTGCCAACCCAACTAATGTGGCGCCCTCTCGCGACCGCCAACCCAACTAATGTGGGGCCCTCTCCCGGCCGCCAACCCAACTAATGTGGGGCCCTCTCGCGGCCGCCAACCCAACTAATGTGGGGCCCTCTCGCGACCGCCAACCCAACTAATGTGGGGCCCCCTCGCCTTAGTGGCACCCTCTGCCAACCCAACTAATGTGGGGCCCTCTCACGGCCACTAACCAAACTAAAAAATGGCATCTCTCATGATTACCAACCCAACTAATGTAGCGTCCTCTCACAGCCACTAGCCAAACTAAGAAATGGCATCTCTCATGATTACCAACCCAACTAATGTAGCGTCCTCTGACGGCCACTAACCAAACTAAAAATGGCATCTCTCATGATTACCAACCCAAATAACATGACGCCCTCTGACGACCGCTATCCCAACTAAGGTGACGTCAGGCAAAATGGCGGACCATCAAGATTGTCTTTGCTTCTAGAGAATTCCTGAATAAATTGCCCAGTTTGCTATCTCGCTTCTCAATGTATTTCCAACAGGTCCAAAGATGTTTCCAGCGGAAACCCCAACGGCTGTCTGCATCAGTGATAGCCGCATGTGCAGAAAATATAAAAAGCGTCCCCTGATGAATACTACACCAACTAAATATTTAATATATAGGAATTTTGAGAATAATATCACTCAGTTTCAATAGTAAAGTGGTATAGCACCTTCTATATAGTGATAAAATAGTATAATGGCAGTGCAATATGGAGAAATATGAGGACTTTTTGTCTGCTAATGGTATTGAAATACCCATCATAGTACGAGATTGGTTACTCTCTTCAGGGAAGACACGAGTTGGTGTCCAAGGTTGAAAGACGTGTACATATCGGCTCCGGATTTTTAACCCAATAATAGGGAGATTCCGAGTTAATAATACACAGAAAGGAGACAAGTGTGAAGAAGAAGAAAAAGTAGAAGAGATACAGAAATACAAGAAGAAAGTAGAAGGTAAGATAATTTATTCAGATTAAAAAAAACATGTGTTGACTGCCTCCAGAGGTCGACTCGGGCATTCGACACACACGGATATATTCCAACAATAACAACTAAAGAAAAAAGTACGATGCTGCGAACCAAACCAGAGATTTGGAAACAGAAATAATAAAATAAAGTACGGTACCCTGAAGAGAAGTCGGGCGTCAATAAAATAAACAGAAGCGATAAGAATAAAAGGCCCGTCATAAGAAAAACTAAAATAGTAGGAACACTGTTGGAAATGGATAGCGATGGGAGCACAACAGATGAGGGAAAAGAAAGAGGGGACAAAGAGATATAACCGAAATGCTTAGGAAGAATAAAAAGACAACTAAAACAACGGAGAAAGGAGCAAGCGATGACGAAAATAAATTAGACAAGTTAATGGAAATGATGCAAGGATTGGTTACACAAGTGCAACATATAGAGGGAAAACAAGATAAATATATGGAAGAAATGAAAGGAATTAAATTGGAAAATGAGAAAATCAAAGAAGAAAATGCAGAACTGAAAAAAGAAATTAGGAGTGTGAAAGGAAGACTAGATAGACTGGAGGGAGTGAATAGAAGAAATAATGCAGTTATGCAGGGATTAAAAATAGATGTGAGTGATCAAGGGCATCTAAAAGTAGTGGTAGAAGAAATTATCCAGAAGTATATGGAAATACAAATAGAAATTAAAGCGGTGAAACAACTGGGCCCAGAAACTTGCTTAATAGAACTGAAGAATACACATGATAAGATACAAATGATGAAAAACAAGGGTAAATTAAGAGAATACAAAGAACAAAAGATATATATTAACGATGATATGACGAAGGAGGAAAGAGAAATACAAGGAAAGATACGTAGAAAGGCCAAAGAAGAGAGAATGAAAGGAAAACCCGTCAAGATAGGATTTCAAAAGCTAATAGTGGAGGGAGAACAATGGAGATGGAATAGAGAAAAAGAGAATTGGAATAAGAAGCAAGGAGAATTGGAAAGAAAAAAAGGAATCGCAAAAATAATGTCAAAAACTAATAACAAAGACTATTAGAAATGAAGATGATGACCCGGGCAAGAAAAAGGACACGATAAAGGAGATTAAACAAAATAATGATGAATATGATAACGATGACACAAAAAAAATAGAAAAGATAAGGAAAAGTAAGGATAAAGAAAACATAATATGGAAAATTGGCACGTGGAACATAAAAAGTATAACAGGAAAAGAAAAGGAATTAGAAAAGGAATTCGAAGAGTTAGAAGTAGACATATTAGCAATTACGGAAACGAAGAAAAAGGCACAGGGAATAATTAAGATGGACAATGGTCACACTTTATTATACAGTGGTGTAGGAAAAGAAAGAAGAGCAGCTGCAGGAGTAGGATGCATATTAGACAAAAAATTAGAAAACCAAATTCATAGCTGGAAGGCATGGTCAGAAAGAATTTACTAATAGAGATGAAGGAGAGGAACATAATGAAAACAATAATGGTAGTATACGGACCAAATGAAGACGACACAGCAGATAACAAAAATAAGTTTTGGGAAGAATTAACAGTGGTGGTAGAAGATGCGAAAGGAATAATTTTTGTAATGGGAGACTTCAACAGTAGAGTTGGTATAAGAGACGATGAATATACTGAAGTATTAGGAACAAACGGAGAGACGGTTAGAAATAATAATGGACGAAGAATGCTAGACTTTTGCATGATACACAACTTGGTAATAACACTAATAACTAATAGTCTTTTCCAACACAAAAATATACATACATATACCAGGGAAGTTAAGAGCAGGGGAGAGAAGTCCATAATTGATTATATATTAGTTGACAAAAAGAATAGAAGAATCGTGACTGATACAAAAGTAAGAAGAGGACTGGAAATAGGGAGCGATCACTTTGTCGTTATATCAAAAATAGAAGGAAAAAGTTCAAAATAAAGAAAAGAAATATATATACAAACAAAAAGAAAACCAAAAAGAATTACTTAGAACATACAAACTCAGAAGTAAAGATATCGCTGAAAGTTACCAGAAAAGGATAACTGGAAGAGTAGAAAATGTAGAAATGAATAGAAATATTGAAGAAATTTGGAATACGTTCAAAGAAATTATAATAACTACAACTAAAGAGATATGTGGAGTAAGCAAGAAGAAAAACAAAAGACAAACAAAGTGGTGGACAAATGAAATAAGGTATCAAGCAAAGTCAAAAAAAGGCATGGAAAATATACTTAGCAGAACAAACAGCGGAAAAATACAATATATACAAAGAAGAAAGAAAAAAAGTAAAACAGTTAGTGGCAGAAGCAAAAAAAGAGACATGGCAAGAATTTGGCGAAAAGATGGAAAAAAATAGTAAAGAAAACCAAAAACTATTTTATAGAGTTTTGAAGTCAGTAAGGAATGAAGAAATGTCTCAATCTACACACCATAATAATATACAAAATAAGAAGGGAGATATACTAAGCGATAAAAAAAAATCATAGAAATATGGAAAGAATACTTCCAAGAATTGCTAAACGAAGGAGTGGAAAATGAGAATACCGATGAACAACAAACAATAGAAGAAGAAGAGACGGAAGAAATAATGACCATGGACGAATTGGAAGGAGCAATACATAAACAGAAAGATGGGAAAGCACCAGGCTGCGACAAGATTACGGCAGAAATGATTAAAAATATAGGACAAAAAGGAAGAGAAGTAATGTTGAAAATATATAACAGAATATGGAGAGAAGAGGAGATACCAAACGATTGCAGGAAGTCATTAATAGTACCAGTATACAAGAATAAAGGAAACAAAAAAGAATGCAATAACTACAGAGGAATAACCCTTCTAAGCACTGCAATGAAGATCCTTGGGCAAATAATAGATAAAAGACTAAGAGCAAAACTCGAAAATACGCTACACGAATCACAAAGTGGGTTTAGAAAAGGAAGGAGCACACAAGACCAAATATTTTCCGTGAAGCAAATAATACAAAAAGCCTATAGAGGGCAGAAGAAAGTATTTTTAGCATTTATAGATCTAGAAAAAGCATTCGATAAGGTACCAAGAGAAAGACTGTGGAATATATTAAAAGAGAGAGGGGTCAATGGAAAAATAAGACGATTAATACAGAAAATATATGATAATAACACCAACGCTGTAATAGCTAATAATTTAGAATCAGAAACCTTCAGAACAAAGGAGGGACTCCGACAAGGAGGAAGCCTGAGCCCAATGCTGTTTATAGTTTATATGGACATTATCAAAAGGTGTACAAAAGAAAGTAAAAAGATCAGAGTTGGACACATTAACTTAAAGCTAGTCGAAGTTTCACAGGGGGCATTCGCAGACGACATAGTAATTACAGCTGACAGTGCGGAAGATCTACAACGGAATTTAATAATATGGAATACGACACTAAATAACAATGGAATGATGATGAATAAGAATAAAACCAAAGTAATGTTAGTGGGAGATGAAGAGATAGATATGAAAATCGAAATAGAAGGAATTGAAATAGAAGAAGTGAGAACGTTCCAGTACTTGGGAGTGAGAATTGATGGAAAAGGGACCCAGGACGCCGAGATTAACCAACGAATAGAAAAAACAACAAAGCTGTATTATAGTATGAGGAATAAGTTCATTAGCAAAAAAGAGATATCCCGCTAAACAAAATTAAAAGTATATAAGGCAATATACCGACCGATATTAGTATATGGCTGCGAATCCTGGATATTAAATACAAGACAAAAAAGTAAAATACAAGCAGTAGAAATGAAATATTTAAGAAGAGTCAGAGGAGTTACAAAGATGGAAAGAATAAGAAATTCGGAAATAAGAAAAGATCTAAATATACAGTCAGTGTTGGAACATATTAAGCAAAGACAGTTGGGATGGTGGGGACATCTATATAGAATGGAAAATACGAGACAGACAAGAAGGATATGAGAAGCAAGAATAATGAAAAATAAAAGAAAAGGAAGGCCAAGGACGACATGGAATGATGTCATAGCAGAGATTTTGAGGACGAAAGGCAAAACCTGGACAGAGGCGAAGAGCATGACGAGGAATAGAAATGAATGGAAAAGATTCATAAAAAGTTAGAAGAGGATAAACGCCCCACACTATTAATATGGTAGAGGGGATTATTAGATTATACAGATTGGCGTAGTTAAAAGTTAATATGCATCTTCAAATACACACACATAAACATGTACCTATGTATGTATGTATACAACAGTTCAAGAAAGTGGGGAGGCCGAAAGCATGCGCGCATGGCATTCGTTCCGTATCTTTAGAGCGTGAACTACATTCTGTCTGAGCAAACTCGCAAATATTAAAATAAAATGCCCTTAACTGTCGAGGAAAAAATACAGATTGTGTTTATGGTATGCGAAGGATAATTCGTACAAAGACGTGCAAAATTTATTTGTTGCGGCGTATGAAAATCGTCCACCTCCCTCTGTCTGAAATGCTATCGAATGTACGAAATGGGTTTTATAATCGTTTAGGGTACTGCTTGATGCAAGAGGGACAGACATTCGAACATCTTCAAAATTAAATTTTGTATAATTCATTAAGTATAATATTTTGTTTCGTTTTAAATGTGAGAATTTTATTTAATTTTTTATAAGAATTTTATTTTAGTTACAAATTTTATAGTTTTGTTTCAGTTCAATGTTAATACATTATACATCAGTTACCAAAATATTATACAAAAGCCGTACATAGCGAAGCAATTCTTTAAAGCAAACGTCTGCATACTAACTTTCAACGTTTTGCACTGAAGCCTCGGTAACTCGGTACCCGGTCCCGATCTGTACTCCCCTACTATCGTACCCCTCCATTTCATGTTTGCATGCACATGTGTGCGTGTCTGTGTTTCCATATATCTACCTTTATTTCATTCAAACGGTATATATATATATATATATATATTGTTACAATACAAATATAGACTGTAACAATATTAAATTTATGAACTTGGTCATCAAAATTAACTTAATTATTGAAATTAATGATAATGATGTTTTGGAATAATTTTATTTGAATCTTGTTTATAATTACGTGATAAAGATAATAATGTTCTTTATCTGAGTAGTATTTCTTGAAGTTGTAGTCATCCTGTATGTTGAGGGATTGAGTAGTTTCAATTTTCATTGAAGTTACCAAAATCTAGAGAGAAGAGATTTAAATGTTGTTAGTGTATTGTAGGATAAGTTATTATTTGTGTAAGAACATATTCAATTGACGTTAATGATGTTAAAGGTAATAAAAAAATTAATATTGAATAATGAATAGCTAAATTGGAATAAAATCACATTTCAAAATTCATATCACCGGATGTGACATTTAAAATGTCATTTTGACAACCGGTTAGTAAATTGATAGGAACCAGTTTATAAAATGTTTAAAGTACATAAGATGCTATTTAAAAGCCGGAAAGAATTAAATTAGTAAAATTATTAATATTAGAAGATATTCAAAACATATAAAAAGATTTAAATTCTATGTTGTTTAGAAGGTATTTGCAGAAGAAATTGATTGGTGGATTTAAAAAAATAGAAGGTTGTCTAGGGGATGAATAATAAAACAGGAGATTCGAGATAATTTTGAAGAAAAACGGGCGCGTTTTAGCGAAGTATAATATTAAAACTCAAATATTATTAATATAATAGAGCAGAATAAAGTAAAAGTGTTCAAATTTAATATCTTGATACAGAGTTCATCGAGAAAAATAATTAAAAGTGATATAAAAATTTTAGGAAAGGAGAAGTTAATTTAAAGAATATAATTTAAAATTACTCACATTAAAAGCAGTCCCGAGAGCCATTTCTTTGGAGTTAAATAATAATAGTGGTTCCGAGAACTAATTTCTTGAAGCAGTCCCGAGAGCTATTGCGTTGAAGTTAAATAATAATAGCAGTTCCGAGAACCAATTTCTTGAAGCAGTCCCGAGAGCCATTTCTTTGAAGATAAATAATAATAGCAGTTCCGAGAAATAATTTCTTCAAGCAGTCTATCGTAGAAGTTCAGAAGTACAAGGCGCAGCATTGACCGTAGAGATTTTGAAGTCCGTAGTTAGAGTTGCACAACTTTTTCATCGTCGAAGAGAGATATTATCAAAATCCTGAAGTATCGAGGTATATTCAACATTGCAGAACCAGTTTTTAGTGACAATAGGCCCAAACAACATTGAAGAAGGTTATTAAGACTACAATGATCATCTAGAACATAAGGATAACATCTTACGAAGATACTGTTAACCATTTGAAATTAGAAGCATATATTATGGACATAGTGTATCCAGGTCGTATAAATATTACGTATATTTTGGAAAATATTTATATTATTCAATTAATAGAATAATACTTTTGTTTAAAATAAAATTAGAATATTATTAAGTATACAAATCTAAGAGTATCATCAAATGGAATTTAAATCTTTTCTAGTTAGATAAATTGAAACTCGTACAACCCCAATTAATTATTTATTAGTACGCATCACTTGTAATTTATTTGAAAAGAATCATTGTTAGTGTCTTAAAATATTCATTGGATAAAGTAGTTCTAAATTATTAATATATAAAGAAATATTTACCTTATAAAGTATATTAAAATAAAAGGATTATTATTATTATTCCACAACTTCAAATTGCATTGAAAACGTCAGTTGGATGGGTTTACAGTCTTTTTTGTAAAGAAGATATTTGTTGATGTTCCTTTTAAATTCAACCTCTATATTTTTTTATTCACGATATTTATTAAACTTGTGAATATGTATATCGCTTGTAGTTTTATTGCTCTAAAGTATTCATCAGATATAAACATTGGCTTGACAAGAGATTTATACCTAATCTGTAATAGTAAATAGAAAAACATATTTAATTTTATTTGTTATATGCAAATAAATGTTACTTACCAGTTCTATAATATAGTAAAGAAAGGTTAATTACTTATTTTAGACAGTATTTTAATTCAAAGCGGACCACTGACACGACATGAGATGAGTTCTAAAAGAATGAATTGAAGTTTTATCACAAGCGTAGTTAAACCAACTGTAAAATATAAAAACTACTAGTATTAAAATACTATGAACTGAAAGAGTTTAGATTACTGATGGGTATACTACCAGTTATACAATTTTTAGAAATCTAATGTATTTCTTATGAATAGATATCTGGGCTAGTTCGGTGCATATTTATAATAGGAGTAATAGAAAATATTAGTACAATCATTAGCGGTTGTATTTTATTAATATATATATATATATATATATATATATATATATATATATATATATATATATATATATACTTTCTTCGGAATTAACGCAAAGTGAGTGTTTATTCATAGTAGCATTCGCATATCAGAACGATCAATATTTCGATATCGATGAATTAATGGAAGTGTTGGAATATTGTAACCCAAATAAGACCCAACTTAAAAAGTGATGTATTTATAGTGAGTATGAATATCTACATGAACCTGATTATAAACTCGTTCTGAAATTTGTGTATTCGACATAGAAACATCGACTGTACTAACTTTACACAAGAATATACCAAAGATGTTAGCGTCTTGGTATCCTCAATATAATCATCCTGAATTGGACTATAATAAAGAGCTGGTCGTGAATGGTGGTGAATATGTAATATACGCTCATTAGAAGTGCATCGCAAGTAGCTAACATGTACAGACCTGTATAAACATGTCTAGACTTGTTGCAAATACATCAGTTGACAATGTCCGTTCAACGCAGGCAGGCAGCTCTTAGACAGAAGAAAGACTTATTAAACATTAGAATTATGATGTTTATATCCCAATTAGAAAGACTCAAATCCGATTTAGAAATATATATGTTGGTAACAAATATTGGTAAAATAAGGCTATAAAATGGAGAATATAGAAAAATATATGATTAGGTGTTTCGTTGTATACTTTATATAATGTTATAAATAAATATATGTAATGTACATTATTACTATTAATTAAAAAATGCGTATATGTATAATTCACATTTTTCTTTTTATATAACCATATAAATACACGCCTATGACGAAATAAAACTGTATAATATAGAAAAATATATGATTACATAATCCGCTGTACACTATATAATTTTAAAAATAAATATATGTAATATACATTATTAAATAAAGAGAATATATGTATATCTAATATTTTTTCTTACCTTAAACCGCCACATATGTATAAATAAACAGACCTATTAAGGGTCGGTAATTTAAAAAGCACTCCCATATATATATATATATATATATATATATAATAAAATATATATATATATATTACATATTTATTTTATATATATATATTATATATTTATTTTTAAAATTATATAGTGTACAGCGGATTATGTAATCATATATATATATTATATATATATATATATAATAAAATATATATACCTAGGCCATTTTGATAGGATTACATGAGTAATTATCGATTGTCCTATGCTTATTTGCTGTCATTTACATTTATACTTGACTATTTTACATTCTATATTGTTATATTATCAACAGTTCTACTCTTAATTTTTCTTTACATAGTTGCGTCGTTGTTATTTGTATATTTGGATTGACTGAACAGTTTGTGGTAGACCCCAAGCCTTTTAATGTGATTATAGAAATAATCTCGACTGTCCTATGCTTATTGATTACATTTTCATTTATACATTTTGATTTACATTTTATATTTGTCATTGTTTTCTAATTGACAACCAGTTGTCATATTGTTAATACTTTTAATTCATTTTATGCCACTACTACCAAGAAGATTTTGAATTTTTCAATACATTTGTATATTTGGCAAAGAATTGTAATATATTTTATTAACTGCCTGGTTGAAATAAGGCATTACACAGTATTAGGTATTTTCACAGTTGTTTTACACTTGGACATTTTGGATTGACATTTTAAGGTAATACTATATTTTTTATTCACATATTAATGCTTTAACATACACTTTCTTTGTTATGCTGCACTGACGAAACCAAACTAGGTAGAAACATATATGTCTGTAGCTACAAATACATCTTAACACATACATAGTTGCATCGTTAATTGTTTGTGTATTTCAATCAAAATTGTACATGTTTAGGTGAACCTAGGCCATTTTGATAGGATTACATGAGTAATTATCGATTGTCCTATGCTTATTTGCTTTCATTTACATTTATACTTGACTATTTTACATTCTATATTGTTATATTATCAACAGTTCTACTCTTAATTTTTCTTTACATAGTTGCGTCGTTGTTATTTGTATATTTGGATTGACTGAACAGTTTGTGGTAGACCCCAAGCCTTTTAATGTGATTATAGAAATAATCTCGACTGTCCTATGCTTATTGATTACATTTTCATTTATACATTTTGATTTACATTTTATATTTGTCATTGTTTTCTAATTGACAACCAGTTGTCATATTGTTAATACTTTTAATTCATTTTATGCCACTACTACCAAGAAGATTTTCAATTTTTCAATACATTTGTATATTTGGCAAAGAATTGTAATATATTTTCTTAACTGCCTGGTTGAAATAAGGCATTACACAGTATTAGGTATTTTCACAGTTGTTTTACACTTGGACATTTTGGATTGACATTTTAAGGTAATACTATATTTTTTATTCACATATTAATGCTTTAACATACACTTTCTTTGTTATGCTGCACTGACGAAACCAAACTAGGTAGAAACATATATGTCTGTAGCTACAAATACATCTTAACACATACATAGTTGCATCGTTAATTGTTTGTGTATTTCAATCAAAATTGTACATGTTTAGGTGAACCTAGGCCATTTTGATAGGATTACATGAGTAATTATCGATTGTCCTATGCTTATTTGCTTTCATTTACATTTATACTTGACTATTTTACATTCTATATTGTTATATTATCAACAGTTCTACTCTTAATTTTTCTTTACATAGTTGCGTCGTTGTTATTTGTATATTTGGATTGACTGAACAGTTTGTGGTAGACCCCAAGCCTTTTCTATGCTTATTGATTACATTTTCATTTATACATTTTGATTTACATTTTATATTTGTCATTGTTTTCTAATTGACAACCAGTTGTCATATTGTTAATACTTTTAATTCATTTTATGCCACTACTACCAAGAAGATTTTCAATTTTTCAATACATATATATATATATATATATATATTGTAGTTATTAATAATATTGTAGTATATTGAGTGTAATAAAATACCTAAGTAAAATCAAATTATAAAATTATCATTTACTTATAATATACCTGATTACACCCTGAGTTAGACATTTTACTTCTTATTACGTCACACGTTGGGTAAGCCAATAAATTATAGTAGAATCATATATAAGTTAATATTTATATGCCCTAACTAACTCAGTCGTTAAAATTTATAATACGTGAATATTCTTCTCTTAAATAAAAATAAAAAACATATACACTTCTTTATCAAGGTATTTCTAATATCATAAATTATATATTTACTATAAACCAATTTATTACTTTATTATTTGTACTTTCATATTATCATTAATTAAATAAAACTTAGTCCGGACCTGTCTCTTCTATATTAACTAAGAAAGATTATTGTCCAAGTACTTTTCACTATATAAGTTGGTAGCCCGTAACTAAAACGATATTAGCGCTACACATGTGAACTAACTTTGATAATTCTACTAAATATTTTATTCAATCGATATCTAAAATCTTTATATTCAGTTAAATCTCAGGACTACACCTTTAATTATCTCACAGTCTGGTAAGTTATTTTTGAACTGTTACCATATCTTCCCTATAAATGAATCTGTATGTTTACTTTTATTTTTTAGGAGGTCAAATAACCAAGAATGCAGAATGTTTACCTATCCAAAATACATCTACGAAATGAAAATCAAAAATGGTTGAGTAACTATAAATATAATATATAGCAGTGAAATAACATACAATAAATATGTATCTGATGAAAATGCCAGTATTTTAACAATTACTTATTTAAACTTGTCCAATATCTTGGTACTTATATATGTGGTTATGATAAGAATTGAAGTTATAACCCTATTTTTATTTTTGAAGGTAGGTTAAATTAATGCATGTACTAAAACTTTTAAGATGTATACCCTTGATTTCTAATACAAATAGTGCTATGTAGCTGTTATTTATGGTTCAGTATTTAATTTCTGATACATTTAATCATTTAATTTTAATCTATTAGGTGCCAATTCATTGAATTAAAGAGATTTTCATATAAACAGTAACAATTAAATGATACAACCTTATTTTACATATGTGTAACTTCTTATCAAGGAGTTCCTTTTAATTTACTGATTCTTGTCTCTTTGTAGAATCGGATGAACTGGAATCCCACAATAGAATAGCTGTTCGTGCTTCGGAAAAATAATTACAAGTGTTCGAACTGGATATTCCACTGGATATGCACGTACTTGGATCCTATTATTCGGTGTCTTCGTCCCAGGAAAATCTTCAATACTGGATATATACTTCTTATATTCCTATTATTCGGTGACTGCGCTCCAGAATATTTTCGGAATGAACTTCCTGCAATGGATATACACTTCTCCTTTTCCTTTCGAACTGTTACTTGCTTCAGAAATTCTCCAATAAATTAAATCCTTTTATGGTAAGTACCTTCTATTTATTTTTATGCTTTATATTCACTCTAATCTTCTTAGCTATTCCAAATCACTTTATACTGCCTACGTTACAGTAATGATGTACTAATACTGAGTTTAAATTTATAATTTACGTAACACAGTATTAGAATATTAATTTTCTATACTCAATATGTTATTCATACACTTTTATACATGAAAATACGGCTTAAATTCTTCGTACCGAATTTTCATCAACTCTCTTCTCAGAATTTTTTAAGAAGTATCCTTTTATTTACTCTGATTACCTTAGTGATAATTTATATATTTGAATTGACCAATCTCTATTCAACACCTCTTATTTATATTCAAAATACATTCTATTATTTTAATATTCTCTTGTATGCCTTTCTATATTTCAATACTCATATTTTAACAATTTTAACCATGAATTTATAAATGTATTTTCGTATTCAAAGCAATTTTAAAACATACTATATCAAAAATTCTGTAAATGTCAAAATCTGTCAACCATTGACTTTTCCTCTAATTAAATTAAGGCGGGAGTTTTTTATCTATTTTGACGTTACATTTAAACAAAGTTTCCCTTTTAAAATCAATTCTCATCATTTAAGACAATTGAACAAGTTTTTACAATTTTATATTACATAACAAACACTCAATTAATATCAAAATCTCTATTTTACAGGTTTTGGTATCATTTGCTGAACTATGGACCTTAACCAAAGGACTTTACTACTATATCAATTCAACAATTGTAAATATTAATACTAGGATAATAAACACTTTTCTTCATAATACTATTTCTATTTATAAGTTTCTTAAACTTTTAACATCAAAATACATTTCATATCATAACCATATATAAATATTGATGGTAGGTAACTAGGACTACCTCATTTTTGCCCCTTTTAATAAATGTAAAATTTCAACATGTTTGAATAATTTTCATTTATTAAATAAGAAATTATCTGTTTAAGTTATAATTAATTATCTGTTACCTATATAATACATTTACACTATTAACAACTTTTAACGTAACATTTTTTTTCATTATGCTTGCTATATTCTAGCACTATGTTTGCATTATTTTAACCATATGGCATTTTCATCATGTAAACTTTATCATAAATTTTTTTTATAACAATTCATCACTATATTTTCTATGCAAAACTATATACATGTACTACTATTAAAACTATTTTGACTGTAACATAAGTTTCTTTTCTGTCTTTATTTTTTTTTATTATGAGTACTTGGTATAAGGAAAATTATTTTTCTCAAAAATGTTATTTATATTCTAAGTATTTTTTTTTATAATATCTGGTTATCTGTAAGTACTTTATTGTCTCCAATTTCTGTATAAAATATTTTCTCTTCGTATTTCTCTATATCATGATTTTAAAACATTTATGAAAACTTTATTATCACTACTATATGTAATATCTTTGTCACATTATGGTGAATATTAAATCATCTTTTCCATTATTTCTTTGGAACTTAAATTGCCTTTCTAAAATATGCTTTAGTCATGCTCACTTATAGATTATTAATAATTATCTATATTGTTCTTATTCGAACATATCCCCTATATACCTTATTAGACATTTTCGTCTTATCCCCTACTTTCATCATACGAAAGTCTTTACTTATATTTTCGTTTTATTGGCGTACGTTACCATTTAAATAATATGTAGACATTTTTGTCATACACATTTTATATTACTTTATTATAGTAAGCATTTTATAATTACTTCAATTATCATATTTCTTCGTAAAAGGCCCTTTTTCTTTCTTCTTAATTCTTATATTCTCTTATTCACCTAATTTTCACACGATTTGCTTTATCGCGCAAAATTATCGTAGTATATCTCTTAGTTTTATAATACTCCTATACATTTTTTTCTTGATAATATTTTCTTTCCATAGACAATTTTATTTTATTTTAAGTTTCTTACATTTCCAGTTATCTTCTTTAAATTCCTTTTCTTTTACACACATGTTCTTATATTATCAACTTATATTACATCATTTTTTTGTTTCTACTATATACAATTATTTTGAAATAAGGGAATAACTTTTTATAAATGATAATACTAATCCTAATATTTATAACGTTCCTACTTCTATAACTTAACTATACTTCCGGACGAGTTTCTGAAAATTCCTGCCCCTACCTTATTATCAAATAGGTACCTTCCATATGTGCTCGTATACTTAGTAGTCTCTCTGGTTATAAGTGATATATCTAAATTCACCATCATTTTATTGTCTTTTAGTCAATCTCCATGCCCCTAATAATATCAATTCTCATGCTCATAACATTTAATTGGATGAAAATTGTAATAAAGGTCTTGTCCTTTTCCGGTTATTGTATTCTTAATTTTATCCTTGATAATTGGTGATGCTTAACACCTACAAGAATTATCTCTATACTTCTGTCTTGGTTAACATATTCTTTGAGTGATTCTATTATTGAAAATTATATCCTGCCCCTATCTCATAATCGAGTGGGAATATCTGTATATTAGATCCATGTCCTTAAATTGGGAAAGATAATTTTATGAGGGCTATTATCTTGTAATTTGTGGTAGCTCTTGTAACGGTTGGTGTCACTAGTACCAACAAATACTACCCTATAGTATCCGCCATGTCCAAATTCTTTATTCGGGTATAATAATTTTTATGAGGGCTTTTATCTTGTTGTAGCTCTGGTAGGATGGTGTCGCTGGTACCATCAGTTGTTGCCCTTGTATACAACTGCCATGTCCATATTTTAAATGTGGTTACTATTCATTTATATAGTCATGTAACATTGACACATGATATGTTCCTTTGAAGTATCCAGTATTTTCATCCACTAGATCATAATTATTTGCACCTATTCTTCTATGAACAGTAAATGGTCCTATAAATGGCCTCAAGAGTTTTGCTACTATTTTATTTTTTCTATCAGTTACTCTTAGTGCTCGTACAATTACTTTATCATTTACATTGTATGTTTTATATTTTCGTTGTTTTTCTTTTTTCTTATTTTCCCATCTTTCCTTTCGCTTCAATAATTTTTGTCTAACTTGCTCATATTTATCCCCTAGATAAGCTATATCTTCATTCTTCCATGGCCTTTGAGGTTGTTGTCCAGTAAATATAGTTATTGGGCAAGCTTCATGTACCGTACTAGGTGTATTATTCATCACTAGCTCTATCTGTTTAATATATTTCGCCCACTTATGATGGCAATCAATTAGTAATATTCGTAAATACTTTATAACCTCTTTAATATACCTTTCCGACGGGTTAGCTTGAGGATGACGTATCGAAATGTGATAAGCTTTAATATTCCTGCTTTCTAAAAAATCATGATATCTTTGATCCATAAAGTAAGTTGCGTGATCTGATAAAATTGTATTTGGTGTTCCAAATTCTGTAATATACTCCTGCAAAGCTTGTAACACCGTTTCTGTATTACATTTTTGAGTGGGTATTAATCTAACATGCTTTGAAAAAATATCACAGATTACTAAAATGTTACGATATCTTCTGGTACTTGGTATCAGGTTTGAGATAAAATCTATAGCTACTAATTGTAATCTGTCAATTGCTATTATACTTAAACTGATGTTCTGGTTCGTGAAATTTTTCTCTTTTGCCAATACACATGTTTCACACTTCCTAATTTGTCTTTTAATTATTTTTTCATCGTTCTGACAATAATAAGCTTCTCTAAAAATGAACCAACATTTCCTGGCACCAATATGAGTATATAATTCATGTAAATATTGTACAATTTCTATAGTATGTTCCTCAGTTGTAACATATACCTCATTATCACCAATTTTCTTCACTATAATTCCATCTTTAATACTCATACCTTTATAAGCTCCATCTGTTAAGAGTTTATGTTTAATATCCATCAACTCAGGTGATTCTTGTGCTTGACTTATTTGTTGCAATGAGAAAATTCCTTCTGAACCCAATTTTACCAAATTAATTTGTACATTAGATGACTTATTTTCTCCATACTTTCTACTTAAGATATCTGCTGCTATCATCTCTTTACCTGGTTTGTACACGATCTCCATATCATATTGTTGGATCAATAACGTCCATCTATAAATACGATTGTTATTTAATTTCGTTGTCATTATATTTAACAGTGCCTTATGATCCGTTTCAAGGACAAAACGTTTCCCAATCAAATAGTAGCGTAATTTTGTTAAAGCAAAGATGACGGCAAGCATTTCGAGTTCTGATACGCCATATCTTTTCTCGCAAGGCTTTAGTGTTCGTGAAGCAAAATAAATTGGTACTTCTATATTATCCTTTACTTGTATAAGTTCCGCTGCAACAGCTATATTTGACGCATCCGTTCTTACTATGAATTCCAAATTAAAATCAGGATGAAATAATTTTAAATTTTCAACGAAATTTGCTTTTAATTGAATAAAACATTCCTCACATTCTGTTGTCCATTTCCATTTATTACCTTTCTTTAATAAGTTCAATAATGTGTTTGTTTTTTGACTATAATTGGAAACAAACTTTCTATAGTAATTTAGTAATCCTAGGAATCCTCTTAACATCTTAAGTTTATTTGGTCTTGGGTAATTTTGTATTTCCTCTAACCTTTGAGGATCTAACATAATATTTTCCTGATTTACCACATATCCCAAATAATTTACTTCTTTACGACAAAATTGGCATTTTGACAAATTCAGTTTCATTCCATTTACTTGTAAGGTATTAACAATTATTTCAATGTGATTCATATGTGTTTCAATATCATCTGAGAAAATAATAATATCGTCTAAGTAGTGAAGTGCAAATTTTTCATATTTGTCCAATATTTTATGAAGGAACCTGATCAAACCAGCAGGGCTACTCTTTATGCCAAAAGGGCATACTCGAAATTGAAAAGTAATTCCATTTATATTAAAACCACAATATTTCCTTGAGTCTTCATCTAATTGAATTAACCAGAAAGCGTTTTTTAAGTCTAACTTACTATACCATTTTTTATTCCCACATTTTGTCAATAGAACGTCTATATTCTGTGGCGTTTCGTGCTCAGGCTTGATCCTAAGGTTGAGTAAGCGAGCGTCAATGCATAAGCGTTTAGAGTTGTCCTTCTTCTTCACCAAGACCACAGGATTAATAAAATAGGTGTTAGAACGTTCTATAATATTTACTTCCTCTAATTTTTGTAATTCTTCATTTACTCGCTCTTGAAAGAAATAAGGTATTGGGTAATTTTTGCAAGACAATGGAGTATCATCATCTATCAACAATCTATGTTCATAATCCTTAGCAAACACAACTTCTTCATTTACTAATCTGATATTATCAGCTAAAATATCTATCAAACTTTCTTCCATCCAAGGTTCTGCTAAGTTCTGTTGTACGATAAAAGATCTTATATCCATCTTATTCCGGATTATCATTATCTCTTTCTGATCTTCTTGTATTATTACATTACTATTTTCCATATTTAAATTATTTCTTGGCAGTTCAAACATTGCCCCTTCTAAATGTTCCTGCGCATCATCGTTTTCCGCCCTATCAGCAATTATAACATTATTTACATCCATCTGTATATCTTCCTTAAATTTAAGATATGCATTTATTTCCTTCATATCTTCTAATTTATTTAGCCAAATTTCATTGTCACCTATTCTAATTTTATTTTCTTCAAAATTAAGATTCATACCCAATGTTCTCACATTATCCACACCCAAAATACAATCATAGAACAGATTACTAAGTATTATATAAAATGTCATAATATACTTTTGTCCATTTACTTCCACTTCTACACACAATCTTTTATTTATACACCCCATTTTCCTACGGTTCGCAGACATGACCTTTGTATTTTTAACTTTAATAACATAGTTCTCTATACTATCTACCAATTCCTCCTTTATCAAAGAAATCTCCGCTCCGGAATCTAATAATGTCTTAAAATTAATCTTCTTAATTGTAATTGAAAACTTGAAAAAGCTTTCATAATTATTTAAAATATCTCCTACTTCTGTAATATTGTTGAATTCCCTTATTTCCGATAACACTTGATACTTGTCATCATTACAAATATCTTCTTCTGAAATAAACAAATTCACTAATGAGAGGTTCCCGGTATAGGATCCTTGTATAAGTTCCTTGGAATCTCTAAAATTGGCGTTTTTTTTCATCAATAATTCCCATTTGTATTCCACTATTTTCTTTCAAACTATCATTACTTGTTCTGCCATAACTATTATTTCTACAATCTTGAGTACTGATTGTATTTATCGCTCCTGTATTATCCTTACCATAAAATCTTCTATTTTGTTCCTGATAATTATTATTATTATACGGTGTCCTGTTCAATTGCTGATTATTGAAAGGAGTATACCTATTAAAGTTTGGTCTATTATTATTACCATTTTGTGTACCTCTATTATTAGCTCCCATATCATTTCTATTCCCTTGCACATTAAAACTTCTATAATTCCCATTTCTTTCTTGATTAGGAATTTGAAATGCCTGCCTTGTACCATAACCATATGTATAGTTGTTTGATGGATAATTATTTCTAGTATTATTAGTCTGTTGTACATTAGAATTATTCCTGTTATAATAATTTTGCGTACCATTATTATTATTATTCCGTTGATTATTACCTGGTGCCTCTGGTCTACTAGTTGATTGTCTAAATTCCCGATACTTCATACCATCTGAATAGTCATCCAAATGACGTAAAATCTCAATCAGACCATCCATATCCGTAACATTCTGGCAAATTATTGCATGAGTGTCCACCGGTATAAAGTGCTGTAGTAGATGCTGTGAGATTGTTTGTTCATTTAAATGCGATATATACCGACAATAACTGAACATGCGTTGTGCATATGCTTCCCTAGAAGATTTACCTAACTGATAGCGTCCAGTTAATAATCTTTGATGAGCTCGACTTTGTTGAGTTTCATTCCAAAAATTCTTTTTAAATAATTCCACGAACTGTTCCAGACTAGTACAACTATCCTCTATCCGTTGTAACCAATCCGCTGCTCCGTTACTTAAAGTAGCCCGTATGACATTCATTTGACTTTTGAAATCTGGAAAGTCATCTACATACTTCAAAATATTCGTCAAATAAGCCATAGGATGTGTAGATAATTTGTCACCACTAAAATGCGTTATATTTTCAATCCTAATTCCTGTATTCAAATTACTATACACTGGAGTACAATTAACAATTCGAAATCCTAACATGTGCCTTTTCTAACAATACTTGTACTTTTTTCTTCTGCTCTTCACATTCCCTTAAAATAACCTCCATACTAGTCCTCTGTGCATCAGTAGTCGATGTAGTTGCTTGTATTTCTTTCATACAATTTATTTCCGTTGATTCTATTTTCTTATTCAAATTTTCTTCCATTCTTACTACCTGATCAGTAGTTTCTTTGTTTACCTTTTCCAATCCTTGTTTTAAATTATCAGCAATCTCTTTATGTTTCGAAATATTATCTACTTCCAACTGACTTAAATTTCCTTTAATTTCCTTTACATCCTTTTCTACCCGTTGAACTTCAGTAGTAATAAAAATTATAGCTTCTGATTCTTTGGTAATAAATTTTTCGTTCATATCTACTATAACTTTGTCAATACTATCTTGTGTATTATTCAATAACGATACCTTCAATTCTTCAAGCTTCTTATTATTTTCTTCTCTTATAACTTTGTTTTCTTCCTTTAAATTATTTAAATTCCTTGTAAATTCTTCATATGTCTTATCTAGCTTGCCACATAATTCTTCATTCACCTTAACCAATTTACCGCTTAATTCTTCCTTTATATCCACTAAATTTTTCTTACTTTCTTCATTTGCCTTAACCAATTTATCTAATCTTCCATTTAATTCTATTTTATCCTCCTCTCTATTTTTCTCACTTTTCCTATTATCCTCCTCTCTATTCTTCTCTAATTTTTCATACAATTGTCGAATTAACATGTCTGTTGATGAAATCGACATCTCCGTTTTCGAAGTCTCTCCTTGTATCTGTGTCTTATCACCCCTATCTTGTCCTTCTTCTAACTGCCGTGTCTTTTCCTGTACCTGTGGTATATCTCCTCCATCTTGTATATTACCTATCTGTTGTGTTTCTTACTCGCTATCGCTTGAAGACTCTATCCTATTTATTACAGAACTACTTCTAGACCTAGTATTCATGTTTATATACTTTTATGTAACAACACTATAATAAAAATTACTTGTATTTACGTTTCTTGTTATATTATACTGTTAACCTTTGTATATGTAAAAATGTATTTAACTAATTATATTCAGGTGAATAAAATATCAAAACACAATCTTTGCGAGTTTCTTTTATAACGCCCCACGTTCGGAAGCCATATTAATGTAGTAACCCTAAGTGTAATAAAATACCTAAGTAAAATCAAACTATAAAATTATCATTTACTTATAATATCCCTTAATTACACCCTGAGTTAGACATTTTACTTCTTATTACGTCACACGTTGCGTAAGCCAATAAATTATAGTAGAATGTTTTCAATATAATACCTTACTGGTATATAAGTTAATATTTATATGCCCTAACTAACTCAGTCGTTAAAATTTATAATACGTGAATATTCTTTTCTTAAATAAAAATAAAAAACATATACACTTCTTTATCAAGGTATTTCTAATATCATAAATTATATATTTACTATAAACCAATTTATTACTTTATTATTTGTACTTTCATATTATCATTAATTAAATAAAACTTAGTCCGGACCTGTCTCTTCTTATTAACTAAGAAAGATTATTGTCCAAGTACTTTTCACTATATAAGTTGGTAGCCCGTAACTAAAACGATATTACCGCTACACATGTGAACTAACTTTGATAATTCTACTAAATATTTTATTCAATCGATATCTAAAATCTTTATATTCAGTTAAATCTCAAGACTACACCTTTAATTATCTCACAGTCTGGTAAGTTATTTTTGAACTGTTACCATATCTTCCCTATAAATTAATCTGTATGTTTACTTTTATTTTTTAGGAGGTCAAATAACCAAGAATGCAGAATGTTTACCTATCCAAAATACATCTACGAAATGAAAATCAAAAATGGTTGAGTAACTATAAATATAATATATAGCAGTGAAATAACATACAATAAATATGTATCTGATGAAAATGCCAGTATTTTAACAATTACTTATTTAAACTTGTACTTGTACTTGGTACTTATATATGTGGTTATGATAAGAATTGAAGTTATAACCCCATTTTTATTTTTGAAGGTAGGTTAAATTAATGCATGTACTAAAACTTTTAAGATGTATACCCTTGATTTCTAATACAAATAGTACTATGTAGCTGTTATTTATGCTTCAGTATTTAATTTCTGATACATTTAATCATTTAATTTTAATCTATTAGGTGCCAATTAATTGAATTAAAGAGATTTTCATATAAATAGTAACAATTAAATGATACAACCTTATTTTACATATGTGTAACTTCTTATCAAGGAGTTCCTTTTAATTTACTGATTCTTGTCTCTTTGTAGAATCGGATGAACTGGAATCCCACAATAGAACAGCTGTTCGTGCTTCGGAAAAATAATTACAAGTGTTCGAACTGGATATTCCACTGGATATGCACGTACTTGGATCCTATTATTCGGTGTCTTCGTCCCAGGAAAATCTTCAATACTGGATATATACTTCTTATATTCCTATTATTCGGTGACTGCGCTCCAGAATATTTTCGGAATGAACTTCCTGCAATGGATATACACTTCTCCTTTTCCTTTCGAACTGTTACTTGCTTCAGAAATTCTCCAATAAATTAAATCCTTTTATGGTAAGTACCTTCTATTTATTTTTATGCTTTATATTCACTCTAATCTTTTTAGCTATTCCAAATCACTTTATACTGCCTACGTTACAGTAATGATGTACTAATACTGAGTTTAAATTTATAATTTACGTAACACATTATTAGAATATTAATTTTCTATACTCAATATGTTATTCATACACTTTTATACATGAAAATACGGCTTAAATTCTTCGTACCGAATTTTCATCAACTCTCTTCTCAGAATTTTTTAAGAAGTATCCTTTTATTTACTCTGATTACCTTAGTGATAATTTATATATTTGAATTGACCAATCTCTATTCAACACCTCTTATTTATATTCAAAATACGTTCTATTATTTTAATATTCTCTTGTATGCCTTTCTATATTTCAATACTCAAATTTTAACAATTTTAACCATGAATTTATAAATGTATTTTCGTATTCAAAGCAATTTTAAAACATATTATATCAAAAATTCTGTAAATGTCAAAATCTGTCAACCATTGACTTTTCCTCTAATTAAATTAAGGCGGGAGTTTTTTATCTATTTTGACGTTACATTTAAACAAAGTTTCCCTTTTAAAATCAATTCTCATCATTTAAGACAATTGAACAAGTTTTTACAATTTTATATTACATAACAAACACTCAATTAATATCAAAATCTCTATTTTACAGGTTTTGGTATCATTTGCTGAACTATGGACCTTAACCAAAGGACTTTACTACTACATATATCAATTCAACAATTGTAAATATTAATACTAGGATAATAAACACTTTTCTTCATAATACTATTTCTATTTATAAGTTTCTTAAACTTTTAACATCAAAATACATTTCATATCATAACCATATATAAATATTGATGGTAGGTAACTAGGACTACCTCAATATATATATATATATATATATATATATATATATACAAGAAAAGGAAAATTATCGGGTAGATTCCGCTGTAGAGCAACCGTAGACACGTGTTTCTGACTCATTGGTCGTCGTCAGTACGGTGTAGCCAAGGAATAAGGTGGGATAACATTGGAGATGTAAGCTACACGGAAGACCATCAGGTGACAGACCGCCATTTGTAGCTTTGGTTAGAAGAGCCTCGGTTTTGAGGATTCACATCCAACCTCGCCACGAGGAAGACAATGCCAACCTGCGTGCCATCCGAGACCCAGGAAAGAAAAATCACAAAAAAAGGAATTGATCGCGGATACATAAAATACAAGAAAAGGAAAATTATCGGGTAGATTCCGCTGTAGAGCAACCGTAGACACGTGTTTCTGACTCATTGGTCGTCGTCAGTACGGTGTAGCCAAGGAATAAGGTGGGATAACCTTGGAGATGTAAGCTACACGGAAGACCATCAGGTGACAGACCGCCATTTGTAGCTTTGGTTAGAAGAGCCTCGGTTTTGAGGATTCACATCCAACCTCGCCACGAGGAAGACAATGCCAACCTGCGTGCCATCCGAGACCCAGGAAAGAAAAATCACAAAAAAAGGAATTAATCGCGGATACATAAAATACAAGAAAAGGAAAATTATCGGGTAGATTCCGCTGTAGAGCAACCGTAGACACGTGTTTCTGACTCATTGGTCGTCGTCAGTACGGTGTAGCCAAGGAATAAGGTGGGATAACCTTGGAGATGTAAGCTACACGGAAGACCATCAGGTGACAGACCGCCATTTGTAGCTTTGGTTAGAAGAGCCTCGGTTTTGAGGATTCACATCCAACCTCGCCACGAGGAAGACAATGCCAACCTGCGTGCCATCCGAGACCCAGGAAAGAAAAATCACAAAAAAAGGAATTAATCGCGGATACATAAAATACAAGAAAAGGAAAATTATCGGGTAGATTCCGCTGTAGAGCAACCGTAGACACGTGTTTCTGACTCATTGGTCGTCGTCAGTACGGTGTAGCCAAGGAATAAGGTGGGATAACCTTGGAGATGTAAGCTACACGGAAGACCATCAGGTGACAGACCGCCATTTGTAGCTTTGGTTAGAAGAGCCTCGGTTTTGAGGATTCACATCCAACCTCGCCACGAGGGAGACAATGCCAACCTGCGTGCCATCCGAGACCCAGGAAAGAAAAATCACAAAAAAAGGAATTAATCGCGGATACATAAAATACAAGAAAAGGAAAATTATCGGGTAGATTCCGCTGTAGAGCAACCACCAAGGTTATCCCACCTTATTCCTTGGCTACACCGTACTGACGACGACCAATGAGTCAGAAACACGTGTCTACGGTTGCTCTACAGCGGAATCTACCCGATAATTTTCCTTTTCTTGTATTTTATGTATCCGCGATTAATTCCTTTTTTTGTGATTTTTCTTTCCTGGGTCTCGGATGGCACGCAGATTGGCATTGTCTTCCTCGTGGCGAGGTTGGATGTGAATCCTCAAAACCGAGGCTCTTCTAACCAAAGCTACAAATGGCGGTCTGTCACCTGATGGTCTTCCGTGTAGCTTACATCTCCAAGGTTATCCCACCTTATTCCTTGGCTACACCGTACTGACGACGACCAATGAGTCAGAAACACGTGTCTACGGTTGCTCTACAGCGGAATCTACCCGATAATTTTCCTTTTCTTGTATTTTATGTATCCGCGATTAATTCCTTTTTTTGTGATATATATATATATATATATATATATATTATCGGGTAGATTCCGCTGTAGAGCAACCGTAGACACGTGTTTCTGACTCATTGGTCGTCGTCAGTACGGTGTAGCCAAGGAATAAGGTGGGATAACCTTGGAGATGTAAGCTACACGGAAGACCATCAGGTGACAGACCGCCATTTGTAGCTTTGGTTAGAAGAGCCTCGGTTTTGAGGATTCACATCCAACCTCGCCACGAGGAAGACAATGCCAACCTGCGTGCCATCCGAGACCCAGGAAAGAAAAATCACAAAAAAAGGAATTAATCGCGGATACATAAAATACAAGAAAAGGAAAATTATCGGGTAGATTCCGCTGTAGAGCAACCGTATATATATATTTTAATGGAAATATTTATAAAATGGACGATTTAGAGGTCAATACTAATTTCAAATTAATTTAAAATTAATTAACGATGAAACTAATTTTAAATTAATTTGAAATTAGTATTGACCTCTAAATCGTCCAAGAAATTTAATTATATATATATATATATATATATGCACATGAATATGTGAATAAGGTCAAGAAAAATTTAGAATTATATATATATATATATATATATATATATATAGGGGGGTATACTAACTATCAATGGGAATGAGACTATAATAATCACAAAACTAATTGATTCATAATTTAATTTTAATGGGAATATTTATAAAATGGAATATTCAAAAGACTATACAACTAAGTTTATGGGTAACAATTATTTGACTGCTCCCTGTAGATGGTCGGTCCAATGAATTTAAAAGAATTAATGTGCCTGATTTGATAATATTCTATTTCAAAATCTTTAAATTTTCGCGCTATAATTGGTTTCCTATATGACTAAATTGAGCCAATGAACTCGTCCTAATGGGGTGCGTATTGTTTCCGGCAACTGTAGTGAATTATTCTCCTTTATAATTAGTCTTGTGATCGGTTTGTTAATACTTTCTCAGGGTCGTTGAGGGGGTTCATGTAAGACAAAAAATACACTACTAAATCACTCATTTACCTGTACTTTACTTATTTCCTGTATGTGGTACGTCAATGTCTCGTCTAGCAGGCACCTGTGGAAAGAATAAAATGCGCTTCCTTGTGGTAAATAAAAATGGGCGAGCAATATCCAGGTTGATGGTGCATGTTTACTACCTCAATAATTAATACAAACACAGGTATATACAACAATTATCTATATTTTCATTTAAACAGGTTAACATTTATATATTTATTTTGTAGATGGAGTGTCTTTAATTCGGGACTAATACATCATTTATAAGGAATATACTCTACATGAGCGAATGATTATACACAGATCCAACATAAATTGTACCATAGACCACTAGGTTACAAACAGCTGTCGAGTGTTAAAGTGTGAATTGGAAATGGACCGCAATACTGTCCCAAAATAATGTACAATGAACTTATTAAGCTTCAATTACAACTGATTGTAACTGGAGGAACACAAAATTACTGTAAGTAAGAAATTATATTACTTTGCCTGTATTCTAACCCTATTTAGTTGCTTGTTATCATGATAGGTTATGTTTGAATTCTTTGAACGTGACTGACTGTTTGTTTGATTAAATAATGCCTTTACTGTCAAGTGAATTAGAAAGCCAAATGATTTGTTTGTTAGTGAAATCAATCCTATTAACTCTAAATACTAATCTGACTTTGACTGAACTGTGATTGACTTTAATTTTAATAATAAACTACAGATTACATATGAGTTGATATAAATACTGTTGTTAGCGTGACACCTTCTTGGAGGTCGTAAATACTTGTAAACTGTTCACAATACCTTCAATTAAAACATATCAAAATGTTCATTAGCTATATGGAAGGTCCTATGGTGAACTGGATCTTGTATTGTGGCTGGATATCCTCCGAAGAGTCGGCTGGATGCCTCTTCAGGAACGAAGTTCAGGAAACGCCGGCAAATATATCGAAAAACGACGGTGGTGTTGGATATTCTGTATTATGCAGGATCTTAGACTCGGAGATGTTCTTGCGGTCGTCCTTGGTTCCGTATTCGGCGGCGTGTTTGACAGGCCGACTTGACGAGGGCGTTTGAAAAATACCCGCGCTGAATTTATATACTACTGTGACGTCACCCTGACGCTGGCCCAGTGACCTACTTTTTCTGTCTATCCTCATGCGAAGTATGTATGCCTTATTTATAGGTCAAGGCCGTCTATTGTTTATAATCTCGAACCCAAAGTCGTTGGAGATTATATTTTAATTGTTTATAATAATGTTTGATTAGTTTACAATGCTAATTGATGTTATTCTGTAGTTTTTATATTTATAATAATTAAATAAAATATTTTCAGTCTGTAAAAATCTATGAATTCTAATTTTTGGATTTTATCCAAAAATAAGGATATTTGGACTTTATGTGGATCTGGTTTACATATTAACTTAATTACTAAATACATTCAACTTTATTTCTGTTTTTTATTTGATTAAAATCTGTGCATTAAAATAAAATGCTTAATGCGGTTTTTTAAATTTTCAATTCAAAGTCAGTTTCCTTTTCTAATTTAATATTAATTTATCTTGCTCAATTGGTTATCGAAATTTTATCAAATCATTCACATTTAACAGTTCAAAGGATTATTTTTATATACCCATTTTTGGTATAATTGTAACAACACTTATTCAGTTTTTTACATTTCAAATTAAATATTGATTTTAGTAGTAATTTCTTGCTAATGGCTTTAGTTTGATAGGGCACTTAATTATGCATGTCCTTCGTATCTGTAATTGGCCCAACATGTTTATATTTAAGGTGTTTTACTAAATTTTAAATATTGATGTTTGACGTTTATACATAATGGCTGCTTGGTCTAAGTTAGAAATGATGCTTTCGATAATTACTCATTTGTCAAGGTGCAATACATGACACATCCTTATCCTAACTGTGCTGTGATATGTGCAGTTTAAGTATTTAACTTCATATATCAGGCAATTACTAAATTTTGTTACGAAATTTACACTTTAAAAGGACATGTGATCTGGGTCTATACGTCATACTTTATGTGATGTTTGTGCTTAAATTAGAGTCGTATAATTATTCATGCCCTGATTCTAATATGTTCTAAATTTGAAACAGGTTGTAGTTTACTTCTGTTCATATGCAAGAATTAGTTTCTTTACTGAATTAAAATGTAATTAGTATAATTATGGATGCTCATTGTTGACGTTCATCTTTGTATTTTAATTTGTGTTGTATGAATTCAGATTTATGGTCAACAATGTAACTGTTTGTTAACTAGAATGTATGGTGGATCCTGTGAACATGATATATTCCTCATTACCCTCATCTACTTAATTAATTCAATACTAAATATAACATTTCCTATAGTACAAGGGCTCGTCCCTAACAATAAACTAAAAAATTAAATATGGGTGTTTTTTAACTTGTAACTAAATAATTATTGAGTGGTATTGAGGAGGCTCAAGACCACCTCAACATGCCCTTCTTAATGAATGTAAATGTTTATGCAATTAAAATTTCCGTTCATTAACATATTAATTAATTATTAGGAAAATATTCTTTATTATATATTTTTTTTCAATGTATTTAGGCTAGTTTAGAGAATTTCTTAAGTTTTAAGTTAATACTTATAATGAATTCATGTTTGTAACAATTTTTAAAGTATACTAATTTTTGTTTGATAACTTCTTACTACCTAATATTATTTGTTAATTATGTAAAGGAATTTCATATGTATGTACAGTATATTTATGAACTTAATTTTATTTTGTATCTTGTGTAGTATAAGCTGTTGTTGATTTTGTTTCAATGTTTTTTATATATAAGTTGTATCGTACTCTATGGGTAAACATTAATTTTTTTTTTTTATTATAACTTATGTGTGTAATTTTAAGTTAGTTGTCCTTATGAAAATTTGACTTCAGGAGTATGTTTCTTGGATTTTTTTTCTTGTGCCGATTCTTTCCTTGGAGTTTTGTGAAAATGGTCCTTTCCGTACTTCTAAATATTTTTCTGTGATTATGTGATTGTGTATTTTTCTTGAAGTTCTGATTCTTTTCAGCTGTGGCTGATATTATTGGCCTAATAATAACTCATATTTTCTTGTGTAATGTTTTCTTTATTGAATCGCTTTCTCCATATTTTATGCATTTCGCATCAATTTATTTCCCTTTCTTTGAAGAAATATATTCAAGCCCATTCTTAGGTGCTTTGAATACCATATCATTTTCATTATAATAATTCATTTTTTCTTTCTTCATATATTTTTTTTTTCATAATTCATAATTTTCATGCTTTCTCGCATGTTTCGCATTTTTATATTTTTAGTAATCATAATTACTGTTTATGCAGTCATTTCTGCTAATAAATAAAACATTTTCTTCACAAATTTATATTTTTCTTAGGCCTTTTCTTTTGTATTTTTTTTTTTATTTTTTTCTTCTTTCTCTCCAATAATCACAGAGTATTTTTCTTTTTGTTTTGTACAATTGCTATGTTTTTTCATTTTTGGATATGTCCATTTCTTCTTCACATTGTTCGTTGACTACTATTTTCCTTCCAAGTTTTGCTCTGTTCGTGAATTTTTAAAATTTTCCTTCTGGCATGTATGGTTTCCTTTTTGTTCCTTTTTTCTTCAAATTTTGCTTTTTAGTTTCGTTTTATCTTCATAAGGGTTTGTATTTTATTTTCTTAATGTTGTCCGATACTGATTCTTGTTGTCCAACTTATATTACACGTGGATAAGTAACATCTTAATTCTAATTATTTGTATTTCGTGTAGAGACAGGTTAACTTTACACAACTTAAGGCTAGGTAGTACGACTATTTTTTTTTTTTTATCCTATTTCTAAACAACTATTTTATTTATCAGGGGTGTTATATCCTTGTTCGGATCATTGCCTAGCAGCGGGGCTTATGTTGCTGTGACATGTGAGAGATGATTTTTGATACTGGGGTGATATAATCTTTTTGGGTGACTTGACGTCTTCTTGGGGTTCGAAGAAATTGTACGGGGTTTTGAGAAGTCTGTTGGGGTGTGTCAGAAATCTTTTTGGGGTGAGAAATTCTTATGAGAGTTGGGAAATTGTGGGGGTTATAAGGTTCTTTAAATGGATGAGACCTAGCAGTGTCTATTTTTCGACATAGAGTTTTGGGGTTGTTGAGATCAACGGGGTTACTGGGAAAGATAGGTGTCGTAAATACCTTCGGGAGGTGATCTCTTTAGACTCTCCCGTCCTGACTAATTATGAGATCTAAGAATTTACTGGGAAAGATAGGTGTCGTAAATACCTTCGGGAGGCGATCTCTTTGGAATCTCCCGTCCTGACTAATTATGAGATCTAAGAATTTACTGGGAAAGATAGGTGTCGTAAATACCTTCGGGAGGCGATCTCTTTGGAATCTCCCGTCCTGACTAAGTATGAGATCTAAGAGTTTACTGGGAAAGATAGGTGTCGTAAATACCTTCGGGAGGCGATCTCTTTGGAATCTCCCGTCCTGACTAATATGAGATCTAAGAGTTTACTGGGAAAGATAGGTGTTGTAAATACCTTCGGGAGGCGATCTCCTTAGAATCTCCCGTCCTGACTAATTATGAGATCTAAGAGTTTACTAGGAAAGATAGGTGTCGTAAATACCTTCGGGAGGCGATCTCTTTGGAATCTCCCGTCCTGACTAATTATGAGATCTAAGAATTTACTGGGAAAGATAGGTGTCGTAAATACCTTCGGGAGGCGATCTCTTTGGAATCTCCCGTCCTGACTAATATGTGAGATCTCATTTCCCTATAATTTTTAAGTGGAAATCAATAATATTTTTCTGATACCTAAGTACAGTGTTAGTGTAAATTGTTTGTGTTTGATAATCCAAGTCTTGTTGGTTGCGTATGTGTGTGTGTATTTTTGTGAGATGTATGTGTGTTACCTTATTTTCCTTGTTTAATAATAAAGCTATCCCCATGCCCTTCAGTATGTTGAATTCTTTGTACGTCTTGGTTATGTGACAAATTAATTGTGTTAGTGTGTTTTGCTTTCTTACCGTAGTGTATTTTTGCGAACTTGTGTGTTGAAATGAATACGTCCTGATGTCCACTAATAAGCTTGATGTGAAAATGGGTAAATCTTCCTCAGTTTCTTCTGTATGTAAAAGCGCGTCGAAGCATATTCTTAAAATTCGTCTGCCAGAATCCATGTACTTTGTCCTCTTTGGTAATTGTATTCTTGTGGAAGTTTTTCTCAGTTCTGTTTCATTTTGTTCCTCATGTTCGTGGATAGGCACAACACTTTTTATTTCTTCAATTTCTTCTTCTTTCACAATTTCTATCTGCGAGTTTTCGTTACTCTGTATGATGAATGCTGCGGTCTCTTGGAATTTTTCATCTGCTTCGTTGGGTGATTCATCTATCTGCCCTTCTACTGATTTTAGCTTGGTATTCAGTAATGATGCTGTTTTTGGGTTATGCTTGTCTAGTGTATTGTCTGTTTCTAGACTTTCCGCTTCCATCTCCCATTTTCTTTTGTTGTAGTCACTATAATCGATTTTCGCTGAAATGCATAAGTCCTTTATTAGTTTGTCATTCCGTTCTTCCATCTTTTTCTCTATTCTGTTACAAAATTTTTCTATGTTTTGATTGTTTTCTATCCTATTCTTTTCCATGCCTTCGTAGAATTTTTCTTGGGTGTTATTCATTTTTTCTATCTCTTGAAGGATTTGTTCGAGTGTTACTTTTGATGTGTTCATTTTGCAGGTTTTATATTATTATAGATACACGCAATAATAATAAAAATTCAATAATACGTTCTGATATGCCCCTGTATACTGTATTGTACCTAATATGTAACTAATATTACCTGTACTTGATTTTTATTATACAAAAATAAATGATTTTACTTTTACCAGTGTTTGTTTATTTATCACCATCAACCTGTGGAAGTGCACATATACAAATACACAAATTAGACACACATTTTTCTTTTTTATTTTTTTATTATTACACATACTTTAGTTTATTTAAATTCTCCACTTCTTGGTTGATCTGCTGATTTTCTGGGATAACTAAAAAAATATTATGTGAGTGTATTCAGTAGGTCTTTTTGAAACGCCCCACGTTGGGCGCCAATTTGCGATAGGGGGGTATACTAACTATCAATGGGAATGAGACTCTATAATAATCACAAAACTAATTGATTCATAATTTAATTTTAATGGAAATATTTATAAAATGGAATATTCAAAAGACTATACAACTAAGTTTATGGGTAACAATTATTTGACTGCTCCCTGTAGATGGTCGGTCCAATGAATTTAAAAGAATTAATGTGCCTGATTTGATAATATTCTATTTCAAAATCTTTAAATTTTCGCGCTATAATTGGTTTCCTATATGACTAAATTGAGCCAATGAACTCGTCCTAATGGGGTGCGTATTGTTTCCGGCAACTGTAGTGAATTATTCTCCTTTATAATTAGTCTTGTGATCGGTTTGTTAATACTTTCTCAGGGTCGTTGAGGGGGTTCATGTAAGACAAAAAATACACTACTAAATCACTCATTTACCTGTACTTTACTTATTTCCTGTATGTGGTACGTCAATGTCTCGTCTAGCAGGCACCTGTGGAAAGAATAAAATGCGCTTCCTTGTGGTAAATAAAAATGGGCGAGCAATATCCAGGTTGATGGTGCATGTTTACTACCTCAATAATTAATACAAACACAGGTCTATACAACAATTATCTATATTTTCATTTAAACAGGTTAACATTTATATATTTATTTTGTAGATGGAGTGTCTTTAATTCGGGACTAATACAACATTTATAAGGAATATACTCTACATGAGCGAATGATTATACACAGATCCAACATAAATTGTACCATAGACCACTAGGTTACAAACAGCTGTCGAGTGTTAAAGTGTGAATTGGAAATGGACCGCAATACTGTCCCAAAATAATGTACAATGAACTTATTAAGCTTCAATTACAACTGATTGTAACTGGAGGAACACAAAATTACTGTAAGTAAGAAATTATATTACTTTGCCTGTATTCTAACCCTATTTAGTTGCTTGTTATCATGATAGGTTATGTTTGAATTCTTTGAACGTGACTGACTGTTTGTTTGATTAAATAATGCCTTTACTGTCAAGTGAATTAGAAAGCCAAATGATTTGTTTGTTAGTGAAATCAATCCTATTAACTCTAAATACTAATCTGACTTTGACTGAACTGTGATTGACTTTAATTTTAATAATAAACTACAGATTACATATGAGTTGATATAAATACTGTTGTTAGCGTGACACCTTCTTGGAGGTCGTAAATACTTGTAAACTGTTCACAATACCTTCAATTAAAACATATCAAAATGTTCATTAGCTATATGGAAGGTCCTATGGTGAACTGGATCTTGTATTGTGGCTGGATATCCTCCGAAGAGTCGGCTGGATGCCTCTTCAGGAACGAAGTTCAGGAAACGCCGGCAAATATATCGAAAAACGACGGTGGTGTTGGATATTCTGTATTATGCAGGATCTTAGACTCGGAGATGTTCTTGCGGTCGTCCTTGGTTCCGTATTCGGCGGCGTGTTTGACAGGCCGACTTGACGAGGGCGTTTGAAAAATACCCGCGCTGAATTTATATACTACTGTGACGTCACCCTGACGCTGGCCCAGTGACCTACTTTTTCTGTCTATCCTCATGCGAAGTATGTATGCCTTATTTATAGGTCAAGGCCGTCTATTGTTTATAATCTCGAACCCAAAGTCGTTGGAGATTATATTTTAATTGTTTATAATAATGTTTGATTAGTTTACAATGCTAATTGATGTTATTCTGTAGTTTTTATATTTATAATAATTAAATAAAATATTTTCAGTCTGTAAAAATCTATGAATACTAATTTTTGGAATTTTAATGAGTATGGCATTTTTTAGCGTCGTTTTTCGATAAATTGTACAGTCATGTGCAAAAAAATAATGAAATGTTATAATTTTTGGATTTTATCCAAAAATAAGGATATTTGGACTTTATGTGGATCTGGTTTACATATTAACTTAATTACTAAATACATTCAACTTTATTTCTGTTTTTTATTTGATTAAAATCTGTGCATTAAAATAAAATGCTTAATGCGGTTTTTTAAATTTTCAATTCAGTCAGTTTCCTTTTCTAATTTAATATTAATTTATCTTGCTCAATTGGTTATCGAAATTTTATCAAATCATTCACATTTAACAGTTCAAAGGATTATTTTTATATACCCATTTTTGGTATAATTGTAACAACACTTATTCAGTTTTTTACATTTCAAATTAAATATTGATTTTAGTAGTAATTTCTTGCTAATGGCTTTAGTTTGATAGGGCACTTAATTATGCATGTCCTTCGTATCTGTAATTGGCCCAACATGTTTATATTTAAGGTGTTTTACTAAATTTTAAATATTGATGTTTGACGTTTATACATAATGGCTGCTTGGTCTAAGTTAGAAATGATGCTTTCGATAATTACTCATTTGTCAAGGTGCAATACATGACACATCCTTATCCTAACTGTGCTGTGATATGTGCAGTTTAAGTATTTAACTTCATATATCAGGCAATTACTAAATTTTGTTACGAAATTTACACTTTAAAAGGACATGTGATCTGGGTCTATACGTCATACTTTATGTGATGTTTGTGCTTAAATTAGAGTCGTATAATTATTCATGCCCTGATTCTAATATGTTCTAAATTTGAAACAGGTTGTAGTTTACTTCTGTTCATATGCAAGAATTAGTTTCTTTACTGAATTAAAATGTAATTAGTATAATTATGGATGCTCATTGTTGACGTTCATCTTTGTATTTTAATTTGTGTTGTATGAATTCAGATTTATGGTCAACAATGTAACTGTTTGTTAACTAGAATGTATGGTGGATCCTGTGAACATGATATATTCCTCATTACCCTCATCTACTTAATTAATTCAATACTAAATATAACATTTCCTATAGTACAAGGGCTCGTCCCTAACAATAAACTAAAAAATTAAATATGGGTGTTTTTTAACTTGTAACTAAATAATTATTGAGTGGTATTGAGGAGGCTCAAGACCACCTCAATATATATATATATAAGCCCTCGTGGCGCAGTTGGTTAGCGCATCTTGACGGCATTAAGAAGGTCATGAGTTCAAATCTCATCGTGGGTAAATTTTTGTGATAAAATTTCCTAATTAATTTACTCAGCGCGAAGCAGAAAAATCAATTTAGGTATTTCTCCGCTGAGAAAAACAGAATTTTAAAAATAATTAAAATTCAAATTTACACACACACACACATATATATATATATATATATATATATATATATATATATATATATATATATATATATATATATATATATGTGTGTGTGTGTGTAAATTTGAATTTTAATTATTTTTAAAATTCTGTTTTTCTCAGCGGAGAAATACCTAAATTGATTTTTCTGCTTCGCGCTGAGTAAATTAATTAGGAAATTTTATTACAAAAATTTACCCACGATGAGATTTGAACTCATGACCTTCTTAATGCCGTCAAGATGCGCTAACCAACTGCGCCACGAGGGCTTGAGTTCATATCTACTTAAACGTCTTGATATCATCAAGTGACAGATTGAAATAATACAACTTTATCCGGCAGTTCGGAAATGAATGTGTAAATTTGAATTTTAATTATTTTTAAAATTCTGTTTTTCTCAGCGGAGAAATATCTAAATTGATTTTTCTGCTTCGCACTGAGTAAATTAATTAGGAAATTTTATCACAAAAATTTACCCACGATGAGATTTGAACTCAGACCTTCTTAATGCCGTCAAGATGCGCTAACCAACTACGCCACGAGGGCTTGAGTTCATATCTACTTAAACGTCTTGATATCATCAAGTGACAGATTGAAATAATACAACTCTCATCGTGGGTAAATTTTTGTGATAAAATTTCCTAATTAATTTACTCAGCGCGAAGCAGAAAAATCAATTTAGGTATTTCTCCGCTGAGAAAAACAGAATTTTAAAAATAATTAAAATTCAAATTTACACATTCATTTCCGAACTGCCGGATAAAGTTGTATTATTTCAATCTGTCACTTGATGATATCAAGACGTTTAAGTAGATATGAACTCAAGCCCTCGTGGCGCAGTTGGTTAGCGCATCTTGACGGCATTAAGAAGGTCTGAGTTCAAATCTCATCGTGGGTAAATTTTTGTGATAAAATTTCCTAATTAATTTACTCAGCGCGAAGCAGAAAAATCAATTTAGGTATTTCTCCGCTGCGAAAAACAGAATTTTAAAAATAATTAAAATTCAAATTTACACATTCATTTCCGAACTGCCGGATAAAGTTGTATCATTTCAATCTGTCACTTGATGATATCAAGACGTTTAAGTAGATATGAACTCAAGCCCTCGTGGCGCAGTTGGTTAGCGCATCATGACGGCATTAAGAAGGTCATGAGTTCAAATCTCATCGTGGGTAAATTTTTGTGATAAAATTTCCTAATTAATTTACTCAGCGCGAAGCAGAAAAATGTATATATACGAAGCTAGATATGTCCGGAGTATGCAGTCGCGGCGGCAACTCCACTCTCGCTATACCTACATACAACATTCTTTTCCCATGAGATCTGTTGCCGCTAATTAACCACACCCCTAAGATAACCCTTTTAGATATATATAAAGTGCATCTCACTTAAAGAAATGCGTAGACATAGAAGTCGTATTTTTTAATGTGACCATATATAACAATAATGTTTTCCAGGTGCACGTTTGATATCTCCTCACAATTAAAAATTTCTTTTAATGCATTATACAGGATGTTAGGATACAGATATGTAATTCACCTTAAATAAAAAATGTGTGCCTATAAAACTCATATTTTTTTATTTTTATATAATTATAAAATACAGTTTTAATAAAATTACAAAACATTATCTTCGTCAATCCAGCTATTATGCGAATTATCGAACCCTAACCATTTGACATAAACTCTATCATTCTTTTTACATAAATCTCAATTATATATACATCTTTATATTTAGTTTTTTGCATTTCATATTCGTAAAAACATCCTAATATTGGTTGTCTGTTCATATCTTCCAGCATATATGTCGGCGGATTTGTAGCTTTAACTTTAATAATCTTGAACAATTCACTACCCCAGTTCCTGAGATAGCCTTTCGAGAAAACACTTTTAAATTTACTTATCCTAACAACGTCACCAACTTTATATTTATGCTTTACAGATGTTTGCACATCATTGTAGATACTAGAGAGCAGGAACTTTTCATTCTTTCTGCTAACATCGGAAGGCTTCATTTTGATCGTTCGATGCTTCGTCTTATTATACGTATCAGTTACAGATGGTAAAATATCTATCCACTTATAGCTAACTCTCATTGTAAATTCCTAATATAATCTACCCTTGTGTTACCACCCCTTCCACCCTTCCCATATGTTACCTTTCATGATGTTAATATGGAACGACGCTGTTCGACATGATCTCCAGGTCATGTGTTTGATGGGAGTAAGAACGTCAGAGGGAAATTATTGAGTCAGTTGTCAAATGACAATTTTTATGTCAGTTTGTTACATAATCAATACATAATTTTTTATTGTGATATTTACTCTTTTAAATGTTATTAAATAAAACGTTTGGTAACAGGAAGTCCGCATATTCTTCGTCGTTAAAGAATTCCATCCGGAATCTGCCACCGCATCCCTTCAGTGGGCACCCAGCCGAGGACCCACGCGAATTCATAGACCAATTAGAGGACTACCTTCAACAGTATGACCTGGACTCGCCAAAGGACATAGATGACGCAGTACGCCCATATCTTCGTGGAAGGGCAGCTGCATGGCACCGCCAAAATAAGGGCACCTTTTGGCATGTGGAGGGATTCGGTGGCAGATTCCGGATGGAATTCTTTAACGACGAAGAATATGCGGACTTCCTGAAGAATTCCCCTCAAGGTGATTGCGAACAGACTCCATTGGCTGATACTGGTACTCCAGACAATGCGCCATTCGAGTATGTGTGTGCAGTGGAAGTTAATCAGGAACCAATACAATATATAAAAGATTCCTCCAGTGCAAGAACTATCCAACCGCCGCCGCCCTACGGTGGATACTTTGACGAAGACCCACTAGTCTTCATAGAATTACTGGAGAATTATCTGCTACAATTCCCTCAGGATGTATTGAGAAATGTTGAACTGGCAGTCAGCCCTCACCTGACAGGTGTAGCAAAGAAGTGGCATCAATATTTTTGGGGAACCTTCCAGACATTAGAAGAATTAGGTAGGCGGTTTCGGACCAAGTTTTTCAATGATCAAGACTACTCGACATATCTGAGAGAAACTCAGATTCCGTCTGCCAGTATCGAGACTACCAAACACATGGGTTACGTGTACACAACAGACCACAAGCCACCGTCACAGCCCACAGCAAATGGATCTACTATGGACACGGATGTGCTAGTTCAGGACAGTGTCGTGGTTCCAACAGCATACACCGAGGGTCCTTCTGCCAAACCTATGAATTGTGTGAAGATCACGCGGAATGAAGAGACGGCGTCGCAGTCCTCAACAAAAGGACCTACAATGGCAACGCGCTTGCCCATCCAAGACAATGTCTCAAGCTCAGTGATCAACACCAATCACCCAAACGGTGGGAATAACGACGGTGTGGACCACAAGACACCATCACGGTCCTCAGTAGATGGACTTATTATGGACACGGACGTGCCAGTCCGGGGCGGGGTCATGGTCCCAACAGCCTGCACCAATCTTCCAACTGCCAAACCTATCGATTGTGTGGAGACCACAATGACTAAGAAGATATCGTTACATTCTTCGGCAAATAAATTTAGCACACCAACGGACGTGCTAACCCAACACAACATACCTACCTTAGGAACTACCACCGACACGCGGAACAAACTAGTACCCACCACGAAAGTTGACGGATTATGGTGCCGAAATTCACGCAAACCATTTCACAGCAAGCAGCCCACACTCAAATTGACAAATCGTCAAAACCGAAGCATAGTTATTCGACGCAAGGAGTTGCTTAGAAGAACCTTAAAGTCTACCCGGAAAAGAACCATGCAAAATGGCCAACAACGCCAAAACTACAATGAGATGGCTCAAACATATTGGATCCTAGCGAATCATAAACCATTTGATCCGGGCATCCGCCGGACCAGAATCTCATCATCCAGGTCCACCGGTCGACCCCAAGAGGCCCAAGAACCAGGTTCGATACCGCCACCACCTACAGCAGAGCCACGACCGGGGACCAGTCGCCGGATTCCTAAACATTGTTTGTAGACAATAAGTTTTAAACGGACCTGGAGCATCAATCGAACCAGCGTCTTTCAGAAGGGGAGCGTATGTTACCCGTCCAATGTTGTTAATTTGGAACGACGCTGTTCGACATGTTCTCCAGGTCATGTGTTTGACGGGAGTAAAACGTCAAAAAAAAATTAATTAAGGGGTTGTCAAATGAGGCTTCTGTCAGTTGCTTACATAATAAATTAAACATAATTCTATATTGTTATTCTACATTAATAAATGTTATTAATAAAACGTTTGGTAACAATTAAATGTTACCAAACGTTTTATTTAATAACATTTAAAAGAGTAAATATCATAATAAGTAATTATGTATTGATTATGTAACAAACTGACATAAATTGTCATTTGACAACTGACTCAATAATTTCCCTCTGACGTTTTTACTCCCGTCAAACACATGACCTGGAGATCATGTCGAACAGCGTCGTTCCATATTAACATCATGAAAGGTAACATATGGGAAGGGTGGAAGGGGTGGTAACAGTTGAGTGTGCGAATAACACGTTCGGCAATAGACGCCTTCATTGTACTATAAATGGAATAATGGTTTATACTATATTTCTTCATGAGATTTTGAAATCTAGTATTATAAAACTCTTTACCATTGTCGGACTGTATATTTTTCGGCTGTCGAGTGTCTCGTAGAATGCTTTCCATAGCATTACATATATCCAGACCGGTTTTCGATTTAAGGGGTCGAGTCCATAAAAATTTCGAGAAACAGTCTATAACCATAAGTATATATCTATACCCACCATTCTCTCGAGCATGGGGTATAAATTCTGCCAAGTCAATCTGCCAAACATCGTCAAACCCTCTAATAATGAATCGACGTCTGGGGAAGAATCTACGAGCCGGCCTATGCAGCTCATCAACTAAATGACGCTTAATACTATTCATCCTTAATAGCTATTGTTCAGCGTGTTAATACGTCATGTAGGTAGAACAATGCGATGGTATATATATATATATATATAATCTAATAATCCCCTCTACCATATTAATGGTGTGGGGCGTTTATCCTCTTCTAACTTTTTATGAATCTTTTCCATTCATTTCTATTCCTCGCCATGCTCTTCGCCTCTGTCCAAGTTTTGCCCTTCCTCCTCAAAATCTCTGCTATGACATCATTCCATGTCGTCCTTGGCCTTCCTCTTCTTTTATTTTTCATTATTCTTGCTTCCCATATCCTTCTTGTCTGTCTCGTATTTTCCATTCTATATAGATGTCCCCACCATCCCAACTGTCTTTGCTCAATATGTTCCACCACTGACTGTATATTTAGATCTTTTCTTATTTCCGAATTTCTTATTCTTTCCATCTTTGTAACTCCTCTGACTCTTCTTAAATATTTCATTTCTACTGCTTGTATTTTCCTTTTTTGTCTTGTATTTAATATCCAGGATTCGCATCCATATACTAATATCGGTCGGTATATTGCCTTATATACTTTTAATTTTGTTTCGCGGGATATCTCTTTTTTGTTAATGAACTTATTCCTCATACTATAATACAGCTTTGTTGCTTTTTCTATTCGTTGGTTAATCTCGGCGTCCTGGGTCCCTTTTCCATCAATTCTCACTCCCAAGTACTGGAACGTTCTCACTTCTTCTATTACAATTCCTTCTATTTCGATTTTCATATCTATCTCTTCATCTCCCACTACCATTACTTTGGTTTTATTCTTATTCATCATCATTCCACTGTTATTTAGTGTCGTATTCCATATTATTAAATTCCGTTGTAGATCTTCCGCACTGTCAGCTGTAATTACTATGTCGTCTGCGAATGCTCCCTGTGAAACTTCGACTAGCTTTAAGTTAATGTGTCCAACTCTGATCTTTTTACTTTCTTTTGTACACCTTTTGATAATGTCGTCCATATAAACAGCATTGGGCTCAGGCTTCCTCCCTGTCGGAGTCCCTCCTTTGTTCTGAAGGTTTCTGATTCTAAATTATTAGCTATTACAGCGTTGGTGTTATTATCATATATTTTCTGTATTAATCGTCTTATTTTTCCATTGACCCCTCTCTCTTTTAATATATTCCACAGTCTTTCTCTTGGCACCTTATCGAATGCTTTTTCTAGATCTATAAATGCTAAAAATACTTTCTTCTGCTCTCTATAGGCTTTTTGTATTATTTGCTGCACGGAAAATATTTGGTCTTGTGTGCTCCTTCCTTTTCTAAACCCACTTTGTGATTCGTGTAGCGTATTTTCGAGTTTTGCTCTTAGTCTTTTATCTATTATTTGCTCAAGAATCTTCATTGCAGTGCTTAGAAGGGTTATTCCTCTGTAGTTATTGCATTCTTTTTTGTTTCCTTTATTCTTGTATACTGGTACTATTAATGACTTCCTCCATTCGTTTGGTATCTCCTCTCCTCTCCATGTTCTGTTATATATTTTCAACATTACTTCTCTTCCTTTTTGTCCTATATTTTTAATCATTTCTGCCGTAATCTTGTCGCAGCCTGGTGCTTTCCCATCTCTCTGTTTATGTATTGCTTCTTCGAATTCGTCCATGGTAATTATTTCTTCCGTCTCTTCTTCTTCTATTGTTTGTTGTTCATCGGTATTCTCATTTTCCACTCCTTCGTTTAGCAATTCTTGGAAGTATTCTTTCCATCTTTCTATGAGTTCTTTTTTTATCGCTTAGTATATCTCCCTTCTTATTTTGTATATTATTATGGTGTGTAGATTGAGACATTTCTTCATTCCTTACTGACTTCAAAACTCTATAAAATAGTTTTTGGTTTTCTTTACTATTTTTTTCCATCTTTTCACCAAATTCTTGCCATGTCTCTTTTTTGGCTTCTGACACTAACTGTTTTACTTTTTTTCTTTCTTCTTTGTATATATTGTATTTTTCCGCTGTTTGTTCTGCTAAATATATTTTCCATGCCTTTTTTTTGACTTTACTTGATACCTTATTTCATTTGTCCACCACTTTGTTTGTCTTTTGTTTTTCTTCTTGCTTACTCCACATATCTCTTTAGTTGTAGTTATTATAATTTCTTTGAACGTATTCCAAGTTTCTTCAATATTTCTATTCATTTCTACATTTTCTACTCTTCCAGTTATCCTTTTCTGGTAACTTTCAGCGATATCTTTACTTCTTAGTTTGTATGTTCTAAGTAATTCTTTTTGGTTTTCTTTCTGTTTGTATATATATTTCTTTTCTTTATTTTGAACTTTTTCCTTTATTTTTGATATAACGACAAAGAGATCGCTCCCTATTTCCGGTCCTCTTCTTACTTTTGTATCAGTCACGATTCTTCTATTCTTTTTGTCAACTAATATATAATCAATTATGGACTTCTCTCCCCTGCTCTTGACTTCCCTGGTATATGTGTGTATATTTTTGTGTTGGAAAAGACTATTAGTTATTACCAAGTTGTGTATCATGCAAAAGTCTAGCATTCTTCTTCCATTGTTATTTCTAACCGTCTCTCCGTTTGTTCCTAATACTTCAGTGTATTCATCGTCTCTTATACCAACTCTACTGTTGAAGTCTCCCATTACAAAAATTATTCCTTTCGCATCTTCTACCACCACTGTTAATTCTTCCCAAAACTTATTTTTGTTATCTGCTGTGTCGTCTTCATTTGGTCCGTATACTACTATTATTGTTTTCATTATGTTTCTCTCCTTCATCTCTATTAGTAGTATTCTTTCTGACCATGCCTTCCAGTCATGAATTTGGTTTTCTAATTTTTTGTGTAAAATGCATCCTACTCCTGCAGCTGCTCTTCTTTCTTTTCCTACACCACTGTATAATAAAGTGTGATCATTGTCCATCTTAATTATTCCCTGTGCCTTTTTCTTCGTTTCCGTAATTGCTAATATGTCTACTTCTAACTCTTCGAATTCCTTTTCTAATTCCTTTTCTTTTCCTGTTATACTTTTTATGTTCCACGTGCCAATTTTCCATATTATGTTTTCTTTATCCTTACTTTTCCTTATCTTTTCTATTTTTTTTGTGTCATCGTTATCATATTCATCATTATTTTGTTTATTCTCCTTTATCGTGTCCTTTTTCTTGCCCGGGTCATCATCTTTATTTCCACTAGTCTTTATTATTAGTTTTTTGACATTATTTTTGCGATTTCTTTTTTTCCTTCCAATTCTCCTTCCTTCTTATTCCAATTCTCTTTTTCTCTATTCCATCTCCATTGTTCTCCCTCCACTATTATCTTTTGAAATCCTATCTTGACGGTTTTTCCTTTCATTCTCTCTTCTTTGGCCTTTCTGCGTATCTTTTCTTGTATTTCTTTTTCCTCCTTCGTCATATCATCGTTAATATATATCTTTTGTTCTTTGTATTCTCTTAATTTAACCTTGTTTTTCATCATTTGTATCGTATCATGTGTATTCTTCAGTTCTATTAAGCAAGTTTCTGGACCCAGTTGTTTCACCGCTTTAATTTCTATTTGTATTTCCATGTACTTCTGGATAATTTCTTCTACCACTACTTTTAGGTGCCCTTGATCACTCACATCTATTTTTAATCCCTGCATAACTGCATTATTTCTTCTATTCACTCCCTCCAGTCTATCTAGTCTTCCTTTCACACTCCTAATTTCTTTTTTCAGTTCTGCATTTTCTTCTTTGATTTTCTCATTTTCCAATTTAATTCCTTTTATTTCTTCCATATATTTATCTTGTTTTCCCTCTATATGTTACACTTGTGTAACCAGTCCTTGCATCATTTCCATTAACTTGTCTAATTTATTTTCGTCATCGCTTGCTCCTTTCTCCGTTGTTTTAGTTGTCTTTTTATTCTTCCTAAGCATTTCGGTTATATCTCTTTGTGCCCTCTTTCTTTTTCCCTCATCTGTTGTGCTCCCATCGCTATCCATTTCTAACAGTGTTCCTACTATTTTAGTTTTTCTTATGCCGGGACTTTTCTTCTTATCGCCTCTATTTATTTTATTGATGCCCGACTTCTCTTCAGGGTACCGTACTTTATTTTATTATTTCTGTTTCCAAATCTCTGGTATGGTTCGCAGCACCGTACTTTTTTCTTTAGTTGTTATTGTTGAAATATATCCGTGTGTGTCGAATGCCCGAGTCGACCTCTCGGAGGCAGTCAACACATGTTTTATTAATCTGAATAAATTGTCTTACCTTCTACTTTCTTCTTGTATTTCTGTATCACTTCTACTTTTTCTTCTTCTTCACACTTGTCTCCTTTCTGTGTATTATTAACTCGGTTTCTCCCTATTATTGGGTTAAAAATCCGGAGCCGATATATACACGTCTACACTATACACTCACACAATGCGATGGTAAATGAATTAAAATTATGTTTGTGAATATCCTATTTTTAGTTCTCTGATTTCTTTTCAAGTTTTTTTTGCTAAAGCATCAAGTTTCGCCTCTAGTGTCGTGGGGGCGGTGGCGGTGGGGGTGGGGAATTCTTTGATTTATTTTCAAGTTTTTTTACTAAAGCATCAAGTTTAGCCTCTATTCCCTTCTGAACGGCACTTTCAACCCCCTGAAGTCTATCACTAAGTCCACCACTCAATCTTTTTATACTAGTATCAACAACACCTTTGAATGACTCTAAATTAGTTTTCAATACACTCAAGTCCCTATCTAATTCCTTCTTAATTTTATCTATCCTATCATCAACTCCAGAATTTGTAGCATGATTTTTTCTTAAAACATCAAGTTTAGCATCAATCTTCTTCTCAACACTAGCTTGCATCTGGTTTAATTTCCCATTAATTGACTGTTGTACATTATTTACACTAACATTAACAAGACCTTTAAATATATCCAAATTAACAGTTTTATTTAAATTAGTTTTAAATGTATTCAAGTTATCATCCAATTTCCTTCTAATTTTCTCAATCTTGTCACTGATCCAGGTGTTTGTTGCGAGATTGTTCCTTAAATTGTCTAGTTCAATCTCGATTCTATTCTCAACAGCAGTTTGCATATGATGTATATCACTAATATCTTCAGCCACTTTGGAATTTGAGGTGTCTATTTTTATTTGAGTATCACTCACCACATTATCGATCCTTAGATCTATTACACCAAGTATTCTAGATAGGTGACGCTTATTAACAGAATCTTGATCGTGTATAGGATCTGCTACACGACAAATACGTTTACCGCCAATATCAACATCACCTTCCTCTGTTAATGGTAGAGATGGCGTTTGACGTTTAACGCTAGCTTTACCGCCGCTAAGATATCGGCCAAATTTGTCTACACTTATGACGATACTGATGAAAAGGATGAGAGTATTAAATATTTATTCAATTATCCCGCATTCTTTAAGTTCCTCGACGATCGACTGCATCTCATTATGATGACTTTCATTACCAGAATCCTGAGAGGCCTTCAAAAGTTTAAGACGATCTACAAGCTCGTTTATGTCGTCCCAATAGACGTATTGATATCTATCCTTGGTGTTGGAAACAAGCATGCCACCTATATGTCCGCCAGACCATGTTTCCGAAGTCGGAATGGAATATTTAGCAAGAAGAGGTTTTATTATTTCACGCCATTTCTGACCTTTAGTCCCTCTCAAGTGATTTTTGGGTTGGAACAGTTTGCGATGCACATTGGTTTCTTGTAAAATATCATAGTATTGTGATAAATCATCCTCATTATATCTACTTGGTCTAGTTTTAAATATTAATTCATAAAGACCATGAGAACCCGTAAACAGCTTATTATTGATTATTATGTCATTACCATCTAGATATAATGTATGCCCACCCAATTTCAATCTATTTGTTTCGGGTTCGAATGTAACACCATACGTTGTATCATATACATTGCTTGTGTCTTGAAAAAGACCTCGCACAAACTCTCTCGGTAAAGGATTAAGATCTCCATAAAACGTGTTATGTGAATGCGGATCCTCTTCCATCAAAGGATTAGACTGTTGATCGAATGGATTAATCGAAAGGCTCTTTTCTATCTCGGGTTTTTTATTAGCTTTCCTCTATTTTTCAAAGTGTTTGTAATATTCATTATGGGCTCCTTAATTGTTTGTGTTTCCTGTTTTATTGTTGTGTTCAAACCTTCTAGATTCTCAGTAATGGGTTTAAACATTTTTCGTATTAAATAATCTTCATCGGAACGATTAAGCTTCAATTGCATATACTTATTCCTAATAACTTTACTTGCCTTAATAATATCACGCTTCAATTTCTCATAATCCATGTTTCTACTATTAACTGCCTGCCTGCGCATGATTATTTGCGGACAGATATATATTAACTGAATAAAATGAATAATTCACCAGCATATATAGCAATCAAAACCCTTCCTATATCGACCATTATGCAAATCACTATCTTTGTCTATCACCAGGAATCCGTATTTATCTTTCCAACACTCACCACAAACCGATTTAAACCGCTCAAATGACATGTCAACTCCAACATGATCGTTGTAAATATGTTGTAGATTTGTATTATCCTGCTTAAATAATACCAAAAAATTAGCATTATCCCTAACTAGCTGTTTCGGAATACTAGTATAAGTTTGACATAAAAAAAGCTATCAACACACTTATGTCTACCCATACAAAAATATTTTCTAATATTGTTTTGCTTATCGCACGCTACGTCGTCAAAAATGAATATCGAATTTGTCTCAGCTTCCATGGGATCTATTATATCAGTCTCCTTACAAGGAAAATATTTCACATCTTTAACATTATTTAAAACATTCTCCAACAGCTTATATTTAGCTTGATATAAAGACTTGGAATAAATGTATACGTTTTCGAACTTGAGACCATTTTCATTGAATAATAACGATAGCATGAGATTTGTTTTCCCAGAGTTTGATGCACCGCAAAGTAGCGCTCTAATGGAATTCGGTAGTAGACTGCTATGTTTCCGAAATTTACCCTTTTCATCAACGTCCAAATCCAAGTTGATTATTTCAAGTGCATCCTTCTGCTTCGCAAGTCTCATGGTGAATGAATTATATATAAATTGTTGGGTGTTTATAAAGCTAATTCATTTCGATGCTAACTTTTAAAGAGGGCGGAGGTGTCGTGAACTCGATAATCAACAAGTTGCCTATAGAGCTTCACCTGCCAGATGGGTACATGTATTGTGGTCCTGGTACAAAGCTCCAGAAACGTTTAGCACGAGGTGATCCCGACATTAATCCATTGGATGCGGCTTGTCGGGAGCACGATATTGCATATTCACAACATAAAGATTTAAAAGGTAGACACGAGGCAGATTTGATATTGCAAGAAAAAGCTTGGAATCCTGTAAAGTCAGCAGACGCAAGTGTGGGTGAAAAGACAGCAGCCTGGTTGGTGACTAACGCAATTAAGGCCAAAAGAAAATTTGGTATGGGCTTAAAGAAAAAAACTTTTAAAAAAATAGTGTGCACCAATGTTAAGAAGGCTCTTATGAGATTCGTGGGTGATATATTACACAGGGTGCTAAATCATCATTGGCAGCAGCTAAGGTTGCAATCAAAGAAGCTGGAGGTCGAAAACATATTAAAACCCCCAGAATAATTCCCATAACGAAAGTTGGCGGCGTATTACCACTTATACCAATATTCGCCGGGTTAAGCACTCTCGGCTCACTGGCAGGCGGTGTAAGTGGTATAACACAAGCAGTACTCAAAGCGAAAGCGTCTCGAAGTCAATTACGGGAAGCTGAAAGACATAATAAAACTATGGAAGCTATCGCATTAAAAGGTAAAGGATTATATCTGAAGCCATATAAGCGAGGCTTAGGTTTATATCTAAAACCATCAAAAAACTAATAAGTCGACTGCCTCAAAGAGCATTAACCGATCATGATATTTTGAAATATGCGAAATATATTCACCATTTTAGAGGTGTATTTATGAGGGATACTCTGCCAAAATCACCCAACAAAAATGAAAGCGCAGTCGTTAATTTGGATAGCATTAAAGGATCGGGAACACATTGGGTCTGTTATAAGAAGAGAGGTTAATATATACTATTATGATTCGTTTGGCAATTTAAAGCCTCCACCGGAATTGATTCAACAAACAGAAATTGATAAATTAATAGCAAAATACAATCCAGTCTTTGCTAAAGATAAATATGACGTCGACACTGTACGAGACTATGAAGCTGATATAGATTTGGTGATGGATAAATATTGTTACAAACGTCCGTATAGGTGTTCTGCTAATGATAGGAAAGAAATTGAAAATAAGATATCAAAACTATTAAAAAAGAAGTTGATTGAGGAATCCTATAGCCCATTTGCTGCCCCTGTTACTCTGGCATATATAAAAGAAGATGATAAAAGAACAAGGCTATGTATAGATTTCAGAGAATTGAACAAAATTGTCGTACCACAATCACAGCCATTCCCCTTGATTGAGGATTTAATGGTGAAAACTGTCAATTGTAAATATTTTTCTACTTGCGACATAAATTCGGCATCTTGGTCAATTCCTTTGAAAATTCAAGATAGATACAAAACAGCATTTGTTACACAAGAAGGTCATTTTCTATGGACTTGTCTCCCATTCGGGTTAAAGACAGCTCCAGCAATATTTCAAAGAATATTAAGTAACATAATAAGAAAATACAAACTGTCAGAATTCGCAGTAAATTTTATAGACGACATTTTGATTTTTACTAAAAGTTTCGAAGAACACATAAAACATCTATCTAGACTACTTGAGGCAATACTAACAGAAGGATTTAGACTGAAATTTTCAAAATGTACTTTTGCAAAAGATAACGCCAAATATTTGGGACACATACTAGAAAATAATTCAGGTAGACCTCTAAAAGATTATCTAACTGCTGTAAAAGAATTTCCAGTTCCAGAAACAAGAAAAAATATACGCCAGTTCCTTGGGAAAGTCAATTTTCATCATAAGTTCGTACCACACAGCGCAATTATCTTAGACCCGTTACATAATTTATTACGGAAGGATGTAAAATTTATATGGTCCACAAAATGCCAGGAATCATTTGATAAAATAAAAGAATTATTATGTTCGAAACCAATTCTAAAAATATTTGACCCTGAACAACCGATAAAAATTTACACAGATGCTAGTATTAAAGGAGTGGGAGCCGTGTTAAAACAAGAAGATAAAAACGGAGTTAATAAACCTGTAAGCTTACTTTTCAAAAAAATTGACAGAAACTCAAAAGCAAAAAAAGGCGATATATCTAGAATGTCTGGCAATAAAAGAAGCTGTAAAATATTGGCAACACTGGCTTATGGGAAAAGAATTCGTGGCATATTCAGATCATAAACCATTAGAAAATCTGAACATAAAGGCTAGAACTGATGAGGAACTTGGTGATTTGACGTATTACTTATCCCAATACAATTTTAAGATAAAATATAACCCGGGACAATCAAATCAAGAAGCAGACTGCTTAAGCAGAAATCCAGTCCTAGAAGCTCATGAAAATACTGATGATTTTTTCAAAGTTGTGAATCTGATAAGCCTAGAAGATATAAAAAATGACCAATACACAAATCTAGATTTACAAAATAAGAAATCCAAGTTTATACTGGAGAATAAAATTTACTACAAAAAGAATAAAAGAAGAAATAAAATCATACTATCAGAAGCACTTAGCAAAACACTAATTAAAGATGTACAGTGGTGGGAAGTTTAAATGAAACACCTCACGATGCGTTTCCTTTTCTAGGGCCAGTTCGGCGACGTGCGCTAGACAAGGAGACGCATCGTTAGGTGTGTCAGTTAAACTTCCCACGATAGTACATGATACTTACTGTCACATTGGAAGAACCCAGATGATAAATAAAATAACACCATTCTACACAGCTAGAATATCTTCATAAACATTAAGCAAATTTGTAATGAATTTGACATTTGTATAAAGAACAAATCAAGAAGGAAACCAAAATTTGGTTTGATGTCACATTTAGGTCCAGCAACATGCCCATTTGAAATTACTATTATCTAAGATCAGGCCCGAGCTCCTCGCATAGCCCACCACAGGCAGAGTTGAATTGCTTAGTTCAATATTAATGAACTGTAATCCGATCACAAGCGGCAGGACCACCGAACATCAGAACCCGAGACTTGCTGGGATTAATCACAAGCCCTCTCTCCGATGCAAACCTTGACACAGATTCAAGATCACTATTAATTTTCCTCTCAGCTAACTCCCAGTCAGAAGGGTCAAAGGACAGATATAGCTGTGTATCATCGGCGTATACAGCACGTGTCAATTTTCATTAGCCATAGGCGATTAATTCATGCAATACGTGACAACATGGCACCCCACCTTTCCTCTTCAATGCGAGCGCGACCGATACAAGCTCAAGTTAGCAGTAGCTGTTGGACTATTGATTAGGGTGTTTGTACTGCGCTCAGAAATAATATTTACGCATTGCAAGGATTTTTCTTTTTCCTTTCAGTAAATGCAGAGAATTATTAAGCTGCGTTCACGCTGCATGTCACAAACAAAAGCGTAATTCTAATAAAATTAAAAATAAGGTAAATAAAAAAGGATTCTGATAGTAATAATAAACTACTAGATCGCGGCGGCCATTTGATGATGACGGCTTTTATTGCAGACTAAATCGCAACGTGTTCGCAGCTAAACATTTAATGTAGAAGTGGGAAGATCGGAGAAAGTCGTTGTGATGTCGATTGTTGTCGGGATTGGTGACAGATAGTAGGGGTGACACACGTTGCCACATATTATTTGTATACGTATAAATCGCATGTAAACATTGAATCCATATACCTAATGAAAATTGACACATACGGTATATGGGTCTTGCAAAAGCTGATACTCTCAATCAAGTCCCGTGTATACAACGAAAAAAGAAGTGGTCCGATTATGGAACCGTGAGGAACACCACGATGTATTGGTAAGGCAGACGATTCCCTCGAATCAAACACAACACTCTGCCGACGATGCTCGAGAAAACTCCCCACAAGACGACAAGCACGGCTACTGAAACCAACTGAACTAAGTAAAGAAAGTAATATAGAGTGGTCGACCATGTCGAATGCTTTACTAAAGTCAAGCAATACTAGGGTAGTTACGAGGCCACTATCCCCAGCAGTCAGTATGTCATCTGTAATTCCGAGAAGTGCCGTCTCACAACTATAACCCCTCCTGAACCCAGATTGGGTATCAGGTAGAATAGTGTACTCCTGTACATACGTTGTGATTTGGTGATGCATGATTTTTTCCAGAATTTTGGACATGACAAGAAGCAAACTTATTGGTCTGAGATCCTTAAATTCTTTAGGCTGATTGATCTTCGGAAGAGGAAGAACAAGTGCACACTTCCATTCCTGAGGGAATACCGCCTCCAGTAAGCAGACATTGATGAGATGCGCCAAGTAGGGAACAATAGCGTGACAGCACAGCCTGATCATTTGCAATGAAACACCATCCGCGCCAGTTGATTTGGAGGTGATGCTACTGATGACCCCAAGCACCTCGTGTTCCTCCACATGATGAAAGGAAAAAACACTCGGGAGATTGAGAGAATGAACAGGGACCGAGTTATTCGACACCACCGCAGCCGTGCAATTTACAAAATGGTTGTTCATCCTGTCGACGTCGGACAGATGCGCAGGGATAGCAGGTCTATCCTTAACATTCAAGGACAGGAGCTGCACCTGTCTAAATAGGTCATTTTTTGGTTTAGTTCTACTGATGTGATCGAAGTATGCCTTCTTCCCGTTACCTATACTCACATTGGTATAGTTGCGTAGAGTCTTATAATAGTCCCAATGTGCTGCGAGTTTGGTCCTCCGAAACTTAGCTTTTGCCTTGTCTCGCAAGTTCATTAGTAACCTTATGTTCTCGGTCAGCCATGGAGCTGGAGGTTTAGTGATCCTTCGAGTTGTAATAGGTGCATGTCTATCAAAAAGGGATAAGATGCAATTATTGAGAAAGCTCAATTTATCATCAATTCCAGCCATCCTGAGTATGAAGTGAAAAGGTATGCAGTTAAGATCTCGATTGAAATCATCGATGTTGGTGTTGTTATAATTGCGAAACGTAATCAGCCTGGGCACAGAGGTCGGCCTAATAATCGAGAGCTCACAACAGACAATGTCATGATGAGAAATTTCCCAATTAATCACATCAGCCGTGCGCATCCAGGACAAATCACTCACATAAATATGGTCAATCAGGCTGAATGAGTGACGAGTAACACGAGTAGGCTTATTTATTACTTGAGTCAAATTAAAAGATTCTGCAATATCACATAAATGAACCGATGCTGGATTCTCGGGTTTTAATAAATCTATGTTGAAGTCCCCGCAAAGAAGTAAATTATCCGAATAAACATAACAACTAGCAATCCAATCTTCTAATTCTGAAAGAAAAGTGTTATGATCCAGGTGAGGAGGCTTATAGCAGACACCCACGCACATTTGCAGATTATTTACTTTGAGGGATATCCATACTTGCTCAATCGCGTCAGACATGTTCAATATAGAGTAATTGATATGAGATCCGATGTAAATGCCAACGCCACCCCCACGCACCCCCTATTCCTTCGCACAAAGTCAAAGCCATCAATACCAACAACAGCATCATCTATGTTATTACTTAGCCACGTCTCTGTAACTGCAAAAATCTCAAAGTTATGTAACTCTATAATATTTTGCACCTCCACAAGCTTAGGAGGGAGTGACCGGACATTAACACAGGCAATCCTAAAGCAACTCTCGATCTAATTCAAGGATATAAGTGAAGTATACAAACTTAAAGATTAACTAAACCAATTAAATTGAAAACAAAAAAAACAACAACAAAAAATTAAATCTCAACTTAAAGTAACAATTAATAATAATTAATCATATAAAAGAAAAAAAAACACATACAAACAAATATCCCGATAAGTATATATAAATATAGATACAGACAAAAATACACAAATATATATGTATATCTAAACAAAGCAAGGATAAATACAAATAGTAAATAAAAAGCAAAATCAGATAAGAGATAAAAAGACCAGGTTTATGTGTATGAAAGAAACACAGGTGTTTTACACAATGCCAGTTGCGATGTAGAAAGGACGTTTTCTATCTACAAGGATGTACTTAATTCAAAGAGAACAAGTCTTACAAAAGGGAAAATGAACAAATGATAAGGTATTTTGTATTTTATAGATCACCAGTCACTTGTTATCCAATTATATAAATAAAATTAAAACCTCTTTAAAAATACAACATTTCAATTGTGCGCCCATGGGCGATGAGTCATGGCTCGCTCGATTCTGCGCCCTAATCATAATAGAGGAACCTACGCGTCTGCCAGTTGCCTGGAAAATAAATAATTATCGTCTTATGTTCATATTAAGCACTTTTTCCAAAATTATTGTAAAAATAGTAGCTGAGAGACTTGTAAATTACTTTAATAAACATAAATTAGACTAAAATTGAATAAATTCGGTTTTAAAAAAGATCGAAATACCACATCGGAAAATATGTGGATGTAAATGCGGAAAAAGGTCTTGTATTGCTCTTGACATTGTGGATCACGGGGTTTTTGCTTAGAACATTAGAGTGCTACGGTCTAACTGATACAGCACACGAATGACTTACAAGCTGTCTCAGCGATGGAGTACACTATGTGCATATTGACGGAAGCAAATCTAATTATCTAAAAGAGAAAAACGAAGCGTTCCTCAGGCCAATATCCTTAGACCGCTACTATAAAAAATATATGTTAATAATTTGAATTACATAAATCCGATATATCGTTTATTTCCTCTAGCAATAACGCAAAGGGTGCGTGTACTGCTCGAATTAATACTATGATGACTATTTTGCACACAAAAACTTATATTTGAATATAAAGAAAACTCTATTTATTAAGTTCAAACTAAGAACCACTTGTCTGGACGCCTCTCATTATATAAGTATGAATGACAATAGTGTAAGACAGGTTGATTCTACCATTTTTTTTAATGATGAGCCATAAATCGGAACTAAAATCGGAAATGTCTCCTTTCAGAGATCTTTGAGTTTAAATATCTGATTGATTGGAGAGTTACTTGTTGAAACTTCATTTTAATAATTAATAAGTAAAAAACACAAATTTTAGTTTCAAAAATATTTAATGTAGACACTACATATATTTCACCACACTGGCTTCATCAGGTGATGAAAATATACAAATTCAATTTCTGTTACAATGTCACTTATAAATAGAGAAAATATGTGACACAATTATTGTTGTTAGGTAGGGGTATTCAATTACAGTTTTAAATTTAGTAGGGGGGAGCTATTTAAGTCCAACTGATCATTTAATATTATACTTATTTTACTAAATTTATTTATTTCTAGACTTTCCAGTAAGTTAAGTTTTTTACTTTTTTCTTGAATATGTAAAATTTCAAATTGTTTGTTAAATTTATGATTCAATTTCAGGCAGTGGTTAGCAAATGTCGAATCTGTTTTCTTATCGTTATAGCTTTTTTCATGTTCTTTTATCCTGGCTTCAAAAGTCCTGTCTCTCTGTCCGATGTAAACTTTATCACAATCTTCACATATTAACTTATAAACTCCTGAGTTCAATTATTTGTTTGTTTTGTCTTTCTTATTGTTAAGATTTCTTTGTATTGAGTTATTCGTTTTGAAAGAGATTGATTCATTATTCGCTTTCTTAATAATAGTCCCTACTTTACTTGAAATGTTTCCCAAGTATGTGATAAGATTGTAATTAGAAGGTATGGTTTTTGTTTTGGGGTAAATTAAGGAGTGTTTTTGACTCTAGTTGTTTTTTTAAAATGCCTTTTATCGTGTCCATCGAATACCCATTATTGACCGCTATTGTAAATATTCTATTCTTTTCTAATTCAAAGTTTTCTTGACTCATGGGAATGTTAATTAATTTGTGGGTCATAGACTGATAAGCTGATAATTTGTGAGTCATAGGATGAAAAGATCTTACATGAATTGTAGTATCTGTCTGTGTCGGTTTGTGATAAATTGAAAATTCGTGGTTGTGTAACGATTTTAGTTGTCTGTCGGTACCGTTAAAACAGACTAATACGTCGTCGACATACCTGTACCAATAAATGCAATGTCTGAATAACGGGTGAGTGCTAATGATGAGTTTACTTAACAACTCGACATTTGTACCGATGTCGGGATGGTTCCCTAATATTAGTAAATATTTGTTTGATTAACTAAATTTTAGTGGGTTACACATGAAATTAAATATAAACCCTCATTGTACTAAGTCAAATGTCGGTTATGTGGGCACCTCTCTTTAATAGTAAATGTTATTCCCCTCTATTTGGGTTAATTTGATTGTAATTCTGAAGATTAATATTCTTTCCTGCTGATTTATTATTCCAACTCTCACTTAATATCACTAAAATCTAAAATGGCACCAGAAGAAGAGCAAAGCACATGCCCAGATTAAATTATGCAAATACATAGTAAACCTGTTCGTCGACACATATAAGGTAAGAAAAATTGAATATATTTATATACTAGCTTACCCTGCACACGGTGTTCTGTCTTTTCCGGTAGATAGCGCGATGAATATAAATTCTACCTAAACAATAGCGCCATCTATCGGGCGGCAGCATATACAAAACAATTTTGTTGACCACGAAAATATATTGTGTAAATTTCGGTTTATAAATATAAAATTTATAATAATGCGACTACAGCGCCACCTATCGGTCTCAGTTTTTGTGATTTTCTCTTTTGATACTAAATCGACATATATTGTGAATATGAGTCCATAAGATTAGAATATATAGGATATAGAATGTGTTAATGACTTGACTACAGCGCCACGTATTGGATCCCAGCACAGCACAGCTATGAACCTCCGTTTCGACAACACAAATATATTATATGAATATGACCTCAATTGGTCCTTCAGAAGTTACACGATCACTAATAGACGCATATATGTAGGTACTATTTTTCCAGATTTTTCTCCAGATCTTCCAGATTTTATTTTCAATTGAAAACATTCAATTGAGTTATTTCCATACCAGTAGCATAACTAAAAAAAAAAGAATTATGCATATCCATCGTTCGAATCATTACGGCCTCGAGTTCATACAAAAATCCTATAGAAAAAGCACTTTCAGTTTTTTCTGAATTTTCCAATTTTCCGGACAACTTTCCCAATTTTTCTTTCCCCAAAAACCTTGTTCGAATTATTACGAACACTTTTTAAAAAATATTAGCCAAATCGGTCCAGCCATCCTGAAGTGTAGCGCTTACATCTTTTTTTACAATTTTCTGTAAAAAGCGAGCATTGCCATTATGTACGAGTTTCTAAACTTTTGACGCGCCCTGTCAATACGTCTAACTTAAACTTTTTCGCAAAACTCCATTGCGTCAGAAGTGAATTGACGTGTATTCGTTCCTATAAACTTCAAATCACGTGTGAGACCTAATTGTCAAATTGAATATCATTGTTGACATAAGTAAATATGGCAATTGTATTTAATTTTTTCAGTTTTATTACAGTTCCCTGTAAAACGCCAAAAAAACATTTTTGATTTTTTTGGCACTTAGACGTATATTTTTGTCCACGAACTACTGTCACGGTGACAGGTGGAACGACAATTTAAAGCATCTTAACGTCAGTCTGACTTTTCGTTGTTGAAGTTTGAAATTTAGATGCTATTTCGCGTAATACTAAGACTTGACACTAAAAGATTCATAGTGTTATTAGTTTTACACTATGAAAGGACTAAATCATTATTAAAAAAGTAATATCAGTTTTATTTTAGTTTTGCATAATTTGACCTGTCAATTATCTTGGCCCACAAACGTCATTTCTGGGCTGTAATATTTAATAATAGTCATACATCTTTTGACATACCTTCTGAGCTTCGTTATAATGCAAATTTGTGAACAATGCATGCCCATTACACAGAAGAAACAAGTTTTAAATAAAATGTTGGTATAGAATAGTATGACTTATTAATTTTATTTATAATAGTGAATTTATAACTGGCTTCCATATTAATAAATTAGTTTCATTTGTCTGCTCTGAAATTGCTCCTGTCAAAGTGAGTTTGCAATGGCATTGAGTCGTCGCCTGTAGATCGTGCTCTGGCTATGTCGGTTGCTGAGACGATCCTATTATAATTTAATAGTAACGCTGGTAGTTGAACTAAAAACAATAACCAAAAATAATACAGACCGACGTGGGAATATCTGTGTAAACATTTTGCTTACACACACTGTAAAAAGAATATAATTCGTAATTGTTTGATCATTTTGTGATTCTTATTAAGTATTTAAGGAAAAATAACACAAAAAGTTAGTTCATGATTACAACCAATCCATCGAAATAAGAGCCACCAGCCTGGGACACGATCATCATGAACCATCATCAGAATGTTTGATTAACAATTTGATTTAATGGTGTATTTTCAAACATATCCCATTAAATGATTGAACGCTGCCCATACTTCAAACTTTCTACTGACAATCAAATTATTTAGTAGTAGTAATTGTTGAATTGGGCTCGAATGTTTACTTTAATAAATTGAATAGTTACAAAACAATTGTCATTACATTGGAATTTGATTCGTCTGTCACCTAGTAATAATAATATAAATCATATTTTAAGGTAATTGTCTAATATATAGGCAAAACTAAAATGGATCTGATAGCACTTTTCTCATTAATATTTTAGTCATTACGCTATATAAAATTTGTAATTTAATATCTTTTTGTGTGAAGGTGTGCAATAAATATCGATGGGGCTTAAAAACATGAACAATGAAATATCAGACACATGTCAGGGTGTTTAACTTTTTTTTTTGAAGTAATTCTCAATCATGAAAGCAGTACGCAGATTTCATCACGAACTGAAATCGATTGATCGTTTTACCTTTTATGACCTGCAATTAAATTTTTGTGAAATTGCCAACATTAATCAAAAGTCAGATGGATTTTTTCTGACAATTCTGACGTTTCCTGTAACATTTAAGCCACCTAACGTGAATGTTGAGCTGACCAACATTTCGCGTATGCTCTAGTGAAATATATCGATGTTAAAATGATAATAGATGAGTAAATATGGCGACACAGATGTGCACTATTTTTTTATTTTCGCTACACCCTTTAACTGTTACTTAATTTTATTTTAATAATATACTACGTTCACCAATTTTGATCAGCATCTGGGGCGTAATGATTAAATTATTTTTTCTAAGGAAGGGATGCTTTTGTGTAATGAAGTAGATCGCGATCTTAAAGTAACTCATAATTAGTGAATTACCATGTATGATAAATTTTTAAATCGCATTGTCTTTATATGTAGTAGTAGTTCCATTTTTAAAATAGTAATTACATTACCCTTTAAATCGTTGAATTAAAGGTGATATGTATGCATGATGTATTCGTTTCTTTGAATTACAATTAACGTAGGGCTTCCGGGACAATAGTCAATAGAAATAAATTTATATGACGTTCTTTGCATGACCACTGCCAGTCGCAGAGGCACTTGAATTTTAACGGTTATAAATTCTCTTTTAATTAGTTTATGAATGAAGATGCAAATTAAATAAAATATCTCTAGAAATTAATTATACATTATTGTGGCATCTATAATTATAGACAAATGGATTTATTAATTAAAAAATTTCCCATAAAATGTTTAACATTTCTATAGAATTTACTGAAAGCTGATTACTTCGAACATTTCGTTGACATTCAGGTTTGATATAATGCGTGTGCACCTAGTCTAAGTTGAATGTAAGTTGGCCGAAAAGGTAAACCTAAGATGGTTGTACGATCAAGATTTGTTGTATCATATATAAATTTCTTTGTTTTTTAAATTTGGTAGTACCCTAACTCTATTTGTCTCAAGTTTTATGATAAAAGTTGCCCGTACGTTAAATTTTCTTGCAAACTGTTATCGTTGCGACAGTTTGATCTATTGCGGGAATGAATTGTCAAATTGAATGTCATTGTAGACATACTGTGCCTTCAATTAATTTTTTTTAGAATAACCTGCGATTTCAATATTAATTTGAGAACACTGGGGAACTTTTCAATAAATTGACTTAACTATGACAGTAGTCAAAATGAAAAACATTACTGTAGCACAAATTAATATTTATATCATAATTCACTCTAAATGTAAATTAAAGACGCAGTATGTATATTTGTATGTAGAAAGATGACAGAGATGTGTCCAAGCCATTTAAGAAACGATAAATGACCGATACAATAGTAATAATAATAATAATTGATAATGCAATAAATTGTAAATATTAACGGTTATAATATTTCTTTCAGTGGACGTTAAATGTTATTAATCATTGCATTACGACGCCTTTGCTTTAATTTTTATAACTACGATATTGGAAACTGTACCTGAATGACCGTCAATGTAGAGTAATTACAACCGCAGTTCAATTTGTTCTTGTTTATGAATGAAGACGCATATTAAACAAAATGTCTCTTAGAAATAAATTAAATATTATTGTGACATTTATACGTAATCAGTGGCAAATGAATTTATTTATTAAGACTTTGCCCACAAAGCGAACAACATTTCTATACAATTTACTGAACGCTGATATTTAGAAAAATTTTGTTGATATTCAGGTTTTGTATCAATTGTGTGCATCTAGCCCAAGGTGAACGTCGACAGACCAAAAAAAAAAACCAAGACGGTTCGGCAATTAAATGTTGTTTCAAGTTCTTCGTTCTATAAAATTGGTAGTACTATGCCTCGCTTTGTATCAACTTTACGATAAAAATAGTGCATACTTCACATTTTTGACAGACTGTCATCGTGACACTAATACGACAATGAAAAGTCAGACAGTTGACGTCAAGATGTTTAACCAAATTGTCGTTTCACCTGTCATCGTGACAATAAATAGTTCGTTGTAGTGTATTCGTTCACACATAAACTTGTGAGAACGAAATGTCAGACTGACAGTGCTTAACTAAATTGTCTTTCCAATTGTCAAATGAAATTAACAACATAACATGATGAACTTTAACAAAACATGTTTTAAACTTACAGGTCATTGAGAGAATTAATTAATTTTCATATTACGCTTTAATAGTATACTTTGTAAAACCCAATCGAAAATCTTGCTGGCTCATAATACCATTTAACCGAAAATGTACTTCTGATTAGTTGGTGCCAATCCGCAGTCGCATACTTTAAATGCTTGCTTTTATAACTGAATTGGTAAACGAAATTACAGAAATGCTTATGGGAATTTTATTTGATGTATTTATTTTATTTCGAAGTGTTTCGGACACATCTGACAAATAAAGAAAACACCTTATTATTTGTATATAGAGAGATCGATGAGAAATCGCTCCCCCAATATTACAAAGGTGTATGTTACAAAAATGAAAATAATGGCCCTTTACTGTTACAAAGTTATATGTGGTCTGAGCCACACATAGAACCGGGTTTGGTATAAATATCACTAATACAACGAGTACAAACAGCAAAATTACGAAGAGGTATGTTATTGTAGTCACATGTTGGCCATATCAAAGGTGTATGATTGTTCATAGAACCTTGTACGAAATGTTTGTCGAATTAAAGGAAAAACAAAGTTGTATGCCAAAACATACACTTTTGTACTTCGCCACATTATAATACATCAGAATACCAAAGTTGTATGTAATACATAGAATTTTGTTATATTGAGTTTTTCCACACACTGGTGTAACAAAGTTCTATGTTACATCATACACCTTTGTAATAGGATTATTTTCGCTAAAACTTGCAGGTTATGTTGTACTTTTGTAAACTAAACTAGGCTCGCAGTAGTAATTTTGCGTTAATAGAATTTGTGGTATTACTAACTATTTGTGCCAGAAAATGGAAGATAGTGCCAGCTGTACCCAGTATTATTGGGATAGATACGACTCTGACAAGGATCAAGAGTATATTCCAAAATCATCAAAAAAGAAACGGACGTAAGTACCTAACCTCTTTTTTTATAAACTACAAAATATAATTTAGTTTTTATAACTTTTCGGTTTATTTATAGTTGTAATAATATAAGGCGCTGTGGGTACATCACACATTAAAAACAGATAAGTTTAGTGTAAATCACAGGAGATCATAATATTAAACGACGTTAAATTATTCTAGTTGCATGCCTCTAAGTAATGTTTGCTTAATTATTGTTATTGTACCTAAATGGCTTTTATTCAGGTGATTCAGACGAAAATTTCTTATTTTAAATAAAAAATTTGCATTTGATGTTTTAACATAGACTTTTGTTAGGTACATCGGTAATAAACTGTAAATAGTCATAAATATAAATCGAATTAAAAAGCTATTATAATCGTTTTTAGTTTTTTGAGAGCTTTATTAAATCTGTTTTTGCAGGATCAGTATTAGAGTAAAAATGATCGAAATACCTAGTTCCTCATCGTACCCCTCTAGTAGTTCTGACACCGACGATGACAAGTCTGTCGATGATGACAAGTCTGTAGCACTCTGCTTGAAAGGACAGGCTAGATGTAAAGAGGCCCCCGGTTTAAATAAAAATAAACTTCGTGTTCTTCAGAATATCGTGATTTCAAACGCAAGTTGCAGTAACCAAGATGAAGATCAAATAGAAGAAATTGAAATAGAGGACCTTGAAGGAAGTGAAGATGAATTAAAGGATAAAACCGAAGATGAACTGAAGTTGGACATTGCAGAAAGAGATTCATCCGAAAATGGCAAAATGGAGGCCAGCGAAATTGTAGGGAAGATTGATGTTCTTCACACTGAAATTTTACCAACAATACTGCCCGAAGCAAAATCCAAAGGAAAAAAACGGACATCGAGCAGTCACCTAAGAAATTGTCTCGCATAAGACAAAGACAGCCAAAAAAGTGGGCAGCTAATGTTAGGAAAGAGCGTTTTGATAGGGGAATGGAGTACATTTCTGTTCGAAAAAAAATTAATGCCTGCCAGGGAAATTAAAACAAAAAAAATTGTTTAGACAAATGCATTTACAAGTGCGCTCGAAAAGTGAGTGATGAGCAGAGAAAAGATATATTTTCCAATTACTACAAACTAAACGCACAGGAAAAGAAGATGTTTATCTTACATACAACCGCAATGATTAATCCAGAAAGAAGAAGAAAGGGGAAGAATATGACGAACTCTAGAAGAAAAAATAGTTTTAATTTTTTTTTTACTGTGTGTGGAAAATGAGAAAATTCAAGTGTGTAAATTGTTTTATTGCGGAACTTTGTGTATAAGTCAAAAGCCAATTTACACTGCTCATAAGAATAAAACAACTTCGAACACGCCTGGACCCAGTACGCAACGTAAACATGAAAAAAAAATTACATCTGAAGAGAATGCTAATCTTGTCAGGGAACATATTAATATGTTCCCACGAGTTCAATCGCATTATTGCCGCGAGAAAACAAAAAAAGAATATCTAGAAGAAGACTTATCTATAACAAAAATGTATGAATTATACACAAACCATGTCCAAGAAAAAGGTTATGCTGCTGTAAAGTACTGTATTTACCGGAATATATTTTGTTCGGAATTTAATATAAGTTTTAACAAGCCGCAGAAAGACCGATGTGACGTATGTGCTGAGATTGATATAAAGGGAAAGGAAAAAACTATTTCTGAAGAACTTCAAAGTGAATATGAAAAACACATTAAAGAGAAACAGGCGATGAGAGACGAAAGAAAGAAGGATAGAGAAAATGATACTCCAGTGTTGTGCTTCGATCTTGAAAATGTCTTAACTTGTCCCAAAGCTGAAATTAAAAACTTTTTTTACAAAAGTAAGCTTAGCGTTTACAACATGACTGCTCATTTATCTGTAACCAAAGATGTATATTGTGCCGTTTGGTCGGAATCTTTACATGGACGGACTGGCAACGATATTGCTAGCGCCGTGTATAAAATATTAAACCATGTCTTGCAGGACCATCCTGAATTCGAAGAACTTATTCTGTGGAGTGACAGCTGTGTGCCCCAGAATAAAAATAGCCTGATGAGTTTTGCAATGGCTCATCTTTTACAAAAGTTTCCGCATATTAAAAGGTTGACTATGAAGTTTTCTGTGCCAGGACACTCGTGCATCCAAGAAGTGGATGCGGTTCATAGTGTCATAGAACGATGTTTGCGCAAGTCAGAATATTTTTCGCCAGTTTCTCTTTTAAGACTTTTGCTTAAAGTTAATAGTCGAAAACCGTACAAAATAATACAAATGACACCCCACGACTTTCTTGACTTCCATTCCTATTCTATGAAAATGAATTATAAGGAAGTGCCTTTTTCCAAGATAACATGTTTAGACTTTTCCAAATGCTTTTTTGAAATCAAATATAAAACATCCTTTCTTGAGTCCGACTTTAAGACATGTAACTTAAGACCTAGACGAAATAGTAGAACCCATGTCACTGCCGAGCCTAGTCAAGAAGTCATACCACCACCTGTTACCCTCAGAAAAAATAATAGTAAAGAAATGACTTTACCTCAGAATAAGATTGAGGCTTTGCGATCGATGCTTAAATGGATGCCGCAAGTTGACGTACAATATTACAACAATATACTTCCACACAATGCGACTAAAAAGAAGAAAAATAATAACGAATCAGAATAAGAACAATTTAAATGCGACGTTTTTCTAAAAATTGTAATGATTTATTCATTTTCTTATATTTAATTACGATTTTTATTTTTTTTTCTTAAGTTTAGAAATCATTTGCCATTATTTGGTTTCGTGTAAGAAATTTAATGTGCTTTCTTTTTTATTTTGTTACCTAAGATTTAAATTCCTACAGGGTTTTTTTTTACCAAAGATAAAAATAAGAATGTTTATTTTCTCTTCCATAATAGGGACATTATCTCGTTTTTTTTACTAATGAAAAATCTTTTGAATAAAAATATAGTTTGTCTTATTGTTAAGTATGTTGAGTTAGAAACATATTTTTCAAGGTTCCAAAGTTGTATGATACACGTTTCTAAAAAAATAAAGTTTTTTTTGCAGTAACAAAGTTGTATGTTGTTTTTGTTAACAGCAATTGCGAGAACCCCTTGTAAATATATTCACTTTTTTGTACGTTAACATTCCATTTACATCCAATATATTCAAAAGGCATAAATAAATCAAAGAGAAAAGTTGACATTTTGAAAATCTTAGGTTAAATATTTTCAAACCCGATTTTCTTAATTTGAACATTATGTTACATAGAACCTTGTAATTTTGGGCGAGCGAAATGTTATTAAATGATCCCATTCCAACATTCTGTTAACATTTAGGTTTTGTACAATTCATGTGCATCTAACGTAATTTGGCAGACCCAAAAGACAAAACTCAGATGGTTCTTCTTTATTTAATCTTGCTTCAAGTTCTTCGTTGTATGAAATTGGCCTGACTTTTTTGCGTCCAGATTTAAGCAAAAAATAGCCCGTACTTCTCTCGCAAGCTGTCGTCATTTCGATGACATATATAATGAATAGAGTGTCTTTGTATTTAATATATCTTAATGAAATATAGAAAAATTGTTATATTTATTACTGTACTTATGTGCGATAATACACTTTAACTTTATTTTATCATATCCGTCAGCATTTTGTTCATATATTATATAGAAAAGAAATAGTAACAATTGATAATAATAACACTAATACGTATCTGAAAGGTACCACATTTCAATTAAAAATGCACTTTTCATTCGTAATCTCTTTATTTGTCGACCTTCTGACATTTAAACTTGACAACCGATCGATGAACGTGAATATATAGTCATTATGTGGTGTATTGCACGACTGGTGCTTTCCGCCAATTTTGACATTTCCCGGCAAATGGCATATCACAAACTCAAATTGATTTGACGGTTTTGATAATTTATAACCTGAAATTGAATTTTTCGTGCATTTAACTTAACCTTATCCGAACTTTGAGGTGTCACGGTCATCTGTGTCGATCCACCGCCATTTTAAAATCCAACCTATTCCATATTTTATATTTTACATGTAGGCCTTATGGCAAAATCCTATGATGCACAGTCCTTTTCTGCACGTACTAAAATTTTCAAAAACTCCTTTCGGGCCCTCATTCTCTCTTCGGAGACATGAAAAATAGCCTAAGGCACGTGGGACCGTGGTCCCCGTCACGTGACACTTTCGTTCCCACCGTAGATGGGCCAGGTTCTCAGAAAATGTCGCCCCAAATCGTCAATTTTGGGGTATAGCTGTGCCGTAATAATCGCTCGTGTTAAAAAGAGCGAGACAATTGGCTTTTATTATATATAAAAAACTCTTCTGCCATTTTTCTTTTGTCATTTTTACTTTGGAATCGTGATCGGTGACCTAAGACACCCCCGTTTCTAAAATTTCACATTCATACGTCAATTTTCAAACAAATCTTCCACCATTTTGTTTTTTTTGACATGTTGACTTTGAAATCGTGATCGGCGACCCCCAAAACCCCCGTATCTAAAATTTCACATTCATACATCAATTTTCAAAAAATCTTCCGCCATTTTGTTTTTTTTTAACATTTTGACTTTGGAATCGTGATCGGCGACCCCCAAAACCCCCGTATCTAAAATTTCACATTCATACGTCAATTTTCAAGAAAATCTTCCGCCATTTTGTTTTTTTTGACATTTTGACTTTGGAATCCTGATCGGCTATCCCCAAAACCCCTGTATCTAAAATTTCACATTCATACGTCAATTTTCAAAAAAATCTTCCGCCATTTTGTTTTTTTTGACATTTTGATTTTGGAATCGTGATTGGCGACCCTCAATACCCTCGTATCTAAAATTTCACATTCATATATCAATTTCCAAAAATCTTCCGCCATTTTGTTTTTTTTTTGACATTTTGACTTTGGAATCGTGATCGGCGACCCCCAAAACCCCCGTATCTAAAATTTAACATTCATACTGCTATGGTTTTTTTATATATTATGGATAAGTAAAATTAATTAAATTGATTTATTTCAAATTTATTTTTCTGTGGGGCAAATGTTTTGGTACACACTGTATTTTGGTTTCTGTTTAAGAATTTGGGAGGTATAGTAGTCTTTTGGTAATCTGTGTATATTAATATTTATTTTGTTGTTATTTGAATTTAAAAGAGAAGATGCCAGGAAGATTATTTACGCTCGTCAACTTGATATTTTAATATAGTATAAATGTGCGAATTTTATTTTAATGTGGAAGGGATGCGTGACTTTCACTGGCCGTGGTTTTAATGTTGAAGGACATTAAATTTTGGTCTCCCGTCAAGTGCAGTTGAATTAGAGATATTTTATGTTTGAATAAAATTTGTTATAATTTTCATTTTTATTTTAAGGAGCCAAGATTTAATCAAGTTTGTGTATTAGTTTTATTGCTGTTATACAAGTTAAGTATTTACTTTTAAGAAAGAGAATGCATTCTTTATTATAATAAGAGAAAATTTTAATATTGTAAAAGTAGGCTCATATCCTTCATTTTGTTTTCCCTGCACGTGTTTGAAAATATTTTATATTTATTGAGAAGCTATTAAAGTAGATAATTTTCTTTACTGTATCAGTTTGCTATAATTTGATGTATTTTAATTATAGGTATTTAATTTATTTATTTTAAGTAATTATTATTTTGTATGGACTTTGTGAATTATTTTCAGTATTTAATTAGGTACATTTTGTCCCGTTTGTCAGTACAAGTTTTTTTTATCCTATCTGGTCAATTAGTGGGTAGAGCTTTTTCTTGAGTATTTGTTAATTAAAGTTTTTTTTTTTTGTTTTTTTATAATAAATAATTATATCTGATCTATTTTTCAATTTTATTAAAAATTTTAGAAAAGATAATTAAATAATTATTTCTTTTTTTTGTCTTCAAGTAATTTGTTGTTTTTTTATACTGTTTCCTAAGATCACGATTCCTGACGTGAACATTGTACAGTTTCGCCGAGGGAACCTGAGAGAGAGAGAATTTTGTTTTCTGAGCTATATCGCGGCAACCCTATAACAATTGTACTAATATCATAGCAATACGTCAATTTTCAAAAAATCCTTCGGACATTTTTTTTTGACATTTCGACTTTGGATACGTGATCAATGACACTACAAAAACTCCCAAGTGCCGAATTTTACTTTAATCAGAAGAGAGAAATTAATTTCAGATAGCTCCGCCCACTCGGCATGTATGCGTAATCGTTTAAATAAAATTATTACATAAGGGCACATCGATGTTAAAAGCAATCCTTTTCCCCATTAAGGAAACGGAGCATACGCGTTCTGGAATTAACGTATTTTAATTCAAATCATTATTAAAATATTAATCTACAACTCCTGTATAGATGAAAATATTAAATCAAGCGGGACCGTTCTGTATTGTGTGAAGATGCCGAACGTTCGCCAGACCGCAATATATTGATCGCCAGTGCACATGAGAATCTGAATATATTTTTCGCCCGTCCGGAATGCATTGATATCAGTGCACGTTGAATCGGCCATTTTTCTGACCAAATCCTTCTGCAAACGAATTTGAAAGTCCTTGTGCCCTTGATTGCGTGCGTCTGCCGACTCGAAATAAGCATGTAAAAGATCCCGGGAAGCCCGTTCTTTAAGACCCCGGGTTTTGTTGGACCCTCGCAACCTTCAAAATTTCGTATTTCACGCTTAAAAATGAATCTGTGGACACAACTCAGTTTGATGTCTGTTTGACGTTTCTCGAGATTTTTATCGCTTGTCACGGGAATGGTCAAAACGTAAGCCATTTTTCTGTTACAAAATGGAATGCACGCTCCCCTTTAAAACCTCATGTCTCTGCACACGCTCCACTTAGAAGGAAAATCTCTCCGTCCACCGGAAATTCAATGTCGCTCGTAGGCCCACCCCAAAACACAGCCTTTAATTCCCCATATCCAGAGAGGAGTTCTTTGCAAAGATTTGTCGACTTTTGTCTATTTGGTAGTTCCGAAAATGCTTGGTTAAGCTCTTTCAACTCGGGCGATTAACAACAGAGGTCTTTGCGCTATTATTATATATAACTAGCTAATACGGCAGGCCCTGAAGGCCCGCTGCCGCCTCTTATTCCGCTTACAGTTGAGGTACTACTCCCCCTTATTTTTCGAAATTTATTGCAGATTTTGTCTTTATTGCGTTTCAGTTTTTGAAGCACCATATAATTCCGATATATAGCGAATAACTAAATGTAATTGTGTTTTAGATGTTCAATATTGGTTAGTATGTTTATATACACCCCTGTATATAGTTTACAACTATGCAATATTTTATTCAGAATGCTTATCGGATGAAATGATTAATAATAGATTTAGTGAAAATAGCAGTTTTTAAATTTAAAATGTTTTACGGCTGTCCATGGAATAAGATGTGTATTTTATCGTTTAAAGTTATATTGACATTTTTCACATACTTTTCCTGTGCCTTCACAGTCGGTAGTTTTCAGTCTATTTTGAATATTTCTACTATTATTGGTTTTTGTGCCTTGATTTGCCGATTATTTATTTCACGTTTGTCTAATTTATCTATAGTTTGAATTTTGTTTGTGGGTATAAAATGAGAATAATCTCGAAATCTGTGTTTTTTGCATCAATTGGAAAATATGGTTTGATAGTTTTTGTTAATAGTGTTTCAGTCTATATATGTCGATTCCATTGGTCTTTTTGGTTTAAATGAAAATTTATTAGAGATTTAAAAAAAACATTTTATTTTATACAAACTTGTAGATAGCTTTATTAGATGTTTTATTGACGCGAATGTATACTTTTAAATAATTCATTATTACAAATTGATAGTTTAATCATTGTTCTATAACAAATAATATTTATTTCATTGGCATTTTTTATAATGATTTCCATTCCAATACCTTTATAATTTGCAGTGTTTCTTTGTGGTAAATTGTATTATAACTGTCAGTTATGTATGATGTTTAATAATGTTGGTAAAGCCTTGTTCACACTGTACATAATTATTTTCTTTTGCATCGTACACCTACAATTTAAAGAATATATAGATATAATATATGTATTATGGTAATATTGATTACTTATTGGTGTATTCCAAAATACGGTAAAACATCCTTATAGAATTTCTATTTTGAATTATTGTAATTGACGATGTCGCGGGAGGTTCATTTTCATCAATGATAATTAAACAATCTTTTTTGAATACGTATGATGTTACTTCTCAATTTGCCTGGCACAGTAACAACATGATTAAGTGCTTGTTTAATCTGGTAGGAATATATTTTAGTTTCTTTTTTCTATTTACAATATCTTATAATATTTTGAAGTATTTTTACAACTTAATTCATGGACGAAATAACTCCAGTCATGTAATGATAATTGCTAAAAATGAGTCGAAAGTATTTATAAACAAATAAGGAATCGAATTTATAAATTTCTTACGTATACACTATTATCATTGGGCCAATTATTATATATTGCAATACATATTGTGTTGAATGTTTGTGAGCTAATGCTTCAATCTTTTCGAGCTTGAATTCGCCTTTTTCGCGTCTGCTTAAAGCTTTTTTAGTTTCCTATAAAACGCGTTCACTCTCATGGTGGTTTTCAGAATGTACGATTTTATAGACTTTTGGCGCACCCTTTATATACATATATTTTGTAAAGCCAATTGTATATTTCATTTAGAATTCTTCTAGATTTTCTTTTACAGAAACTGTTACACACTGAAGAGCGAGAAAGATAATTTAATGTTAAACATAAGAATGATGTTAAAGTATACGAAGAAACAATATGCTCAATAAGTGCATCATTTTGATTGAGACAATCGGGATAATAAGCTATTGAAATAACAGTGGAAAAATTTAGTATATTAACAAAAAGTATGTCAATTGCTCGGAAACAATTTAAGATAGGCATGCACAATATTAATAAAAAAAAGAACCTAATAATCAATTTGACACTGAGATATTTTCATCCAAATTATTTGAAGTGGAACAGCGCTTTCATTATGAAATTTTGGTCAGCAGATTTGAAATATTCGTGTCACATACTCGAAATTAGTTCGCACGTCAATTAAAAATGAAGGACTTGTTTGAAGAACATTTTAAATTTTCACTGAATTACATTATGATTCGTACTGTTCTCTCTCTAATGATAGAAAAGATATTATGTGTACTACTCGCCCGCTATCGCGGGCTCGTCATTTTAATTGACATGCTCAAATATACATGAATCGGTTATTTCTTAAACACCCTAAGTCATTTTTATAGGTTCTTAGGAAACAAAAAAAAACGTTTTATTCCTAGAAACACAAAACAAAATATTGTTTACTTTATTTCAAATGATTATTTAACATGTTTTAGACATAATGTAGTAACAATATTTTATATTAATTATAATTATAATATTAAAAAATTTATTCAAAAATTCTGACTTAGGTTGTTTCTGCAACAAATGCAACATTTGTAATACAAGTTATACCTTTTTAAGAACTTTACTGACTATTCCCTTTTTGCAGCTTTATTTTGCCGTTCCTTTGTTTTACTGAAGTTGATAATAGCTTCATAGAAAGGTTTGTCGTCTTCATTGACCCATTGCAGCAATGTTTTAAGATGTTCCAGTTTAGTGCTCAAGATAGGAATGCTTCCTTGGTAAGCACAGGATTTTGGAAAACACAGCAGTCTATTTTTCGTATTCCTAGCATGCATTAAGGGAAACGTATACCACAAACAACCATTGATTAGTTCAGAAGCTTTTACATATCCAGGATTTGAAGATAAGTGTATGAAGTGGTGAAATTTCTATATGGCAAATGTTACCTTTGCATCTCTAGAAACCTTCGCCGATTCCTCGGAAGTAGTGTCCCTTTTATAATAGGCTGTCCACCATTTTTGAAATCTAAAATTTCATCTCTCTTAACTTCCTTGACCGTAAAATTATTTTGCGAGCTTGCTTTGACGATAATTTCTGTGTAGCTGTGTAAATTGTAAACTCTGTCATATTTCCGGAGTTTCTTTTGGCAACGCCGAAGTGCCTGTCGCAAGGAAGGAACGAATGGCCTCTTATAGGGTAAAATTGTTGCACTTTCTTAAAACGATTTGTTTCTGCTAAAGCCATACATAATCCAATAATGCAGTGATTTTTATTCTGACCAGGGCAGTTATCAGAAAACAATCGCAGTTCTTCAACTTGTTTAGGCAAATAGTTCTCAATGTAATCCACTAGGAACGACGCTACCTCATTGGGACCCTTTGCTGCAACATTTTCGGTGTATGTGTAGAAATAAGCCTTATTGGTTTTTAAATCGTGTACACAAAACACAGACACGCTTAATTGGGTTAAATAGAACAAATCCTGTACAGGAATTAATGGGAGCTGTAGGTTTTGCATGAAATCGAATGCTATTGCTCCAAGTTTTTCGTTGCTTTTACATTCTTCAGTAGCAGTCCGAAGTGCTGTGTAAATTTTTTTTGCACGGCGCTGATGGGCTATCTTTTCAGCTACTGCAGCTTCTTTTGCAGATTCTCCTAAAGATGTACTTTTTATTTTCAAAGTTAGTACCTCGCATTTATTGCAAGTGTCAACTTGTGGCCGTCCAAAGTGAAGATTAAAATTTTCATGGAAAAATTTTAAATAATAATGGTATGTTGCTTTTAAATCAGGATATGTAGCACAAAACATCTCGTGCATTATTTTTACGTTCAGCTTGGCATCCAAATACTGATAGTCTGACCCTGAAGAGTGTGTCTGCTTTACAGGATATAAAGAAATGTGACTTTTAACTAAATTCATAATATCAGCTGTAATGACATTTCCTTTACGATACTTTCCTCTTTTATCGGAAGGCGTTTTATTGTTTAATAGCAGCTTTTTAATTCTTTTTTGTCTCCCAATACTTACACCATGTAAGTTTGCAAAAGTAAACTGACAAACTTTAATCTTTTTGTTACAAAGATTCACAAAATAGCCATATGATCTACTACGCTCTTTTCCTTCTAAGTTGCGCTTATGCCTGTGTTTTATATTTCGAAATTCAATCAAACATTGAAGATAAATATCCTGTTCATCTTTTGTTTTCATAGAATGAAATCTTTGAAAAATTTCCTTTTTAGTATGTAGATCTATTTTAGTTCCACATTTCATAGGACACCTACATTAGAAAACACACAATAAATAAAACGTTAGTACTATTTAATTACCTGAGAACATACTTGCAATTCGTTATATTTAAAGTTTTCGCAGGTACAGTTTTCCCTCTGTAATTTTTCTACTCTGCTCCTTTGACTCGAGAATCCCGGATCAGGTTTCTTTTGTATAATCCGTCATTACGAACACCTTTCTTCCGTTTTTGGAGAGATTCCGGACAATCGACCATCAGAATGTAATAATTTATTATATCTTTAGCAACAATCTCACAGATAATAATCTAAATGCACTGACAAATGCACTCAAAAGTTGCACGATTAGTAAAGGTTATGAATCAGCTGTTACTAAGAAGCGCTTATTCATGTAGTGCTAAAACACCATAAGTCAATGACTTGAGTTGTTTAAGCATTAAATGGAAAATTTCGTTTACATGTTTCTAAGGTAAGGAATATAGTACTTAGATTGTATAAGCACCAAACGATAGGAAACAGCCGCTTTCATATTAATCGTGTATTAACTCAAAAAGGCCGAAAAATGACAGGCTGTTTAAGAAATAACCGATTCACATAGTATCTGCATAGTGTTTAACATGTTTATAACAAATTTTGTTTGGTAAATGGGCCTCGCTTTCAAACATTCTTATAGAATGCTAATGAATGCTGATGAACTTCAAACATATAGCTCGCAAACATATGTATGTGAATGGGTAAGGTAAATTTAATTTATAAAGTATATTACTTTCTTACTACCACTATCGTTAATAAAGGAGCACAAAATAATAATAAAAGTAGTAAAAAGTCCAAGTTTTAAATTTAAGCCCTATTGAACCGCCTTTCCTGTAAAAAACGCTTTTTAGAATGTCCACTTTTATAAACTTTTGAAGCATCCCTGCATATACATATATTTTGTTAAGCCAATAGGATATTTTATTTAAAATTCTTCTGGAATTGTTTTTAACACAAACCGGTACACACTCAAGATCTAGAAAGGTAATTTAATTTTAAACATGTCATGTTAAGGTATCCAAAGGCACAATGAGGTCAAAAAGCGCAACATTTTTATTAAGACAGTTTACAATACTATTTTAATGTGAAAGTGTAAAAGCCTGTCAACCTTTTCGAAATCCACTGTCGTTAATAAAGGAGCACAAAATAATAATAAAAGTAAAAAGCCCAAGTTTTAAATTGAAGCGTCTTTCCTGTAAAAAGCGATCACTGGCATGACGCTTTTTAGAATGTCCACTTTTATACACCTTTGAAGCACCCCTGTATATATTGTATATTTTGTTAAGCCAATAGGACGTATTATTTAAAATTCTTCTCTAACTGTTTTTAACACAAACCGGTACACACTCAAGAGCGAGAAGGGTAATTTATTGTTAAACATAAGTCATGTTAAAGTATCGAAAGAAACAATGAGCTCAAAGTGCGCAACATTTTCATTGAGACAGTGTACAATACGATTCTGATGTTTTCGAATCTACTATTATTAAGAAAAAATAAAGTATTAAATTTAAGCCCTGTTCAATCACGTTTCGAAGAATCGCCAAATTAAAGACGTAATAAGCGACCACAAACACCCCCGTATCTAAAATTTCACATTCATACGTCAATTTTCAAAAAACCCGTCCGCCATTTTGTGTTTTTTACATTTTGACTATGGATTCGTGATCGGCGACCTCGACCGCCCCCATATCTAAAATTTCACATTCATACGTCAATTTTCAAGAAATTCTTCCGCCATTTGTTTTTTTTTTGACATTTTGACTTTGGATTCATGATCGGTGACCTAAGGCACCCCCGTATCTAAAATTTCACATTCGTACGTCAATTTTCAAAAAAATCTTCCGCCATTTTGTGTTTTTTGACATTTTGACTTTGGATTCGTAATCAACGACCTCAACCTTCCCCGTATATAAAATTTCACATTCATACGTCAATTTTCAAAAAATTCTTCCGCCATTTTTTTTTTCATATTGACTTTGGATTCGTGGTCGGTGACCTAAGACACTCCCGTATCTAAAATTTCACATTCATACGTCAATTTTCAAAAAACTTTCGCCATTTTGTTTTTTTTTGACATTTTGACTTTGGATTTGTGATCGGCGACCGCAAACACGCCCGTATCTAAAATTTCACATTCATACGTCAATTTTAAAAAATTCTTCCGCCATTTTGTTTTTTTTTGACATTTTGACTATAGATTCGTTATCGGCGACCTAAGGCACCCCCGTATCTAAAATTTTACATTCATACGTTAATTTTCAAAAAAACCCTTCCGATATTTTGTTTTTTTTTGACATTTTGACTATGGATTCGTGATCGGCGACATAAGACACCCCAGTATATAAAATTTCACATTTATACGTCAATTTAAAAAAAAACCTTCCGCCATTTTGTTTTTTTTGACATTTGGATTAGCGATCGGCGACCGCAAAAACACCCAAGTGCCTAGTTTTACTTTTAATCATAAGAGAGGAATTGATTTCAGCCAGCTCCGCCCACTGTGCATGTTTGCGTAATCGTTTAAATAAAATTATTTCGTAGGGGCACATAAATCTTGAAAGCAATATTTTTTCCCGTAAGGAAATGTATTATTTTAAATCTAATTTAAAATAAATAAAAAAAGGTCATGCTGTATATGAGAATGATTAGTCGGTCGACCGGGTAAATATGTCGAGAAGCCGCGGCGTTTTGCATCATAGATCACCGATAAATGTATATGAAGTAAATACACAATATTGTATTCGAAAATAAAAATTATTGCTTCGCCCGGGATTTGAACCCGGTCGAACCACGCCATTGTATTCAGTTGCTTTGATTTCGTCATTAAGCCACCGAGATACTTGTAAATGACTTGTTACGCTGCCGTATTTATATGTAGGTTTGTCTTATGGTAGAATCTGAATTTCTTTTTAAATTCTAGAGAAAATAAACGTGTAATCGTTAAAAGAAAATTAAAAATCGTATTAATTGCGTCCCAATAATTAATTTAGTGCCTTGTCCTTGTCCTAAAACTAAATATATTATGTATACAGGGTCGGGCAAAAAGAGCGGAACACCGAATTTATGGCTTAACTAGCACTTTTTCGAAAATTTAACCTAAATTAAAGTTTTTGTATACTTTATGTATTATTTATTGGTGTTTGCAGATTTACCGTTTTTGTCACATTTTTGGAGATATGATGTCACCGGATAGTATTTTAAATGAATCACCCTGTATTTATATTTTTTTGAGTAGATATTTTTTTCCTGAATTCACTAATACCAGGTTTAGTGGGTCTCTGACTTATGGTTTCATAAGAAAAAAATAAAATGTAATGGCACCTAAATATTTATTTAATAAAAAACGAACGACAATAACTAAAGATTCTAAAAAAAGTTAATGCTGCATTAAAAGTTCATGTCACCTTTAAGCGAGAAATGAATTTCATAATCATTTGTTAAAGTTAATGGACGTTAATGAATAGAATCTTTAGTTATTGTCGTTCGTTTTTTATTAAATAAATATTTAGGTGCCATTACATTTTATTTTTTTCTTATGAAACCATAAGTCAGAGACCCACTAAACCTGGTATTAGTGAATTCAGGAAAAAAATATCTACTCAAAAAAAAATATAAATACAGGGTGATTCATTTAAAATACTATCCGGTGACATCATATCTTCAAAAATGTGACAAAAACGGAAAATCTGCAAACACAAATAAATAATACATAAAGTATACAAAAACTTTAATTTAGGTTAACTTTTCGAAAAAGTGCTAGTTAAGCCATAAATTCGGTGTTCCGCTCTTTTTGCCCGACCCTGTATTTATTTGCCATGAATCTCATCTGACATTAAGATGGCTGAGAACGCTAGTCGTATTTGCAACATTTTTCCACCATGCCCCGAGTGCATGAGGAATTTAAATCACTGGTCCTATCGATATCGAACGTCGATGAAGTCGGAATAAGCATGCAAATGGCCCAGAAATGTCTGTACTTTGCAATTCTGAATCTTGTTGTGCCCTTGAAACCTTAAAAATTCGGAATTTCACGCTTAAAAGTCACACCTGCAAAATTTCTCGATGTACCTGTCAGATTAGTGTAATGTCAATATTTGGTATTCACCATTATCTGTTCGTTTACGTAAGCCATTTTTCTGTTACACAATATTTGCACGCTCCTCTTTAACGGCGGATATCTCTGCACGCGCTCCACTTAGGAAGAAAATCTTCCCGTCGACCGGAAATTTAAAGTTGCCCGTATGCACGAGCAAAGGGACAACTTTTAATTTCACGTATCCAGGGACGATTACTGCGCCCCGTGCAACCAATTTTCGTCGATTTTGACGGTTCGGGCGGTAACCATGGTGATTCGGTTAAGCCGTCTTTTCCCACGCTATTAACATGAATCCGCCGGCAGCTCATATTAAGGAGAATTCTATGTACTTATAAATGGGATATAGGTTTCAAATATCTTCTAGATCTTAAATTTTCATAATAACTGTCTATTTAAAGGTGCATGTGTAAACTTGTGATCATATGTCATTGCTAATTTGGTATTTGTAGTGCTTTACCAGCGTTTTATATTTTATATTAATTATGTAGCAAGAAAATGGGACATATTCTGAAAGTGTTTGTAAGTAATTTAAATGTATGTTTGCACACCTGATATACAGGTGTCCACACTCAGATAGTACCATCAATAGTGTTTAACTGAGATACCCACCTTTGGTAGTATCAAGGGGTACTCTACATTTTATATTTCTCAAACACAACTCGCAGGAATGACTAGAGTATCTGATACAACCATTTTTAAAATTCTTCATGATGAGTTTGGCACATCTTGGCATGAAGATGTGTACCAAGAATGCTCACGACGCTGCAAAACAAGAACGCGTGGCATATTCTCATATGTTTTTGGACCTCTGTACTGAAGGCATTCTTTGTATTGTATTGAGTCGAATTGTTACTGGCAATTCAAAGTGGTTTCACTATTACGAGCCTGATTTCAAGCAAGACTCCAAGCAGTTGCGTAAAGGACCACCTTTACGATGGTACAGTCGACCGGAAAAGTCATGGCTACTAATTTTTTGGGGAAGGCGTTTTTATAACTGGAGAATACTACGTTTCATTCTTGAAGCGATTAAAAGAAATCATTAAAGAAAAAAAGAAAAGAAAAATTGTCGAAAGGTGTCCTGTTCCTGCACGGCAACGCTCTCGTGCACAAAAATTGTGTTGCGCTAGCTGCCTTGCATAGAGTGGGTTTCGATATTTTGAATGATCCACCCTATAGTCCAGACCTGGCGCCTAGCAATTTTTACCGGTTCCCTAAAATTTAAAAAAAAAACTGCATCGAAAGAAATGTACTAACGATAAAGAAGTAAGGGGCACGTTTCTGCGTATATGGAGGCATACACAAGCTATTAAAAGATCTGAAAAGTGTGTTCGAGTTGCAGATAAATATATTGAAAAAGTAAAATAACGTCGTATCTTTATTTTCTCCCCTTTTCCCCCCATTCTGGGAACGCTAAAAACGCTCTCTCGTATATACATCTACTGTGTACTTGCCATTGCACGTATGTACAATAGACATATTTGCACTCAGTGTCAACAAATGTTTTATAACCTCCTAAATAACACGTATCAATGTTTTTAAATGTAATTACACAGTAAGATATCAATCTCTAGAGTATCTAAAAGAACATATAATATTAAATAACGTTTGGTTATAATTGATTTTAATAGTAATTAGTAATTAAACTAGTTGAATTTTCAATCTCTTCAAGCTTGAATCGCTTAAAACGCGAGCATCGCCTTGATGCTCTTTATAATGCCCGGTTTTTTAAACTTTTGACGTGCCCTGTATATACGTCTAATTTAAGTTTTTGCTCAAATTGTCATTGCGTCTGAAATTAGTTGACGTTTAACCGTTATTGTTGACGTAAGTAAATGTGGCTATTGCGTGTTATTTTTTTTTTTTTTGGTATTAAGAAGCATTTTTATAATATTAAAAACTCGTGTAATATGAACCATCTCATGAGAATCTCCGGACAACAGCGAATAGTCACGTAGCAGATAAGAAAAGCACAGAGAAGCCTTCGGACAACGGGATCATTCTATTTGTAATACTAGTATAGTACGAATCATTTCAAATTGTATTTTTAGAATAATAAATGTTTTTAAAAATATAAAGTCTTTTCCAAATAACAAAATTGGCGCAGTCAGTAGGATTAGTTCTACAAGTGAATACAAAATTTGTGATTAGTTCTACAAGTGATTACAAAATTTGTGATAGAATTTGGTGTGTTTCAACACTTCGAGAACTTAACCTAAAGTAGGAAGGACGCAAGAGGACCGTAGTGTTAGGGAAAATATAGACAGGTCACGGCACCTTTTCGAGCAAGGTGGACAACTATATTCGCTGTACCTAACATTCCAACGTTCTGAAAAACGAAGACAACTTGCCAACCAAGAAGGCAAAGTAAGTACTATTAAATATTACAAACACGACTCGCTTCCTGATTATTGAAGTCCCATTTCATTATTCGAAATACATATCCTAGTAGATATATCCCTTCAAAGAAATCCCGTGAAAAGTGACAATCCTGTCAATACTATTGTAGTAAAACCCGAACGAACAAAGCAAGCAAAATAGACGAATTAACTGAAAGACTTAAAAACTTATACATGGCAATTAACTATTCATTATTTAGGATAGAATTAGACGCAATACCAACGTTTAGTGGCGAAGTTAGTTATATAAATGTATTTGTAAATACATGCGATCAAATTTGTACTAAATACGCAAACTCTCCCGAAGTGAAAGGTTTAATATTCAACACAATATTAGGCAAACTCAGAGATAGAGCGAAAACACTTATCTGTTCGCGAAATTAATTAAATACATGGGATAAGGTAAAGAGTGCAATTTATAGTTATTTTTCGGATAAACGTGACTTCGGTCAACTAATTCAGGAATTTAACAATATTCGTGTCGTAATTGACTCACAATTTTTGGGATTTATATTCTACATAATTGCACCTTTCCATTTATCATACTCTGTCCCCTTATTTCAAATACACCCTGTATATTGGAACTGCAAACATAAATAGAATTTAAATATATGTGTTCACAATTATCACATAACTTTTATTCGAAATTTGTTATAATTCTATCAATTTACCCGAAATGCATATGAATTACAATATCTTACTTCTTCTAATAATTATTGATTTATAATTTTATTGTAATAAGTATAGACCGAACGTACGAGGTCGAAATTACGACGGACGAACAAAATTATGTATAGCATCATGCAGTTACCAATTATATGGTGAACTGCAACACCTGTTGTTGTTGCAAAAACTGCCTGCAAAAGAGACGATTTTACTCTTAAATTCCTTTCTTTATGAGCGTTGGTAGCGGGAGGAGTTTTTGAAATTTATTCTATTTACCTTATATTTCATAAGATAAATAAAGTACGGGGGAGTTAGTTTCGTTTTTTCATTGTTTTGACTGTTAATTACATACTTCGTAATTTTTGTAATAGTTCCTGTTAAATACCGTTTTATTGAATCTACTTCTCCCAATTATCTTGACGTAAGTGTGCACTGGATTTCGTTAAGTTTCAATATAACATACGCATATATTTATAGTTATCATTTATTTAGATCTAGAACATTGTTTAAGTTACTTTTTCATATATGATATGGAAGAACGTCGCGAAGGCATCGTGAAGTAATGGCGAATTGGATTAAGGGTCATACTGATTGTATATCCTCCATTGTCAGTGATTCCGAAATTTATTGCAAAGTCTGTAAAATATATACTAATATAATACTTTGTTGTTTTTTGTTAATGGAAATATGCCGATATTTTTGTTTGCATTGTACTAAACTTTAATTTTTGTCCTGTAAATGGATTTTGTCTGTTGGACAATAAAGTTTATTATTATTATTATTATTACCTATTATTAAAATATCGTTAGAGAATGCCAAAAGATCGCACGTACAACGTCACTTAGCATCGCTAAAACACACACAGAAATTGGATAAATATCTCTAATCACATATTTTGAAAATGGAAATGTAAATTAAAAGATGGATTAACCGCATAAGATGTGGCTATTAATAATTTGAAAAGTATTCCAAGTGACTTCAGATATGGCCTTCGTCAAAAGTTAGACGCAGTTTTTAATAGAAATCCAGATTTAATAATATTGCGGCAATAGTATGGGGACAATGACAAACAATCTAACTGCTAAATACGCTAAAATAAAAGAATATTTCCAGTATGCACCTATACATGGATGTACTTCATTCAAAGAGAACAAATCTCACAGAAGAGAACCTTGAGCAAGTATTGCTAGTAAATATTAGTACACCTTTATTCGACTTGAACTACAAAATTAACAAATTTAACGTATTTAAAAAAATTCAACATTTCAAGAGTGCGAGATGAGTCATCGGCCGCTCGTGTCCGGTCTATAGTAATAAGACGTAAATACGAAAATAATAAGAGAAATAACAAAATTCGAAATATAAAATATAACATACAGAGAAATTTGTCGACAGAGTGAATGTGAAGAACACTAAATTCAAAGAGAATATAATTTGGTAATTGCCTAATAAAGTTAAATATGGGGTTCATTCTGATTTACTGCATCTCCAAAAAAAAAAAAAACGTTTATCATAAATACTAAGATACACTCGTTAATATTTATGGTTACATATTTAGTTATGTTTGTGCTTTATACGGAAAAAAATACAACCCATCGATTTTCGGTCATAAACGAAACAATGCAAATGATTTCTTATTGTTGCGACTTCGTATCTGGCTTACCAATGAGATGTGTATGTATTATAATACAGATTGATTGCTTTTTGGTGGTGTTCTTATTGTCCTACCTCGTCCTTGCCCTGTGTAAAACACCTGTTTTAAAAACAGCGATTCCAAAGTCTAGCTAGGGCTTTTGCTCACACTCTCGCACATTACTGTATCTTTTTTATTTTTGAATTGACGTATCATCCTCCAATCCTCTAATAAAATCGTGGTACGTATGTTTCCATTTCGAAAGATACTCTAAATCGCAAATCATCACGCAGGCGAGCTTTTAGAACTAACCGAAGAGCGTAAACATGTTATGACTGATATATATTCAATTTCTTGTGTAAAAGGTGGAAGCGAATTTACAGAAATATTTGCAAGTGTTATGTTAACTTGCACTTACTAACACGTATGTGAAATATCCATTAATTGTTTTAGACAGTGTGTATAGTTTAAAAATAGAGGAATTGAAAACTCTAAAAACTTATTTGTTGTTGACTTAAGGTTCTGTCTTCCAATTTTTACAAGAAATCAATATGTAAGAAACTAAACTTTACTCAGTTAAGATATCTCGGACACTGACACTGCACAGAAAGCAATTTGATATGTTGTGTAGAGACTTTTTGTGTCACCGACACTCGTATTTCCGTTCTTGTATATATCAATATCGTGAGTAAATGAAAACCTTTGGTTTTGACTTAGCATGATTGACATTTTACCTGAAACTGAGTTGTTACAGAACCCGATAGAATGGCACAGTTCCCCGTGGGTGGCTCTAGTAAAGCCATGTGTAGTAGGCTACATAAAAGTGACAAATTGTTTTTATTGCTTGTTTAACTTTCATAAACAATTTGTTTTTGTAGCATACAAACATATAAATGTTTATTTGTGTAGCTAACCAAACTTTCCGCAAATATAATAATAGTAACGTATTACAATAAAGATGTATAGTACATAATTATAATAAACAAACAGATATGAAACAAGTCAGTGTCGGAAAAGAAAACGCAAAACTTTAGATTAATTGAAATAATTTGCAAGATTGCGGCAGTATAAATCTAAGAGATAACGTTTTACTGCTAATTTGTTATTCGAAATTCTATTTTGTGTTAAAACTTATTAAACAATAACAAAGTGATTTAAACCTTTTTGATACACAGTAGTATTATAGTTGGCCATTGATTATGTATAAGAAGATATACCAAGTCCATTGACAATCAAAATAGTTACAAATGTCAGCGGAAGATGTCGCCTAACTATCCAAACATGAAAAATTGCAATTTCGCGCGTGACTGCATTCAGGTTTAAAACCAATGTGTTGCGCTATCTACGAAAGAATAGTTCGTATGGCTGTTTGTAAACTCTTGCGTAAATAAACCAAAAGCAGAGACCAAAGTAACCGACACATATTATGTTTTTTACTTTCTTATACGTAGTATAAGGAAGTATTGTGACGATGAAAATTTTCGACCACGAGATTTTTGCAGACGTCCACGTTTTGAGGTCCCCTGATACCAAAAAAGTGGTTTTTAAAAAATCTCTCTCTCTCTCTCTCTCTCTCTGTCTGTCTCTCTGTGTGTGTGTGTGTGTGTGTGTGTGTGTCTCTCTCTCTCTGTGTGTGTGTGTGACCACGATAGCGGTCAAACCGCTGTAGATATCAATTCCAAATTCTGTATTTACGAATATAATCTCCCTCTTGAGAACTGATTAGATTTTGAGCAAAATCGGCAGACCGGAAGTAGTAGTTTACTTCAGTGAAAAAATCGAATTTTGCAAATATTTCGTCAATTACTAAGTTTAAACAAATTTATAAAGAATTCAAATGTACTCAAAATTAAATTTGAGAAAAATTGTTTTAATAAAGTTTTTCGAAATTCCTACCGGAAGTAGGTCTTTTATTCTTATCGAAAATCAGTTTTTTGCGAATATCTCGCAAGTCATGCTTTCTAGGCAGGTACATTACGAGTATAAAAGTATTTAGAACATACTTTTAAATATCTTTTGTATAAAAAAAATTTCAAAATTCAGACCGGAAGTACCACTTTTACTCTTATCGAATAGCGATTTTTTGCAAATATGTCGTAAATTATGCATTCTATATATATTTATGAAGAGTACAAAAGTATTTAGAGTTGGATTTGGAATATTTTTTGTATAAATGAAATTTCATAAGAAAGTCGTGTGGTGGCCACACCTCATTTTTTACATCTATTTAAAAATATAGGTATACCTGTGATATATACATACACATAATATACGAACAGCGAATAAAGGGATGCATTGTATGAAGTCGGTTTATTTATTACTTCTTTCACTATTTCTTTCTAATATTTGAGTAAAGAATCTGAAGTTTTCTTTTTAATGTATTTAAAATGTAATAAAATGCTATACAAAAATAGTCAGAAAAAATAACACATCCCATAAAAGAATACTGAAAATACAATTTTATATTTACCTTCAACGTAACATCTTTAATAATTTTTCTATAAATATACTAAGAAGCTTTTTATAGTAATTTTACATTATGTTACAGCTTTACTTCTTATATTAATAAACAGTAATTTCAAAGTATGCCAAAAATAATAAATAATATGAACAAAAATTGTTCCCAGATTTATTTAACATGAATTTGACAAACAAAGAATATGTTTACTGTCAGGCAATGAATTAGGTAGTAATTGTAGTGGAATGGTAATACCGTATTTTTTGTTATCTCCGACAAAAAATGCCGATACAATGTGCGAATGAAATGTGCCTGGCATAGGTACTTTGACACCATTTAAAATACGGAAGTGTGTAACGGGAGGGCTTTTACTTTCTTATACGTAGTAGGTACCTATAAGGAAGTATTGTGATGACGAAAATTTTCGGCCTCGAGATTTTTGCAGATGTCCACGTTTTGTAGTCCCCTGATACCAAAAAAGTGGTTTTTGAAAAATGTCTCTCTGTGTGTGTCTATGTGTGACCACGATAGCGGTCAAACCGCTATAGTAATCAACTCCAAATTTTGTATTTACGTGTGTAATCTCCCTCTTCAGATCTGATTAGATTTTCAGTAAATTCGGCATATCGGAAGTAGAAGTTTACTTCAGTGAAAAAATCGAATTTCGCCAATATTTCATCAACTACTAAGTTTAAACAAATTTATAAAGCATTAATATGAACTCAGAATTAAATTTGAGAAAAATTTTATTATGAAAGTTTTTTGAAATTCCTACTGGAAGTAGGTAGGTCTTTTACTCTTATCGAAAAACAGTTTTTTGCAAATATTTCGCAAGTCATGCTTTTGAGACGGGTATATTACGAGTATAAAAATATTTAGAACTTAATTTTCAATATCTTTTGTATAAAAAAATTTCAAAATTTGGACCGGAAGTAACACTTTTACTCTTATCGAATTGCGATTTTTTGCAAATATGTCGTAAGTTATCCATTCTATATATATATTTATCAAGGGCACAAATATATTTAGAGCTACATTTGAAATATTTTTTGCATAAAAGAAATTTTAAAATTCGGGAGGAAGTAACACTTTTACTCTTAGGGAGAGCACTTTATTTCGAATATTTCGCCAAGTATGTATTCTATAGAGATTTATTAAGAGAATAGAAGTAGTACAGTAGCATTTTGTTTATTTTTTCAGAAGATAAAAGTATTTAAATCTTAATTTAGAACAACTTTTGTATAATTTGAAACACACACACACACACGTATAAGTCGTGTGGTGGCCACACCTCATTCTTTGAATAATGAAAAGCCACATTATATTTACGTCAAATATGTTCGTTCCTGTCAATATTTTTTGACGTATCTGGACATTTTTTTGTGATATATTATGTTAAAAATAATTTAATGGAAATTTTTAAACGATAATTTTTTAATCAATAATTTAATTTTTTAAACATTTATAAGCGCTCAAAATTGTATTCAGACATAAACCCAAAATGTGATAAAAGAAGAAAGGATCAATTTTGGAAATAATGTTGATTTTATATTACGCAGATCGATGTTACTAATTATAATACAAAAAAATATTGAGGTGTGTCCACCACACGACTTTCTTATATGTTTGAGAGTTTCAAATTATAGAATTTTACGAATTCTTTTGTATAATAATTATTCAAAATCTTATTATAAATACTTCTATTCTCTTAATAAATCTCTATAGAATGAATACTTTGCGAGATATTCGAAAGAAAGTACTACTCGCTAAGAGTAAAAGTGTTACTTCCGGTCCGAATTTTAAAATTTCATTTATACAAAAAATATTCCAAATCCAACTCTAAATACTTTTGTACTCTTGTTAAATATACATATATAGAATGCTCAATTTACGACATTTAGCAAAAAATCGCTAATCGATAAGAGTAAAAGTGTTAGTTCCGGTCCGAATTTTGAATTTTTTTTATACAAAAGGTAGGGTAAGTCCGGGAGAGATCGACCACCGGGACAGTCCGACCAGTACGGATAACTCAAGAAAAAAGGAAGAGAGGACCCTGTGTCTCACATATTCGATGGAATTAGTTGAGCTTGTTGCAACCAACGTGTAAACACGGGCCGTGACATCAGTGTGAATTTATAAATTAAGTTTTAAGCTTTTTACGAACTTGAAAGTTTTTTGACTTATTTACTCTGTTGGTGATATTTTAAATACGGGTAAGTTTATTTAAAATATTTCGATACTGGATGATAAAATATGCATGAATCTGTAACATAACCTCAAAAATGTAGTCGTTCTTCGTTTTTGCTCCAGTTAATAAGGTGGTCCATCTCTCCCGTGACTCTGGTAGAGTTCGACCACATTAATCCGGGAGAGATCGACCACGAAAAAAAATATTTAAAATTTGATTTGAAGTAAATTAGAGAATTAATGAAGCCCAATTTAAACAGTTAAATATATTGTAAAATAATATTCTTACAGATTAACAAAAATGTCCTCAATTTACAAAAGAAAAAATGAAGAAATAGCTAAATGGTGTGCCGATTATTTAAGAAGTACAACTAAATGTGTACAAAATCGTACAATGGGTGTAAATGAAACCGCCTGAGAGTTTGGGATTCCTAAAACAACTCTAAAAGATTATATTAAGAAGTCGGAGGGAATAAAACGAAAGGACTGGGTCCGTCATCGGTGTTGGTAGATGATGCAGAACTGAAATTGGTGAGACATATTAAAAAAATGCAAACATTTGGATTTCCACCAGATCGGTAATCCGTCAGAATATGAGCCTTTCAACTTGCCCAACAACTCAGATTGAAGCACACGTTCAACAAAGAAAAAGGCAAAGCCGGCTATGATTGGCTTAACTCTTTTTTGCGACGACATCCATATATATCAATTAGAAAAGCAGAAGGAATTTCGATTGCTGTGCGACTGGAATGAACCGTGACACTATTTACCCCATTAGACAATATTCTCACTGATAACCAACTCCATGACAAACCATCTAATATTTTTAACATGGACGAAAGCGGTTTGCAGTTTAACAATAAGCCAACTGAAGTGTTGGCCGCAAAAGGCTCAAAAAATGTTTCTTCGTTGACATCAGGCGAGAAGGGCGAAGCCATTTCCGTCATAGGTTGCTCCAATGCACAGGGAATTCTCCGACCTTAATTTCAGTTAAATCGGCGTATGTCAACGCTACCATTTTCAAGGATTAGTTGGAATCCCATTTTCTGCTACGAAAACCAGCAGCTTAAATCGCAGAAATTTAAGAATTTCTGTGATTTAAGCGGAAAAATGAAAAGAAAAGTCGTAAAAACTAATTTAATACTATTATTACTATTATGCTGTTCGAAGATATAGGTACGTCTTGTTATTTTTTGAAGTCGATCTCACCCGTAGTTGGTGGTCGGTCTAACCCAGATATCCGGGTGAGATCGTCCAGTTGCAATGTTTGTACTTTTTATTCAAAATAAAAATGTATTTTGCTATGATATCATAAATTATATTTTATATAGTCTCTAAACCCTTTGGGCAATGCTTTGACGGTGTAAACAAAATTTTATCTCAGAACACAAGCAAGTTATAATTTTTTCCCCAAAAAGTGGTCGAACTCTCCCGGACTTACCCTATTGAGAATTAAGTTCTAAATACTTTTATACTCGTAACGTACCTATCTAAAATGCATGACTTGTAAAATATATGCAAAAAACTGATTTTCGATAAGAGTAAAAGACCTACTTCCGGTAGGAATTTAGAAAAACTTTTTTTCCTAAAAGTGTTCTCAATTTTAATTTTAAGTACATATGAATTCTTTGTAAATTTGTTTAAACTTAGTAGTTGACGAAATATTGGCAAACATCGATTTTTTCACTGAAGTAAACTACTACTTCCGGTCTGCCGATTTGACTGAAAATTTAGTCAGTTCTCAAGAGGGAGATTATACTAGTAAATGCAAAATTGGGAATTGATAGCTATAGCGGTTTGACCGCTATCCTGGTCACACACAGACACACAGACACACAGCACACACACAGGCATTTTTTAAAAATCACTTTTTCGGTATCGGGGACTTCAAAAGGTGGGCATCTGCAAAAATTTTGAGGTCCAAAATTTTCATCATCACAATACTTCCTTATACTACGTATAAGAAAGTAAGAAGGTTGTGTATTGAGAACGATTAATTTTTAAAGGAAACAAATATTATTAATTTCAGTACTTTTAATACGCCTATAAAAAAATATGAATTACTTTTAATAATTTATTTTAGTCTGTAAAAGAAATAGATGCAAAGAGGCTTGCGGTAAAATTCAGAGATTTTACATGCATAGGTATTTAAGTAAACTTGCTTTTATATCCATAAAGGAATGAATGAATTACCTGTTCATTCAAATGCCTTGTGTATTAATCACTCACTCTATTTCTTTCCTCGCCTGTAAAGCCTACAGTGAATCAGTTTGGCGTCATGCACTAAACAAAAAAAAACATACAAATAAAAGGATTATATCCATGCCGTCTTCCTTCGGCAAAGCTGAACGTTTTTAAATATACATATGTATATTCATTATGTTTATAAATGCTTTTGTCGTAGAGTGGAACGTAAATAAAATATTTTTTATAAAATCTCTTTTAATACCATTATATTAATGACTCTGCGCAGTATATGATCAGAATTATTATTATTACCTATATAAGAATTAAATTAAATTTATTTACTTTTTTTTACAGCGTCATTTGTTTACTGAAAAGCCAAAACTAGGAATTTATTATGTTGGTTAACGGCTTAAATCTCAACTACCTTGAAAATTACCCCCACCACATGAGGACACTTTGACGACTAGCGCCCCACTGGTGGTGACATCCAAAATGTTGATTTTAGGCGCAACCTTTTTCTTATGGACTTGGACTATCTTCTTATACATAATCAATGCACTTGGCTAATAAAAGGTTTATTTCTTCTATTAATATCCTACATTCATGTTTTTAAAAATTGAATGGCACGATTCCCTTCTTTTCTTACATTTCGTATAAGGAAGTATTGTAATGATAACAATGTTCGATATCGAAACATTCGCAGATGTGCATGTTTAAGGTGGCTTCCGACGGCCCGTGATATTACAGGCCAGCACGCGCCGAACCGGTTTGTGCGGACGAGCACGGGCACGGGCGAGTCTGGACCACCTCGGACAACACCCTTCCCACGGCGCGTGTAGATCCGAGCTTTAACGGTCATTTCCATAATGCTACATGAAGAAAGCACTGTTGCTGCAGCCACTTTTGTGCTATTTAGTGGATATTATTTACTGAATAAACAAAAAAAGAAAAGAAAAGAGGCTGGTACCTTGTAAAAAGGCCAATCGCTCTTAAATATTTCGGTTGCTCTACTGTCGGTCTTCGTACGAATCTTCCTATATGTGGATATTAAATTATCCCTTTTTTTAAGTTCTTTAATTGAGATATCATTCTTCATTTTACTTTGGATTTTAGCCGATGAATCCTGCTGGTCACTTCGCTTTTTGTGCTCTGCACTTTTAGTACTCCACAACGAAGTTTCGTTTTCATATAAACTTAAAAATTCGAAAATACTTTCGTTTGTCCAGTTCATATTTGTGGAAATACACACGACAATACTATAGCACGGTCAAAATACAAATAAACAATCAGTGACACGTTGTCGCGCCAGTCACGGGCCTTTGAAGTTACCGACTCTCGGCGGATCGGACGGGTCGCCCCGGATATTCTCGCGCCACCTTGGACGGCACCCTTCCCACGGCCTGTTGGCGCGAGCTGGCGAGGGCTGGCCTGTGATATCACGGGCCGTGGGAAGCCAGCTGAAGTCCTGTGATGAAGACATTTTCAGATAGACCGGAAACGCATAGTAGTATACTTTAGAAAAAAAATCTATTTTTGATTATCTCGTCAACTACTAAGTTTAGACAAATTTCTATGGCATACAAAAGTACTCAAAAGTAAATTTCAATTTTTTTTTAAAAAAAGTTTTTGGAAATTGCTACCGAAAGGATAGAACTATTTAAAGCTGGTTTTGGATATTTTGGTATAAAAAATATTTCGAAATGTGAACCGGAAGTAACAATTTACTCTTATCGAAAAGCAGTTTTTTTGCAAATATCTCGTGAATTATGCATTCTATACAGATTTATTACTATGGAAGTATTTAGATCTGGATTTGAAATAATTTCTGTATGAAAATATTTCGAAATTCGGGCCGGAAGAAAACAATTGCATTTTTATCGAATAGAAGTTTTTTGCAAATATCTCGAAAAATATGCATTGTAGATAGATTTATTATAAGCATAAATGTATTTAGATCTGGATTTAGAATGAATTTTAGAATAAATTTAAAAGAAATTGCAAAATTTGGACCGAAAGTAACACATTACATACAGGACTCAAAACAATAAAACTAACGCAACTTGGAATAAAGTAAATGCAATGGCGAGAAAGAAAGTCTATTTTTAATGTAAACGACGAAAAAATTTGTTGGTGCTGTGATTACAGTGAGATGTGATCATTAGTATTCATTCCTACAACATGGTCTTATACTTTGGCGAAATGTTATTGATGTTGGTGCAGATCTAAGTACATATGAAGAATATTTAAGTACATCCAAGTATAACACATACCTTGCCTCAATCATGTATACTTAAAAGGGGCTCTATTCGTCAAATGGACTTATGTAGACTTTTTAAGAAAAAGGAAACCACATTCTTCCCACAGCAGAATGATACAAAAAACAGCAATGTGTTTAATGTATTTCTAATGTTTAGAAGATCGTTTTCTAACATTTGTAACAAATAATTTTCTAAATTTCAAATATTAATAATTTTCTTAGGTAACTGTCAAAAATGAAGGCGCCAATTAAATATACTTCTATTACGCTTGAGCAGTTACTGAAGCAATTCAGCTAGTGTAGTTTTTCGCATATAAAAGAATCAACGGTTTTGATGTTTCACTTTTTTCCCATTAGAGAGAAAAGCCCGAACTGTATCAACATCAACTACGGTTGAGTGAGAGGTATCGGCATCCAACCAAACAAATTTTGATTATCGGCTCAACCCCACACACAGAAAAATCTTTATTAGGATCAAGGAAGAATTACTTGATGGAAAGAAACGGTGCGTTTATATATACGCAAGAAATTGTGGAGTACAAATAAGAAAGTTACTTTCTTGAAAAAAAATACTAGATTCAAGAAAGTAATCACTTGAGTAAATACATTTTGTGATTTAAATCAAACACAACAACTCACTGTAATCAAGAAAATAATCGTTCGAGTAAATAAATTTGGCGATCTTAAGGCAAACTTAAAATGCTTTGCTTCATTAAACAAGAATTACTAGAAACAAGAAAATAATCACTTGATTAAATAAATTTCGCGATCTTAAGGCAAACATTAAATTCTTTGCTTCAATAAACAGTAAATACGAGAATTACTACATTTAAAGAAGTTATCGCTTTCTGTAAAGCAATTTATCGACTTTCAGTCAAATTATGGACGCTTTGCTTTAATAGATGCACTATTTGATATAAGTTCTTCCGTTCTTAATGTAAAGGACTCATAATATCTGTTTAAAGAACATTTTTTTAAAATTAAGTAATAATAAGACTCATAGAAGACATTATATATTTGGTTTGGTATTACGAACGTTTTTAGTTATATAATACTATATTTTAGTCAAGCTTTGTAGTATTTGAACAAAGTTCCCACAGCTTTAATGTATATATGTACGTCATTATTATAAGAACAAATATATGTTATTAATGTGATAAAGTATTTCTTAAATAGAACGTCAGTGAATGTACAAGCACTGGTAAGCATAAAAAGAAGGTACTGGCATAGAAAATAAACATTTTATAATAAGAACCCTTCTTCCAAAATATAAGTATATTGAAATCGTATTACTCTTAAATTTACAAACAAATACTTTCTCCGGAAACTCAACAATGCTTATAAATTCTGTTACATTATTTAAAAAACACTTAATTATATTAATTAAATATATTTCTCCTATAACTTGGACTAAAACTGTCAGGATTTTGTGAAAATACTATAAAACTTAACTAAAATTTGCTATTGAACTAAAAACATTTGTAATATTAAACCAAGTACCTAGATGTCTTGAATCACTCTTAGTATCATTGAATTAAAATAAAATGTTGCTTGAACAGAGATTAATAAAATTAAGATACTTTAATTTGATAATTCAAATGATAATAAGGAGGTAAAGAAATATAGGAAACAATAAAAATATAAGATCCATGTAACATGTGTATTAATAAGAACATTGAAACGTAATGCAATTATGTACATATTCTAAATGAAATATTAACTTTTCAGCTTGTATAAAATTAGTACGACAACATCTATAAACCATTTTTCGTCTAATTTTTATCTAAAATAAAGTATATAAATGCTGAGTGTATGGAAATATTACATCACTTTGAAGAGAGATTTTGGATAAATGATTTTGAATTAGCATCCAAATATGTGCCGATTCAGATGGGTAATTGGCATGTAATACATGAAATGACTTAAAGCACAAATCTAAGGCAGTTATTAATTTTTTGTAATAATACCTTACAGTGTCGTTTACAAGATATACATTTCTTATTTCTGTTATTAAAGATTCTTCAATTATTATATATGTCTGCACTGGTTGTTCACGGATGGCTGCTTTATTAATAGTTTCCTTTATAATTACTTCCACTTGTCCAGCATTCTAAAACAAGTAAGTGTTAGTTATTCAAATAAACATTTACTACTGTGTAGAACAACTATCTGACTATTAATTTTAAATTTTTGGTATTAGTGGTAAAACACGACTGTTGTACAAACTAGTACCTATCTAAGTATTATTATTAGTATTTAATATAAATCAGGAATTAATCAACCCTTACTTTCCGCAATGTCTTCTTCGAGGTAACTAATTAATTGTTTTACTGTTTCATTGTTTTCACTTGAAGAGTTTTAAGTTTATCAAAAAAATTATCCCAATTTTCCAATAAATGTAGGGTTTTGCCAGGATACAGCACCTCAAAATCAGCATTAATCTGAAATGCAACAAATGTAACAAAATGTCTTTCTTTATTTGGTGAGCATTACACGACTATCAGCTCTTTTATCTAATAATACTGGGCATACCATTAAAAAGTCAGAAACTTTTCTACATGTACTTCTTCTTCGTATATTCCAATTTCATAAGACATCTTCCCATGGTTCACTCCATGTCTTCAGCCACGTATGAGCGCTTCTTAACTTTTCAATGTCTGTAATTATGTTGATTATACTTATATGTCTAATTTGTTTTCGTAACATACTAGACAACACATTTAAGAAATGTGTTTGCATTAATGTAACGTATAAGCTACCAAAAATAACATACCCATTATAAAATTTATTGAGCATTAAAAAGTACCTTCTATTGTTTCCTCTTCTTGGCAAACCTTATCCTCTTTAACCTTGAGTTCTCGACCAATATAAAGTAATTTTTTTATCTTATCTACTATTTTTCCTCTTGCTGGAATATTTTGTCCACTGGGGCTCTTTTTTTTTCTAATTGCTGGAATGTAATACGTCAGTGAGCTCTCATTAGGAAATAACTATATTATTTTTGCAGTTATTATGTTGTAACCTTCATGGCGTAAACGACTAAAATTTTTTTATTAAATATAGTTGCTTTTTTTATTAATTATATATATTATACCTGCGTACAAGATGATTTATATGTGTCTGCAAATAATATCCAGCAATCTGCTTCGTCGTGTTTGCTCTACCTTCTTAAAGGTTTAATTAATTTATGACACTTTTCTCCAGAGGACTGGTCTCTAACAAAGTTTTTAAATCGTAATCAGGATTCGCTTCTGAAGATTTCTTTTTTCTTTTTCTTGAGTTTTCGTCACTTTCATTTTGATACTGTAACATAGAAACAACACAATAATATTATAGATGAAAATCTTATTGTTCATATAAGTATCCCTTATTTATTTAGTAATATTTTTTTTAATTAGTTCATGATTGGATCGAAACAGTAAAAATACTTCATTAATAATAACATACACCATATGATACATGATCCGAGTGCCTACAGGAATACTATAGGAGTTGAAAATCTAGAACTGGTTTCTCCTCATGATATAGTACGTAGAATCCTTGTAGCAACTGACACAGTCATATACCCACGAACTATAGATAACGAGTCAGTACCACACAAATTGATATCAAAACGAACGATTTCCAACCAAGGATATTAAAATAATTAATTAATATATCACAATTCAATAAGGCATGCATTCGATATAGACCTATGTTAAATTGATTTGAGAATAGTAATGGTATTTGTAGAATACTGTAGGAAATAAAAGACTATAAGTTATTATACCTTATCTGTTTCTTCTGAAAATGATTCTGTTGTAATTGGTAAAATCGAGAGATGGAGATGCATCCACTACGACATCGTCCTCATTTGTAGTACATATATATTTGAAGCAATATACCCTTTTCATGAATATTAAGGTACCTACTGCATTAAAAATTCATTCTCGATAACAGCCCCCTCTGTGTCAGTAAACATCATGTCGTCTGACGAGCTTATTCTTAAGTGTTTTCTGACTAGAATGAAGAAAAAAGTATATACAATTTTTTTAATGTGTAAATTCAGTACACTACCTCACTGTATTTCGCAATAAAAAATAAACATTAAATTTCTAAACAAGAAGCAATACAACATAGCCAACAAGAAGACCTTCCCTGTAAAATGTACTTCGTAGTTGGACAAAAATTAACGGACAATTGTTACATTGAAAATAGTGCTAACATGAAACAATCATGTTTGTTATAAATAAAAATTACCGAATTATCTGTTCGCTTTAGGTACTTATATTCAAACATAAAATATTTTAAAACTAAAAACTCATAAATTAATTTTCTTTTGAAAAACGCTAATTACAAACGATACCTAAAAATGCATTTTAATATCATACTCTATAACACAAGTAATATTAATAAGAACCTGTCATTTAGGACCGGTTTAAAATGCGCCCGTACATAGTGGCCTCCATATTATAATCTGCAATAGGTATATCTCGTCTTCCGATGACATTCTCAAACTGTAAGACATGATATATTTTATAAATATAATTCTTTACTACTTACATATTATTTGCATTAGTATTTAACAAAAAGCCGTCTACACTTTATTTATTAATTTCCACAAAGAACAAGTACCTATCTATGTAGCTACTACAAGAGTCAGACGCAAACTAATGTCTGCTAATGCAGATAAAGGCAGTTTTCTATTCCTTTTTAACATATTTTTCCAGGCGGAGGTAAATTGAACAAGGAAATATTTATTTCACAATTTTTTGTGCTTAACAACACTTTTTTTAATGGCCGTATACACATGTGCGTGTATGTATATACATACGAGTATATAGTTAATATGTTACACAAGCAGACCCTTGGAAATAAAATTCATGGGCTTCATTTTTATTTGGCTTTTTGGTCTAACATTTTTATAATATAAGTATACACCGTAAGCGTCAATTTTTAATTTCGGTTTGCACTTCTATCATATGCACAAGATGATCTTATCATATACAGCGATGCCTGCTTGCTAACAGTGGAGGGAGAGCAACGGAGTGGCGGGCGACCCCCACGCCTTACAAATGTCCAGTGTGGCAGCCTCGCTTATGTCTATCTTTAGTTTAATTCGTCGCGCTCTTTTCCTCTTACCACTTTCCTATCAGAAATTAAAATATGTCGACCTCGGCATATACAAACGTATAGGTATACAGGGTATCCAGAAACTCTCCTGACAAACGAAGACCGGAGATTCCTCAGATAATTTTCAGACAATTTAACCCAATTCACCCTAGTCCGAAAATGCTTCCTAAGGGAGCTAGAGCTCTTTGAAGATGGCGCCTTGTAATTAGTTTTTTTTTAATATCTCCCGAACGCTTCTATTTAGAAAAACAAAAACTGGTATGCTTATTTATCCTCCAGAGATGAATCGATTCCATCAATTGCGAATTTCTAGTAGCGGTCATAGGCGTCCGTTTTTGGGTAGGTAAACGGTTATTTTAACGCATAACTTTTTTGTCTTTAACTTTTAAGCATTTGTGACACTAGATTATTAAATTTTCAGGTATTCTAGTACTAAAAGGTCTCTTACTTTAAGTCGGTAGGATACACCGTTTTCTAGAAAAATCGATTTGAAAATTTTTCGTTTTTTCGTCATTTCACCTTTCGTCATTTCAACTTCGCGAACTGACAACAATTTGACAATTAAAAACGTAGGTTTTATTTCTGTTGGCAGTTCAGAGCGAACTAGTGCAAAAAATAATAAATTGAATTTTAATGACGAAAAAACGAAAAATTTTCAAATCGATTTTTCTAGAAAACGGTGTATACCGACTTAAAGTAAGAGTACCTTTTAATACTAGAATACCTGAAAATTTAATAATCTAGTGTCACAAATGCTTAAAAGTTAAAGACAAAAAAGTTATGCGTTAAAATAACCGTTTACCTACCCAAAACGGGCGCCTATGACCTTAGGAAGCATTTTCGGACTACGGTGAATTGGGTTAAATTGTCTTAAAATTATCTGAGGAATCTCCGGTCTTCGTTTGTCAGGAGAGTTTCTGGACACCCTGTATAAATAAAATATAATAATAATATAATAAAAACAAAGTTTAATCAGAAACCCACAGCAGTAGGCAGATATGTGAATTTCAATTCCTGTCAACCTTTTACACATAAAAGAAATGTGGTTGTTGCTCTTGTGGATAGGGGTATTAAACTTACAAGTATTGAATATAGGCGTGATATTTTATTAAAAATAAAAACTATTTTACAAAAAAACAACTACCCAACTAATTTCATACAAAAAATTATAAAGCATAGAGTTAATAAGATGTATAACCAAGAGCAATTATCGCAAACAACTCAATACAACCAAAGATATGAAGTATGTTAGTATTCCATATATATGTGGGCTATCAGAAAACCTGACAAAATGTTTGGCACCATTTAATATTAAACTGGCACATAGGAATCAAAATAATTTAAAACAATTATTCACAAAGATTAAGAATGAGGTACCAACTAAACAAAAGACCCATATTGTATATAAAATCCCTTGTTCTGGTTGTGAAAAACTATATATAGGGCAAACTAAGCAGCATTTGGCAGAGAGAATTAAGGGACATAAATATGCCCAAAATATGACTTCTTTAAAAAAACACAGTAACACCACAGGCCATAAATTTGACTTTGATAATGCATGTATTTTGAATAAAGAAAATAACTCCAAAGCCCGAAATGTTTTAGAAATGATTCAGATAAAAAAACATAATAAAGCGGTAAACGATCGAACCGATATTAACGGATTGTCGGAAATATATTTTAATATTTTCTAATTGTGATATGTACAAAGTAACAATATTTTATTTATAGGAGGTAGTTTGTTTGTCAGTCAATTGTTTTTATATGGGCAAAGAATTTATTATTGCATGTTTTTTAGTTGTTTGTGTTAGTGCTTTGCTTATCGTGTGTATCCAGGCGTTTATATACATTCATATATTTTTAGAAATTGACGTTATATTTAACATCACAAGTAAATATACTTACAACATGAATAATAAAATTATTAGAATATATACAAAAGTTGTATAGTGAATGACAAATGATGTTAATATAAAAAAATTAGTGTTATGTTGGTAAGTACACATATATTTTTCATAAAAATTTTAAATGATATTGAACAAGTAAAATTAGTAAAAAATGAATATAAAAAGAAAATTCATTATTAAGAGCTTGCGTGTGTTGATCATCAAATTCATACAGCACATCAAATGTAAATAACTAACATATAAATAATTTCTTCTTGTTGTTGTTATTAGGTTCAATAAATAACCTTGAAAAAGGCAAGGATAAAAATATATATTACATACTCTATTATGACAATGACACACCGACAAAAGTTATGGTCTTCAAATAATCACTTTAAATAATTCATTCAAGGAACAAGATATTTGAAATAATATTCTACTTACTTAAATGAAATATATTCCCAAGAAAATGTATTTCTTCTATCAAATATATTTACTTTCTTGAATTAACCTCACATTCTCAATCGGAGGCTATAAATTTTTCATATAAGAAAATAGACTCAAGAAATTATAATATCTTGGTCCCAATAAACCTTTTTCTGTGTGCACTGACATATAGGCAAGTTTTCATAATCCATACAATACCTGATTTTCACTGATCAGGTCACACGCTTGTTCAAGTTCCTATAATCTACTGTTATCCATATTGAAGGTAAATAAAACTAACAAAACAATATCACTTAAATTTTCACATTATTGATAACATATCATGACGATTGTTTCGACACACAATGTCTTCCTCAGATGAAGTTGTATTACAAACTAAACTAAACTGTGTTACAAATAAAATACGGTCATTAAGAAATACTTTACTTTACTAATAATTTAATAAAGGGTAATTTATGTCCTACCCCGGAGTATTTAAAAATACCTGGTAATATGAGGTCACTACGGGAAAACCTGTAACGACTTTAGTTGAATTGAATAAATTTAATAGAAGAGAACTCCCAAGTTATATTTGGTTATTAACTAAAAGTTGTGTATTTTTATGTTTCAAAATTTCCATAGTTTCTAACAAATTTAATTTCTGAGATTTATTTACAGTGTGTAAAATTTCAAAATTATGATTAAAGCTATGAGTTTCCTTTCTCAAATGTATAGCATAATGTGAATCATCTTTATAATCTTCGTTCTTTTATTTAATTCTTTTAGAAAAAAATCTACCTGTCGGGCCTATGTAAAATTTAGGGCAAGAACTGCGAACTAGTTTGTAAACTCCTGACTTGTTATTTTTGTTAGTTTTGGCTCATATCCTTCGGTAATTATATTCGTTAGATCTAATTGTTAAAGTGATTATAGTTTAAAACAAATTGGTAGTATTATTCGATTGAACCCTTTTTTATCTTCAAAAAGAAGTAAGCATACTTAGGATTATACCATTTAGAGCCACATATTAATGTGTATATTAATATAGATTAATATGCACATATTCTATTTTCAGACCTTCTAGCTACCTCTGGCCTCTCGATGATTTCTATCCCGCTTGATAACTCAGCATTCCTTTGAAAACCTTCTACACGGACATTTTCGGTTCCTTCGATTTTTAAGTTATCCAAAGCAAATAACTCGCTACATTCACTTTTTAGATTATTTAACTAAAATATTTAAGCTAACAGATTTTCAATGTATCAAAGACGATCCTGCTATCAGATATTAATTTTAATTAATTCTATAATTATTAGACTATTTGTCAAACTACATACTTGTAAAACATTTTACAGTTTGATTAATGTTTAAAATTGTGAGTTTTATAATTTCCCTAAAAATGTCTGTCACTGACAGAATATGTAGATATGTATTGCTTGCAGAGACTGCTGTGATATATGGCTAGTAAGAGACAGAGATAAGTTTTCTGTACTACAATGATTAGTGTCTTCGTTGCAAATCAGAAATCGAGAAAGAATAATCAAAAACTATAGGGAAATAGAGGTAGCTTGGGAAAATATTAATATACAAAATTGTCAAAAACCCTGAAGGTATGACCTCCATGTCAACATGTGTACTTCAGCAGAATTTTAAGTTAAATTTAAATTAACAAATATCAAGTTTTATAAACGCTTATCAAATAAACAACAGTGTAAAATTTTTTGCAAAGATAGTAACTACCAAAGTTATTAAGGTTCCTCTTTTTTGAAAAGTTAATTTTCGAATCTGCAATTTCTTGATGTGTCCATGACACCGATATTTGCCAATTTTATTTAATGGCATAATCAAAAGCAAGGTTTCTTATTTTTCTAAGAAATAGCCGGTAATATAATAATAATAACAGCTATGTATTTTTACATATTTCTCTAAACACGTGTTCCCTTCGTCAGTAAATATGCTTAAAGATAGAACAATATCTAAAGTGTCAGTCCAATTTTCAGCCAATTTTAACCTCTCTATTTTTTATAACCCACATTTGTTTTCGACATTAACTCATTGCCATTTATATATTCATCCCCTACATGTTTACAGAATATTCTTGAAGTTGTGTATCTATTGAAAGTTGAAATCCTTTGCAATACTTTATATAAATATTGACTTCTTATTTCTATTTAATTAACTTCCCTGGCAGCTAGTAATATACGCATTTTCCGTCTTATACCACACTGTTATCTGGAAGAAAAAAGACTCCTAAAAAGCATAAGCGCCATAGTGTATACGCTAACTAACCCCTTTATCTTCTATTTTACTAACAAACCAAAATCAATAAATAAGAACTAAATCTAATATTAGATAGTATGTACATTTAATGGACAGCCAAAGCAAAACTTTTACAAAAAGAAGTGATAATTCTAATATAATGTTAAATAAAATCACTAGGAATAGATATATACTTACCGCTTAACAAGAAAAATACAAGTTTGCCAACAAACACTTGAGCCAAGTAACGCAGTTTCCCTCAACAAAATTATTACTTTACTTGAGAACAAAAGACTTCAGCAATTAATAAAAGGAGTTAAGTTTTAAAAAATATGAATTTTAATCCCTTGTGCTATCAAACCTTATTGAGTTACGAGTCAAAAAGATTGAGGAATATCGAATTGCTACAGTTATACAATACGATTACTATCAAGATTCCACATGAAATAATTTTATGTTGTATTTGTATTTTCTACAACTCTGTATATGATATTTGTTATAATTAAACATAATACATATATGAAAATTTAATTTATACTTGGCAACGTGAAAAATTCATTTTATATACACTCTTGACATTCTTTATAACACATGCAAATTTAATACTTAGGTACCTATATTAAATATCAAACAATCCGCCTGATAGGAGTTGAAATAACAACAAGGAATAAAGACGAAAAAAGTGAAAAGGAGTGCAGAAGCTTCTGAGAATTCTCCGACTTATCTGTAACGCACTTCCGGTCAGGGATTAAAGAAGTATGCTGCTGACCAACCAGACGTTGGTATCATATTACATCAGACTCAATTAACACAAATTGTTTTCTTTTAATTATATCTTTAAAAATAAGCTATGACTTAATTACAGCGAAACATCTCTGTAGCGCTAGAAAGTATATAAGAACAGTTTCCAAACAACATATTTTTTATTATTTTATGCTAGATTTGTTTACATACTTACATATGTATGCATTAACTTGTCGATTAGTAACACCATCCTAGTAGAAATAAAATATAATCTTCCCATAATATATTCTATTTCTACTAAATAATTTGTGGCTAATTCATTTTCCTCCGTTTGCATATTACGTCTCTTGTTTGGATTTTTCTCAGCTCTTGATAATATTAAAACCCCATTATACAAAGCTTCTTAATAAATACAATAATTTTTAAAATAGGAACAGTAGTTATGCGTTCTGTCCAAGAAATACTGCTCGACGTTTTGAAAAGATACGTGTTATGATTACACTTTCCTTTGCATATGCAATAAAAATCGCTTGTAGTCATTGTGTGTTTAATAGTGGTATTATGCCGACGTCATTGCAGTCAAAATGTTTTTATACCTGCATATATGTAATAATAATTAAGGCGCGGACACGAACGGTTGATGACTCATCACCCATGGGCACTACTGAAATGTTGTATTTTTAAAGATGTTTTAATTTTATTTATATAATTGGATAACAAGTGGCTCGTGATCTATAAAATACAAAATACCTTATTATTTTTTCATTTTCTCTTCTGTAAGACTTGTTCTCTTTGAGTTAAGTACATCCTTGTAGATAGAAAACGTCCTTTCTACATCGCAACTGGTTATAGGTGCGTACTGGAAGTATTCTTTTATTTCAGCGTATTTAGCATACACAATTGCTGCAATGTTATGAAATCTGGATTTCTATTAAAAACTGCGCCTAACCTTTGCCAAAGGCCACATCCGAAGTCACTTCGAATACTTTTAAAATTATTAATAGCCACATCTAATGTGGTTAATCCATCTTTTAGTTTGAGATTTCGATTTTCAAAATATGTGATTAGTTTAGACAAATTTCCAAAGCGTTCCTGAAGGTCATTTAAACATGTAACAAAATTTTGTAAACTATCGAAATTCTCTGCATAAAAACTAGTCGCTTCCAGCCATGTTCCCCATCTAGTTATTACCGGCGAGGGTGGCAGTGACAAAGATGGAAGTTTTTCCCTGTAAAGAAAAAGCGGATACAAGTCTATCAACTTCCGGATAGTTGTATCTGATATATTCACAGATTCTGTGGAAAGCATGTGCTGCACAAGTAATATGCAGCATATAAGGATATGTTTCCTTTAATAGTCCTCCTGTTTTTAACATATACGCACTGTCACTAACAAATAAAAGTATTTTTCCCTGTACCTGTCGTCCGAATGAAGCATATTGTTTCTCGTCAATGGTTTTAGCAATTGTTTCCCCGTCAACTGTATTTATAACTTTAGATGCTATTACATATACGTTATATGGAATAGTTGGATGTAGTACACCAGCTACAACATTTACCACACAGCGTCCTAATATATCGACAGTTTCGTCGGCACTTATCCATATATAGGTACTGATTTGAAAGATGTCTTCTAATGCATGCTACTGTTTTCGTGAAGCACTTAGAAACACAATATTTGCGTAAGGTGGATTCATCAGGAATGTTTCGACCATTATATTTTTGAAGAAATGTTTTGAAAGTGGGATTGCCAAGTTTCTTTAATGGGATATTAGCCGCCATTAAAGCTTCACAGTGTTCTTCGTTAAAATTGTCAGCTTTCAACCGGTTCATTTCCGTGTATGTTTTAGCGATGCTAAGTGACGTTGTACGTGCGATTTTGGGGATTCTGTAACGATATTTTACAGACTTTGCAATAAATATCGGAATCACTGACAATGGACATACAATCAGTATGACCCTCAATCCAACTCGCCATTGTTTCACTATGTATTTCTCGACGTTCTTCCATATCATAGTAACATAAACAATGTTCTAGATCTAAATAAATGATAACTAAAAATGTACGCGTATGTTATTGAAACTAAGTGAAATCCAGTGCACACTTACGTATAGATAATTGGGAGAAGTCGATTCAATGAAACGGGATTAAACAGGAACTATTACATAAATTACAAAGTACGTAATTAACAGTCAAAACAATGAAAAAACGAAACTAACGTAAGTATGATTAGGTATACACATATACAACTTTATTGATCATGCGAAATATAAGGTAAATATAATAAATTTTAAAAACCTCTGACGCGCCTATATCTACGCAGATGAAAATAGGATATTTACGAGTTAAGTAGACTTTTTTTGTGTCATTTTCCCGTCAACATGTGAGTCAATAACAGATGTTACAGTTCACCATATGAATAATGCGTGAATAATGCTATTCAGTAAATGTGTGTTGTTTACATTATTTCTTTGCTCCATTGTAACTCCGTCGTAGTTTAAACCGGAGACGTCCGCCTCCTAGTGATGACGAAAATTTTTGACCTCGAGATTTTTGCAAAAATGAGGTATTGGCACCGCACGACTGCCTTGTACGTATGTACGTTTTAAATTATACAAAAGTTGATCTAAATTAAGTATTAAACACTTTTATCTTGTTAAAAAAATAAATCTGTGAGTAATTGTACTACTTCATATCCGGATTTTGCTATTTTTTTATACAAGAATTATTTAAAATCATATTCAAAGTACTTCTGTCTCTTAATAAATCTCCATAGAATGCATAAATGCAAGATATTTGTAATAAATTGCTATTCGACAATAGTAAAAGCTTTACTTCCAGTCCGAATTTTGAAAATTTTTTTATACAAAAAGTATTGAAAATCAAGCTTTAAAAACTTTTATACAGCAAAAGATCTACCGATTTCAAAAAGCTTTTTAAATAATTATTTCCTCAAATATTGGTCAAATACGATTTTTTGACTGAAGTGAACTTCTGCTTCCGGTCTACCGGTTTTACTCTCAAGAGGGAGATTGTACTTGTAATATAAAAATTGGAATTCATAACTTTAGCTGCTTAACCGCTGTCGTGGTCAAACGGAGTGAAACATATTTATGAAGCACTTTTTCCGCATCAGGGGACTTCAAAACGTGGACATCTGCAAAAATTTCAAGGCCGAAGATGTTCGTTATCACAACACCTTCTAATACTAAATAATTATAAGAAAAGCAAAAGCAGTTTTTTGCAAAATGTCTTACAAATGATGCATTCCAAACAGATTTATCAAGAGAATTAAAGTATTTAAAACTTAATTTAGAACAACCTTTATGTAAAACGTTCTAGTACACAAAATTAGAACCGCATATACGTATAAAAAGAAGGTATGACTACCATAGGACTTTCTTATACGTATATGCATTTTAAATTATACAGCTTGTCAAGTTTTAAATACTTTTATTTTCGGTCAGATTTTTTTTAGTTTGGTGTCCTAATTAATATTCTGAGTTTACAACCTTGACCGACCGCCGCTCGCGCCGACATTTTCGAAAAATGGTACCAAAAACCAGTTTTTCGAGAATACCTTCTCTCTAGCGCCACTTAGATTAAAAACAGTTATTACAGAAATTATAGAGCATAAAATTTCCTGCAACTTCTGTAATGAACAGTTTCCAATCAGACGATTAGTTCACGTGTTACAGGGTAGTCAACTTTAGCAAGTTTCTATCGCAAAATCGCTACCTTTCTTCTCGAAATTTCAGTAAATACCGATTACTTAATACGTATTATCCATTTGCTTTAGGTCTGTTTAACGAAGAGGGAATGAACAAGATGACAAAATCTTCATTCTACAAAGCTGTTACGCTTGTGCCAGACGATACTAAGTCCGGAATTTGCAGTTATGTCATAGATGGTGGATATCTGCTAAATAGAATCGGCATCGCAACGAATCGTTTGCATCGATCTGCACAAACTATGTACAGTACGTGCAAAGGCATTATGGTTCTAATACAGTCGTTCTTGATCCAATTAACGCAGCTACTAAAAGTACAAAAAGTGCAGAAAGACTTTGCCGTTCAAATAAACAAACTTTTTACTGTTTCACGAGAAAGATTTTTCTCAAACAATACAATTAAATTCGCTTGATTTTAGTGCTAAAGAAACTTTGAGAATTCTAATTTCACAGAAAAACAGGCTACAGAAGACTGATTTTTAACATGGCAATCAGTATGCCCGCATCGTTTGATTCCGTGTTCATAATGGAGAAGATATAGATCTTCTCGTCCGCCTAACAGCACTGGCAAGATCTCATCCAAACGTTTACCTTCGCAACCAGGCACAGTAAAAAATGTTGAAAAAATTGACTCTCCTCGAAGTCTACAGTATGGAGAAATAGTCGTGGACAACATATTTAAGTTTATAAAAACATTGAAAAAGCACAAATTAAACATATTTAAGCCGAAATATGCAAGCCTTTAAAGAGCGATACGCAACAGATCCGGAAGTCATTGCTGCTGGGGGGGGAGCTTTTTTATCGCCTTTATGGCGTTACCAAAAAAAACACCATTACTTTGGGCTCCCTACGATATCAAAAGATCCGTGACGAAGAGTAAATTCGGGCTTGCTACATTACCTCCTACTAGAGAAGCTGCACGGCAACATTCCTTTCGGACCTACCACTAAGTTCAGGCTTGGTATGATATACACAAGAGCCCGGAGCATTGAGGTTGGGAAAGGGGCAATATTGGGCTTACTCCTGTGATAACAAGAAAAGAAATGAATTTCCTGCAAGTGCAAGAAGGGATGCGGTCGAGCCTATGGATGTAGGAAAACAGGCTTAAAGTATTCTGTTAATTGCAAATGCTGCAGCGGAGACGCGTGTGAAACAAGACAGAGATTTTTGCGGGCTCTGAAGAAGAAGAAGAAGGCGATTACGACAAGAATCAAGACCTTATAGGCACACGAGGTCAAAGAAGACAACGAAGGTGAAAACTTGGAAAAGGAGAAAAGAATTTTGCAAGAAGATATTGATATCAGTGAGCCTGGACCAGCTAGGACATCCAAAAAAAAGAAAAGACATCAGTAAATAACAAATCGTGGATTAAGCCTACTGGGGATACTCCATAAAAAGAAAGGCCCCTCTCACTTTACCTCATGGTGGTGCGGAAATGAATATAAAAAACGGTAGTACGTATTAAGTATATAATCGGTCTTTACTGAAATTTCGAGGAAAAATGTAGCGATTTTGCAAATTATGGAAATTTGCTGAACTTGACTCTGCTGTAACTCGTGTACTATTCATCTGATTGAAAAATATTTATTACAGAAGTTGCAGGAAATTTTATGCTGTATAATTTTTGGAACAACTATTTTTACCAGGTTGCGCTAGAGAGAAGGTATTCTCGAAAAACTGGTTTTTGGTACCATTTTTCCAATATGGCGGCGCGATCGGCCATCGGTCAAAGTCGCAAACTCAGAATATCAATTAGGACACCGAACTGAAAAAATCTACCAAAGAAGAACTCTCCTTGACCTTTTGTAAATCTGAAAGTACCCATTGCCTGGAATGCATAATTTACAAGATATTTGCAAAATATCTCTATTTGATCTGAGTAAAATTTTTACTTCCGTTCCGAATTTTGGAAATGTTCTTCACAAAATGTATTGAAAATCAAAGTTTAAATACTTTTATACTGATAAAGTATCTGCCTCAAACGCATGACTTGCGAGATATTCCCAAAAAACTGATTTTCCATGTGTAAAAGACCCATTTTCGGTAGGAATTTCGAAAAACTTTTCAAATAAAATTGTTCTCAAATTCACTTTTGAGTACATTTAAATTTCTTAAATTTCTGGGAGAGAGAGAGAGAGTGGGGGGAGAGAGATTTTCTTAAAACCACTTTGTGTTTGAAATCGCTATGGGGTGAAAAGCGCAATCAATATATAGAAAAAGTGTTATTTCTTTTAACAGATGCAGCTGCAAATATGAAGGTAGCTTGGTCGGCTCTTACAACAAATATTCAATAATACGATGCATATTACATGTTTCGCACATGCTCTTCATCGAGTATCAGAGGAAGCCAGCAAATACAGATAAACTGATACCTTCTCTTAATAATGTTTTTGCGAAGGCACCTGTACGCAAACATTTATTTTGTAAAAAACTGCCACATGTGCAACGAGATGATGTTAAAACTATAATACAGCTACTGGATCCGAATAACTGATCTAAATAACAATCCAGGAATTCATTCTGTACGCCAAATTGTTGATTGTTTCCCGATAAAGAACCGAGTTTTTCCGAAACAAGGATAAATGTGCTGACACTAAAAAAAATTATGTACATAAACAGTCGTTCTTACGCTAACAAACAATTATAAACACCTGAGCATAAGGAACAATGAATGGTGATTTACTTGCATTTGAAATCTCAACCTGAAGCGTGAGCAGTCGGAATGTGTGAGAATGTTTTTTAAACTCCTGAAATATTGCTTCGGTAAAGATGTGTTTCCTGATTCATGTAACATCGATTGTGCTCGTTTTTGTAGTTTAAGGTGGCCATCTAATAGAAAGAAAATCGTCACATTGCTCTGTCCTTTTCTAACCATTAGGCATGTACTATGTGTTGCATACGTGACTGTATTTTAATTAGCCATCTGGTTGCCAGTAGCAGCGATATTATTTGTAAAACAAATTTATTGGATAAAAGATGGTACTACTAACGCAACGTACCTCTTAGATTGAACCAAATTATACAGAGACTGGCAAACCAGACCGTTGTTTTTTTGTGTATGAGACAAAAAACAGAGTTTTTTTCTCATACATGATTTAATAGAATATGTGTCTATTTTGAAATCATTGATATTTACCCTAAATTGTAAAAATGCAAATAACGTCTTTACAAGAATAATAGGAACATGCTGTTACATATACGTAATGTTTGTTTTGTAAATACCAATGTCGATCTATGTCCTTTATCTATATGATTTAGATAACAAACAGGTATTTTTTTAGTGATTATTGCATTTTTGAAAAAGGAATATATAGGGTGATTCAATTTTGACGGTCACCATGGGTATTTCGCGTATTATTTGGAATAGAGAGTAGGTTTGAGTTTGGCAAAGTTGGTAAATTTTGTGTTTTGTTATGTAACTCGAGCATGTGCCAAGTCTTAGTTGGAAGAATTAGATTGGTAGATGAGAGATAACACTTGAGCGCGAAATACATAGTTACCAAGTATGTTGTCAATGGTTAGTTTTTTCAAAATGTGTAATGGATACAAAAGTATTCAGGAGTAAGTTTGGAACAACTTTTGCATAAAAAAATCTAATTTCACAGAGGCAGTACATTTTTATTCTTATACATACTTTTATGGAAGTATTTATTCAAATTCGTTTTTTGGCCATTAATAATAAAAAGATCAGAACTCTTTGGTCAAGAAAACCCGTAAGTAGTGAACCTGTTAGTGTAAGAAACACTAGGCCTATAATGTGTGTAAAAGTAAGAAAAAGAGAAACAATCAATATATTTCACATACCTACAACAGTCTAAATAAGTTAAATATACATGTGTGCTCAGACAGTAGTCTTGGATATTATAAAATGCCTTCCTTGTCATCAAGTATTTTATTAACTTCTGATACCGTATCAGCTATTAGAATGACCAATTCAATTGGAAAAAAATTTTGAAAGACCGCCCTGAAATTTATCCGACAGTGTGGATTTCGCATAATAAATTATTAAATATAATTAAAAACAAGATCTGAAGAATATTAAATAAATTAAATTTCTTAAATGCCTATGTAAGTAATTTTTATTACAGAATTGAAGAAAATAGTTTAAAAATTTTGTATAGGTACCTAAATAACTTGCCTAATAATTAATACCAGTGGTCGACCAGTGGCCGAAATTCGAGCTTAATTCATTAAATTTTTAAGTTTGAGTTATTGAGGTTATTTTGTCAAAGAGTATACTTCTATAACCATTGCATATAATTTTTTTGAATTGTCTATTACGTCAGCTGCGAACCTGTAGAAATACGTCGTTATGCATTAATTTTCGAGTTAATTAATTAAGGTATTTGTAACACATATTATATATACATTTTATCTCTCTGCACTCCTTCTCCATATGAACTGTAACTATGCCAAATCTCACACTAATCCTTGCGCGCAATATGCTTAAAAAGGGGTGCAAAGTTTTTTCGTCACGTATTAATATATAGACAGTTCTATTATTTATTCATTTTATTCATTTCAATTTTATTAGGATTTCACAAAAATAAAACAGTATGCTAGTTTTCATATAAAAACTAAAAGAATATATTTTGTCATATTAAGGTGGCTACCTGGCCAATTTCAATTACATTGCAAACATGCTGCTATCATATGGCACCAGAATCCGTTAGTAAGCAACAAAGCAATACCAAAAAAACTCTGGCATAGTCTGCAAACATATCTCCAGGGGACTGGGTGGTTATAACAACTGAAGTTTGTCCGAATAATATGAAAAAAATTGTTAAAAAACAGGAAGTTTTTGTACCAAAAATGTGCTACCTTATCTCGTAATTACTTCGAATATATACATAATTCTAAGATATTAAGTAGCTTAGCTTATGGAGAAAAAATGCTCTTTCTTTTGGTGCTTGATCCAAAGCAATTAAGCGTATTTGCTTAGCTGCCTTTAGCATTTAATTGTCTCCACCCAGCATTCCGATTTAACAAGGCATGTTTTAAGCAGAAAACCAGATTCCGTCTCTCACGACCTGGATAATTTAGAGGCCGCTAGTGTCCGACGATTATAATACTATAAAAATAACTCCTGTGATCCCACTATTTCTTCTGATTCAGTTTAATTAATTCTACAGGAAAAGGTAATCAAACAATTTCCAATTTTTACAATTTTTATTAAGGAAACGCTAAGAAAAAAATAATGAAAAATCATCATTACATCTCTGACACTGTTCTTAGTGTATGTAAAAGCGTTGTTTGAGGCTCCACTGGCAATTCAATCACTATATCAAGACTTTTTATTTTTGAAATCGTTGTTTGATTACAAAAGCATCGATGTAAAAATTAGCGAGGCAGCCGTAAACAAGTTTTTCGATCACCTTTGGTATCCGTCGCCTGAACTAGTTGCATTTTCCTTTCTTGGCCCGGCAGTTCCCCTTTCAATTAAAACGAAGATGAGTGAAAAAGTTCTCATGTTTATAGACGAGGAAGACTAGGATTATGATGCAGAGGATACTCCTGTAAAACGTGTTACTGTAAAGATAAATGAAGTAAAAATGTGCCTTAAACTTTTTCAATACCTTTAAGATTAATTGCGGTTTCTTAAGAGTTGAATCTACGTTTTGGTCTGCTGCAAAATTTACGTGCAGTAAATGACGTAGCCGAACGTGGCATAAAGTTGATTACCGACTACTAATGTTTTGTCGAAAGATGAATTACAACAGCAATATATCCTACAAGCAGTTAGTCATTATCGAAAAGAATTTCCGGACGCATACAAATCGACTGTTAGCACAACTACTGAGCCGCAGCTAAACCTAAGACTGCGAATTTGTTAAACGTTTTACTCATTAACTATTGCTATTCTAGAAAAAATTAAGGTATGTACTGTTTTACTTTGAATTTCAAATCCTATCCATTTATGTATAATAAGTTGCACTTTAATTCAACAGAAGAAAAAGCGAAAAAGTTGATTTTTTCCAGAAGCGACTTTAACCCCTCTGCGGAGCTAATTAATATTAATCAAATAAGTAGATATTTCATGTAGTATGTTTTTACATTTAAAGGAAAAAATTAGGGGGTACCCGAAAGAAATCTCAAATTTGAAAAATAACGACCACCCTAATGTACGATATGTTGCAAATTAAAAGCAAATTTATGGAAATCAATTGCTAATTAAATGGAAATTAAATCCGAAAGTAAGTAAATATGGTTGAACAATACTTGAAATAATCTCTTGACTGGATATTTTCGGTATACATATATTATTAAATAAGAATCCGAGACATTCCATTTTCGGCTTTTTGTAATTGAGGAGCAAATAATTAAAAACATCCATGAATATTTGATTGAATTCAACAAATAGTATCATATCATTACAATTTCATTTTATTAGTAAATATGTGATTTTCTTAGGGGTTACTCTTTTAATGGCAGACAGAAAGACATATATCACGTAATTATATGACTGAGAAAGCCATATATAAGACGTACGTCGACCCTATATTTGCATTCAAGTTTTGCTACATTCAACTAGAGAGCGCCCCGAATAATTTTAAAAACTAATATTATTGTTGGCAGCGCCTTCTGTTTAAGAATTACTGCACCCATCACCCTGATTATGATATATGGAGTCTACTTTTCTCTTAAAATATGGCTTGTTTAATGGGAATGTTGGGTAAAAGCAATTAAAAGCACAAGACAGCTATAAAATACGCTTAATTGCTTTATATCAAGCATCAAAAGAAAGAGAATTTATTTCTCCAGGGTCTAAGCTATCTAATATCTTGCAATTATTTATATATTCGAAGTAATTACGAAATAAAGTAGCAGATTTTTGATACAAAAACTCCCTGTTTTTTAACAATTTTTTCCACATTAGTCGAACAAATTTCAGTTATTAGAACTACCCAGTCCCCTAGAGATAAGTTTGCAGATTATGCCAGTATTTTTTTTATATCATTTTGTTGCTTATTAACGGATTCTCGTGCGATATGTTAGCAGCATGTTTGCAATGTAATTGAGATGGGCGGGATGGCCACCTTAATTGCTTTAACATTATGGCAGCAGAGTGTATCTCTTTTAAATCTGTGGCTTATAACAATTATGGATGGTTAATTTCTTGAAACTGATGTCCAAAATTGATTAGGGGCTTTTGTTAATATTCCGCAATATTATATCGAGAAGGCTCTCACAAAAGAGTAATAAAAAAATATGGATAACACCAGGAATTACAAAATCTTCCAAAATACCTGAAATGTTCGTTAATTTACTACAAGTAACGACGAAATTATAAGAAGGTTACACAGAATAACAAATATTTATTCAAGGTAAAAGACACACGTCGAAAAACAAAAATAAAGCGGATCGAACAATAATAAATAATAATATGCATAATACATCAACCAAAAGGTATTTGCGAAATATATGGAAATGGATCTGTTTTTTTTAAGATGAATTAGAAATTGCAAACGTTTTGATGTTGATATTTTTTAATACTACACACGAATTTGTGTTGGGCATTTTGCACCAGCTCAATTGAAACATCTAATATTACTGTGTATTTATTAGTGGTGGGAAAGCTTTAGTGAAAAATAACCGGGTACCCGATTATTGAAATAATCGGTGTAATTCGGTTTTTGAATACGAGCGACGGGTGATGGGTTTACCAACACGGCAAACTAACCGCCGCAAATTGAAGATTCATGTTGCGAACTGGCTAGTTCGTTAGTCGTACTTCATTACCCATCACCTGTTACTCATCATTTGCATTGAAAACCCGACTACCGGGTTATTTTTCGCTCGAGTTGTCGCATTACGACTTGGAATTAGAAATAAGTACCAGACAACGACGGGTGCTGAAATAAGACTAATGAACTAGTTCGTAACTTCAATCTACGGTTTGCCGCAACCAGTTTATCGTGTCAGTAAAAATTTGAAATATACGAAATATAATTGGGAGTATTAGCATGTACTACGTATTTGTTAAATAAAGTGCTATATAGAAATGTGTATTTATAATTTTGAAAGGAACTTTTGCTTTTGTACACCAGTTTTTAATAATAATTAGTGGTGTTATACAAAGTAAATTATTCTGTGGGCACAAATATTTGCATTGTACCACTCGAGTGATAATCCGATTATATCACTCGAGTAAGTGGGTAAACGGTTATTGACATAATTGGCTTTTGCCCATCACTAGTACTTATGTTGAACCTGTTACTGTGTTAGAATTACAGGCCTCTCATAGTTTCAAATGGCCAGATTCAACGATGCTTCATAGCATAAGTGCAAAAGTATTAAAACATGTTATTCATTTTATAGGTGAGCCATTAACATGTAGAAAGTGTTCTGTTGCTAATGGAATTGTTTCTTCGGGACTGAAATAGCATTTGTGATTCCTGTATATGAGAGTGGGGCTATTACAAATATTTTTCATATACAGGGTGACACAGGGGAGACGGACGGTTTTGAACTGCGTAGTGCTGAGAGCGCAACGCGGTGGTAGGAGAAGAGCATGGTGGGGATATTTCTTCTCTACATAAGACGCGATTTCAGTTGCTATGGTGCAGTGGGACTTACATAGTTTGTTTGTGTATGACAGTTTTATTAAAAATGGTGAGTCTGTGACAGCTGTGCAGCGATTATTTCGTTTACATTTTAATGTCCGTCGATATGGAGCTGTTCCGAGTCGTAACACTCGTAACCTCAGATGGGGTGCAACACTTTAGATTACCTGGGAACATAATGGATATGAAGCATACAGGCCCAAGGACGTAGTTTAACGACACCAGAAAATGTTGCAAGGGTAAGAGAAGCGGTACTTAGAGGCCCAGGACGGTCAGCTAGACGTCATGCTAGTGAGTTAAGAGTCAGTCGTGAATCGGTTAGACGAATATTGCATCAACTGAAATTCCATCCATACAAAATGCTTGTTATACAAAAATTGAAGGGATTTTGCTGTACGCGAAGACTTTGCTTACAGAATGCAAGTGATTTTGAATGAAAATGTGCAGTTATTGATGACCGATGAAGCTCATTTTCATTTAAACGGAACAGTGTATAAACGAAACATGCGTTACTGGGCTCAAGAGAATCCACACTCTATTCACCAGCGTACTCTACACTCTGAAAAAGTAACAGTCTGGTGTGCTCTTTCGGCATTATTGGACCTTATTTTTTCGAAGAAAATGAGGCCACAGTCACTGTTAATTCGGCTAGATACATTCATATGCTTGAAACGTTCTTGCGACCAGAAATGAGAAGATGAAGAATACGTTTAGAAGATGTTTGGTTCCAGCAGGATGGCGCTACAGCCCACACCGCGAACAATTCAATAGCAGTTCTTCGACGCATGCTTCGTGGACAGATTATCTCACGTTTTGGCAATGTTCCTTGGCCATCCAGATCCCCCGACTTATCGGTATGACTTTTTCCTGTGGGGGTACCTCAAGAGCCGTGTCTACAACCACAAACAACGAAATTTAAACGAGTTGAAGAATGCAATCATTCAAGAAATTGCAGCTATCCCTGCAGAGATGTTAGTCCGTGTGATGAAGGATTTTGTGAAGAGACATGAGTCATGCATTCTAAATGACGGATGACATTACTTTTCACAAATAATTCACACCTATACTAAAATGGCAAATAATGACCTTTAATTTTATGTTAATAAACGAACATTAATTTTAAAATTAACTCAGTATTTTTTATTTAAAAACCGTCCGCCTCCCGTGTGTCACCTCTATATGTATATACATATATATATATATAAAAGGAATCGAGACCGAGCCCACGGTAACGTAGTGGTTAACGCACCTGACTGGTAATCGGGCGATAAAATTCTGTCTCATTGATTGATTTGATGGTAGTGAGTGATGTGTCTATCATTGCTGATAAGGGGGTTATTAATTGTGCATTCTCGGATCACGACCTAGCGTATTTTACATTCTACCTGAAAAGTCCACATAAATTGGCTACACTACGATCATACCGTGACTTTAGTAGCATAGATTTCAATATTTTCGAGTACGATCTACGAAAGGTTCCGTTTCACCGAATACTTTCATTGCCCGACATTAATAGTAAAATTGAGTTTTTCAATGGCTGCATTCTGAATCTCTTTGATAAACATGCGCCCACGATCATTCGACGATTTACCAGGCCACCAGCTCCTTGGATGACTGACAATTTGAAATGATTGATGTCTCTTAGGGATAAAGCTAAAGCTAAATATCGCCGGTCGCGAAGGATTGGTGACTGGGATTACTACAAGTCCCTGCGGAATCTAGCAACAAATACACTCAGATCGGAGAAAAAAGCATTCTTCGATCATATAGCTCGTACTAGGGATGCCCGTTCGCTATGCCAATATGCCTTGTTCTACTTTATTATCATTGCTAATACTCTTTTTTCTTTTATTTTTATAAATGCTATATATATTGTATCATGACTCCCAATAAAGACATATTATTATTATTATTATACAAGTTTAATGACCAATATCTTTGCTGTCAGCCGTGTCCAAGTTAATGGAAACAATTGGTATTTTCATGAATCCGAGTAAGGTCTTTAACAAGGTAAACTGCACACTTGGGGTACATATTCGGGATAAAGCATATGATTGATTTCGGTCGTATGTATCAAATCGGAGATCTGATATTTCTGAACAACATACCGTCTAGTTTCTAAATTTTAGTACTATGTGCTGATGATGGTTCGTATGTGAGAGCTACTAGAGGTAAGAAATAATTGCTAATTAGTGCGCAAACAACCAGCTATATATCTGAATAAAACTAATACATGTTTCCTTTGCTTCAATAAATGTAATGATGGTAAAATAATTGGTAAATTTATTAAACCAGTGTCGTAGAGAGAATATATATAGAGAACCCATGCAATGTTATTTTTTGGGTACGCCATTGTGGACGTGGAGGCAAGAACGGCTACGTCCGGAACTAACGGCAGCACCTGCTCCTGGGATTAAGCTTATGCCTGGTAGATGTCGTGAAGTATTTTCAAATATTTTTTAGTATTAACATATATTATTATTATTATATAAACAAAATAGTACCTAATAGCTAGTATTAATTCACTCATATTTAATAATAAATTTTATTATTTAGATTTAGAAATAAAAAATACAATCGGTTGTATAAATTCCAACAAAATACGTATACAGCAAAGGCAAGAACCTTATTAAAATACGCATATATACAAACTTATGAATGAATGTGTAAAATCAAGGCCGACTCTTCCTGACAAGGAAAAATGCACAGAGAACTCATACATCAAATTTTGTGTTTACATAGATGGTCATAAAATAACATAAGTATTTTATTAAATTGCTTGACTTTAAATCCTTAAGATATAATATATTGGAATATAGACATGAAAAAAAGCCCAACCAAGGCCAGTCAGAATATTGTGTTTTGTAATCAAATGACGTTTAAAATTATTTTGTAATATTTATCATTGGATTTTTTTCACAGATTGAGAGATAAAGACATTATCTCTTAAACTTTGAAAAAAATCGAATGTTAAATGCTAAATTCTTAAAATTATTTTGTAATAACAAAATAATTTTAAACGTCATTTGATCACAAAACACAATTTTCGCCTTATGACAGTTTTGCTGCCGATGTGCGACGTATTATAAACGAGCTATATACAGTCTGTCCAGATTTCGATGCTCACCATTGGTATATCGGTTATTAGAATGGGGAATGTTTTGCAGAATTCAATGCTCGCAACAAATCTCATTTCAAATTCATTCGGACTTTTTACAATTTTGAGATATTTTGAAAAAACCAATATTTGCCGATTTCAATTTTCCTCAATAACTCGATAACGCCTAATGCGATCGCTTTTAAACTCTAACATTGTTGAGACAATTTTTTAAGACAAATTTTTTGGTGTTAACAGGAACTCCCGATTTTCATTTGTTTCCAAGTTCTAAGCGCTATCTTCTGTTTTTCTTATGGTGGCCACATTGGATTTTTAATTAGGTAGATAGTCCTTAAAAATAGCTTTTCAATAATGTACAACATGCCTAATAAATCTTTATTTACATGAGAGATATGAACACTCTAATACGGAATTAGTTGGCTATGAAATTAAATGGTAGTGTAAAACAGACGATAAATAAGCTCTTGTCATTATTGACATGTAAAAGTGCAGTGAAATTGGTGGGAGATTTAGAACGCTGTGTAAGTAATTACCGTTAAGCATGGAGATTAATAAGAATTGATATTGATACACACATTTTCGAATAAGTAAAGGTTGATATGTTGGAAGTTTATTTCAAAGTAAATAGAATTTATGAAAATGCTTGCACAAGTTACGCTCGGCGTTTTCCGGAAAGACAACAACCACACCGGACAATTTTTAGCAGAATAATCAGAAATTTAGTGAAGTATGGAAGCTTCGAACAAAAAAGATCTATCAAGTTAACAATGCTGAACGATCCAAGTACATCAGTACGTCGAGTGGCTAGAGAAAGTGGAATTCCGAAATCTAGTGTTTACAGAACCAACAATTGTGCAGGGTTTAAGTGATAATGACTATCAACGAAGATTACAATTTAGCAGGTGGTATCTACAAAAATGTGAAGATGATACCGATGATATAATAAAAACAAAAAAGAGGTCAATAAAAGTTCGTACCAATCTAACCACAGTAGAGATTAGAACCAAATAGAACTTGAAATCTTCTTTAATTTACCAAATATGGATTTTCAGTAGACCAGTGATGATAGTTATGCAAACCGTGTTTCATCTGTCCAAAGTATTTTCCTAGGAAAATCAATATCATCTTCACATTTTTGTAGATACCACCTGCTAAATTGGAATTGTATGGGTGGTATTTGTTTTTTCTTAACGTTCTGCAAACACCAGATTTCGGAATTTCAGTTTCTCGAGCCACTCGACGTGTTGTACTTAGATTGTTCATAACATATTGTAAAATATTATTTTGAAGTATATCAGCATTGTTAATTTGATAGATCTCTTTTATTCGAAGCTTCCATAGTTCACTAAAGTTCTGATTATTCTGCTAAAAATTGTCCGGTGTGGTTGTGGTCTTTCCGGAAATCGCTGAGCGTAACTTGTGCAAACATTTTCAGAAATTCTATTTACTTTGAAATAAACTTCCAACATATCAACCTTTACATATTTGAAAATGTGTGTGCCAATATCAATTCTTATTAATCTCCATGCTTAACGGTAATTACTTCAACAAAGTTCTAAATCTCCCACCAATTTCACTGCACTTTTACTTGTCAATAATGACAGAGCTTATTTATCGTCAGTTTTACACTACTATTTAATTTCATAGCCAACTAATTCCGTATTAGAGTGTTCATATCTCTTGTGTAAATAAAGATTTATTATGCATGTTGTACATTATTAAAAAGCTATTTTAAGGACTATCTACCTAATTAAAAATCCAATATGGCCACCATAAGAAAAACAAAAGATAGCGCTAAGAACTTGGAAACAAATGAAAATCGAGGGTTACTGTTAACACCAAAAAATTTGTCTTAAAAAAGTGTCTCAACAATGTTAAAGTTTAAAAGCGATCGCATTAGGCGTTATCGAGTTATTGAGGAAAATTGACAACGGCAAATATTGGTTTTTCAAAATATCTCAAAATTGTAAAAAGTCCGAATGAATTTGAAATGAGATTTGTTGCGAGCATTGAATTCTGCAACACATTCCCCATTTAACCGTTCCTCTGTCTTCTAATAACTGATATACCAATGGCGAGCATCGAAATCTGGACACACTGTATAAACAACCTTATACACTTTTTTTTATTTGTGGGGGTAATTAGTTTCTGATTAATAAATTTTTTGTGTATTATATGTACAATAGGTCTTAAACCGAAAAACTTTAAATATGAAGAAATTATGAATGAATGCTTAAAAAATATCGTGTCCGGTAAAACAGGAAATGTCTTTTATTTTTAAATTGGATTATACTTTTTTTCTGCACACTCATTAAAAATAATTTCAAGTTATTAATATTTACACCTATGTTGCACATTTAGAAAATAGAATTGTTCTATTTAATCAGGTCACCCTAAATATTAACAATTAATTACATTTCATAAAACCTGTTGTAACAATAAAATATTTGATGACAGATCTTAAAACTTCTAATTTTTATAAAACAGTATGTGCAATTTCCCAAATTAATTTGTGCAATTCTTTAACAGTCGAATTTAAAAATTACTATTAAGATGAGGGTAATGGATAATTAAAAAGCAATGTCAGTCAAAAGCATCAATGTTTGATGTCAATTCGAAAAATTATTCCATAAACCGTGACTCTGAACACACCTGCGCGACTACTTAATTTCATCTGGCTGCCACATCCCAAACTCCAGTTATAACAACTGTTATAAGTTATGAGGACGTAAAAGTATGAAATTCAATAATGTAATGAATATAGATACAATTTAAATAGGTTGAATTACTCCCCTAAAGTATTTAATAACTGAAAGTAATATTGCAAAGAATAAAGAATCAAAGTTGCCCACAAAAACTAAAATGCAAACGCTCTTGGATGAATGGATTATTATCAGTATTCATTATGTTCTCTTCAGTTAAAACACAATAGACAGGCTCAAAGAACTGTAACCGTATACATATGTAAATAAACAGCATAACTGTTTTCAATGGAGTTAAATTATATAGCAAAAGATTACTTACACATTTAAGGCAGAAAATATGGGTAGACAAAAAGTAAAAAGGAAGTTATTTATAAGATAGAAATACTGCTATCTGAATATATTTAAAGTTTTTTAGTTTCGTTCTTAGTGTATAGATGGTAATAGTTGTCTTATCTGCTTTCTACCACCAGATACCAGCACATTATTACGGCAATACACAGGATTTACTCGAAATTTTAAGTTGCCCGATTTGCCTATTTAATGGGCTCTCTCTATATATATTCTCTCTACGCCAGTATCAACCGTTAAATTTGTGGAATTGAACTTGCAGGTAGATTAATTTAAGCCCATGTGAATTATTTGAAGTATAAATTACCATCTGTACGCTACTCGCTTTATCGACTAAACAAATTGCTTCACAGAATTGCTACTATTTCATCAAATTACTACTCATGTTTTAAATTCAAACTTTGATGCAAATTATTCTTTTTTGGAACACCGACTTTTAGTAACAGGATATTTTTATTTCAAAAAAGAGCAAATGAGGGTGCCTATTCTAATCAAATTTAAGAGACGAATCACATGTTCCAACAAACTGTTGGAGATTAAATTCCTGGTCGTATACGAGTATACGTTTGCAAATTGCAGAGACAGAAAATTATTCCCAACACAGCAAAAATTTGTAACAATTTTGATTAGAAACTAGAAACTTTACTTAGCGATTGATTTGTATGTCACATAAGTACACATTCAAATTTTTATTTTAACATTAATATTCAATCGCATAATAAGAATTTTGTTTGCTGAAATGTGCGTACTATGTTATACCAAATGCTTGTACAAAAACAATATTTGTGTTTATTAAAGTACTAGAGATTGAACTTTAGAAATGTTCCTTTTTACAAAGTCTGATACTTAATTCGCTTAGATAGCATGCTTCTTTTTATACCTAAATTTAAATTGGTATATACAGAAGCATTTGTTGCAATCGTTTTCTTTGAACAGGTGTCGTGTGAACCACTAAGTTACGATATTATTACCATTAAAATTAGGATTTTTGTGATCGACTGTCCATCACACTTAAATTTACCTAAGAGCAAATAAGTAAACATGGGTAATGTAATTACGAAATTTTAATACAAGTTCCTCACCCCTCATATACATACTTCCAAATAAATTCTCGATTACTATAATAAAAACATTTGTGAGATGTAGATCTAGCAACTCTTCCCATCGATATTCAAATAAAAGGGTCCCTTGTATCAATAAAGGGTGATAGATGACGTTCATCCGATAAGATACTGGATATATCCATGTTCAGTACATTACTATATTTTGCGTTTCATAAATGTGTAATCAGTCAAACATTGCACATATACACATGTGTATGTACTTTGCGTAGCCCTTAATACTATTCTAGTTAAAACAACAGAATGCATGTACATCTTAAATAGATACAATCTCGCTAACTACTGCATTATTAGACTGCAGAAAATTATTACTAGCATTCTCCGGTTAAGATTATACCTCAGTTTTCTATATTTTGCATTGGTGTCTTATTAGTAGCGATCGGCAGTCAGAAGTATATTGCAGGACTGTACTTAAATTAATAATGTAATTGCAAATTAGGCAATGTAATAGTGATGATATCACAATTTCGATTTATAATAATCAGTCCATTCCTGCAATACCCCTGACGGCGGATTCCTACTTATTACTAATGTAATAAAGTTAGTAGAGTTACTGAATGAAACTTTTATTGTTCGTTTATAACTACTTTAATTAATTTAGGAAATATATCCGTTGCAGGCAATCAAAAAAATGTTTTAAAACAAAACAGGAATAGGTATGTGCATTACTTTGTACTGGTCGAATGTGTAACGTTCTATATCTTCACATCTTCATCATTCACATTTAATTCAAGTAATGTTTTAATTCAACACATTTGGAAATTCTATCTTCAAGTCCATGTTTCACGCTGACACGCAGTTTGAGCGAAAAATTTGGAAATAGAGATGCAACTACTACATATTCCACTGTTTTAAATCCAATTCTCCTCTTGAATTATATTTTGCTGTCTTAGCTACCGAACTAAAATATTGTTGCGTTTTCGGGTTCGCAATAAACAACTCGTGCAATTTATTTATTTAAAACAGTCTGTATATTCACACACGTAAAATTTATTACAATATAAAAATGTAAAATAAATGTAATGCACTTAAAACTACTACGATTCAAATTAACACAGGTATTTATTTCTATTACTAATATTTATGTCCGTGTATTTATGTAACAGTGTACCGTATTTATATCACTTCTATTTATATAACACCGCACCACTATATTTATTTTGTACTACTTATATTTATGTTTACTCTTCGACTACCACTCAAGGAACTATTTATTTATGTTTATTTATTTATCTTCACTGTTCCGTACGAGACTATTGAATGAATTACTTCTTATTCCGGAATGACTCATCCATCGGTTCAACTGCTTTTATATCTGTAGATAAAACTTCTGGAAAGGTGCTAGCGAACTCTCGATACGCGCGGAGTATACTAGAAGAATCTACAGACTTTCCGTCGCCGACACAGTACCATGCGATAGAAGGTTTATGACTTTATGAGCACGTTTTTTTTTGTCGTCGCCTAGACGTCTGCATTTTTTTTGTAGATTCATTTCGTTACAATATGTATGCACAAGAAACATATAGCGACCTACATACAAAATTGTTAATTTTTTGATTTAGCAGTCAATATATAAAGGAAAATCGTATTATATGCGGATGATACTACAATAATAATTGAGGATAATAATCTAAGAGAATTAGAAAACAATTGTTCTTAAGTTTTACGTGAATTATCTGAATAGCTCAATAATCAGAATTAATTTTGAAAACTATGACAAGGCCTGAGTTTGTAATTTAAATAAATCAATTACAAACTGAAATTATATTAGCTAACGTCTCAGTCATACGTACAAATAAACTTAAAGTAACGTGTGTTACTTCAAATTTAAAGTGAGAGTTTCATATAGAAGTTTTGAACAAATTATTAAAAGAATATTTAGGGAAAATGAGGGGAACATATACATTAACACTTCAAGAATCAACACTTTCATTTTTATTCATAATATGGTTTACCTTCATGCAGATTTCAACATTATAAAATATTTTTTTATTTTTCAAAGAAAGCAAGATATATTTTATTAATAAATTAAGTCACACATAATTTTATTGTGATTTTTTTACTTTAACAACAATTCATAGTAGGGCTCTTACTTTTGCGCGGATATTCGGATATCCGAGTCGTCAATATCCGATCCGGATACCCGGATATCCGGATACTTGTTTTTAAATTAGGAATACCTACTGAAATCATAATCTAAGTTCGTTCGATTAACGATTACAGTAATCGTAATTTCAAAAATTTTTGAATTACTACGATTTTCTAAGTAATCGTAATCGAAGTTGTTCAAAAAATGTCGGAGAGCTAAACGCGGCTCAATTAAACTGGTACGCGTTATATATGAAGGCAATACTTATCCGAATAAGAATAAGAAAAAACAAAAACAAAACAGGTTTTGAGATACACCAGAAATTAAAAAAATAATGTGGTGTGGCTACCACACGACTTTTTTTTTACGTATGGGCGTATAGAAAAATTATTCAAAGTCCTATTTTGAGTACTTTTATTCTCGTAATAAATCATTATAGAATACATACTTTGCAAGATATTCGAAAAAAAAGTGCTACTCGCAGACCGGCTTTTGCACGTACTGGCGAAGATATCTGGCGGTCGAAATTATTAGTGCTCGTTCAATGAAGCTCCGCATCAGTATTTTTTTTTTAATTTCGTGGCACGTAAAGAGGACACAATTAAATTGAATTTTGGTGATTGCATTGGAACATGTTGCTGCATACATTATGCTTGTATTAGATACATATTTAGCATCTGCCAAAAATAATTTATGGATTTTTCAAAATTTTTAAAATATCTGTTTGAGATATGTAATAGACATTTTATATATGTGATTTAATGATAAAATAATTGTCATGTACCCGGGTACCTCGATCGTAGACACAAGGGTTAATCAGAATACAAATAAGGACAGCTTTATATCAGTGGCGGCTGCTGCAGGGAGGGCAACGGGTCACTGCCCCCCCCCCCCCCCCCCGTGATAAATTTCCCGGTGACAAATTTCTTTTAACAGATAAATTAATTATAAATACCTAATTTGTATGTAATTTTTCTGATTTGTTTGATAACAAATAATATGTTTTCGGAAGTAACAGTCCGTCTTTTCAGCGCGTTTAAAAATCGCAGTCTGACGTAGGCTCCGGGGCATCTCGCGCGACTGCCCCGTTTGTATTAGAAATCAAGCGATGAAACTGGCGCGGGTAGCGCGCTTATATATGTAGGCGGCGAGGCACTACTCTATGGTGCCGGTCCAGTATATAATATATAGCGGTGAGTGTATGTTGTAATTTCTATCGGTGCAAATGCAACTATGAATTGCGTTAGTAACATAATCGAAATGATAGAAAATAACACACTGAGCTATGACATTAAGATAGAATTAAAAAATCTAGGTCTCCTAGACCAGATTTATTGATTAAACTAGAAGATCACAATTCGAAAACTAATAAAACCGTGACGAGAAAATTCAATAGAAGCTCTTACAGTTTATCAGACTGGTTGTGTGGGTGTAATGTGCAAAATGCTTTTTTCTATTTCGGTGCTATAAAGTTCACTTTACGACACCCGTTTTGGTTGCAAAAGTATTTCTTTATCGCACACTAATTTTGTTGTTTTGACGTTGGTAACAAAAAAAAAAAATGGAAGCAAATTATATTTAAATGTCAAAATGTAAGCCTTCAATGTAACAAACATGTGCAATAAAAGTTGTACAAAGAATAAAAAGCACACATGCTAACATTTTATTTACTAATTAAGAGTCTTCTATACCCGTCTATCGCATGTTAAATTTCTATAACACGGGCGGTGTAATATACCAGCCAAATTTTAGAATTTTGGTATGATCTTTCGTTTGTAGAAACTATGAACCTTTATCTACAAAATACCGGACCCCATTTTTACAATTTTTTTTTCCAAAACAACATAATGATTTTTTAAAGTTTTAATGTTTTGCGAGAATTTCAATGCAAATTTGTCAACACATTTTGCCGCGGTTATTGAAAAAAAGTACGAAACAGGCGACCGATATAATCTTGTCAATACATTTAGTAATGCACTCAAAGTAAATTCAAGTATGTCTTTGTTATAATAACCAGGTAATTGTACCGCCAAGAAAATAGGTAAAATTCCTCTGTACGGTGGCGACCACTGGTGACAAAATATTGAAACGGAACACCTCACGTCTTTAAGTAAATATTGCCGTCGTTGCTTTATATATTATATATGTTGGAGTAATACACTGCAAAAATTGCAAAGATGAACTGGTAATTTATTTTATATGCTACTTATTACGTATTCAGACGCGTGTATGGGTATATTAATATATAGGTAACATATATAATAATAATATTAATTTATAACAATAACAATTTAATATTAATACCCTAAAAGATGCATTTATTTTACAAAAAAAATATCAAAAAAGCACTTCGAAATCTCATTTTAGTTATTTTTAAATTATTTATCCTTCCAATGTACGCATCCGAATCAATTATTTTTTAAATTATCTCATGGTCAAATTTATGAGAAGTGTGCAGTTATCTCAGAAATATTACTTTTTTTTCAAGTACCGAGTGAGTCTTCTATACCGGTCAATCGCATGTTAAATTCCTATAACACGGCGGTGAAATATGTCAGCCAAATGATAGAATTTTGGTTTCATTTTCCGTTTGTAGAAACTATGAACCTTTATCTAGAAGTTACCGGTGCTCATTTTTGCAATGTTTTTTCTAAAACAACATAATGATTTTTTTAAGTTTTAATGTTTTGCGAGAATTTCAGTGCAAATTTGTCAACATATTGTGCCGCGGTTAGTGACCGACATAATGCTTTCATTCAGCAGGCGGATCGGGAACTGATCCCGCTCCAACCGTTCACTTCACAACAGTTGAGTGTTCGCTGGACAGGACCGCTCACCTTTATGTCATCGTCTGTCACCTGGTACTTTTCATTGCTGCCATATGTTAAAATTATAGAGATTAAACCGAATAAACAATAACAATAAATTGTGTTTCTGCATTAAGGTTTGACGTAGTTTTTAGTGGCAGGGCTGGTTTTTCCAACCCCGAATAAAATACTGAGTGAACTCCAATATTATAATACATTTATTACTGCACAATACCTTTAATTTGCTGTATCTTACTTTTCTAGTAACTTTCTTCAAAAGTATGTATTAGGTTGGTCTTGGAATGAATCAATGGCGCATGCGTACAGAATACGCTCACCAAGTGAGCATAGAATTTTTCCGCTCACAAAAATGGCGACCGCTCCTGAACATGTTCAGAATGAGCGCTCGTCTACTGAACATGATCACTGAACAGTTGCACAACTGTTGTGTCTGCTGAATGAAAGCAATGTTATCAGTACATTCAGTAATACATCTAAAGTAAATTTAAGTATTATATATAATAAAAGCCGAGTAGTCAATGGCAACCAAACCCGGTCAAAATCGACGAAAATTGGGTACGCGGGGCGCAGAACTCGTCTCTGGATACGCGAAATTGAAAGCTGTCCTTTGGCGTGAAGTTACCGACGACCTTGAATTGTTCCTCGTCGGAGAGTTTTTCTTCCCAAGTGGAGCGTGTGCAGAGATATCGCCCGTTGAAGAGGAGCGTGCATTCGGTGTTTTAACAGAAAAATGCTTACGTCATGACCGATTCCCAGGACAACCGATCAAAATCGTAAAAATGTCAGGGATGACAGGCACGCGCGAAAGAATTGTAAAAGTTTCACATTGACGAAGAAATTTCAGGCCGTCGAGGTTTAGAGTGCGGAAAGAGGGTTGGAAACGAAAAGAGTGGACTCTTCCGCGACGATTGAGTGCACTGTCCACGTGCCAAATCTGTCGCTGTGGAAGGTGCGATTCATTTAAAGCTTTTCTGCAGGGTAAAAAAATCTCGCGATGACGAGTTTGCGTGTCATTAATGACTATATATATATTCACGTTCATCCATCGGTTGTCAAGTTTAAATGTCAGAAGGCCGACAAATAAAGATATTACGAAGAAGTGCATTTTTAATTGAAACGTGGTACCTTTCAGATACGTATTAGTGTTATTATTATCAATCGTTACTATTTCTTTTCTATATGAATATATGAACAAAATGCCGACGGATATGATAAAATAAACTTAAAGTGTATTATCGCACGTAAGTACAGTAACAAATATGACGATTTTTCTATATTTTATTAAGATATGTTAAATACAATGACACTCTATTCATTATATATGTCATCGAAATGTAAATTTCATACAACGAATAACTTGAAGCAAGCTTAAATAAAGAAGAACCATCTGCGTTTTGCCATTTGGGCCTGTCAAATTACGTTAGATGCACACGAATTATACAAAACCTAAATGTCAACAGAATGTTGGAAATGTAAAAAGCAAGTATTTAAAGTGTGCGACTGCTGGTAGGCACCAACTAATCAGAAGTACATTTTTGGTTAAATGGTACGACAGTGTCTAGCATCAACCGTATAGGAGCCAGCAAGATTTTCGATTGCGTTTCAGAAAGTATATTATTAAAGCGTAATATGAAAATGAATTAATTCTCTCAATGACCTGTAAGTTTAAAACATGTTTTATTAAGTTAGTCTGACATTTCGTTCTCGCAAGTTCATGTGTGAACAAATACAGTTCAACGAACTATTGTCACGATGACAGGTGGAACGACAATTTTGGTTAAACATTTTGATGTCAGCTGTCTGACTTTTCATTGTCATAGGTATGTGTCATCGAAATATCGTTACGATGACAGTCTGTCAGAAAATTTGAATTATACACTATTTCAATCGTAAACTTGACACAAAGCGTAGTACCAATTTTATAGAACTAATAACGTGAAACAACATTCAATTAATTTTTTTTTTTGATCTGTCGACGTTAACCTTGGACTAGATGTACACAACTGATACAAAACCTGAATGTCAATAAAACAATTTTAAATATCAGCGTTCATCAAATTATATAGGAATATTGTTCGCTTTGTGGGCAAAGTCTTAATAAATAAATTCATTTGCCACCATAATGTATAATCCATTTCTAGAGATATTTCTTTAAATTTAATCTTCATTCATTACAATAGCAAAGTTAACTACATAATTATCCTCCACTGTCATTCATTCATATAGAAATTAAAATACCGTAAATAGTATAGGTAATAGTGAATACACTAAACTAACCAACTAAAAAGAAGAAGCGTATGCGGTATCATAAAAATTAAATTAACATTATGAATGACATAGGTACTCCGACAATTTTATGTATTATGGTTAGAGTTGTTGCCGATATGCCATACGATTTTTTAACACATACACATAATCTGACATTACGTCAAACCAGTGAGCTGTAGCAGTGAAATCAACTGTTCACAGGGACAAATATTATACGGATCTAAATTCTAATTAGCTCCCTTATTTTCAGAAATAGCGTACCGAAAATAGTTATACCGTATGTTTTTAGTTGTTTTTTAATGAAATCTGCCTTATGAATACAGGGTCACTAACTACATATGAATATATACCGTATAACATTTACAAATTACAGTTTTAAACGTTTGCAAGTTTTGTCATTAAATACTGGAAAAATCTAAGGCAAGTAAATTTCTAAAACAAACGACCCCTGTCGTAAATTAAGGTGGAAATAATTGACAATACAGGGTCACTAACTACATATGAATATATACCGTATAACATTTACAAATTACAGTTTTAAACGTTTGCAAGTTTTGTCATTAAATACTGGAAAAATCTAAGGCAAGTAAATATCTAGATCGAGGGAATCAAATACGTAAGCACTAAAGAATATACTAAACGGCATTAATTTAATCAAACATGAATTTACCTTTTATTTGAGAATATATACGGGAACTGATCCGAAGGAAATGATACAGAAGTAGTTTCTCGATTTTTTGGTATGGCTGTAAATTAAAGTTGAAAGAATTGAAGCCCACAAGGTCAGTAACTACATATGAATATGTTTATACACTTAGAAATGACAGTCTTAAAAGTTTGCAGGTTTCATTCATTAAATACTGGAAATATCCAAATAGAATTAAAGAATTTGAAGAGTATATATACTAAATTACATTAAATTCATCGATCACTAATTTAGCATCTTTTCTAAGAACAGTGTATACTTAAAAGCAGGAAATGAAACAGAAGTGATCCGTATTTTTAATTTTTCAGTACGCAATCCTATAATTTGACATGTTGATATGTAATTAAGTTTAAGTGTAAGAATATCCTTTAAAGTAACAGGAAACTTTAACACTTATATACAAAAAATCCATCTAACGTTTGACTTGCGATGAAACTTCAATTCGAGTTATGAACCATCAAGACGATCAATAGGCGATAACACTTACTGGGAAACGTCAGAATTCACTGCAATAATAGTCTCGGTGGTGCAATCGACTTGGTATGTCATCTCAAAAATACTGTGACCTGACCGGACTAAATACTGAAAACACCAAAGATGTGACGATAAAGAGATGTGCTATCGAAAAAATATCGAGGAAGAACAGTCACTATCATCGACGTGTTGTGAAACTTTAAAGTCATAAAGTCGGCAAATGTTGGACAGTTTGGTAATGAAAAGTGAATTTAGTTGGCTAATCACCTGAGAACATACGCGAAGCGAAAAGAAGGGAACAATATTTTCTTTCTTTTTTCTTTTTGACGACTAGAGACTCTAAATTTACAAGTTCAATATCTTCTATCAGACATTTACATGGGCGCTATGAGCACACACGATGTGAATATGTAATGTTAAGGAAATGAAAAAATGCAAAGTTCAAGAGTGGTTTTTGATTGATGAAATGTGAAACCTATTAGATATGTATTATTATTATTACCAACACATAATAAAATATCTCCATCCTTTCCGCTATATTACTATAAATTGTCAATAAAATTAAAATGTTAATCACAATAAAATTGATCTTTAATGCAGAAAATATTAAATCCAATTGCCACATTCACATATTTCAACAATGATATTCAATTTGACAATTAGGTCTCGCAGATTTGAAGTTTATAGGAGGAACTTATATAAACATCAATTAACCTCTGACGCAGTGACGGTTTTCGAAAAAGTTTAAAGTTAATCCTTAAAGTGGCCAATCAATTTTAAATCACAATTCCACTTGCCGGAAAACTTCAAAATTGACAAACCCAATAACACCAATTCTTATATAGTCTATTGTCTATTTTGAACGAACGTCATAGAAATTTATTTCGGCACTGCTCTCAACATCAAGATGTCCGACGAACGCGGTACAGGAACTCCAAACGCACCTAGACAACACGATAAAATGGTTCAAACAATGGAGGACAACAATAAACGAAGACAAATCCTAAGTAATAATCTTTCAAAAGGAATCGGAAAACATCAGACAACGAAATAACCATCAACAACAACACTACACCATGGAGTAGAGAAATTAAATACCTGGGAATATACCTGGATATAAAGCTCAATTATAACACACACATAGCAAAAACGATAACCAAAACCAAACAAACAAGATGTCAACTATGGCCTCTTATAGGCAGAAAAAGCCAGCTGAACACGAACAACAAAATTCTACTTTACAAACAAGTATTACGTCCAATAAATCAGATGGAAAACCACTCAAATCAAAATCTTAAAAGAGCACTTGCATATGATGGAAATGAAAATTTCAAACACAAAAGACCTAAAATGGTTCTACTTTAATTCTTAATCAAAATAAAGATAAACAATAGCTAATCAAATTCAACTCCAACATTCCAAGATTCACCGCTCTCAGATGAAGAGTAAAAGACTAAATAGTCTAACTCAAAGCCACAATAAAGAAGAAGAAGAAATTTATTTCTGTTGCCTATTGTCGTGAAAATCAATGTTAATTGTAACACTTTACTTTTCATAAATGCATAATACATACATATCACATTTAATTTAACGATTTAAAGAGTAAAATGGGCAATTACTATTTTAGTAATGGAACTATTACTACATATAAAGACAATACGATACAGAAACATCATATATGGTAATTTAATAATTATTAGTTACTCTAAGATCGCAAAGTACTTTAATACACAATAACATCACTTCTTCAGAAAAAAATGAAGTAAGCATTACTATCCAGCTGATTTTTATATGTGCTGATCAGAATTAAGAATAATTGACGGGCACATCTATGTCACCAAGTTCATTTTTCTATTACCGTTTCTAACACCGATAAATTTAACTATACTCCATTCACGTTAAGAAAACAGTGTTAGGTAAGATAGGCGATTATTTCTTGGATTCTGATTGGCTAATAGCCCAGGCAAATTTACTCCACACTTACACTTTCATCCCCTGGAGTCTTCAATTTTTTGAACTATGTGTAAAATTTCTTTTTAGTTTTCAAATAAAAAGATATGATAAAAAATGTATCGCATAATATTTGTTAATGTATTTGTATGTCAAAAATTCTGACAGTTGATGTTACAGACAAAAATTTTTCGGTGTGATACGGTCGCCGATCGCAGCGTTAACTACTGTTTTCTTAAAATGAATGGACTATAGGGTCTACGCAAAATGTCTGTATTAAATATTAAAGTACGTCGGCATAGCTGACAATGACAACTTAACATCCACATTAGGTTGACTTAAATATTATAGGAAACGTCACAATTGACAGGCAAAAATCCGTCTAACATTTAATTAACGTTGGCAGTCGCACGAAAATTCAATTGCAGGCTATCAAACGTCCAAACGATCGATCAATTTCAGTTCGTGATGACATCTGTACTGCTTTCATGATGACAATTATAACGCAAACATATATGTATATATAGGGGTTCGTCAAAAGTTTATGATAACGGACACTAGAAAAACCATCATGGCAGTGCTCGCGTTTTACAGGAAATTGGAAGAAAGATGTAACCGGATGTTATTTTGTTTAATAATAATTCTGTTATAAAAACAAGCACTTAAGGGATGCGACTGCTGGTTGTCATCAACCGATCAGAGGCACATTTTCTGTTAAATGGTACGACATAGCAGGATTTTCCATTGCTTGGAAAATTGGATACATGTGGCTTTTACTTGGTGAAGATCTATTGAAATCAACGTAAAATAAAACAACAAATTTGTTTATATCTTCACTATATCTATTTATTTACAAAAATGTAAATGCTGTAACGCGTTTCGCTAACACTGTAGCTTTCTCAAACAGCGGTGGTATAATAACATTCCATTGCGTTTGAAAAATATAAGAGCGACAGTACCTATTTTTAAATGTTAGCAAATTTAAAAACACATTCTGTTCATCATGTTTTGTTAATTTCATACGACAATTGGAAAGATAATTTGGTTAAGCACTGTCACTGTGACATTTCGTTCTCGCATGTTATTATGAACGAACACACTTCAACGAACTGCTGTCACGATGACAAGTGGAGTTCTAAATGTCAACTCAACGTTCAGTAAATTATATAGAAATATTATATATTTTATGGGCAAATTCTTAATAAATAAATTCATTTGCCACAAATTATAAATGTCAAATAATGTATAATTCATTATTAGACATATATTGTTTAAATTCAATCTTTATTCATAAACAAAAGCAAAGTGAACTACAGTTGCAATTACTCTCCATTAACAGTACCTCAGATACAGATTCCAATATCATTGTTATATAAAATAAGGCAAAGGAGTCAAAAGCAATTAATAACATTTTACTTACATTAAAAAAATATATAAGTGTTAATATTCATGTACCCTTGCGTCTGGCAGTGATCACATTTCCAAAGAGGCACATTTATAGAACAACTTATAGAGAAGAAGTGGACGCGAAGAAGCAATTCTAATTCGAAGAGTTTAATGAAACACTATAATAACAATAAGAGCGAGTGTTCAATAGAATAATTGTGTCTTAAATTAAAAAAAAAATAAAAACAAAATGAGTAATCTACATTACTTATACCAATATTGTATGACAAAAATTATAGATCACCTATGATTTATGATGATCGTGTACCAGGTTGGTGTCGCGATCTTATTTCGATCGATTCAATTATTATTTGTAGTTTGGTTTTAATCATGAAATCTCCCCTTTTGTATTATTTTTTATAAAATATTTCATAAGAATCGCAAAATAACCCAACAAATATGAATTATAGAGGACTTTTTTGCAATGTATGCAAGCAAAATGTTAACACAGATATTTCCACGTCAGTCTGTATGAATGTTTTAGTGTCAAGTATTAGCTTTACGCTAAATAAAGCCCAAACTTAAAACTTCAACAATGAACAGTCAAACTGATGTAAATATGCTTAATTATATTGTCGTTCGTCCTATCATCGTGACAGTAAAAAGTATGCGTCTATACAAGGTGTGTCAAAAGTTTAGAAAATAAGATTTTTTTTTAGCGTTTTACAGGAATCTGTAATAAACTGTAAGCGGACGCGAAAGGCGATTCAAGCTCGAAGAGATTGATGGACAGCTAGTTTTTATTATAATAACCAGGTAATTGATCCGCGGAGAAAAGTACGTTAATTCTTCTGTACGGTAGCGACCACTTTTTTTTTTTACTTTGGATGTATTACTGAATGTATTGATAAGATTATGTCGGTCGCCTTTCACTTTCTTATACGTAGTATAAGGAAGTATTGTGATGATGAAAATTTTCGACCTCGAGATTTTTGCAGATGTCCACGTTTTGAAGTCCCCTGATACCGAAAAAGTGGTTTTTAAAAAATGTCTGTGTGTCTGTGTGTCTGTGTGTCTGTGTGTCTGTCTGTCTGTCTGTCTGTGTGTGTGTGTGTGACCACGATAGCGGCCAAACCGCTGTAGATATCAATTCCAAATTTTGTATTTACGTTTATAATCTCCCTTTTGAGATCTGATTAGTTTTTCAGTAAAATCGGTAGACCGGAAGTAGCAGTTTACTTCAGCGAAAAAATCGAATTTTGCGAATATTTCGTCAACTACTAAGTTTAAACAAATTTATAAAGAATTCATATATACTTAAAATTAAAATTGAGAATAATTTTATTTAAAAAGTTTTTCGAAATTGCTACCGGAAGTAGGTCTTTTACTCTTATCGAAAATCAGTTTTTTGCGAATATTTCGCAAGTCATGCGTTTTAGACAAGTACATTACGGGTATAAAAGTATTTAAAATATAATTTTCAATATCTTTTGTATAAAAAAAATTTCAAAATTCAGACCGGAAGTACCACTTTTACTCTTATCGAATAGCGATTTTTTGCAAATATGTCGTAAGTTATGCATTCTATATATATTTATCAAGAGTACAAAAGTATTTAGAACTGGATTTGCAATATTTTTTGTATATATGAAATTTCAAAATTCGGACCGGAAGCAGCACTTTTACTCTTAGCGAGGAGCACTTTTTTGATAATATCTTGCAAAGTATGCATTCTATAGCGATTTATTAAGCGAATGAAAGTACCTAGAATAGGATTTTGAATAAGTTTTGTATAAAAAAATTCTTAAAATTGTATAGTTTGAAACGCTCATACGTATAAGAAAGTCGTGTGGTGGCCACACCTCATTTTTTTGTACTTTTTTTTCACTAACCGCGACACAATGTGTTGACAAATTTGTACTGAAATTCCCGCAAAATACCAATTCAAACGGAGAATTGTTTTCCATGTATCATTATTTTCAATTGCACTTATGGCATTTCCTGTATTTCCATCATAATTTCGTCATTGGTGCATTTTATTCTGTTCCTTTTCCTCAATGCTTCTGCTTTCTTCAACGAAAATATATAGAATAAAATGTAATAATGACGAAAGTATGATGAAAATACAGGAAATTCCATAAGTAAAAATCAGAATAACAATACATGGAAAACAACTGTAAGAAATAAAAGTGCCTAACTATTACCGGAACAGCGAATGCATGCTCTGACAACTCGCTCATAGCTGCACCCCGTTTAAATTGGTATTTTCTTGTAGGTGTAAACCAGGTATGGACAACCTTTGCTTGGTTGTGGGCCCAACTTCAGAACATTAGTCAAGTCGCGGGCCGTAGGTTGATGATAAGTAGTAGTAAACCAAAAGCGATAAAAGTTAAAGTATTAATAATACATAAATAATAATAAGATAAAAAAAAGATAAGCAATCAGAAGAAATTAATGAGAGGCTTGAGAATGAAGTTCAGAAATAAGATAATCAATATAAGGGTCAATTCTACTAGTACACAGGCGCAAAGTTTTTTTCTAAATTCTCATCTGTAAGCCTAGTGCGATGCTTACTTTTATTAATTTTCACAATTGAAAAAGAAATACCTACTGTTCACATTTATACGTGCTTCCAAATGCGCAAATTATGTTTCGTGCGAAAGCTCTCAGCAGTGGGTATTTTGTTCAGCAAAGTATGTTGCTGTAGAATTCACTGAGTTCCACGTCATCAAATTTAGACATCAAATATGAGTCTTTCGGAAGCTCGATCAAGCCCATTTGCAGGTGTAAAGGAACCTCCTCCACATAACTTTTACTCGGACTTGTAGAAAGGCTGAGGGAGTTATTCATGTTCTTGAAGTTGGAAAACCGATCTGTAAATTGCTGTGACAGTAGTTTCAATTCTTCGGCATAGCGACCGTAAACAATATTTTCGTGACTGGATAGTGTTGAAAAATGAAAACAGTTTTCACTTCTCATTTGTCTTTCCCATAAGCGAATTTTATTCTTAAAAGATTTTAAATGGCTGTACAACTCGTTAACCAGTTGACATTGTTTTTGAAGCTTCAAGTTCAAATCGTCTAAGTGTCCTGTGATGTTTACCATTAATGCTAAGTCACACAGCCATGTAGGATCACGTATTTTCAGCAATGGTTTTTCCTTAATTTCCATAAAATCGACTACTTCTTTTCTAAGGTTATAAGACCTTTTTAGCATATCCAAAGATATTTGAAAATGTTGAAGTCTTCATCGGGGCACCTGTATTCGTAAACAGTAAACCACGAGTGCTTATCTAACATTCCAAAAAAAAAGGTATTTAATGAATTATTACAGAACTTATGCCTGTACTTAAATATATTCATCTTTGTTACAAGAAAATAGTAATGATAACTCCAATATTTTACTAGAATGGACAGAAAGATTATTACCTAAAGAGGTTACTGAAAAAAATGTATTGGAGATATTTACAAAAAGTTGTTCAAAATAGATGCACAATCCTTAACCACACATGTTGGCTGCTAAATAGTCCAATAGAAATCGTAAACACTACAGAAATCTTTAAGTCGCTGATCTATCGATAATACCTGGTCGACTTCTTATGTTCAATGTGTCTAAAATACCAGAAAAGTTTTCCAAAAACACATCAAATTCCGCTTGTCGGTAAAGCACTACTAGCACAACGGAGTGAGGTAACTTGAGTTCAACATAAATGTGTAAATAAAGAATTTATTAACCCGACCACAGCGCCACCGAACCAGCGTATATTGTAAATATGAATCATTCTGTTCCATAAGTAAAGAATTGTTAATAACTGCACTACAACCATCACCACCTAGATACAAGGCCATTTATCTATTGAAAATGTGTGTGATGAGTCATTCAAAGTCGACCGCTATCCTTTGAATGTCTTTGACCGTATTGTGCTTGTGTTTCTTATGCTCTCGTATCCCAATTGTTATGTTTACATGAAAACGTGTCCTTTAGCGTAACAGATTTATTACTTTCTTAGACGTAGTATAAAGAAGTATTGTGGTGATGAAGAATATCTGTCAGTGTGTGTGTGACCACGATAGCGGTCAAATGGCTGTAGCTATCAATTCCAAATTTTGTATTTACGAGTATAAAGTCCCTCTTGAGATCTAATTTGATTTTCAGTAAAATCGGCAGACCGAAAGTAGTAGTTTTATTATGAAAATCTTTCGAAATTGATACCGGAAGTAGGTCTTTTACTCTTATCAAAAATCAGTTTTTGTAAATATTTCGCCAATCATACTTTTTAGACAGGTATGTTACGAATAGCGATTTTTTGCCAATATGTCGTAAATTGTGCATTCTATATATATTTGTCAAGAGTACAAAAGTATCTAGAGTTGGATTTGAATATTTTTTGCATAAATAAAATTTCAAAATTCGAACCGGAAGTAACACTTTTACTCTTAGCGAGTAGCACTTTCTTTCGAAGATCTCGCAAAGTATGCATTCTATAAAGGTTTATTAAGAGAGCAGAAGTACTTATAATAGGATTTTGAATAATTTTTATATTAAAAAAAAATAAAACCCTATAATTTGAAACGCTAATACGTATAAGAAAGTCGTGTGGTGGCCACACGTCTTTTTTGAAAATGGCTCCATGCTTACCTGCTTCACGGCAACTAACAGATGACAACTTGAAATTCTGTATTTTTAGCGACTGAATTTGAATATACCGAAATCACCTACTAAAGCGACAATATGGATAATGCGAAATATTCGAACAATGTCGAGTATCTTTTCGTCTACAAAATATATGAAAATTTATAACAAAATGATAACGAATTGTTTACATAACGAAGAACAGTGGATCAAACATTACTTTTTGGGGTTTTTCGGTTTCTTTTTTTTTCTTTCAGTTTTTGCTGAGCGTCAAGAATACTTTGCGGTTCTCGGATTACCATACTTCTCGTATGTCTTGGAACTATCAATTCAGGCAACAAACAATCATAATAAAAATCGCACAACTTTTCTTTCATATTTTCTCTCCAGAAAACGTGATCTTTACTAATATGTGTTGTCTTCATAGGGAATTCGTCTCCTGTCCACACACCAAAAATACAAGTTTTCTTGCCTGTTACCTGTAATTGGCCCTGTATTTGATAATACCAAATGTGTTTTGTATTTACAATATATTGTTTCGTTACGGGGTTTAATTTCCAAAATGTAATTTTTTTCTTTTGTATCGTTTCTTCGATTTGCATTTTATAAGCCGATGCTGGACATTTAACTTCTACAATAATATCATTAACAATACCATCCGGTGTGGCACCTATAAAGGGGAAATCCTTATGCAAAAACAAACCACATTCTTTGATTTGTATGTTTTGTTCGCTTTCTAATTGTTGCAAGGCCCTCTTTTCATTTTTACGGCCATGTAGAATAGCAGGCACATATAGTTCATTACCATAAAGAAGCCTCTGAATCAATTTGCCACAATTGGTGCTCTTTCGACGCGTACACACGCGATAAAAATTTGATGCTGTCAATAGCTTTCGGCGATATTCTAACCATTGCCCACTGCTTGCCTGTTCAACTGTATCGCGCTCTAGTTGATGCCGTTGTTCCTCACTTATGTGGAGATTATTTAAAAAAAATTATTTTTGCTCTTTGAACTCGTCCGGTTGCATGTCAGGTTTTTGACACAGGTCACCATAATCTTCTTGACTATTTTTAGAATTACCAGAAAAATTAATCTTTTTTCTAACAGAGACTTCTACTCCTGCTCGTTTTTCTAGCGCTTTTTTTATTTTTCGCATACGGCCCACTTTTAATCTTTTCACACGGCAAGTAGGGCTTTTCAAATACATTTTTTTGTGCAATTCGTAGTGTGGATAGAATTAAAATGTTCCACAACATTGCTGTCTACATCTGCGATCAGTGATCGCGCATTTATGACTAACACATGAAACAAAAAGACTTTTGTGTAAATCTAACCTATTTTTGAGTAGTAGGCAGCTAATTTTACCTGTAGACATACTTCGATACGAGAATGCATTTCTGTACATCTTCTCAGTTCGTCCATGTAATTTGGTTCGTTTGTATCTTTTCTTTTGCAGAAGTACATTCCACAGTCCTTGTGCTCCCCGAAAACATGGCACACAATATTTTTTATATCTGTTTGTAAGAGTTTTACATTATTTTCTAGATGCTTGTTATGGGCAATTACACCTGAAACACCATTTCTCATTCTACGTATATTCCGTTGTAACAAACGACGCAAATTTAAAGGATATCTGGTGTCAGTTCTCTAAGATTGTAACTTACTGCTAAATTTGCGAAGCAGGTGATTTCGGCATTCGATTTTTTTTTACAGTAATGTTATTGTAGGGCCTGGCTTCTAAAATGTTCTTATAGGTACTCGAATCACCGTCAGCTATAAATCTAGAATATTTTACTCCGTACATAACAACACTGTTTTTGAACCCCTCAACTAAGATGTCGGCCTCTATACTAGTTGAGCTGCCTTCAAAGTTTTTGTAGCATTTATGTTCAGGAGGATTTTGGCTTTGCTTCTACCACCTTGCACAAATCACGCAGTACTTGTTCCGAACCCCAATAAATAGTACCTTCCCAAAACGCTGTCCAACAATTGCTGCCACTCCTGACAATGCTGAATAATTTTTTCTATACGATCGTTTGGACCAACAACCGTCAGCTACTACATGGATTAGAGGTATGCCTTTTTCGTCGACGTTGCCTACTTCAACTGCATATTGAGCCTCTTCACGGACAGCAGCCTTGCATTACCTTAAGCGCGGTCTTTTGCCACCCATCACTTACTAATTCATTATATTTCTCATAAGTTTTAGGTGTGGGGAAGGGTATGTCCATGGTGGTAAACAATTCCTGCGCGTTAGAGTATCCTATTCCTACATTCATTGCTCCTGAAACTAAAGCAGTGTTCACGTCTATTTCTGTTTTTTCCGATTTATTGAGGTTCATAATCAAATTTTGTCCACACATGTCGCATTTGAATTTGAGCTTAGATTCTAAACCGCAGCGAATTTCTCCAGCAAATTTTAAATTTTGAAATTTGCATCCAAACTTGTTTCCGTGCGAATTTAGCCTACATATTTTTTCCAGCATGTACTTTATATCTACTATTCGTCGTCCGTCTAAACCCTATAAGATTTTTTTATAATTTTTTATCATAGTTTCAAATGTTCCGTTGTTTTACCTCATCGCTTCACACATCCTTCGTAAGAACTTCTTTAACGTTTACAGGCTGTAATGCTAAAGACTGTGTTCTAAGTTTGACTCCAGTGACGAATTTTCATTCTGGCGTACCTCCACCAAGTGATGAATTGATTCACTAAGCGCACTAATGTCTTCTCTATTGATCGCTGATTTTGGTTGAGCTAAACGTATACATAAATGTAATTATGTTGTAAAATTAGTAAGACTCTTCAATGCATACTTTACTCTACTTGGTTAGTGGGTACCTTAAACAGAATCTAAAATTTGACTCCCCGTAATATTTGAGGTGACATGTCATTTATTTACTTTTATTCTTATCTTTGTCATATACTAACAGCTTATTGCATAGCGGGCTGATTTCTGTACCACTAGAATTATACGATGTACCTTATTCTCTACGGTTGTTCAGAAGTAAACACATGCACCGCGGGTAAGAAGAAATAATGTTAAAAAACAAATGGTAGTACCCAACTAACAAACGTGAAAGTGATTATTTTTACCTGCGATATTTTTTGTGTATTGTTTGAGATTCTTCCTCCAGCCTTGTTTTAAGCGGAATATATTACTGACTTTCTTCTTTTCGCTATTTGGTTTTCTCATTTCAAGAAATTTAAATTAGTAACTATAACTACACGAATTACCTATTAAACTGTGTGTTAGTTAAAAGGGGTACTAATTACAGAATAAGACAACTATAAGTATTCACCTCTGCTGTAGTGTTTGAACACTGACATACAGGGTGCCCCACCGAAAACAAAACAGATTGAATATCTCGAAGAAGAAAACTTTTTTGAAAAAACGTAAAAACATGTCAATTTTTGATCCAAGGGACACACCCTTCCATCATATCTTCAACTGTGATACGTCATTCCCCTCCCCTCCATCACTCTAACCATTACAATTTAAATAGGGAAAGTACTAAACACGATACATCATTGAAAAGGTAATTGTACGGAGAATTCAGCAATGTGATTGTTGGCTGCGCTATTTTTGATTTTAGCGCCCTCTAGCGAAAAAAAAACGGTTACGTATTTCACAATTTGACACATCATTTCAAAGCTAATTTTATTAGCAATTTAATGCACAATTAAAAAAAAATTAAATAATCGAAAAACCTTGCAGAGCTCATAGAGCTCTAATATTAGAAACTACGAACTTATTAGTTTACAAAAGACGCTGACAGTCTGTACTTGAGAATGATGACAAATAAATATCAAAAATATTACGTATTTAGTTGCTAATAAAATTAGCTTTGAAATGATGTGTCACATTGTGGAATACGTAACCGTTTTTTTTCCGCTAGAGGGCGCTAAAATTAAAAATAGCGCAACCAACAATCACTTTGCTGAATTCTCCGTATAATTACCTTTTCAATGATGTATCGTGTTTAGTACTTTCCCTATTTAAATTGTAATGGTTTGAGTGATGGAGGGGAAGGGAATGACGTATCACAGTTGAAGATATGATGGAAGGGTGCCCCCCTTGGATCAAAAATCGACCTGTTTTTGCGTTTTTTCAAAAAAGTTTTCTCCTTGGAGATATTCAATCTGTTTCGTTTTCGGTGGGGCACCCTGTATATCAGATTTTATTTTCACACATTCCACAAAAAGGGCAGAATATTATTTATGCGTCTCGTACGATCATAAAATGTATTTGTCTATATTTTCTTTATTAATTTATTATATACTCAACAAAACTATAACTATACTTAAAACAAAGATTAATATGAAATCAGGATTGAAAACAATATTATTATTATTATTACTTTCTACTAAAACACAACAGTATTTTACTTGATAATTAGTTGTTTTTTCAATATTTCAACTATACAAATGTCAACGTAAAGCATTTTTATTGGAAATTTCATTTTAGTTTCTTTTAAATTCCTTATCTTCCTAGCCGTGTACATGTGAAATTCTAATTATTTTTAAAATTATCTATTTAGAAATTGTAAATGTATCTTATTTTACTTCTACTATGTATGACTTATTATTTATATTAGACTGTTGCTTCTTTTATATGAACATCGCCGTTCTCGAGAACAGAGTAGCTGCAAGAAATCATAAAAAGTATATCTCGGTCCCGAACTATTTACTTAATATAGTCCGAGTAAATTTCTACACGCCTTTTTTCCTAAACGTCATATTAGCAAATCTGAATGTATTCAGATGAGTCTCACTCTCGATTAATACAACGGGTAGGTATAGAAGACTCTTCAGAGTTGGATGATAAGATTTCTGATGCTACTATTGAAATTTACTTCCAATGTTCAATAGTACAACTGTTATAAAAGTTTATTTTTGATAATATGTCGAGACTATGTTGGTTTTGTAAATTGTCTTCTGCTATTTTGCGAATCTCTGGGGGTGTGCAATTATTTATTTCGTCCTTTTTGCTGATAATTTGAAATAATTTACTGCATAAATCAGTCTGAATTTTAATCAGAATTACATATAACACTGCCTATATTCAAATATTTAAAATGTTCACGAAGTTGGCCGAAGACAAGGTAAGGCCTTCATTGACATTCCGAAGACGTCCGAACACAAACGAAGTTGGCCGAAGACAAGGCCTTCAACGATATTCCGAAGACCGAACTTATACGAAGTTGGCCGAAGTCAAAGTAAGGCCACTAGTGACATTCCGAAGACGTCCGAACACAAACGAAGTTGGCCGAAGACAAGGCAAGGCCTTCACCAATATTCCGAAGACGTCCGAACCCATACGAAGTTGGGCGAAGTTAAAGCAAGGCCACCACTGACATTCCGAAAACGTACGAACACAAACGAAGTTTGCCGATGCCAAGAAAAGGCCTTCCCCGACATTCCGAAGACGTCCGAACCCCTACGAAGTTGGCCGAAGTCAAAGCAAAGCCACTACTGACATTCCGAAGATGTCCGAACACAAACGAAGTTGGCCGAAGACAAGACAAGGCCTTCACCGATATTCCGAAGACGTCCGAACACAAACGAAGTTGGCCGAAGTCAAAGCAAGGCCACCACTGACATTCCGAAGACGACCGAACACAAACGAAGTTGGCCGAAGACAAGGCAAGGCCTTCACCGATATTCCGAAGACGTCCGAACAGAAAGGAGTTTGCCGAAGACAAAATAATACCTTCATCGACATTCCGAAGACGTCCGAACCCATACGAAGTTGGCTGAAATCAATGCAAGGCCACCACAGACACTTCGAAGACGTCCGAACACAATCGAAGTTGGCCGAAGTCAAAGCAAGGTCACCAATGACATTCCGAAGACGTCCGAACACAAACGAAGTTGGCCGAAGACAAGGCAAGGCCTTCACCGGTATTCCAAAGACGTCCGAACCCATACCAAGTTGGCCGAAGTCAAAGCAAGGCCACTACTGACATTCCGAGACGTCCGAGCACAAATGAAGTTGGCCGAAGAGAAGGCAAGGCCTTCACCGATATTCCGAAGACATGCGAACACAAACGAAGTTTGCCGAAGCCAAGGCAAGGCCTTCACCGGCATTCCGAAGACGTCCGAACCCATATGAAGTTGGCCGAAGTCAAAGCAAGGCCACCACTGACATTCCGAAGACGTCCGAACACGTATAAATATATAATAGAGTTGTTCTCGAATTGTAATAATTTAGAATTTGTTACCACTTGAAAAAGCTACAGTGTAGTGAAACAGCTGTTGTGTTTTTTAATTAAATATAGTGTAAATCTGAACCAAGTGTATGTGTTTTTTATTTCTATTGGAATATGGATTTACATCAAGTAAAGGCCGAATCTATTGAATTTTTGTACGAAGTTACAGTTTCCATAGACGTTTTAATCATAATTTCATATAACACCGCCTATATTCAAATATTTAAAATGATCGAACGAAACGTCTGTCATTATAAGCCTTTTTGAACTTTTAATAACCAAAATAGAAAAAATCAAGTGAACGGTGTTTTTCTACTTTGAAGAGAATAAAAACATTTTCTAGAAATACCATGCGGGAAAGCAGACCATGTGCCTTAGTAATGTGTTCCACTGAAAAACAATTACTGACATCAACACCAAACTTCAATGAATTAGTTATTAATCATTTTGCTGATCGTAAGAAACGGCGGATGAATTTTATTTTCAAACAAGTTAATTAAATACCATATTGAGTTTATTTATTGTCTGTACTTAATTTTTGATATTAAACACTCAGATCCCTCGGTGCCCTCCCGTCCCAAAAAATCACGGGCCGCCACTGCTTTATATTTGGGGCGTCATAATAAAAGAACCGAAACCGGATATCCGGATACTCGAATCTAAGTTAAACAAGTATCCGGATATCCGGGTACCCGGATCCGGATCTTGATCCGGATTTCGAGATATAATGAGTAATCCGGATACTCGAATATCCGGATAGTAAGAGCTCTAATTCATGGACATATATAATTTTCAGTAAAATATTATAAATACGTACTTTCGATTCAGTTCTAAAGAATCGTAATTATTTTATTACGGACATTACGGTTATTATGTTTCGCACATAAAGTGAGGTAAAATTATTTTTTTCTGTTATAGACACATCGTCATATTTATCGATTTATTTTTGCTTTCGCTACACATATTTTGAGTTAGTTTATGTTTAGCTGTAGTATTGTTACATATGCACAATTACTATATCTTTAAAAAGAAAACGTTTATCTCTTAATGAGAAAACATAGTACCAATTTGGTGTTGGAGGGACACAATCTAACAAAATTATAAAAAAACAAATCCGACTTAAAGAGGCTCTTTGGAGATGGTTCAAATACAGACCAGAAGAGAAAATTTTCAAAAACTGATGGTTCGACGATGGGCTAAGTACTTTACAATTTGTTTTGTAAAGCTAGAAATAAAAACATCCCCAGGCCTTTATTAAAAGAAAAAAGCTTTGGAAACAGCCGAATGCTTAAAAGCTATGGATTTTAAAACTCCAAATTGTGTCAAAGACATAGTGCAAGCTTTAAAACAATTTGTGGAAAGGTAGCTCATGTTTACCCGCCTTATAATGTCGGGATAACGCAACGTCTCATTCCCAATTGCAACATGTAAATGTGAACGAAACATCAAACCTCATTTCCAGCCATTAGATTAGGGAATTAGATATAGAAAGAAGCATTAATTTGAACATCAGCAGCCTGTAAAACAGTTTTGCAATCTACAATTTGAAAATGTTTTGCAAAAGCAGGGTTTTTGGAAAAGCAAAAAAAAGCTTTTGATGAAGAAGTCGTAATTCCACTAGCCCAGCTCTCCCCTACACACAATTCAAACCTCAAAAACTTTGCATCTATTGATGACCATGCCGTGTTCGAAAATCCCCATTTAACTGTGCAAGAAGTAATCGGTAAGTTATTGCCCTAGTTCGTATGAAAGAAAAGCTGTATAATACTGAGAATGTGAATATTGGGCGACGCTAATCACAACGCGATCCCATGGATATATCTTACCCTAAGTAGCAAAAGGGGACATAGACATGAAGCAATTATACGTAAAACATATTTCAGCTTGTCGAAACGTATTAGACATAACTACATTTCTTGTACCTACTATTTTACACTATAATGCTAAAATGTAATATAGGTTGATATTCTAACACATTTTAGTAAAAAGGAATTAGGTAATTTAGACAATATATCGGAATCCCGACGTGATGAAAAAATCTTGATTGTTACAGAATAAACTTGGAAACACGAATAAGATATGTGAATTTATGTGTAAAAAGAAAATACCGCTTACTAGCCAGTGTTTTAAAGATTTTCTCAAAAAATCATTGAAGTAGCATATACAGGGTGAGTCATTAACGATTTCTCTTTTGTGTTTTATATAATAGAAAAAAACAGTTAGTGGAATGGTTGCTTGTGGCGCATATTCTAAAAATACTTTAAGCTCTGACGCACTTTCGGTTTCACAGGAAATGCACGGAACTTAATTTTTTTTAATGACACCCTATATATTTTTAAATTTTCTGGTACTGCTTTAAATTGTCTATTCAACTGTTTTTCTTTTTCAAAATTTAGCCAATAGTTTTTGGGTTATTAATTTTTTTTTTGAAATATTTGACTAAAACACGTGTTCAGAAAAAACCATTTTCACATTGTTTTTAAAAGTAAAAACATTAACTTTGGTGGTGCTTGTAGCCAAGAAAATTCTGCATCATTTGGTGTAAGTTGCACTGACAATACCTCAAAAAACTTTGTTTTTTCACAGCCTACTTCCCGAAATTTTCACATACTTATTATAAAACTTATATTTTTTACAATGGAACACCTAGTACTTTATTGTGGCATTTTGTTCCTTTATTATTCTCTTTTTTTTTCTTAACAATGTCCTATACCTATCTTTTGTAATTTCTGATCTTACCACTATAGGAGAAATTAGCGGTCAAATAAAGAACTACGAGCGCTTTGTTCTATGCACCCAAATATTTGTTCAACAAATGGAAGGCTGGAATGGGGCTCGACTTCCTTAGTCAATTGTCAAACAAAGTAAAGGTTAAATCTAGCTATCCCAAAAGTAATAATTTTACAGAATGAAGGGCATCGCATTTCATTTCTTATACTATTGGTTAACAACGAAATAAAATAAAGGTTATGTTTACTGACATATTTGACGATGCAGCGCCACTAAAAGGTGCATGAAACAATGCTGCTTTCTTCAATTTAATTTGCCCAATTGCTCGTATTCTTTCATTGTTGAAGCTCTTCATAAGAGATGGCTGTAGTTTTTCAAAATTATAAATTGTCCGAAACCTTTGTAAGAAAAAAATTTAACAACAAAATAACACAATTTAAATAAACTAAAACTATTGAGCAACGTAACAACAATCAAAGGTAAAAAAAATTGCATTTGAGTATTCTGTTTTCCAAAGAAGTACTAAAGTTGCGTAAAACATTTCGACATATTCTTGTAAACACTTTGATTTTAATATTCATGTCTTCAAAAAGTTTTGAAAATCCGTCCGTAGAAAACGAAGATACTCTTCTCCATTAACATTTTGGTCAAAGAAATAAAAGTCCAATTATGTAAATACCCACTATTCCTCCCCACACATTTAATGACCAACGATTTTGAAAGTTTGCAGGTGTGATAAAGTGAGGGTTTTTGTTATAATAACGAAAATTGTGACGATTAACGTATCCATTGTAATAGAAGCTGGCTTCGTCGGCAAAACAAAAAATTGAGAAAGTCAAGTTAATTTATCTCCTTCCTATTGACAAAAATGTAACCGATTCTGAAAATTTCTTTCATCTAACCCTGTGTACGAATATATGCTACGGATGATTTACATATTTTCTAATTATTCTGCATTCTCCTCAAATTTGAATTACATCTAACTGACGACTAATTTTCGTAGTACTAGTATGGGGGTGTTCGACTACACTCGCAAGTACCTTAAACTTATTAACCTCACTAGTCATTGATTTTGTCCGCTCTTTCCTTGATATTCCATTCCTTCTGTTTACTGGAACCGTTCCTTTTTACTTTCGAAGGTTTCTGGCTTCGGTTGACTTCTACCAGGGATCGCTGTGCATAAAGTCTGGATGTTAGCAGAGTTTCTTTCATATTTACCCAAAACGTCATTCATATCAATTAACTCTTCATAAGTATAATTCATTTTGATGATAACTAATAGCGATGCGTTTATAAATTTGACATAAATGTTTACCGACTTTCTTTAACAGTCGACTCAGGCAGTCGCCCGCATTCCAGCCATTATTGCACGTATGTTTGGGTGCATACGACAGCGTTCGAGTGACTAACTAGATATGATTTTTAAAGAGTGGGAAAAGTGAAAATGGTAATAGTGTAAAAGCCTACGTTAACACCGATAGCGAACGAAACGTACGTGTGCCTGGTGCTGAAACCAGATGCAAGTAATGTGGTGATGCAAGATTTCGATGTTAGTACATACTACACAAAATATGCACTTTGAACAAACAACGACTGTGTTACGAATGAACTAGGGGCTACTACAGCAACCATACAGTTATATCAGTTACTATGGAGCCACCATATCTTGCGATTCAATGGCGGTTCCAGTCCAAGCAAGGTGACAGCAGCTTGTGATGGGTAGGCCTTCAATGAGAAAATTAATATAGACCCTTACAAGTTAAACTCCGTGATGTGGTAAGAGTGAGTTTTAAAAGTATTAATAACAGCTCGGCTCAAGGCTTTTCTAAGAATTGTTATTGCTATTGCTCTTATGAGGGCAAATATTACACGAGTTTCATATGTTCGGAAAATATTTTTGCTACATAGGATAAAGGTGACAGGTGCTACGCATTTAGGCGAAATCCCAATCAATCTGGCAACAGATAAACCTATTTATTACATGCCTTATAGGTGGATATCTCGAAGAGGACTGTAGTTAGGTAGGGACCAAATTAGGAAACTATTAGTGACTGGCGTTGTGCGTGAGTCCAATTGAAATTATGAAAGTCTTATTACTTTAGCATCCAAGAAGAATAGCGATTTGAGAATGAACATTAAATAGAATTTCAATCACGGATTGATACCTTTTACCATCGATCGCGGATCAGGTTAATAAATTGATTGAAAAACGCTATTTCAAAGCACTAGATGCATGCCAATTCACTATATGAGGCGATGTTCATCACTTCAGGAACGCAGTTTAAAAAAAAAAAGTTTAAGAAAAAGACTTCCAAACACCCTTATTAAAAAAAAAGTGGTAATGTCCTAGGAGGTGAATCGGCTAAATTACAGATTTCGCGTTCATGTCAGCTAACATTCCATTCACTAAAGTAAGCAACTTCATAGACAGAGAATTTTTGAAACACATTTCCGATAAATCAAGTTTATGTAAAAATTACTGAGTAAATGCTACATATGTTCAAGACTTTAATTTTAATATTTTCAGACGACTCTATATTGATATTTTAAAAAATTGAAAATATTCGGGAATAACTACATTTTGATATCAATTGACGAAACAACTAACTACATATAAAAGTCGCTACTGCAAATATTATTGTTACAAAATGAGTTCAACTTGGATTTCCTCAGTTACTCGCTATTGCAATTGCTAATTTTTCGACAATAGTAAGTACGTTAAAAGGTTTTTTATAAAATAAATTAATATTTATACCTTCTTGCTTTCTGGGTTGAAACCGTGTCGTCGTCGTCTACTGCTTCTACTGCCGAGGTTTCATCCGCTTTCCTAAGGGACAGCTTCAGGGCTTCTACTACTGCGCATTAGTGGAAGCGCTAGTGTCCCACAGGATGCTGGACGCAACATCGGCAGTAGAAGAAGACGACAACATGGTTTCTCCAGAAACGAAGAAGGTATCAACAACAACCGCGGAAACCTACGACTTAAATATTTACAGTCTTATGTTTCAGCACTTCTAGATACTTCAAATTTTGATAAAAGCAAAGCTCTTTTTCTGATTTCTGATACTGTCCCTTATATGATAAAGGGAGAACATTTTTATTCTAACACACGAGCTATATCGTGTCTGAATACACTTGTCTACTAAAACGGTAGGACATAAACTGTTTCTATTAAAGCTGATATAAAGGTGGCTGCTTATGAAGAAAACTTCCCGATTTATCCTCGTCTCCACACTCTGTTATTATCAAATGGGAAAGGTAGATGAAAGAATGTACATTTCAGGATTGCAGAAACAGAAAAATTTCAACTAGCACTTGTATACGATGTCAGCAGAACTGCCTCAGTGCTCAGTGTGCGACCAGATTAATCATAGCAACAAGTTAGCACGTCTCCATGCAACAGTAGGCGAACCCATAAAGCTCAAACGAAGGGGCTCCTTTGTGTCGGCCCAAGCTCGCTCGTGGCCCATGCATAACCTAACAACCCCGCCCGGCCTTGTGCAAAGGCAGGTCCCTTAATTAGGTCCGTCCATTTTAAGTAAACATTCAACTCAAGAGAAATTATGCCAGTTAAGGTAGCCGGGTCTGACTGGCTTAAATCGGCACGTGCAGTGCTGTGATATAGGAAGAATAACATAGTAGGCTCCCTTGGTAGCATGCACAAACTATTACATAATGGGCAAAATAGGGGAATAAGATTACATTTTCAACGAGACTCTACACAGAGACTCGCGTTCTTTCGACTCTCTGGGAAACCGGTAGGCGTGAGAGCCGCAAAACACGAATCTGTCTAGTCGCATTGAAAATTTACTCGTATTCCCTTATCTTGCCGATCACTACACGGAAACAATACATGAAAAGGAAGGGATGAAAGGGGTCTAATTTCATAGTTAGTAGTGTTAATTGAAAATTTGGTGTAGCAATATATAATGTAACTTACAGGATACATCTTCCTTGAAACAGTTTTTCAATGCTCGATGATATAACAATTGTCTCTATTGGTTTATACATTGTTATGTTAATTAGCAACTTGGAAACGTTTTTCTTCATTTGTTCTACCACCAGAGTTACAGTACAGTACCTAATTATGTAATTTACAAAATATACTTGATTTTATAATCATACATACATGCAAGTATAACGTTGCCAATGTGATGATAAACTAGCATTAGTAACTTGTAATTTTTAATTCATATCACGTTAAAGTTTATTAATTTATGTCGATAATTTTCAAAGCCATTGTTAAAAAAATGTGCTTATGGAATTATGTCAAAATTTTGAATTGTGCTCAATTTAAGCAGGGACAGAAATTATGAAACGTAAAATTCGCAAATTCGGTATTAATTATATTAATAATCAATATCAGTAAGTTTAGTGCCCCTACCTGTCTAGTTATTGTTACAATATATTTAACTTGTGCCATTCATTTTTTCAGGGTGGACGATTTACTTTTGGTACAAATAGAAAATTCACTCATTATGGAGTTACAAGACGGTTGTAGCCGTACTCATAAATATAATTCCAAATTTCAGACCTGAGTTTTTGAAAATAACTAGGAATTTTGAATTAAAAACTTAACAATACCTTAGCAAACTTCTGTTTTATAAAATAACTACCATAATAAACATGGTGCGGAAGATGCAGATGAGAAATAAGTGCATGTTTTGCACCAATACGATGATTCTGCCTCATTCATTCTCTGAACTATCTGCTTGCATCGCAGATAGTTCCTTTTTGCCCTTCCGCAACCGAAAGACGAAATGTGTTGTTGAGGTAGGTGCCACTGGAAATGGAGTTTGTAATTAATATTTTCTATTAGTTAGAAGAATTACAGTAATTTATCTACTATTCATTTAAAGTGTACATAACAAATGACAAAATAAAATTGTTTCTATAGGAAATTAAGATATAATTTGCTCAGGCTGTTTTGTCCTGTAAAGACAATTATAAAGGACGGCAAGAGACACCTTATCCATTTATGCACCTATACCCTATATATTATGTGAATGAGGACTCTAGCTTCCTTTCAAGTTCACTTTGTTTACCGAGTAATATAATTTCTACTGTAATTATAGAGTATTTTTTGTCTTAATAATATCAGTTCACATGATGAAAGCTGTAGAGTAAAATGTAGTAACAAAATACATAGCTATGTGATATAAAATAAAACAAATATCTTATATATTAATAGATATTCTTTATTAAAAATAATATTTATAAACGATAAACACAACTGTTTTATTAAAATAAAATTTTCTTCCTTATAACTAATAAATTTATATCAAACTAAACAAGATTTATTCATAAATACTTAAGGCACAAGTCATATAAGTTATTTGATTTACATGGTTTATTATCTAAGCTGACCCTTATATTACATCGGAGTGTAATGTCCCCAATGTTCAATGGGAGTATTAGCATCTAAACTATAATTACCGATGGCTCCATTTGAGTATACAGTTGTTCTTTGAGGTAAGTATTGGTATGACATCATGTTAATTTGGTTGTTATGGTAGGATGCCCCAGATGAAGACGTTTGATAAAACGTCGAGGGATTTGGTGTAGCGTATCTCTCAGATTTAATTCTTAAATCCTCTTCGACGTCGTGCTTAATATAATGAGAAGCGAACGGTGGTGGATAGTGAGGATTTTCGGTAGGTAAATACTGGTCTAAATCACTACTATCGATACAGTCTTCCGGCATGTAAGTGTTTTCAATATCTGGTATTCTATTAAAATCAAGATTAGGTTCAATACAAGAGTTTCTTAAGGACTGAATGGAAGGACTATGCGGTTGAGAGGCACATGATGATGGAGAGGTAGAATTATGACTTCTGGGGCTGCATGGTGAATCTTCTTGTTTCAATGTTCTGTTGTTAAAAGGTAAGTTTCCGCCATGCTGAATGTCGTTCGACCCTTTAGCTTGCTTTCTCCTACGCGGTTGATATTTGTAATCTGGATATTCTTTTTTATGTTTAACTCTAAGGCGTTCAGCGGCTTCCACAAATGGCTTCTTCTCGCTTTCACTTAGGATTCTGTAACAATATATAACATTCTATTATCATATGATAATTGCAATTTAACAGTTAAAATAAAAACATTCAAATAATATCATTAAGGCAATCGTATAGTTAACTTTGTAACTATAATTGACAGTTAGGAAAATCGGGTATCGCGCCGTTATCAAGTTCCTTACAAAACAAGGAATGTCAGTTCATATTATACCATACTGGATGAAATGCCATCGGTGAACGGAGATTCTTGTCCGTGAAAGACTGGTTTTTAAGGGACATAATCGCTTTAAGCAACTTGGGAATTACTTGAAGAAGACCCACGAGGTCGAGGCGGCCTATCGAAGTGACATCCAGTTAGAAAAGTCGAAAATTAAATAATGGAAGGTGCTGGGTTAAAGAAGACACAGCTCACGCAGGAATAACTGGAGTATCTGATTTGAACCACTTTTAAAATTCTTCATGATTATCTTGGCATGACTGAGGTGTCTACCCAAGATAAGTGCTGGGAATTCTAAAGTCGCCGCAAAAACAACAGCGCGTAGAATGTTCCCGTACGTTTTTGGTCCTCTGTAATGAAGGCAGAGATAGCATATTGAATCCAATTCTTATTGAACATGAAACTTGGGTTCATTATTATGAACCTGAGTCCACGCAAGACTCTATGCAGTGGCATAATAAGGCACATCACCACCCAATAAGTTAAAGGTGCCGCAGTCGGACGGAAAACTCATGGCTATTGTTCTTTGGGACTCAGAAGGAATTCTTTTAATTGATTACAAAGACGAAAACATTTTTATAGTATGAAGATTAACTACGCTTCAACCCTGGAGCGGTTAAAAGAAATCATTAAAAAAAGGGAAAAATGGAAGAAAGGTGTCCTGTTCTTGCCTAACAATACCCCAGTCTACAACAGTCGTGTTTCGCTGGCTACCCTGCATAAAGTTGGTTTCCATATTTTACATACCTGACCGCTAGCAATTTTTAGGTGTTCCCTAGAATGAGAAAAGGGCAGGGCGATGTAAAAAATACAGGACGCAGAATTGGCGATTTTTTTAGACCAAACATTTTTTGTGAAGGCAAATATAAGCTAATTAAGATCTTAGATTGTATTAGGGTTGCAGGTAAATATAGTGAAAAACAAAATTAATTTTTATTTTCATTATCCCTCCTTTGCCCCATTCTGGGAACTTACGAACACTCCCTCGTCGGTGGACACTCAACTGAGGTCATGACTGTGAATATTATTGAAAAGTTCATGAGAGAGTGAAAGCGAATGAGAGTGGTGAAACTTTTAAAACTTCTTAACAAATTTCAGACAGTTTTTTTTTTAAATCAGAAGCCGAATTGTTAGTTTAAATAGCTTTTTTAATCTATTAATTTAATTTTCGTTAGGAATTTCATTTTCAATTTATGTTCCAATTTAAGTTAGATATATTTTTATTCTATTAGTAACTATGTGTATGTAGAATGTTTAATTTGCGAGATTTGCAGAGAACTGTTTTTCGATTAAAGTGAAGTATAAAAATAATAACAGAAAGTATATTTGATTAAGCTTATGTATCCCAGAGCAAATTTTTATTTTTTTATATAAAAATGGTTCCACGTCATACTAATACTTTTATATTTAATACATCTCTCTAGAAATAAAATTGCAACTATTGGCAAAAAATCCAAAAGAGGGATAGACCTACTACTAGCAATTTCGAAAAGCATTGATTTATTTTATAATGATAATAACTGTGATATTTTTTGTTACAAATACCTTTTACAGAATTATTTAATAAAACAAAAATCACTCTGTATGTGATTATAAAATAAATGATTTTAAACAAATTATGAATATTATATTTTTGCATGAATATTATATTTTTTACACAAACTAATAACAATTTATATTGGACCAAAAATTTATTGTATTTTTATTCGATATGCTATTAAAAATTAGAGAAATAATATATTTGCATGAATAGTCGTCCAGCTAGCATTATTTTATAATTATACAAACTTTTATCTAGAATTTAATTGAACACGCTACGTTTATAACTTTACCAAACCGTCAGTACAAGTATTCAAATTTATTTTACTTTACTGGAAAATAGGTATCTTGAATAACATGGTATAGTTTACTACTTTCAAGTATCGCAGCACCACAGTTACTATTAAGTCACCACACAACAAATTAAGAAATTCCTAAAAGATGAAATATTATTTTATTATTGCGTGCGGATAATTTAATATTGAAAATATATAGAACATAAAAAGAAATACATATCACATAAATAATGACAAACAAAACTAATAAATGTTCAAAAGTATCGTGTTATTCTTCTGTATACGTTTGAAGTCGAGTTTCAAGCGAACTACAATTTCGTCTTGATTAGTAGTGGAAACTGTATGCCAGTAAATTATTCTTTTCCCGCCAAACATAAATCATTTTCTATTAATTCCAATTTTAAATACTTCATTTTTGCAATAGAGTAAATTCTTGTATTTGTAATGGTGATTTCCTCTTCTAAATTAATGTAAATTTGAACTGCTATCAATTTTGCGAAAAACAGCAACTGTGATATTTTCAATGTACCTATTGATATTCATAAATTTTCAAACTTAACGCATTTTAAAATTCTGGTAGTTATACGAAGGGTATTTTTAAATAAGGTCCGTTTTTGAATAAGATTACTGTAAATATCATTCAAATATATTTACTTTCGTTTTGTAAATATTTTCAACTACGCTTCTGCATAATTTCCATTTTAGTTCAAACATTTGTGGCACCATTCAACAAGATTTTGAATTCTGATGTCAAAGAAATCTGCCGCCAGTGAAGACGCCAAATCTATTACTACAACATGACACCAGAAGACAGTAAGGCCACGCGGCTTGCTTTGTGCTCCACGCTGGAGTTTTCTCAAACTTTCAAAATACGCATTAGAATGGAATGTTGTGCCTCTCGGCATAAAATCCACTAACAAAATCTCTTTCTTAACCCAAAATGTATATGTGTGTAACCCAAAGTGTATATGTGTTTGACTTTCACTCTGGTTGGCGAGGATTTGTGTCGCCATTGGCGACGATGTGTTCGCCATTCCATCGACTGTTACTTCGACTCAGGAGGCATGTGAGACACCCAAGTCTCCTTTCCTGTAACGATGTGGTCCAAACATTTATCTCCTTGGTGATTGTATCGAGACAAAAATGATAACGTACAGCTCAATCTTTTTGCATTACTTATAATCGTTAGAAAGCAGTCTTGGAAACCACCGAAAACAAAATTCTCGATATTTTAGTTTCTCCGAAACAATAGTGTACAAAACTGACTTTGTAATCTGTGGAAAATCAATTGATAACTTTGAAATTGTGTATCGTCGTTCCTCTCGAATTTTGTTGTTCACATCAAGAACAAAATCTTCATTACCGTCACTGATAGCATTATCACCGAAAACTTCATAAATAACTGTGAATTTCCATTTCTTGGACTCAAGAATCGAACTGATAGTATGTGATGGTCGGCGGGCGACTCATTTTTCTGAAACATTATAAATTTCTACAGCTCAGCACACAGACAAACGATACCGCTGCAAATGACGTCTAAACGCACGCAAAGTATGCTAGGAGCAGACGCGCGCCATTCTTAATCTCAATCACAAACGGACCCTATTTAAAAAACATCCTTCGTACAATTGTAAATAAAAAATATTATCTTTATGGTATGATATGTGTAAGCCCACTTATGGAAACTCAGACTTTTAAATTAACGAGTCGTAATCAAGTTTATTCAGATGTAGGTATTTTTAAATTGTAAATTTCTAGTACTTTTATGTTACGTTGAACTAATGATATGTAATTCTAAAGAGCATGGAATATCGAAATGATATACCTATATGTATACTTTCTACTAATTACGAGTAAGTCTATAATAATTTTTCAAAAGCTATACGATTGTTGAAGGTAATTCAACATATCTCAGAAACAGTTGAAAATCGGGTAATATACATTCATATTTTCATTTTTACATTAACGTAAATAAAACGTAAAGAAAACTTTATAAATAAATGTACACAATGTCTACTACTAGATCTCAATCTCAAAGGCAAAAGAGTACTACAAATAAAACGGATGAAAAGAAATATATGAACAGCAGTTACATCACTTTGTCACATTATTCATCGCAAAATAACGACGATGACGGGAAAAAAAGTAGTAGTGATATAATAGAAAAACTAATAAATAAATTAGCAAAAAGTAACTATGAGGTGACGGAACTAAAAGAACAAGTTGAAAAATATAAAAATGAAGTTATAGGGTTGAGTAATAAGAAGAAATACTATGTAGATAAGATCCAAAGTCAAGCAAAATTAATAAATCATTTAGAAGGCAATGTTATTAAGGAATTAAATGATAAACGTAAGACTTGCATATGCACGTCAGTTCAAACTGAAGAAGTTCTAACGAAAAGCACAGAAACTCAAACAGTAGAGTACCCAAAAATGGAAAACAAGTTGATACAGACCGATACTACACACGGAGCTGCACCGTCAATCATGATTGATGGTTACATCATGAATACTAAACAGAATATAATGAAAGACAACGTAAACGCACATCTTGGTTTGGTGATTGAAGAAAATAAAAACATGGAAAAACCATTACTAGTCGATGAAAATAGAGAACCGGAAATCATATTGCCCATTGATGAAAATAGTAAGTCAACTATTATATTACCTTCCGAAAAAAAGAGAAAACCAAAAATTCTATTGTTAACTGATAGTAATGGTAGAGGTACACTAGACGCTATAAAAAGTATGAAGGGAGTTAATGATTATAATGTATTATCTATTTTTAAACCGAATGCGACTTTTGATCAAGTATTACAGAATCTAGACCGCACTATCTCTGGACAAGAAAGATTTTCTGATAATAATGGCGGGTACAAATAATGCACTGCAAGGCAAACAATTGGTTAGTGATACTGCCATTACTAATATAAAAAAATACAGTGAAACGACGAATGTGATAGTGTTGGCGGTACCATATATTTGCAATAGGCCCATATTAAATAATTTTATTTGCTGTATAAACCGTACATTGTATGCGCGCCTATTTAAAAATAGCCCGCAAATTATGTTCATTGACACAAACTTGTTAATTAATGAGTACGATTTTATTAAACATAGCATACCTATGAATAAGAAGGGCAAACAAAAATTGTATGGATACATAATGGATAGGATAAACCAAGAATCGATGCAATACTTATGTGAAAATAATTATGTTGTCACTGAAAATTTAATTTATGTTGATATAGTTACCATTACCCTTTACCTGAAGAAGACCAGACAGAGCAAAATGCTTCAAAAAAGGAATGTCATCGACGTTGTAAATGGGATGCATATAGTGAGTGCGAGTTTACATGAACCAAAGGCAAATTATAAAATGGTACATGAAATCTCGATAATACATCAAAGTGTTCAGTGTTTAAATAATAAAATGGAGGTATTTTTGGATAACGAAGATTGTGATATATTGTGTTTGACTGAGCACCGGTTTACGGGTGACAGTATAAAAAATGTCAATTTTGGGGACTTTGTTCTTGTGAATCATTTTAGTAGAAGTGCAGCGATACATGGTGGAGTAGCACTATTTGTGAATAGGAAAACAAAGAGTAGCCTTAGTATGTCTGTCATTAATGTTGATAAGATCAATAGTATCTCAGAGGAGTTTATTTTTGAGTGTGCAGCAACTAAGTTTTTAAATGTAAATTTAAAATTGATAGTTGTAGTAATTTATAGAAGTAATAGTCCGGGCAAATATTCCGCATTTATTGATAAGTTGAATGAGTTATTGGAGATCTTAATTAAATTTAAACACTATAAAATTGTTATATGTGGGGATTTCAATATCAATTTTCTGTGTTCTTCGAATGAACTAAACTCTTTTGTAGACCTACTAGATTCGTACAATATTGACGTGACTATAAATGAACCGACACGGAAGCGTAGCTGCTTGGATAATATATGTATTGGAAGAACGCTTGAAAGGTGTAGGAGCAGCGTCATTCATAATGGAATTTCTGACCACTCGGCCCAGAAATTGTTGATCGACGGTGTGAGTGAGATACGTAATGTGGGGAAATGCTCGTTTAGAAATTTTAAAAATGTAGAAAATATAAGTTATTTTAAATATTTGCTTGTCAGTGAAGACTGGGCACTTGCTGAACGACATACTAGTATTATTAGTCAATTCGTAAGTTTTAGCAATATTATTAAATACAATATGGAATTGGCTTTTCCACTAGTCTCGAAACATACGGTGGGTCGTGCCACTAATCTGTGGATTACTAACGGTATACGTGTATCATCCCGGAGACTCAAAGATTTATATGTTTTCTCTCTGAGGGGTGATGATAATATCAAAAGATATTATTTATAAAGACGTGATCAAACAAGCGAAATTAATGCATAATAACACAGTTTTTCAAACTGCGCCTAACTCATCGAGGGCAGCATGGCAGATAATAAATAAGAACACTAAGAATAAATAAAATTTACATAATTACTCGTTAAGTGTTGAGGATGAATTAATTACTGATTCTAAAACTCTAGCAAACATTTTCAATAATTATTTCAATACAGTAACAGATAAACTGTCTTTGCTTTTTGATGATTCGAATATTGTTGTAAATACAGATTCGTTTTTTCTTGATCCAGTTGATGAATATGAGGTGACTGAGATTGTAAAAAATCTCAAACATAGTGATTCCTTTGGATATGATGGTATTAGTACTAATATATTAAAGCAATGCAGGAGTTAGTAACTCCATTGACCACTATAATAAATAACTCATTTAAAGAAGATATATTTATTTTACACGGAGTTTATGATCGCTAGGATTAGGCCTCTGCTAAAAGGAGGATCAAGTTTAGTAATCGATAACTATCGGCCGTTATCTGTTTTAAGTGCTTTCTCCAAAGTACTGGAAAAGGCTATCGCAAAAAGGTTAATTTTATTTTTAGAAAGGTGTCACATTTTGAATCCGTCTCAGTTTGGTTTTAGGCAGGGACGATGTACGGCTGACGCGATAGTGGAGTTTCTAAATGGTCTGTACGATAAGTTGGACGGGGGCAATACATGTGTGGGGGTATTTCTTGATCTTAGTAAGGCCTTTGACTTGGTGGAGCATTCAATCTTGCTGGAAAAATTGAATTGTTACGGTATTAGGGTTTTGGCATTACGGTGGTTTGAGAGTTATTTGACGGACAGGACACACTATGTAGAGTTGGAGGGAAACAAATCTAGCTGTCTTACTCTTAAACGGGGTGTGCCACAGGGAAGTATACTTGGACCGCTTCTTTACATTATATATGTAAACGATTTCTAGACAGATGATCAACTGTAAGATTAGTGGTGCTGTAAGCGAAGTAAATAATTATTATGTGAGCAATGGACTCTTTCTGAATTGTCAGAAATCAAAGTTTATAGAGTTCAAAAGATCAAAGACGGAAAGAGACACCTCCCGTTATGTCGCTATAAAGGGGAAGACCACCCCTTAGGTGGATGCCACGACTTTTTTGGGAGTAAGGGTTGACTGCAACTGCAGTTGGACTCAACATATAGGGGAATTATCCAAAAAATTAGCTTCATTGTGCTTTGTGCTTTAATAGATTGGTGGGAGAGTTGAATCCCTCTTTGATTAAAATGTTTTACTTCTCAAATTTCCACTCACTCATTTCTTATTGTACAATTGCTTGGGGAATTTCGGGTGATATGATAAGAGTTTTTAGAATACAAAAACGAGTTATCAGAATTATGAGTGGTGTCAATCGACAAACAAGTTGTAGGGATATATTCATAAGGATGCACATAATAACGCTGCCCTGCATTTACATATTTCAGCTATTGTTATATGTAAATAAAAATGAAAACAAGTATATTAAATTGAGCAGTTTTCATGCATATAGTACACGTAATAATCTATTATTAGAGATACCAAGGCACAAATGCGCTTTCAAAATGTTTGTACCATTTATTTTGTATATTTATATTTATTGTATAAATTATATGCTGTTTTGATGTATATATGTAACAATGGCTTATCCCATAAAGAAGGTCATTGGTACAAAGAAAGTATTATTGTTGTCGTTGTTATCATAATTTTTTATGCCTTTACGCTGTTAGTTGCTTATGTTTAACTTTGTGTTCGTATTATTTAATTTTTGTGTTTACGATTGTATTATTTGACTTGTTCTATACCATGTTTATGGTCACATGAACTAATAAATATTATTATTATTATTATTATAATTATTTTAATCACTTTTTAAAGGTCTATCATGAAATGTAACAAAAGGTATAGTGTTCTATTCAAAAATATATAAGTTTGTGTTCATTGGTCGTTCTCGAACACTCTGTATAAATGAAAAATTAAATTGTACAGCCCACAATTATATGAAATTTTGGTATTAAAAATATTTCGCTATCTACATTATTAAATACCAATAGTAAACGGAATATTTGCTATGGCGCACACACTTTTACATTTTCCCGACAATAATTTCTTCAAATTTAACTTTTATGTATACGTGTTGCCGGGTCCATATTGCTGGTCTCAAAACTTTCTGCCGCAACTGTAGTAATTCCCAGAATATTTCAGACAAAGCTTTGTATAAAATTTTTCACATAAATTTCAGTATATATTAGTCATTTCACATATACAAGCAAACCAAAATTGCACAGAGAATGTTTCAGACAAGTATATTTGAAATAAAATATTTTAAATCATAAAATACAGGCAATATCCTAACTCTGCGATGGTTCTTTAAAGTAGTTGGAAAGATGCAGAGAAATTACCACACTAGTGAAAAAAGCTAAGGTGATGGTCTTTGGAGAGAAGGCTATCTTAGTCTAGTTAGAAAATTTCTTATGAAACGTGTATTTTGTAGTAACTACTAGATTTGTTGTCTCTTATTACACTAACATTTATCCTGAACATTTTAAAAATTTGATTTAACATTTATATATATTTATGTAATACATATTTCTTTCAGATAATCAATAAAATGTCCCATTTTTGGTTTCTACAGATTTAATATTACTGTTAAATGTTTAAAATTAATTATTACAGGGTCATACAAATTATAATTTTATAATCAAATGGTATTCATAAATTGGCCCTTACAGAACCGAATTAGCACAACGGAAATTATGGGATCACATTTCAGACGAATAATTTTATTTTAATATTTCCGATTTAATTAACACCTCTTAATTAGGAAATATGTATTTTTCTGGAGTTTAATTTTTTTTTGAAAACACCCCTTCAGCGTTCTAGTATACCACTGCCTACCCTCTATTCAATTTGACTCAGCCTGTATTGACAGGTAAATATATTACCAAAACATATTTTGCATACAACTTTGACAATGAATTATGTATTATAAATTTTATTCAAAAGTATTATATTAACATTCAAAATTAAAAACAACAGTAAATAGGGTTCCATTATTATCTATTGTATATAAATTTTAAATAATCATAATCAGAATTTAGAATATTTGAAAGATATTTTAAATTCAGTAAAGGCGTATAAATATAACCTGGGCGCACAAATAATATACAGGGTTGCTCATTATTAGTGCGTCAAAGTCCAATATAGGCGTTATTAAATAGTACTGAAGAAATTTAGTTATAAAAAGTGGCACAGTAACAAAAAACACACATTTAGAAAATTTGAATTATACAGGGTGATGCGTTAAAATGGCACACACATTCGATTTTTTTTTTAATGAAACAGCCTGTATATCTTTTGTTTTTCCTTATCTACCTTACTTTGTGTTTTCATCGATATCTGGGGTTTTGGTTTTGGATGACGCATTGTTGAGTTATTAATGAAAATTATAAAAGAAATGGTCGCGACAATGTTTACAATAATAATTCTATGCGGTAGTATTACGATTATCTAAGACAAAATTATTTAGTAAGTATGCAGCCAAGGGATGTGTTGAACCTACAAAATAATCAAACATTCATTTTATTATACAGGGTGTTTGTTACGATGCAATCAATTTGGCTATCGTCAAAGAGCGTTTACTGATTTTTTTTCAAATGGAGCACCCCGTATATTATTAAAGTTTTGGAATGATGCGTTAATTGCGCTTAATTTTTGTTAATAATGTCCTATACCCAAAAATAAATATCATCACTACAGTATTTCCTTTCATCAAGAACTGTTGGGGCCTGATTTAGAGACTAGAAGGACGTTTTGCGAATGGGGATTAGAAATTGAAAGGATAACACCTAACTGGGGCTGGAAAAGTATTTGAAAATATAAGAAGTTACAGACTTCAAGAGGACGACATAAAATATAAATATTGGCAGGAAATAGACAGACAATTGAAAGAACAAGGACATTTGGAGATAGAAAGTATGGAAGGACTGTGGACAATTCTTAAAAACACACTTGTGAACGCAGCAAAGAAGGTATGCGGAAGTGCAAGATACGGAATAAAAACAGAAAACATACGCCTTGGTGGAGTGAAGAAATTAAGAGTGCAGTAAAAGAAAAGAAAAGATGCTGGAAAAAATATCTAGAAACTGGTAACAATACTGACCATGAAGAATACAGGAAGAAAAGAACACAAGTTAAAGTATTGATTAAAGTAGCAAAACAAAAATCCTGGACAGACTTTGGATCGAAAATGGAAGATCAAGGAAAGGGAAATTCCAAACTGCTATATAGAACATTGAAAACCTTGCGTAAGTTAGCTGGAACACACCTCCAATATATAAGAAGTAAAGAAGGACGAATTCTAACTGCAGAACAGGATATAAGGGATAGATGGTATGAATATTTTTGCGATTTGTTTGAAGCCGAAACAGAGGGAGAGGTCGACGCAGAGGATTTCTCGCCTGAAGAAGCTGAAGAGACAACATCAAACATACAACTGAGTGAGATAACAGAAGCAGTGGAAAAGCTAAAACCAGGAAAAGCAGCCGGAATTGACAATTTAAAGCCAGAAATGCTGAAATACATGGGAGTTAAAGCTACACGGTTACTACTTAGAATAATAAACTTGGCATGGGAAAGGAAAACAACCCCCGAGGACTGGAAAATAGAAATTATAATCCCCTTACACAAAAAAGGTGACAATACGACATGTTCCAATTACAGAGCTATCTCATTGTTATCAGTAGCTGGAAAGATATACGAAAGAATAATAGAGAAACGATTAAGAGCAAACTTAGAATCGACCCTCCAAGAAAATCAGGCAGGTTTCAGGCCGGGCAGGAGCACGCAGGACTGGATATTCTGTTTAAGGCAAATTTCGGACAGAATTCTAGGTAGTAACGGCAAAATGTACCTATGTGCAATTGATCTAGAAAAAGCATTCGATACAATTCCGAGGCATAGGATATGGTCATCGCTGGAGAAGAGAGGGATTAAAAAAGAGCTACTAAAGGCAGTCAAAAGTATATACACCAACACGAGCAACATAATAAGAACTGAAAGCGGATATTCAAGAAGCTTTATCACACTTAAAGGAGTGAGACAGGGCGGAGTTCTGAGTCCCCTTCCCTTTATAACTGTTATGGACTATATTGCAAGAAGTGCCAATAGTCTAACAAAGGGTATTTACGTAGGGTCCAGAAACCTTCAACCTATAATAGCCAAGGAATTCTTGTATGCCGACGACTTGATAATTGCAGCTCCTAATGAAAATTTCCTGCAAAGAAATATAGATATATGGCACGAAACTTTAAAGAACTTTGGAATGAATATCAATAAAGGAAAAACGGAAGTATTGGCAGTCTCCAAAGATGAAGAAGAAACAAATATAACAATAGATGGTTATCCAATAAAGGTGACAGAAAACTTAAAACATCTTGGAACCATAATCAACCACAAAGGAGATGTAGAGGCAGATGTGAATAATAGAATCAAAATTGTAACATGCACTGAAGTACACATTTTTAAGTAAGAGAGAGGTCAGCAGGGAAACCAAGACAAAGATTTACAAAACAATATTTCTTCCGACACTATGCTACGGCAGCGAGTCATGGGTATTGACTAAGAGGCTGAAATCAAGAATAACAGCGACCGAAATGAGGATTTTAAGGAGAATAGTTGGTGTTACCAGATTGGATAGAAAAAGAAATGAGAAGTTACGAGAAAAACTAGGTGTAACATCAGTAATAGAAAAAATTAATAGAATCTACGGTTGGTTCTTGGTGAAACATTATGAATATTAAACGAATAAAACACTTGGTTATATTGTTTCACTTAAGGACAGATTTATTGTACTCTGACACGTGTTTCGACCTCTCGGTCATTAACGAAGAATTTACAGACTTAAACTAAACTAAGAAAGTTACCAATACCTATTTATATGTGTGGGCTAGTGTCTTAAGTACAGTGTCAATAATGGGGGTGTTTATGAAGTCCAGTTGTGTGTTTGTGACATGTTTATTTGATGTTGTAGCTTTTTTAATTTCTAGAATTTCTAATAAATCTAATTTCCTTCCTTTATAACTATTATGTAATAATGTATAATTATTGGTATCAAATACATGTACAAGGTCTATGCAATGTTCAGCAAAGCCTGTATTTTTATTATTGTTTAAAATTGATTTTTTGTGTTCATTAATGCGATCTTGTACGGGTCTGCCTGTTTGGCCAATGTAGATTGCGTCACAATCACTGCAACCTACCTCATAAACACCTGATTTGTCACACAATTTTGCTTTTTCTTTGTTATTGACTAAGATTTTTCCTAAATTTACTTTGTTCACTTGGATAATAGAAAAAATCCAGGAAAAACAACTTAGTTGGTTTGGGCACCTTACACGAATGAGTAACACGAACCCTGTAAAAGAAATATGGGAGGCCGGCTGGAACAAGAGGAGAAACAGAGGTAGACCAAGAAGAATATGGAATCAGAGATAGCGCAGCTGCTGACGGACCGGGGAAGTACCTGGAGGGAAGCTCAAGAAATGACTAGGGATAGGATAGGATGGAAAAAATTCTGCAAAGCAGATCGCCTCGACGCCTAACGGCAAAAGAGGATACAGATAAATAATAATAATAATATAAATTTTAAATAATCATAATCAGAATTTAGAATATTTGAAAGAAATTTTAAATTCAGTAAAGGCGTATAAATATAACCTGGGCGCACAAATAATATACAGGGTTGCTCATTAGTGCGTCAAAGTCCAATACAGGCGTTATTAAATAGTACTGAAGAAATTTATTTATAAAAAGTGACACAGTAACAAAAAACACACATTTAGAAACTAATTTGAATTATACAGGGTGATGCGTTAAAATGGCACACATTCGATTTTTTTTTAATGAAACACCCTGTATATCTTTTGTTTTTCCTTATCTACCTTACTTTGTGTTTTCATCGATATCTGGGGTTTTGGTTTTGGATGACGCATTGTTGAGTTATTAATGAAAATTATAAAAGAAATGGTCGCGACAATGTTTACAATAATAATTCTATGCGGTAGTATTACGATTACCTAAGACAAAATTATTTAGTAAGTATGCAGCCAAGGGATGTGTTGAACCTACAAAATAATCAAACATTCATTTTATTATACAGGGTGTTTGTTACGATGCAATCAATTTGGCTATCGTCAAAGAGCGTCTACTGATTTTTTTTCAAATGGAGCATCCCGTATATTATTAAATTTTTGGAATGATGCGTTAATTGCACTTAATTTTTGTTAATAATGTCCTATACCCAAACCCAATAATTTCCGAGTTATTTTTAAGTCTTCATTACAAACCGCTAAATTATTTGTTTTCGATTCGATTTAATGTACTGGGTAAACGATTTGATAAACAAAAACAAATAATACATGAACAGATGTCAACAAACGTCAAAAATTAAAATCTAATTGTTGCTGTTAATTAGGTGTAATATTTCATAAGTTTCTGCGTTTAATATTGTTATTGTTATTTATTGATTGGATTAGTGGGTACTTTTCTTGTAAATTTGTTGTTTGCCACATATTATTATTACGGTTTTTAGTTAAGTCAATATGCAGTTTGAAAGCAACGAACTCGTTGACATGATTTTCATTATGGGATCTGCCCAAAAGAACTGTCTATTAACCAAGCGAATTTATCCGCAAAGATATCCTAACAGAAGACAACCTTCAGTTACAAGTTTGGAAAGACTTAAGGAAAGATTTATTAGAACAGGAAATGTGAGTTATGAAAAGCTTGAAAGGACAAAGAGGACAAGTGACGAAGATAAATTGAAAGCCTTGTTATCAGTAATTGAGGAGCCCTCTACTAGTACGTCCAAAATATCAACAGAAACTAATATACCACGATCGCCTGTAAGCAAGATTTAAAAAAAAAAATATCATCACTACAGTATTTCCTTTCATCAAAAACTGTTGGGGCCTGATTTAGAGACTAAAAGGACGTTTTGCGAATGGGGATTATAAATTGAAAGGATAGCACCTAACTTCTTCCAAAAGGTATTATTTACTGACGAATCGACCTTTACTCAGAGTGGTAGGCCAAACCGTCATAATCTTCATCATTATGCAATAGACAACCCAAGAATATTAAGAGCGATTGACAAGCAGAGGCAATGGACTATAAATGTTTGGGCTGGTATTATGGGCAACTTTATAATTGGACCACATTTCTTTCACGGACAATTAAATGGTGCGCAATATTTGAATTTCTTGCAATATGACTTGCCTCAGCTTTGCAAAACGTTCCTCCAGCTCTAAGAGAAAATATGTGGCTTCAGCACGACGGTGCTCCAGCACATTTTGCACTAAATGTCCGACACTATTTGAATCAAGAATTCGAAGGTAGATGGATCGGCCGCGGTGGGGTGGTCCCATTAGTTGGCAACCTAGATCGCCAGATTTGACCAAACTTTATTTTTTTCTATGGGGGTACATAAAAAATATTGTATACCAGACACCTCCAACTACAGCAGACGATATGAGGCAACGTATAATACGTGCTTTTGAAATAGTTTCCATTGAGAAGTTGCAACACGTAAATAGGTCCTTTCTATCAAGGTTGCAAATGTGATCTATTCAAAATGGGGGTCACTTTGAAAATTTATTATAAATATTGCTTCTAACAAATTACAGTTTGATACTTTTAGTCGTTTATTTGTTTTTGCTTGTCAAATCGTTTACCCAGTACACTAAATCGAACCGAAAACAAATAATTTAGCGGTTTGTAATGAAAAATTAAAAATAACTCCGAAATTATTGGGTTTAGGTATAGGACATTATTAACAAAAATTAAGCGCAATTAAGGCATCATTCCAAAAATTTTATAATATATGGGGTGTTCCATTTGAAAAAAATCAGTAAACGCTCTTTGACGATAGCCAAATTGATTGCATCGTAACAAACACCCTGTATAATAAAATGAATGTTTGATTACTTTGTAGGTTCAACACATCCCTTGGCTGCATACATACTAAATAATTTTGTCTTAGATAATCGTAATACTACCGCATAGAATTATTATGGTAAACATTGTCGCGACCATTTTTTTTATAATTTTCATTAATAACTCAACAATGCGTCATCCAAAACCAAAACCCCAGATATCGATGAAAACACAAATTAAAGTAGATAAGGAAAAACAAAAGATATACAGGGTGTTTCATTAAAAAAAAAATTCGAATGTGTGCCATTTTAACGTATCACCCCGTATAATTCAAATTATTTTCAAAATGCGTGTTTTTTGTTACTGTGCCACTTTTTTTAAATTAATTTCTTCAGTACTATTTAATAACGCCTATATTGGTCTTTGACGCACTAATGAGCAACCCTGTATAATAAAACGTGTCTGTTAAAACTTCTTGCTTTGTAAATGTGCTTGTATGTACAAAACACAACAAAGGCACATCAGTTCTATTTCGCGTTTTTTGTCCACAGGTATATATTTTATTTGAAAGACTATTCTTCTGTATGTCCGACAGAGTCAGGTATATAAGAAGTAGAGGTGGGCAAAACGGTTCTTTTCATTGACCTGGCTCACTCGGTTCAGCTCCTCATAGTGAGCCGGGTCCCGGAACCGGCTAATTTGAACCGTGTGGATCCGTAATATGTAGCATACCGTTCCAGGAACGTGTAGGACATGTAATACTCGGCGCCGTCCCGTCGGCTCAAACGAACCGGGATTATTTAGGCTGCGCGTACACCAATTATACAAAATGTTTGACAAACAATTTATTTGAAGCTATAATGCACACAAATTTGACAAATTATCAGATTGTTGTATACAAATTAAGCAACGACCCAAGTGAGCCGAGATCCGGTTCATTGAAATTTAGTGAACCGGCTCCCTCGGTTCCCTGCTGGGATTCGGTTCACTGAACCGGTTCGGACCCGAACTGCCCACCTCTAATAAGAAGTTTTTCGTCGCCTTATTTGAAGTAGAAATTAAAATAGCACCCTAGATTTTGTTACATTCAACTATTTTCCGTGAGAGAGAATATTGTAACAAAAGTTACAGTAGCGCCCACCATCTTGGTGCCTTGTTTCCAAACTAACGCCGAACGCCTAATGGTCGTTTCCAAAATATGTTGCCAATAATTATCATTACATCGGCTATCTGCCATCTCCCTTATCTGTGATATAAGTAAGCAAATAGTTGTCAGAATTATTTTGGTTCAACAAACAATAATTTGTACTTTTGCACAATACGTATATGCATAGGTATTTAGATATGATTGCAGAAACTGCACGACTCTTGCGTATTTCTTGAAGTTCGGAGATCAGAAATTCAATAAGTTTCCAACTACTAGTTTGGTAATTAATGCTGTAAGACGTGACTTTGTGATAATCCATATTAAAATAATAAAACAAATATACTTTTGTTGTATCACTATATTTAAACAAATGGTGTAACCGCGGTTTCGGTTAATTTACTTCAAATTTCTAATTTATGGTTTTCCCTATAATTAACTAATAACTATTATAATGTATTGTGTATTATCCCATGTATTTCCCCCTACTTTGTAATTACAACAATATGTGTTTTATTATTTTACTAATATAAATTTGCGATTTTCAAACTATTACCAAAAGTAGGTGTCTTAACTCTGAGTAAGAGTGCATATGTGTTTGTTTTTCAATTGGAATTCCTCAGATTTTGTTGGGGTTGTTAGTGTCAGTTGTGTCTAGGTATCATTATCAATCACAACTCTACGTATTATATATATATATATATTTTATATTGAATATAAAAAAATAAAAAAATATTCTACAAAAGATAATGTGTAAAAAGAGAAACAATTCCATAGAATCAAATGTATAAAAACAAAAATAAATTCTATAAATATAAATATTTTTTTTATCATGGTTCTATAATATACTGTAGTCGTCAAATTTTAATTTTGGTTTATACTTCTATCCCATGCAGAAGATGACCTTATAATATGCAGCGATGCCTGCTTGCCAACAGTGGTGGGAGAGCAACGCAGTGTCGGGGGACCCTCACTCCTTACTGCTTACATTTGTCGAGTGTACTGTCTTGGCAGCCTCGCTATATGTTTATCTTTAGTTTATTTCGTCGCGCTCTTTTCCTCTTTCTACTTTCGTATCAGAAATTAAAATATGTCGACTACGGTATATTCATTTTCTGCATTGCCTCTCAGTCTTAACGCTATTGCGGCTACTTGAAAACATTAAAAAAAAAGTAGGAAATCGTCGAATAACTATCACAAATTCTTCCTACAAACGGTCATACTATGTATGTAGCCACTTTTTTAGTGAATGGAATAAAAAGTTGTATGCAAAATATCCTACATCAGCTCTAATAAACTTACAAATACAAATTAAATCAATCTCTAATAATTGATAATTGGTTTATAATATAAATTGATCAGATTACTTTCGAGTATTAAATCAAGTTATGACATGTTAGTTTCATGAATTGATTTCATAATATATTTATAATCGCAAGAGAATGAAAAATTATTTAATTTCGTTTTTAAAATTATGAACTAAATTTGAAATCTTCTATATACAACAAAATTTGTAAAATAAATTACTACACAAAGTATTGAAGAATTGGGGTAGCACGTATTGTTAAGCAACAAATAATTTTAGTCCGAAGTAAACCATCAACAATGTATAGAAATATAGGTATCTGACTTAGGGGAAGGTGGTCTAATATCGACCACTTAACACAAATAAATGTATATTATAAATATGCGTCGATAAAATGAACATATATTGATGTGAATACATTGACTGATCTTGAAGGTAAGTATGTAAGCACAACTTAACCTTTAAACGTAATTTATTTTGGGAAAATAAAAAAAAATACAAAACTGTTGTGTGGTCGGTATTACACGACCACCAATGGGAAATATCGACCACGCGTAGGGAAATATCGACCATAACAATAATAACTAAATGAATGGTGTTTACTGGCAATTATTACATGATGTAAAGTATTCTGCACTTTCTACAGTGGTGCAAGCAGCGTGGAACCATGTGGCACATGATCTGCACCGCCACCACTCTTCATTATCCGCCCCAAATTCACCGCAAACATAACATGTTGATGCTGTTTTTTCCTCTATCACGTCAACAACTCGTTTCTTATTGAACTTCGTCTCCTTTTTCCTTTTTCTGTTGGGTTCTTTAGTTTTGCCAACTGTGCAAAGTAGGCGTTTCGTCACAGTAGCAGCGGCTTTCTCTTGTCTCTTTAGTTCTTTTGTTTCCAGCTGTTCCTTCATCGGTGTTGAGGTCAAGACTTCGGATTTCTGTTTCTTTCTTTTGCTGTGTCTTGGTTTAGGCTTAGGTGTTGGATATATGTCTTCGAAGGATTTGGTCTTGATCTGTATAGTTTTATCTTCATCATCGGTCGCATCATTATCATAAACTTCTTGCAGCTCGCAGGATGATTCATCAGTGTCGGAGAAAGTGTCTTTAAAATTATTTTGCTTCAAGTTTTTTTCCAAACCAGAAATTATGTTCTTATTCTTGCTAATAGAAATCAACCCACTTGGGCCAGCAACGGGACTTAACGAAAGTGGAGTATCGGAATTAACAACTAAAGCTGGTATGACCATGTTATCCGCGGTAAGAGCAGATGACTCCTCTGGTATATGAGTAAAGTCTTCCTCTTTAAATACATTTCTGTCCAGCGGATATAATCCTGTAGTTTTAAAACCATTTACGCCTTTTTCAATGGTAGCCACCCTGTTATAGGCTTTAGCAAATAACTCGGCTATATCTGTTACAGCGATTGTTTCATAGTAATGCGATTTCATATATAGGTCACACTCGTGATTGTATGCAGATTTCAATCCACTGAAGAAAGTCACATCCAATGGTTGAACCCTATGCGATGTGTGGGAGGGAAGAGAAACCATGATGATTCCATTTGCACGACAGTAATTGTAGGAGTGCAAAGTAGAATGTGATGTGTGGTTGTCTAGAATGAGTAGGACAGGATCATCAAGGGTGGCTTTCACGAAATTGCGAAAATGTTTTAACCATTCTGTAAATAATTCTTGTGTTATCCAACCGGATTCTGAGCAGCGATAGATCGAGCCAACTGGACCATTTTTACTCAATCCCTCCTTCATTCTTTTTCTTTTGAAAACAAACATTGGTGGAACATACTGCCCTGCAGCACTCATACAGCAAACTATAGTGGTAGTTTGACCTCGCTCTCCACTTGTGATAGATCCCACTTGCTTTCTTCCCTTTGGTGCAATAACGCGAGGTGGTTTGTGTACAGTTGTTATCCCGGTCTCGTCCACATTATATATGCGGTCCGGGCCAAAATTGTATTTTTCTAGGAGTGTTGCCACGTTGTCATAAAGCAAGTGTATATCCGGTTTATTAAAAGCCAGGACTCTATTCTTGCTAGTGGCTTCTGGCTTTCTTAGCGAAAGCTGGAGATGTCTCTTCAGGAAACCATATAGCCATTCCTTTCCACATGTTTTTTTATTGTGGTTGAAGTTATTTTTTATATGGTTTGCTTCAGCATAATCATATGCAACTTTCCGGATACTGTTTGGTGTCAGTCCATAGAACAGATTTGATAATTTAGTTACATAATCAGCCAGTTGCTTTTCTTGTTCGTCAGAAAAAACTGGTTTTCTTCCTAACGTAATTTTCTTGGCTGGAAACTTATTTTTAAGACGGTCTTGTAAGGTACCATATGGAATCGAGTAGAGAGCCGCTGCTTTTCTAATTGAACACAATTTTTGATCAACCGCATTTAATGCCTGTTTCATCTCTTCTTCGGTCCAGGATGAACGAGCTGTTTTTCGTGTATAATTTCTTGGCATCTGTCGATGAGAAAAAATACCCATTAAAAAAAAAAGCGTACAATATCGACCACTGTAATGGGTAATATCGACCACCTGATCGATATTACCCGTTGAAGACACAGCAGTATATTTTTTGTCAAATTTGATGCCTAACCTCACAATTGTGTCGATTTAAATCCCGTGATAGATTGACAATCATACGCTAATGTAAGTAGTTAAAATATATTTTCAACACAATAACGCATAAAAATTACTAACCTTATTTCCTGATGCTAGAAAATTATAAAAAATCAGCCAAAAAACAACTTTATTTCATTTCTCTCTAACCACACATTCGACTGCCCACAAAAGTTTCTGTTAGTTTCACAACTACCTTGCCAGATAGCAGCACCTAATAGAGCATTGAAATGTAGCGCTACATTTGAAAAATATAGGTGGTCGATATTGCCCGCTGGTCGATATTGGAACACGTTCCCCTACATGCGCCACAAGGTTTTATACGTCCTTAGTGTTGGGCACTATCGATATCGCTAACGATAATAACTACTGATAGTTGCTATTAAGTACTATATAATTGTAATTAATAACAAACATGATTAAATAGCAAAATGTAGTGTTTAATTAAATATAAGACAATTGTTTGTAGTAAAAAAGTCTATATACAGTAAAATCTCCCTTTAGCGGACACCAACGGCACTGACTGAAAGTGTCCGAGGGTTGTCCACCTAAAAGAAATACGAAAAAATCGATTTCTAATGAAAACTGTAATTAAAGAAATTGGAACATTTAAAACGTATATGTACGTAAATGTTTTTAAAATAAACAAAGAACTTACAACATAAGGAAAAAATAAAAATTTGTTACTTTACAAAATATAATAGGCTATAATAATACATAAAATGAAATGAAATGTCACATTAATGACGCAAAAATCCATATACCGTAGTCGACATATTTTAATTTCTGATACGAAAGTAGAAAGAGGAAAAGAGCACGACGAAATAAACTAAAGATAAACATAAGCGAGGCTGCCAAGAAAGTACACTCGGCAAACGTTGTGTGAGGATCCCCCGACATCGACACTGCGTTGCTCTCCCACCACTGTTAGCAAGCAGGCATCGCTGCATATTATAAGGTCATTTTCTGTATGGGATAGAAGTGTAAATCGAAATTAAAATTTGACGACTACGGTATATTGTTGTTTGTCTGCTCATTTTCTTTAAAATGGCGTCCAGAAATCGTATTTGTAATTTGAACAGAAGCTCCATAGACTCAGTATCTCCGTGATCTTCGGCAAAACGTTTAAGCTGATTGGTTAGGGTTATAGCGGCACTATAATTTGGGATAGCCTCTGTTGGTACTGGAACCTCATCGACATCAGAATCTCGTATTTCAACTGAATTTTCAATTTCTAGTCCTGATCCTGGATCTTCAAGATACAACTTTTCAGTTCAAAAAATTATTAAGCTTTTCATTATCATTCAATTCCAACAAATTCTTATTTTTGAGGATAACTGCAAGTACACTAAGTGGTAGGTCATCTTCTGGATCAGATGTAACTAACTTAGTTAACTGGTATTCACTTTGTATATTTTCATGCTTAAATCCTGCTTTACGGAAGCAATTTTTAACTGTATTCTTGGTTACTTGGTTCCAAGCGGTTTTTGCGAAGTAAACTGCAGATCCCGTATTGTCTAAAAATAACAAAATGCTTCTTTTTTCTTATGCAATCTTCCCTATCTAGATCTTGCAATCGCTCTGTCATAATTTGTCCTGTCATCGAAGCTTTCTTATTATATTTCCAAGTTACAAGCTGCTTATTTATGTTCATATTTTTAAAATATCTGGGTTTAGCTGCCTTACCAATGACAAAGAGTTTTTCTTTTTCTCCCGCAATATTTGCATATTGCAAAATTGAAAACCTCTCTTTGGGATACTTACCCCCCACAAATTTTTTGTTTTCTAATGTTAGAGTTTTGTTGGCTACAGCTCTGTCTCATCGGCATTATAGATGTTTCTCAGTGAATATTCCTTAATTAAAGGATATTTTTCCAAGAACGATGGAACATCTTCAGCAATAACCGACGCTCCTTCTCCCGAAATCGCTTTAAAACTCATGTTGTGGCGGATTCTAAATTTGTTGACCCAATCAAAAGAAGCACTGAAAGTATTGTAATGTAATGTATGACACTCGCGACAAAAAATGAGACAAGGCGTTTATTTTTTATTTTGTTTTTTGTCCATTTATGAGAAAAAAATTTTTCGTGTGTTCCGTTTATGAGAAAATCGTAATAAATGATGTTTATTTCACGTTACCACACAACAACTACATTGAATTTTTATGTTTTTTAATTACTTTTCTGCGATTTAAATATCTTAACATAACCCAATCATAACAACAAACCATCTAGTGGAAAAGTTGCCTTCGTACCAACTACTGTCATCCATAGAGTTATAGAGTGAGTAGATAGTTGGTCGAACAACTTGTATTTTTCAATATTTTTTTGAAAATTATATGCAAATCAGTAACAAAAGACGTTATAAAATGTATATTATTTATAAATTTGTAGTTTATTTCATTGATTTTTTAAACATACCTTTTAAAATTATATAATATCCAGAAATACTCCAATTTACCCATAAATTTGTAGTTTATTTCATTGATTTATTAACATGCCTTTTAAAATTATATAATATTCAGTAAATAAGTACGGAAAGATATAGAGAATGTTTATAGGTGTTTTCTTTCATTTTTTTCAAACATTCATAAGTCTCTTTTTGCACATTTACATGATTTACACTGCAATCTTTACCTCTCATATAAAATGTATTGTTGAATTTATCTTTGCAATTATTGTTCATATGAATTTTGTGTTCGCACCCCGAGATGGTGGGGAAAAGGGGGTGGCAAAAATAGAAATGAACGAAAAATGCAATGCAAACATTCAACAATAAATGAATTCAATGTGATTACGAACTTGTACGGTAATAATTAATAGCAATTTCTGTACCCCATTCGTTGTCCGCACTGGTACGAGTGCGGACAACGAATAGGGTACAGAAAGCAAAAACAAATATTGTTGCCGCCCCCTTAACACAAACCCGCGCGCGCGTGGTAGTGTGAAGGGGGCGGCAACAAAAGAACGAAATTTGCACAGGGGGAAGGCAGATGATAAAAAAAGTAAAAAACCGATATAAATCAACTGAAAAATCCAATGTAAAAACTGCACTATTCCCCCACCCCCTGAAAAGTGTGAGTGCAAAGGGCGGCAAACCCAAAAAGTGTGAGGGAAAAGTGCGCCACAAAGCGAAATAGTAAACAAAGTTTGCAGTATAAATCATGTAAATGTACAAAAAGAGACTTATGAATGTTTGAAAAAATGAAAGAAAACACCTATAAACATTCTCTATATCTTTCCGTAGGTACTTACTTACTGGATATTATATAATTTTAAAAGGCATGATAAAAATCAATGAAATAAACTACAAATTTATAAATAATATACATTTTATAACGTCTTTTGTTACTGATTTGCATATAATTTTCAAATAAATATTGAAAATTACAAGTTTGTTCGACCATCTATCTACCCACTCTGTAACTCTATGGATGACAGTAGTTGGTACGAATGCAACTTTTCCACTAGGTGGTTTGTTGTTATGATTGGGTTATGTTAAGATATTTAAAATCGCAGAAAAGTAATTAAAAAACATAAAAATTCAATGTAATTGTTGTGTGGTAAAGTGAAATAAACATCATTTATTTCGATTTTCATAATTTTAAAGGTATGTATAATAGATACGACTAAAAATGTGACATGGAAAAATTCACTCGGTGAGCACCTTAATTATTAATTATTTCCGTTCCTGTACGTTTGCACCGATTAATTTATAAGTAAAAGTTGTTCAATTAGTGGTCCTCTATACGGTACACTAGTCTTTTTCGTCAAAAATCGGTTGCAACCATATACTCCAATTTAGCCATATTTTTTTCCAATTTTATCGGAAAATATTAAAAAATTAACAATATTTTAAATTACATGAATTTCTATAGGAAACGAAAGACACACTCTCGGCATCGCTATACATGTCATAATAGTGTATATCCAAAAGCATTGGGGTGATAGATTATAATAAAATATCATTGATTTGTTGTTTAGCTACACAATTTTATATCGGTCAATGGCAGTAAACACAAAGAAAGTTTTAATTTTTCTTTAGATTGTGGTCGAGCAGCGCCGAGCTACGGGAAGGTAGTATATTATAAAATAAGGTATAATACAAAACGTAAATATAATTATTAAGAATAAATATCTAAAAACACACTCACATAAGGTATAATTTTTATTTAGAAAAATGACTGCCTTTACATTTTTTATCCTGTTCCTCCGTCTTTATTACTTAAACTGGCATTCAAAAAAGTTAAAATGTGTTCTCTTTTTAAGATCATTGGAATTCGAAGTATTCCAAGTATTTTCACTTTCAAGAAGATATATTCGCAGCGGATGTACATATTTTATTTTTATTCTTCAAGGTAAAGACTTTTTCGAATGATTCAATTTCATTCATAAACGTAACGTTATCTTCGGGTAACGAATAATTAATTAATCAGTCAATAATACCACAGTAATAGCAAATATTTTTTATGGTGCACCTATACAAATAAAAGCGAAAAAGAAACAAACTGAAAAAATATGATGATTATTTTTCGAATTTTATTTATAAATGGCTTCTTTCATATGATTCCAAAGAATTTCATTGATACGATAGTTTGGATCATTTATTGTACACATACAATAAATAACCAACTGTTTCAGGAGACACCTGCCACTCGTTTTATGTCAGGTAGAATATTGAATCTAACAGTATTACACCCGACAGTAAACCAGACGATCGATTGTTCCAATCCACCAAACGTCTTACTGAATAGTGTTTTTAGCTAGTAGTAGTAGTAGTGATAGTAGCAAAGGCGATCTAAAATGTATAGACAGGGTCATCTTAATTGACATGTTGATTGTTAGAATCTATCATGTTAATATAACTGGAGATACATAAATAGTCTATCCAGTCTTGTTAATATATCGCATATTTGATATATGTGCTGCATATTCAGGAGAATGTCCTAAATTTATAGGTGAATAAGATGTCTCGGAATTTATTTTTCTTGTACATTGGCCATAACATGATCGTTTTTCTTCTTATCCCTTTGTATAAGCCATATACGTTACTAGCTACTAGCCTTTAACTATATCCACGGGTTGTTATCTCTTGCGGCCGGGTCCAGCCAGTTTTTTTATCTCGTGACTAAGCCCGCTAGATGTCTCTTCGTTGGACATATACGGTCGATTGGTAAAACAGTTAGCGTATATACTTACCACGTTGTTTTGCATTCTCGTCCATTTACGTGCTCTAGCTTGTACAAATCATATTTATGTTCATCATTTATTGTTTTACTTTAATCGATTGTATGTTGTTTTTCATTGCTTTTATCATAAAGTTATATTTCACTGTATGCCAGTTAATAAGGTACCTAAGTAATAATGGCGTTTTTTATTGTTTACCGTCATGTCATAACAACAATAAAAGGATGAAAATGCGTATGTTTCCAAAGGATGCAAATGTAAGTTATTAAATTAATAGAATTGTAAGATAACTTTTTTATTTAAAATGGTATAATATATTTTAGTTATTCAAATTATGGATGCAAGCTATAAAAAATCCGAAACTAGAATTGCAAGCACCTACTGAAGTCCGAAAGAACTATAAAGTATGTGATATACAGTTTGCTGAGCAAGATAGACGCCATGGCGCAAATTTGAAGAAACATAGTGTTCCATCTCTACATTTGCCATATACCATTGAAGGTATGATTTTATTCTTTTGTGTTGTAGTATAAAATAAAATAAAATCAAATGTTGATGTAAGTAATTTCAAAATTACTTATTCAATTTCATTTATTTACCTACAAAAAAAACATTAACAAATTATTGAAAGGTGAAACACTCACAGTGAATCCAACAGACCCACTGAAATTACTTGTGCGAGAACAATATATTAAACGCAAGAAGTTCTTCATAAAAATTAAGAATACTTGATTATGTACATAATTTGTTTTATATTATTATTAGTTATACACATGTATGCATTTGTATATCTTATCAGTTATTTGTAGTAAAATAACTTCCTCATTTCTGACATTGTTTTTCTATAAGATTTTCTTTTCTATTATTTCTTTCTAGATCTATTTATCATTACAGTTCTACAATGTAATGAGAAATATCGTTGAATTTGAATTTATGTTTGATATAAAAATATATTGTACTATTGTGATGGGTGAAAATAAATTAAAAAGAGAGTATTCTTGTCTTGCAAACAAATTAAATGTGTTAATTTTCATCCGACTAAGATGTGCATTAAGGCGAGGTGAAAATGAACACATTTAATTTGTTCGCATCCGAAAACAATAATTACATATTTCAAATTATGAATAGGTATATGAAAGTAATACGTGACTAAACCCACCAGAGGGCAGTTCCGTAAGTACTCAATTTTTATACATTATGTTTCCCATCTATAGTATTCCTTTATCTATGAACTATATCCGAATTAAATTCTTTTTGCAGTTCATAAGCAGTTGCCTTATGTGCATCCGCCGACACGTTTTACTACGCAAGTCTTCACTTGCCATGACAGTAATACATTGCAAATATTGAATCGGAGTTGAACACCATCAAATGCTTACGCAGCAAAATCTCATCCACCTTTCAACGGGACATATTTACGCAACAGAACACATGTAGCAATAGATCGGCCCGCTACACACAGCGCTTACAATTTAACTAAAATACTTTCGGCCCAAAGCCCACCCATTCACGATAGATGCAACTACTTTTATATTTACAGATTGTAAGCTGTAAACATCTCTACTGAATGCAAGACGTGTCACGTAGACGAACCAGAGTTAAAACAATTAAAAAGAATATCTACAGATCATTACATACCAACATAATGTACAGCTTGTATATTTGTATTACAGCTATTGCTGTGCTCAATTTCGAATTACGTTATTCATTTAAGTACAGCCCTGGAATCTAAATCTAGTAGTCATACATAGGCACACAGAGAAAAAGACAGACAGACACAAAGTAATGTTTGTAAAAGCTACTTCTTCGTTATTAGTGAACTTGAAAATGTAAACATTTGCCAAAATCTAAAGTATACTACATATGAAAAATTGAAATGTTTTGCAAAAATATCTATACAAACACGGTGTTATTACGTTGCTGTTTTTATTACTAGTGAAAATAAATATCACATAGAATTAATGTACAGAAAGTACTATCGTGATATTTACTATTTACAGAATAATTATCTGAAACACCACATTGAACAGAAAAAAATTAATCGATTATAGGCATTTCCATCAGCATTCTTGCAACCTCCCATGTTTTGATGACTTGATATCTAGCAATTATCTTAACAGAACTTTATATGACCTACTGGTTTTCTAAAAAAAATTAATCACACCTGTACTGAGAGACTTGAATGTGATTAGACTAATGCAAATGCTGGTAGTGGTGGGCTTGCTTAAGCAACTAAAATACTGACCAAAGACTCTCTAGCTGTAGTTGTAGTACATATGGGGAAGAACGTACACTACGCATGGATTTCTTTGTGCAGGGAAGACGCTAATACAACGGAGTTCGCCAGACGCGACGCTCCAAGATCACTGGCACGGGACTTTTCGTTCATCCATCGCCACAGAATTCAACTCTGGATTATTTGGGTTTAGGAAAGTTTTTGTAGTGGTACCTGAATTTACACAGACTAGGTAATTAAGCAAATATCCCAGACCCTACCGCCGGTTATTTGCATTCGCATTAATATTCAAATTAAAAATAATGAAAACAAAAAAATCCACTGAGAAGTCACTATTAAAGGCTCCTATAAAAATTACTGTTATTTAATAATAAATTTAGGTGAAAATATCACCGCACTTATTAGGATATTATAAAAATCACCTCATAATTGTAAGTGAAGTTTGGAAATTGTATTTTTATATTTCATTTTAATTTTAAATTATTGTACAGTCGTATCAAAAAAGAGTGATGTGTGTAATCGCAGATTGGAATGGTTCTTACTATTCGTATATTTTCAGTAACACTTATTAAAATACCAGTAGGATTTGAGTATTATTATCAGAAATATTGTGCAACAAGATGGCGATAGATTCAATTAGACATAACGAGAATTTGTCAAAAAAAACGCAGTTTGAGCAATAAAAATACAGTGCTTCTTTTCAGGACTGAAATGTTTGGAAGAAAAAAAAAGGTTAATGTTAAATAATAGTAATTATGCATTTTTCAAATGCATACCAGCTGTGCTGAAAAAAATGTATAAATCTGGGTACATTTTACGGATAATAACAAAACTTTCGTTTTTGGAAATAATTAAATCTGGAATCGTTTATTTTTTACAGATCATTTATTTAATTAGCTGATATAATAAAATTGGTGAAATACAACATCCACATAGAAAAAAGACCATGAAAATAAATGTATAAAAATTAATTGATTTAAAGCAATAATCCGTAGCATTGTGTGGCAAAAATATATACAACAGTAAATTGATTAGCATATAATGAGAAATCCGTTTGGAAATGAGTGTAATGCTTCTGTTTTTATGAGGTATTAAGATGATGCCTTTAAATAAAAATAGTTTGATAAAACCATCACACGCTGCTGTAGGCAAAATTAATTCCAACGACCGTAACGTAAGCGAAACGATTAACTCCAAGATAAATAATCAGAGATTACAAATCTATACATGCGGCAATGTTTATATTAACATGTTTATTTATATTCCGTTATGTGGGTGTTTATAATTAATTTTAGTTTCTGATTACGATTATGTTGATTTATTTTCTGCAATGACAAAAATGTGAATTCCCGTCGTCGAAAAATATTATTGGCCCGATTTTCGCTATTTTGTTTCTGTGTACTAAACATACACAACATATACATATGTGCACATATATGTTAATGTTTATTTTGTGAACGATCTTGTCTTCTCTACACAAATAATGAAATGTAGCCACTATTTATTTGTGCACGATATTTACACCGGGACCTGCCTGAAACTGATTTTAAGGCGAGGCTATATAGGTACATACCCTACCTATTTTGTAAAACGTAGATACTATAAACATGTACGTTATTGTAAGGATCAAATAAAATTGTATTATTAATATGAAAAATAGTAAAATGAAACAAAACATTCAAGGGGTCATAAAATTAGGTTAATACCTCTTGTTTATATTTTTATTTTATTATGTTTTTAATAATAATTTAGTATAAAATGTAATATATTACCAAACAAATACAAGATCTCGGTTTGCGTCAGGGTCACGCTCCAGCTCTGTCAAATGGGCCCCCCGACTTACAATTTATATAGTACAAAATGTGTGTCAATTGTGCTCCATTTGTGCTCAATTGTGCCGTTATTAGTTTCATTTGTGCTTTTCTGTTTTCAGAGAAAAAAATCCGAAGGGGGGGGGTCCTAACTTGACGATTGGCCCCCCCCCCCAAAATTTAAATACTCTTTAAAACTTGGTGCCTTCGCAAAGCACTCCAATCGTGATCAAGGGTGCGTTCAGAAAAGGAAAGAATGTTATCCAAGTGTCATTCCAATTTCACACTTGCCATTCAGAAACAAAAAGATATCCCAAAATTATGACGTCATTGCCGTTCAGAAATGATTGGTGCGACGCTCGGAGTGTTCCTTCCATTACCCACCTATTTGTGATGGTTAATAGGGGGCGATTCATGGGCATTCGGGTCGGGGTATTTAAAGCGCGGGAGTGTTTTTTAAGGTTATAATTATAATTTAGTGTTATTTCACATCATATGGTCATATGTGTGTTTCATGGAGATTGAACAGTTTGTTTTTGGACAATTTTAATTTGATCCAAAAATTTTTTTCGATTATGATCCATTCTTCTAATTAGTTTACTTATTTCTTTGATGATTTTATTTTTTCATACATAACCTCTAACTCTGCAATGCTTAGCTTTGACCTTTGACTTTTGCCACAAACTAACCTGACTGCTACGCGGCGTTCAGAATTGTAAAGCGCTCCAAGTTTACCAAGTGGATGACGTCATAAAATATGACCTGACCATGCCAGTATCCTATCCAACATTTCTGAACGCACCCCAATTGTGTCCTATAGTATTTTCCGCCAACCACTCCTTTTGAAGTTATACCAAAGAAAATATTCCAAAATTGACAAAAGTCTACTGTCGCCCCACGTTTGTTATAATTTATATAGTATAAGATGTATGTCAATTGTGCTCAATTGCGCCGTTATAAGTTTTATTTGTGCCCTTCTGTTTTCAGAGATTTAAAAAAAATTGAAGTTGCCTTGATTCTGTATTCTTAACAAGGATAGAATAAATCCAATGTATACTATAAAATAAACTTCTAAAATCTTACAAAAACTGAGAGGATTGAAGAAGTGGCTGTTAATTTCTCATATATCGTAGTCCACAAATTTTAATTTCTGGTACGAAAGTAGAAGAGGAAAAGAGCACGGCGAAATAAAGTAAAGACAAAAATATAGCGAGGCTGCCAGGTACACCCGGCAAACGTTTCCTATGAAATGTAAAGATCCCCCGAATGCGTTGCTTCTCCCACCACTGTTGGAAAGCAGGCATCGCTGCATATTATAAGGTCATGTTCTGCATGGGATAGATAGCTAGTATAGAGCTGTAAACAGAAATTAAAATTTGTCCACTACGGTATAGTTTTATCTACATATATAGTATATTTAATTTTAAGAATGTATGTAGATTGGGGCAATAAAGTAAATGTATTTTCGATTAAACAGAAGGGAGAGAGACTTTACCAATGTAATGTGCACGCGGTCTACCTGCCAGGATGAATATACTAGACAAGCTGGTCGACTATAAGTGGGAGAATAAGAGGGTAGCCTCTGTTACTAACATTAGAGCTACGTTAAAGTCGCAACTGCAGAAATCGTTACTGCGTTAGTCCGTGAAAATTGCTACTGTTACTGTTAATAATAAATTCTTTAACCAAGAATAAAGTCATTTACTGTACTGCTTTAGAGAAGATGGAAATAATATTAATAAAAAATCACAACCTGGATAATTTATAAGTAGAAATTTGTTGAAGCATCAAATAATCGCAGTAAACAATTTTAGTAACGGATTTCATCACAGCTTCCCAAATTGTATGAGTAAATAAAAGAAATGATATAAATATAGCTGATATAAAAAACGAAAACGTAACAATAGCAAATCTCTTATTAAGATAAAAAGTAAATAATTCCGTGGTATTGTTAAATAGAAAAGGAAACAAACTAAAATTCTGAAAGAAGACAATAAATATGTATGAAACTAAACAAAATGTTTCAGTAAGATAAACTTTAAACGCAGAAACAATGAATTTAATTGGAAGTTAAGAATGAAATTATTAAAGAAAAATGAATGTCTACAAGTACTTAATTATTTATTAAATACTCAAATAAGCCTCCCTCTTGAGCTGAGCCGTAAACCAGCTGATTATAAAATTTTCGACGCACATTTGTTAACATTTCCGGCGTAACATGATTCGAAAATTCAATAATTTTGGCGCGTAATTGTTCTAAATTAGATGGACGAAAGGCGATTTAAAAATGTGTTTGCTAGGCGCTAGACATCGACCCGACCGTTAACAAAATTCAAATGAAATGCGCAAGCCGCGCAAGTACAGCTGCTATATCCTAAACGCGAGCTTCACTACTCTCGACCAATAGAACAGTTAGTATATTGCTTTCTCGTACTAAGTCATACAAACTCTCGGTGTCGTCGTTTTATCACACAGTAAACGGTATCCGCAGCTTGCCGGCAAGCACTTGGTATATATAACATTGTGGGAATTCCCGGCAGCCTATACACAAAAAAAAAGATGATTGTGTAAAAAATAGAAAACGATATTGCTTGGTATTATAATTTTAATCAATACTAAAATCATCTACCAAGTAGACGCTCTTGACTCAATTTTTTACAACTCCAGACAATTTTTTTTATTAGTATCTACAACTCTTAAAATTTGGTTTTTGCTTTCTATTTTTTCTTGTCTTGTTTATAAGGAGCTAAAATAAAGTATGTATGTATATGTATATAAAAGTGCTGAGGTTATTAGTAGACTGCCGAATGTAGTGAGACAGGCAAAACAACCGCAGCAAAAAAGGCAGTTGGCTCCGCATAAAATATATGATTTTTAATTCAACGTAAAGAATTACCTACATAATTAAAATGTAAATGTTCACAATCGTTTTTTGTCTTTTTACTTTTTCTACTGCCGGCTATAGTAATAAACTGAAACTGAGCATTATCAATTCAGCACTAGATTGTAACGTTTTACTGACGTTTGAAGAAAAAATATACATATTACTTAATGCAAAATTAAACTCAATTTATTGAGATGGTTTTTTTCTATCTAGGTAAAATGAGACAGAAAAATTTGGAATTGGAAAGTTTATTCCCAATTTCTGAAAAGTATAAAGATGAAATATTTAAAGACACTGACAAAATTCGTTTGCCCTAACATTCAGCATGGAAGAAGACTGTAAAATACTCTGGAAATTTGTATAAAGCAAAATATTTATACACTTTAGTTAAAGTAAATAGATACAATGTTCTTTAACAGCTAAAACCTTCTATGGCAACTCTTGAAAATCACGGTATATCTAGTTCGATATCAGACAGTAATCTGAAAACAGGCATTCAAGTGATACTTCCACCATTTTTAATTACAGAGGATGAACTTTGATATGACTTTATAATCACAAGAGTGGTTGAATATACATCTAGAGTGAGAGATACAGGGATAGAAGATCGTATAACATCTTACCAGTGGGAAAGTGGAGCAATTTAATAGTTGCCCAATTTTGGGATTTAACAAAACTATCCTACACATTAATGTTTAAACGGGCAAAGGTGTCTGAAACTGGTCATTTTTTACAATTCGTAGCATTTTGTAAAAGTTGCCGTTCCCAATTGACAGGCGCTATGCCTTCAAAACCTCAAGTCCTTTCTAGAGCTGTACTCAAATGTCAGTAAGTTGGCAGTTGACTGTAAAAGTAGGTTTAAACGACAACTTCGTGGAAATAGAAGAAAATGCCTAGTTAACTTGCTATTAGAGCATGGAATTGTTGCATCAAGTTATAGAAAAGAAAGCGCCAACAAGTTAATGGTCATTGGAGATGTTGAACCTAGTATTTTACCCACCAGCCATGTCCTACGAAATGCAAAATATGAGAAAAGTAAACATAATCGTTTTAGCGATAATGAGATACTTTCGTTACAAGTAATGAAATACAAATATCCGTATAATAATTACATTAAAGATATTGGGATAGACCGTTTCTCTGTTCATTACTGGAGCAATCCCCAGATTGATATTTACAATAGCTACGTAAAACTATCGCCATATTCCAAAATAGCAATAGATACTACAGGCAAAGTGGTTCGTTCATGTATCAGGCCTGACGGAACTAAATCAAAAGCTATACTACTGTACGATGTGACCACACGAGATACATGTACTCAAATGCACTACTCAGTTGAAAGTATATTGTCCAAAAGACATGATTCGGACAGCATAATGCACTGGCTTAGTATCTGGAAAAGCGGTGGTGCTATGACACCGAATGAAATAGTCTGCGATATGTTGCTTGTATTAGTATCCGTAATTATTAAAAGTTTAACAGATTACTCTTCTTTATATTTGTACTTAGAAGGTTGTTTTAACTTTTTAATTTTGGGTCACCTTTAAAATTTAAACTCAAATGTTTCGTACGCTTTGATGTAGCACACTTTATGAAGGCAATTTGTGACTGGCACTGTTTAAAAACAGCCCTTTTACAAGGGAAGTATCGGACAACTAATTCAAGTATTCATTAGAAGAATGGTTTTTTAGGTATAACTTAGAAAGTGAGTGGTTGTAGGAAAAAGCTATACGGCACAATTGAGCACAATTGGCGCGCGCGTTGCGAATGCACAGAGTTTTGGAAAGAAATTCAACTTTTTGAGGGGGACAGTAGACCTTTGTCAATTACGGAATTTTTTTTTAGGTATAACTTCAAAAGTGAGTGGTTGGAGGAAAAACGCTATACGGCACAATTGAGCACAATTGGAGTGCTTTGCGAAGGCGCCGAATTTTAAAAAGGATTTCAAATGTTTGGGAGGGCCAGAGTTTTGGAAATAAATTCAACTTTTTGAGGGGGGATAGTAGACCTTTGTCAAATTCGGATTTTTTTTTTTAAGTATAAATTCAAAAGTGAGTGGTTGGCGGAAAAACACTATACGACACAATTAGAGTGCTTTGCGAAGGCACCGAATTTTAAATTTTGGGGGGGCAATCGTCAACTTAGCCCTTCTTCGATTTTTTTTAAAAATCTCTGAAAACAGATTGATTTATGACAAATGTACATATGTATATATATATAATTTTGAATTCCGGAAGTTAACATTTGTTTTTATGTATTTCTGAACTTTTACACTATACAGGGCAATCCAAATTAAGTGTTCACCATTGGTAACTTTGTTATTATTAAAGATACAAGATTGTTTAAATTAACAAACTTGTAGTACTTTTAACGCTCTTTAAGAATGGAAGAATAAAAAAACCAAATGAGCAACGTGTTTTCGAGTTTTGCCGAAAAATATTTTTTTTTCAAATGGAAACCCCTGTATATTATATCATTTTCTGCTAGAACTTTAATTTTTAAACAAAAAATCTTATAAGAAATTTTTTACTGGGATTAAAAATAGTTGAGTTATAATGAATAAACGAAAACAGCTAAATTAGTTTTATAAACTTTATTTTATACATAAACTTATCATTAAAAGAAAATAAAAATCACTGATTTTTTCATAGAAGATGTTCAAAAATACCACCTTGTAGTTCAATACATTTTTGTACACGCTTCCGAACTTCTCGAACTGCCTTCAGTATGGTCCTACCATCTATTTGGTTTATCTTTTCACTAACTGCAATTTTTAAGGCGTTTACGTTTTCGTACCTTTGCTTATAAATCTGGTTCTTTAAATAACCCCATAAAAAAATCAAGCGGCGTTAAATCTGGCGATCGGGGAGGTCACTGAATAGGACCATTTGTTCCTATCCATGAAGTGTTAAAAATAGTATTTAGAAGTTGATGAGTACCTCTGTAGTTGTGCGCAGGTGCGCCATCCTGCTGAAAATGCAGATTCTGTCTACTTATGAGATCCAGATCGTCTAAGAAATTATTCAAAATTTCAGTCAAAAATTCTATGTACTTTCACCAGTTAGAGTGCCCTCATAAAAGAAAGGACCAACAATCCATGAACCGATTAAACCGCACCAAACATTAAAACTGAAACGGACTTGTGGACGTCTTGGATTTACTAAAAGAAGATTTTCCTTTGACCAGTAATGATGATTTTTTTTATTGTACATTCCAGAATTTGAGAAATTCGATTCATCGGTCCATAAAATATAACGAAAGTTGTTTACATTTTGGCAACAAAAGTTAAGATACCAGTGGCAAAAAAACATTCTTCTCTCTGGATCCCCTGGCAAAAAAACCTGAACTGGTTTGTACTTATAAGGAATGAATTTGTGTTTCTTCAGAATCCTATGCATAGTACCGTGACTCAAATCAGATTCATTGACAATATCTAGTATGGAATTCTCACGGTTGGCCTCAAAATATGCGATAACTGCAATTTCCGTGGCCTCGCTTTTTATAAAAGTCCTTTTTGTCCTTGTTTTGGCAAAAGCACTCTCATTGCCTCTAAATTTTCGGTAAAGTCTCAGAAAATATTGCTCATGTGGTTGTGTTCGGAGTGGATATAATTCAGCGTAGTGTTCTTTTGCCCTCCTAGAGGATTTTCTGCACACTAAATAAGATTCTAACATATCACACTTTTCTGAATAGGTAAAAATCATTTTTTTGTCAAATTAATAACTAGCACAATGAAACTTATGAGTGAAAAACTAATAAAACTGTACTAATATTTGACGTTTGGTAGAAAGACTTATCGTCGTTTTCATAGATACATAGAAATGCACTTGACTTAGCTGTTTTTGTGTATTCATTATAACTCAAGTATTTTTAATTCCAGTAAAAAATTTCTTATAAGATTTTTTGTTTAAAAATTAAAGTTCTAGCAGAAAATGATATAATATACAGGGGTTTCCATTTGAAAAAAAAATATTTTTCGGCAAAACTCGAAAACGCGTTGCTCATTTGTTTTTTTTATTCTTCCATCTTAAAGAGCGTTAAAAGTACTACAAGTTTGCTAATTTAAATAATCTTGTATCTTTAATAATAACAAAGTTACCAATGGTGAACACTTAATTTGGATTGCCCTGTATAAATACTTGCCTTTTTAATTCACATATGCTGATTAATTCACTTTATGCTAATAACTTTCCAAAGTAATAACCCCTTATGGTTACGATTCAGTCTTTCATTAAGGTATACTTTAAGCTCTGACGCACTTCCGGTTTTACCGGAAGTGCACGGAGCTTAATTTTTTTAAATGACTCACCCTATATATTTTTGGTTTTTCTTGTACTGCTTTAAATTCTCTGTTCGTCTGTTTATTCTTCTTCAAAATTGAGCCAATAGTTTTTGGTTTATTATTTTTTTTGAAAATATTTGACCAAAACACGTGTTCAGACAAAAATCATTTTCACATTGTTTTTAAAAGCAAAAACATTATCTTTGGTGGTGCTTGTAGCCAAGAAAATTCTGCATCATTTGGTAAAGTTGCACTCGACAATACCTCAAAAAACCTTGTTTTTTCAAAGCCTACTTCCTGCAATTTTCACATACCAAAAATTTATTTTTTTTAAATGGAACACCCAGTATTTTATTGAGGCATTTTGTTCCTTTTTTTATTCTCTTTCATTTTTGTTAACAATGTCCTATACCTATCTTTTGTAATTTCTGAGATAATCACTATAGGAGCTATTAGCGGTCAATTAAAGAACTACGAGTGCTGTTGTTCTATGCACCAAAATATTCGTTCAACCAAAGCAAGGCAGGGATGGCGCCCGACTTCCTTAGTCAACTGTCAAACAAAGTAAATGTTATATCCAACTATCCCAAAAGTAATAATTTTATAGAATGAAGAGCATTGCATTTTTTTTTTTTAATTCCGGTAATGTCCAGTTGCAATATTTCATTTTTGACACTGTTGGTTAACATCGAAATAAAATAAAGGTTATGTTTACTGACATATTTAAAGATGTCTTCAAAAAGTTTTGAAAATCCGTCCGTAGATATGCGAAGATACTCTTCTCCATTAACATTTTCATCAAAGAAATAAGGTCCAATTATGTAACTACAGTTTTAATGACCAACGATTTTGAAAGTTTACAAGTGTGATAAAGTGGGGGATTTTATGTGTTATAATAACGGAAATTGTGACGACGAACGTATTCACTTTAATAGAAGGTGGCTTCGTTGGTAAACAACAAAAAATTTGGAAAGCCAGGATAATTTATCTGTTGCCAATTGACAAAAATGTAAGGGATTCTGAAAATTTGTTTCATCTAACCCTGTGTATAAATATGCTACGGGTGAATTTCATATTTCCTAATTATTCTGGATTCTCAAATTTGACTTACATCTAACTGACAACTAATTTTCGTAGTACTAGTATGGAGGGTGTTCGACTACACTCGCATGTACCATAAACGTCTTATCCTCACCAGTTATTGCTTTTTCCGCTCTTTCTTTCATATTCAATGCTTTCTGTTCACTCAAACCGTCCACTTTATATTTTCGAAGGTTTCTGGCTTCGGTTGACTTTTACCAGAGATCGCTGTGCATAAAGTCTGGATGCTAGCAAAGAGTTTCTTTCAGATTCACCCAAAACGTCAATCATATCTATTAACTCTTCATAAGAATAATTCATTTGGATGATAACTAACAGCGATGCCTTTAGAAGTCTGAAATAAATGTATACCGACTTTCTTCAACAGTTGACTCAGGCAGTCAGCTGCATTCCAGTCTTTATTGAACGAATATTTGGGTGTATAGAACAGCGCCCGTAGTTCTTTAATTGACCCCTAATTGCTCCTATAGTGATTATCTCAACAATTACAAAAAATAGGTATAGGACATTGTTAACAAAAATGAAAGAGAATAAAAAAAGGAACAAAATGACTCAATAAAATACTGGGTGTTCCATTTAAAAAAAATAAGTTTTTGGTACGTGAAAATTTCAGGAAGTAGGCATTGAAAAACCAAAGTTTTTTGAGGTATTGTCGAGTGCAATTTTACCAAATGATGTTGAATTTTCTTGGCTACAAGCACCACCAAAGTTATTGTTTTTGCTTTTAAAAACAATGTGAAAATGAATTTTTTCTGAACACGTGTTTTGGCCAAATATTTTCAAAAAAAATTAATAACTCAAAAACTATTGGCTCAATTTTGAAAAAGAAAAAACAGTCGAACAGACAATTTAAAGCAGTACAAGAAAATCTAAAAATATATAGGGTGTCATTTAAAAAAATTAAGTTCCATGGATTTTCGGTGAAACCGGAAATGCGTTACGTTATAAAATATGAAAATAGATTTTTGTTCCGAGCATTTCCGGTAAAACCGGAAGTGCGCCCGAGCTTAAAGTATTTTTACAATATGCGCCACAAGCAGCCATGGATCTTCCACTAATTGTCTTTTTTTTATTTAAAACACAAAAGAGCAATCGAGGAAGCGACTACTAATGACTCACCCTGTATATACGTTGAAATTTGGATTATACGACTGTTTAGATAAGAGGACTAAAGCCCAATGAAATGAAAACCAGGAGCTTTATACTGAAATTTTTGCTGGTAACCTCACCGGCACATAACAATACCTATAGCGCCCTGACTGCAATTTTAATAGGTACTTTTCTCCCAGTCCAAATCGATCATTTTCAAAATTATATCTAAATCACCAAATAAAAACCAATAACAGATTTATATGTATACATTTTACTGGTAAATTTGTCAAAATTTTGACCTACCGAAGCTAGTCACAAAGAGTATTAGCGGGTTAGTTTTTGTATTATTAACAATAATAGAATAAATCCAATGTAGACTATAAAATAAACTTCAAAATTCTTACAAAAACTGAAAGGATTGAAAGCGTTGCTATTAATTTCTCATATATAGTTTACTTTCGTCAATTTCGATTTTTTTTTAAAGGTATAACTTGGAAAGTGAGTGGTTGGGGGGGAAATGCTATACGGTACAATGAGCACAATTGGCGTGCTTTGCGAAGGCATGGAGTTTTAAAACGAATTTCTACTTTTTCGGGGGCCAGTCATTAAGGTGACCCCTTTCAATTTTTTTAAAAATCTGAAAACAGAAGGGCGCAAATGGAACTAATAACGGCACACACAATTGAGCACAAACGGAGCACAATTGACACAAATTTCATGCTATATAAATTATAACAAAGCTACGACAGTAGACTTTCCTTAATTTCGGTTTTTTTAGGTATAACTTCGGAAATGAGTGGTTGGGGGGAAAAGCTATACGGCACAATTGAGCACAATTGGCGTGCTTGGCAAAGGCACAAATTTTTAAAAAAAATTCAACTTTTTTGGGGAGGGGGGCAATCGTCAAGTTGGCCCCCGCCCCTTGATTTTTTTAAAAATCTCTGAAAACAGAGGAGCACAAATTATATATACGAAAAGCCAATTGTCTCGCTCTTTTTAACACGAGCAATTTATACGGCACAGCTATACTCCAAAATTGACGAATTGGGGCGACACTTTTCTGAGAACCTGGCCCATCTACGGTCCAAACGAAAGTGTCACGTGACGGGGACTACGGTCCCATGTGCCTTAGGCTATTTTTCATGTCTCCGAAGAGAGAACGAGGGCCCGAAAGGAATTGTTGAAAATTTTAGTACGTGCAGAAAAAGACTGCATCATAGAATTTTGCCTTTTTGTAAAATATAAATTATGGACTAGGTTCGATTTTAAAATGGCGGTGGATCGGCACAGATGACCGTAACACCTCAAAGTTCGGATAAGGTTAAGTTAAACGCACGAAAAATTCAATTTCAGGTTATAAATTATCAAAACAGTCAATCAGTTTGAGTTCGCGATATGGCATTTGCCGGGAAACGTCAAAATTGGCGGGAAGCATACAGCACCAGTCGTGCAATACACACATAATGACTATATATTCACGTTCATCGATCGGTTGTCAATTTTAAATGTCAGAAGGCCGAGAAATAAAGAGATTACGAAGGAGAAGTGCATTTTTAATTGAAATGTTGTACCTTTCAGATACGTATTAGTGTTATTATTATCCATTGCTACTATTTCTTTTCTATATGAATATATGAACAATGCCGACGGATATGATAAAATAAACTTAAAGTGTATTATCGCACGTAAGTACAGTAATAAATATAACGATTTTTCTATATTTTATTAAGATATATTACAAAGACACTCTATTCATTATTCATCACAATGTCGTCACGATGACAGCTCGCGAGAAAAGTACGGGCTATTTTTTGCTTAAAGCTGGACGCAAAAAAGTCAGGCCAATTTCATACAACGAAGAACTTGAAGCAAGACTAAATAAAGAAGAACCATCTGAGTTTTGCCTTTTGGGCCTGCCAAATTACGTTAGATGCACACGAATTATACAAAACCTAAATGTCAACAGAATGTTGGAAATATATCAGTGTTCAAGATGTAGTTATATACATTTAAGCCATTTTACGAATGGGATCACTTAATAACATTTCTCATCGATCTGTCTACATACAAATAATAGGGTGAGTTTTCTTTATTTGTCAGATGTGTCCGAAACACTTCGAAATAAAATAAATACATCAAATAAAATTCCCATAAGCATTTATGTAATTTCGTTTACCAATTCAGTTATAAAAGCAAGCATTTAAAGTATGCGACTGCGGGTTGGCACCAACTAATCAGAAGTACATTTTCGGTTAATTGGTATTAGGAGCCAGCAAGATTTTCGATTGGGTTTTACAAAGTATACTATTTAAGCGTAATATGAAAATTAATTAATTCTCTCAATGACCTGTAAGTTTAAAACATGTTTTGTTAAAGCTCATCATGTTATGTTGTTAATTTCATTTGACAATTGGAAAGACAATTTGGTCAAGCACTGTCAGTCTGACATTTCGTTCTCACAAGCTTGTGTGAATGAATACACCTCAACGAACTATTGTCACGATGACAGGTGGAATGACAATTTGGTTAAACATCTTGACGTCAGCAGTCTGACTTTTCATTGTCGTATAAGTGTCACGATGACAGTCTGTCAAAAAATTTGAAGTATATAGTCGGATCGTTTTCGCAACCGACATGGCAAAACTACGAACTAAAGACGGTGATTCAATACCACTACAAATTCCAGTCAACCGGAACAATTTTAGAACAATAAAATTCAAATAATTAATTAGTATTTTAGGATAAATAGCTACGTCTAGTAAAATACTATCACATGAAATTCAGATAGAAATTAAATATTATACATAAAATTATTAAATATTACTTTTCTATATCAATATTTTATTTAATACATGGCTATTCTGAGCATTGTTGTCAGATTTTTATTTTCACGGAGCGGATGACACTTGACAAGCGTAGCGAATATTAATGTGAATGACATTGTGGTATGATTGTGGTCATCTTTATTATCACAATTTTAAGTCCCCTTAGAAAATTTCAAGTATTATCCTACACCGTACGAGAACGAGTAATTTGTGATGGTAACCAGATGGCGATGCGAGTGTGTCGTTAAGTTGAAGCAGTCAAGTGATCCAAACTATCGCAAGATTATTTCATAGATTATTTGTAACCTGTGTTTGCAAACGATCTGCAAAGAGCAAGATTATGTACATGAAACTAAACAAAAAACTTTTATTACACATAATTACATGACCTGTTTGAGATTTTACTAGTACATTGCATATTAGTACGTTTTGCAGGTTGGATTTTATAACCTAATATATGACAAAAGAATACAAGCTAAATATTGTCTAAACGTGTTTTCCAATTTACTTATAAAAGGCATAAGAAACGCTGATTATTTTTATTCTGAAGCAAATCTTTCTTAAACAACCTCATTAAAAACTAATCAGCACACTTTCCTGTTCAGAAATAAATCGAATATATTGATCTCAAATTATATAAGACAAGGTAAGTTTTATTCAACAGAAATGTTTGGTTTTATTTGTAATTACTTTGTTATCTAGCATAATCAACTGATAAAACGAATGTTGCATATAAAGAATTGGAGATGGATTAAATTCAGTATCTATATCAAAGATCAAAGACAGATTTCGGAATCTGTTAACTTACATTGATCTGTTGAAGAAAAATTCTATCTAATCGAAGAAGTAGGTGACTCTCACTAAGATTCTAAATGTTTGAAGATTATATACTGTTTAGAAAATTTTCAACTTTAAGAAGGTATAATTGTGTTGACTAATAGAAGAATTGTAGATGATTGATGTCAGCACCTGTCTTTCAAACATAGACGGAAAGCATAGAGAAACATTAGGAAAAGTTAGGCATGACACATTGTACGAGACATGTGTTCCTATTAAGAAATTTAACTGTTGTGGAATGGAGTACGCCGGTTCTAAAATTAAATAACTGAAATTAGTGTTTCTCAAAGAAATTGATCCAGAATAAAATAATGATCGAGTTTATTAATGTGACAACAATATAAGCATTTGCATAGGGGAATGCAGTTAAAACATATTTCTGTTATATTATTTTTATAGTTTTCGAAAATAACTTCTGTATATTTTCTGTACGCTTTTAATTTTGTAATTATTTATTGTTATGAATGGAATTAAGATTATATAATTTAAAAAATATGTGATGGTATTGTAATAATATTAATGTAGTAGATTATAAATTGGGATAGTAAAAATACTTGTTCATTCTTGTATTATGATTTAAAGTTGCTTGGTAAGTTGAATTCTGATCAGTAACAAAGATTCAGCTTATGAATACTCAACATTTGAAATACTTTAAGATGTTGAATTGTTTAATTCAGCATTAAATATAATATTTAACTACAAGAAATGTATACTAGTTTAAAGCATGTTCACAGAACAGTGGTACCGTAATAAGACAGAAAGCTATCTAATCGAAGAAGCAGGTGATTGTCACATAATAATAAATGTTTAAAGATCAATGTGATATTATTTAGGAAATTTTCAAGTTTAAGAAGGGTTAAACACGTTGACTGTAATAGAAGAATGGATAGAATTTATACTAGTTTAAAGCTTAAATAAATAATAATGATGAGTTTAGCTTAATCAAAAATGTTTGATTAGCATGCAAAAACTATGTTGTAATCAATGATATACCTGCGTGAAATGTTTCAAACAAGTTGCTTTTAGTATGTCAGTGAGTATGGTAATAATCATAGTGAACAGTAAGAATCTGGCAAAAAAAAAAGTTTTTATAATTGGTGTAATACTTTTCTGACCTTGTTGTTGCATGTAAAATTACTTTAATGTTAATGCATTTAATGGATATATCTTTATTGTCTATAGTAAAACTAACTGGAACATATTTACTTAATACATTTCTGAATTTAAATGAACCCCAAAAGTTCAATTCTGTCTGAAAATCTTACCTTTATTGTACTTATATCTAATTATTAACAGCAGACAAATTCATACAAATATAAAATAATCATTATATTCGGTTTCTAATAGTACTTAAGCCAAATTATTATCAAATTAATAGTTACATATTAGAATTATTGTCGGTAGTGCTAAAATCACAAGTCTAATTGATTATTTAGGGTTATAGTGTCAAAATTAATATTACTTGACAGATCAAATTTTGCAACGTCTCAAATTTGACGCCATTTTAATTTTGGTGGCGCATGTCGGTTGCGAGAGCGATTCTAGTATACACTATTTTTATCGTAAACTTGACACAAAGCGAGGCATAGAATTACCAATTTTATAGAACGAATAACTTGAAACAACATTTAATTGCCGAACCGTCTTGGTTTTTTTTTTTTTGGTCTGCCGACGTTCACCTTGGGCTAGATGCACACAATTGATACAAAACCTGAATGTCGATAAAATTTTTCTAAATATCAGCGTTCAGTAAATTGTATAGAAATGTTGTTCGCTTTGTGGGCAAAGTCTTAATAAATAAATTCATTTGCCACTGATTACGTATAAATGTCACAATAATATTTAATTTATTTCTAAGAGACATTTTGTTTAATATGCGTCTTCATTCATAAACAAGAACAAATTGAACTGCGGTTGTAATTACTCTACATTGTCGGTCATTCAGGTACAGTTTCCAATATCGTAGTTATAAAAATTAATAAAGCAAAGCCGTCCTAATGCAATGAGTAATAACATTTAACGTGTACTGAAAGAAATATTATAACCGTTAATATTTACATTTTATTGTATTATCAATTATTATTATTATTAGTTACTATTGTATCGGTCATTTATCGTATATTTAATGGCTTGGACACATTTCTGTCATCTTTCTACATACAAATATACATACTGCGTCTTTAATTTACATTTAGAGTAGCTTATGATTTCAATATTAATTTGAGAACACTGTGCTACAGTAATGTTTTTCATAAATTGACATAGTTAAATCAATTTATTGAAAAGTTCCACAGTGTTCTCAAATCAATATTGAAATCGTAGGTTATTCTAAAAAAAATTAATTGAAGGTACGGTATGTCTACAATGACATTCAATTTGACAATTCATTCTCGCAATAGATCGAACTGTCGCCACGATGACACTTTGCAAGAAAATTTAACGTATGAGCAACATTCACGTTAGGTGGCTTAAATGTTACAGGAAACGTCAGAATTGTCAGAAGAAATCCATCTGAATTTTGATTAATGTTGGCAATTTCACAAAAATTTAATTGCAGGTTATAAAACGTCAAAACGATCAATCGATTTCAGTTCGTGATGAAATCTGAACTGCATTCATGATGACAATTATTTCAAAGAAAAGAGGTTAACCACCCTGACATCTGTCTAATATTTCATTGTTCATGTTTTTAAGCTCCATCGATACCTATTTATTGTAGACCTTGACACAAAAAGATATAAAATTACAAATTTTATACAGCGAAATGATTAAAATATTAATGAGAAAAGTGCTATCAGATCCATTTTAGTTTTGCCTATACATTAGACAATTACCTTAAAATATGATTTATAATAGGCGCTTTCCTTTTACTAGAGATCTGAGCTGAGCTAAAGTGATGTGAGTGTCTCTGCTCACTTGAAGTGAGGAAGGTTCTGACCAACCTCACTTCGTCTCAGTCAGCTGATTACAAAAGGATCGCGTCAAAATATAATCTCAGCTAAAGTGAGGTGATATTATCTGAGATTTATGTCAAAAGGAAAGCGCCTATTATTATTACTAGGTGACAGACGAATCAAATTCCAATGTAATGACAATTGTTTTGTAATTATTCAATTTATTAAAGTAAATATTCCAGCCTAATTCAACAATTACTACTACTAAATAATTTGATTGTCAGTAGAAAGTTTGAAGTATGGGCAGCGTTCAATCATTTAATGGGATATGTTTGGAAATACACCATTAAATCAAATTGTTAATCAAACATTCTGATGATGGTTCATGATGGTCGTGTCCCAGGCTGGTGGCTCTTATTTCGATGGATTGGTTGTAATCATGAACTATCTTTTTGTGTTAGTTTTCCTTAAATACTTAATAAGAATCACAAAATGATCCGACAATTACGAATTATATTCTTTTTACAGTGTGTGTAAGCAAAATGTTTACACAGATATTCCCACGTCGGTCTGTATTATTTTTGGTTATTGTTTTTAGTTCAACTACTAGCGTCACTACTAAATATTTAAATTATAATAGGATCGTCTCAGCAACCGACATAGCCAGAGCACGACTTACAGGCGACGACTCAATGCCACTGCAAACTCACTTTGACCGGAACAATTTCAGAGCAGACAAATGAAACTAATTTATTAATATGGAAGCCAGTTATAAATTCACTATTATAAATAAAATTAATAAGTCATACTATTCTATACCAACATTTTATTTAAAACTTGATTCTTCTGTGTAATGGGCATGCATTGTTCACAAATTTGCATTATAACAAAGCTCAAGAGGTATATCAAAAGATGTATGATTATTATTAAATATTACAGCCCAGAAATTACGTTTGTGGGCCATGATAATTGACAGGTTAAATTATGCAAAACTAAAATAAATCTGATATTACTTTTTTAATAATGATTTAGTCCTTTCATTGTGTAAAACTAATAACACTATGAATCTTTTAGTGTCAAGTATTAGTATTACGCTAAATAGCATCTAAATTTTAAACTTCAACAACGAAAAGTCAGACTTACGTTAAGATGCTTTAAATTGCCGTTCCACCTGGTACCATGACAGTAGTTCGTGGACAAAAATATACGTCTATACAAGGTGTGCCAAAAGTTTAGAAAATCAAAAATGATTTTTTGGCGTTTTACAGGGAACTGAAATAAAACTGTAATCGGACGCGAAAAGGCGATTCAAGCTCGAAGAGATTGATGGACAGCTAGTGAAAATAATAACGGCACAAATGAAACTAATAACGGTACAAATCACACGTATTTTATACTAAGTATATAAATTATAACAGGAGGGGGCCAACTTGACAGAGCCTTATTGCAGCACGTTTACTGAACAGATTTACATACAGCCTACAAAGATTCGAAAAAAATACAAAATTGTTCCATTTGTCAACGTAGTAAAGACTCCCTATTAACAACTTACTAAACGACCAGTTAGATACAAATATGTCCTCTTTGTTGAATTTATTCATATACCACTATTTTGGTTATAAGTTTTAATTGTTATTACCTCACACCTTCCCAATTTGTGCCATTTTGTACATATGTAAGACTAGAGATAATAACAATAACAAAACATATTGTAAATATATAACAACACTAATACTAATAAAACCGAATGCTCAGAGTTGTTTCGTCTTCTTTAACGTCCTGAAATGGAAGGATCTAAAACAAATTATTTCCTTACAAACTCTTTCTACTTGAAGAAAACACGTTGGTAGTGTCATGTTTATGAATTTATTTTTACATATCACAATGCTAATACTTGAGGTGAATCGCGCACGGTTACAAAAAATTGCTTTAAATAATTATCACATGGCACTTTGTTAATTTCCTCTTGATTGTCATAGACTCAACACATATAGGTGTATTATTTTTTTAATTTAGGGTTCAGAAAAATACGCACACTGTATAAAATACTCGTACATAAATGTAAACAAACACAGCTCGAAGCAAGCAACACATATTTTTATTTTCCTTACAATTATGTGCGTCTTTAAAATTCGTACGGCACCGAACACAGACATGTACGTGTATATATTTTTATTTTCATTACAATTATGTGCGTCTTTAAAATTCGTACGGCACCGAACACAGACATGTACGTGTTTTATTTTTATATTTGGTTCCGCACACGGACATGTACTGTACACGTATTGTTCGATTCGAACACACTTAAAGCGTACATGTCGACGTGTACCTATACTTTAAGTTCGTGTACGCGTACGTGTACGCTAAAAAATAGATACATGAACGATAGACATGTTCGAGTGTGTTTCCATATTTATTAACAGCATTATGCAGAATGAAAACCAGGCATGAAGTTAGCAAAATTTATGGTTTGCAACGTGTAGTTGCTGTGTATGCCTTTGTTGTTGCTTTAATTGTATTGGATATTTCCATACAAAAAATACCTGCGTGCTACAAAAAGGTCAAGTTTTTCGGGTGAAATGCAGAAATTCCCCTCATTAAATTGCCGCTAATACTAATTGCGGGAATTCCAGGTGGTTCTACCTAAATCAATAACTATCACTAATTCTTAGCGAGGCTTTGAAATTTCAATTCATCACTTTACATTAACAAGATTATTGCAATAATTTTTCAATATGACAACGTATTAGTGAAAATGCAAAAGAAATGAATTTTTTGATATGTATACATAAAAAAAATTACAGCAATTGTTTCAACCAAATTTATTTAAAAGAATTTAAATACATAATTAAATAAATAAGAAATAACCCAAAAAATAAAATAAAATAACAAAACAAAACAAAAATAGTTGACAAAAAAACATATGAATTTCTCTATGCGGCTAAAATTTATCTGTTGTTGTTCACTGTTTTCAGGTGTTTTCTATTTTAAGAGCTGCACAGTCGAGCAAGTCAAAGTTTAATTTTGTTATTAAAATATTAGAAAGAGACTTCTTTGAGAGCTTGGATCTTAACTTGGTTAGTACTGTAGCAAGTGCACTAAATGCACGTTCTACAGAAACTTGTGTGGCAGGTACGGCAAGTACTACTTCGGCAAGCTGACCTAATTGTAAATTTTGTTGAGAAAATTTTTTCCAATACTCCAATACATTAGTTTCTAACGGCTCCATTTGTTTTTCACACATAGCAAGAAGTTCTGCTTTTATATGATAATTTTGATTTGATGCTGTTAAATGAGATGTACTTAGGAGTAGGTTGATATGTTGTGTTAATTTCGAGTGTGCGGTATTAGACGTACTTGGAGTAATATCAAGTGAGCTTGAATTTTCGGAAAATGAGATATTGTCATGTTTGTCTCGCGATATATGATCAATAATTTCATATGTCTTTATTAAGTGATCCTGGAAAAAAAAATTATACGTAAATTTCTTTTGAAGTTTAAAAATTAAAATTTAAATATACCAATGCAGTTTGTTTTTGGTCTTCCGTAAGTAGGGGAGTTCCTTGAAAATTAAAGCGAGGATCTAAATACAATGCTGCGACGAAGGCGTCGTTTTCAAGAAGCTTACGTTTCCTCGTCATGTCTTGTAATTCTAACTCACATTCCAACCAGTCGCGATAAAAATCTCCAATAATATATTGCTCTTTTTGCATATGTTTTGTGCAGTCAGCCAACGGTTGAAATGCAGTAGCAAAACTTTCTACAAATACCCAATTAACAGATATATTGTAGAGTCATCGAGTTTATTAATATATTCCTTCAGTTCTAATATAGAAATAACCATGTCATACGTAGAATTCCATCTAGTTACATTATCTAGACATGGTAGGCTTATGTCTTCACTTCCACTCTTCAAGATAATTCTGATCTTTTTTGAAACATCTCGTATATAACTTATTTCTGTCTCCTCCTAATGACATCATATGCGGCAAGTTGTATCGTATGTGCTGCACAACGAATCCCTGAAAACACTGAGGATAGCTGGGTCTCAATTGCGTCATATGCCTTCGTGTTGTCATATTCGCAATCTTCCATCGTCGCTAAATTATTATCCTGCAGTTCTTGTAGCAGCTTTGAAACTTTGACTACGTTAGCGCCATTATCGATGGTATTGGAATAAATTTGTTTTATGTTGATGCTATATTCGTCAAGGCATTTCATTATTTCTTCTTTTAAATATTGAGCTGTGTGTTTCTGATTTAGTTGAATCATGCCTGTGTGTAAAATTTATGTATGGTTAAAAAAAGTAGTAAGATTAAATTTTATGAGTTTAAACTTACCTTTGGTGTTTATACAAATTTTAAAATCGCGTATATACTGTATGTTTACTCCCAAAATGTGCTTATCCTGCCGGCTGGCGACATCCATTTTTAAACAAATCATTTTGTTTTCTACTATCTTGGCTATGGCTGTCTTTATTTCTTGGCTAGAGACACCAAGAATATTTGAAATGTTTTTTGAGTTTAAAGTAATTTCAAACTTTTCTTCGTACGGCTCAATAATTTTTTTGAAAAAATCTTTGTCGTCAAAAATGCGCAATGGCAAATTTTTTTGGGATACTAGTCCAATGCAGCATTTCAAGAACTGTTCCCTGTTTAAAGTGGTGTTTAATTTAGTTAGTGTATTCTTTTTTTTGGTAACACCCTTAGGAAGTGTATCCTCTCCATCGATAACAATGTTATGCACCAGTTTGTAGTGCCGTTTAAGATTTGCATTACTTGATGCACTCAGTTCTCTTTTGCACGTTTCAACGAGACATGTAAATTTTTTTGTCTCGTCATTAAAACTTGCAAACTTTGTAAAACAAAACTTCTTCCTCTTATTACTCTCCATATTTTCACTCGTCAAAGATATATTTGTGATTGATGCATAGACCACAGCGCGATGTGTACATGTACTTTTTTTTCTTGGCGTACACGACGCGTACACGTCGACATGTGCGGTTTAAGTGTGTTCGAATCGAACAATACGTGTACTACTGTACATGTGCGTGTACGCAACCAAATATTAAGAGAAAACACGTACATGGCTGTGTTCGGTGCCGTACGAATTTTAAAGACACACATAATTGTAATGAAAATAAAAATATGTGTTGGTTGCTTCGAGCTGTGTTTGTTTACATTTATGTACGAGTATTTTATACAGTGTGCGTATTTTTCTGAACTTTGAATAATGCTGTTAATAAATATGGAAATACACTCGAACATGTCTATCGTTCATGTATCTATTTTTTAGCGTACACGTACGCGTACACGAACTTAAAGTATAGGTACACGTCGACATGTACGCTTAAGTGTGTTCGAATCGAACAATACGTGTACAGTACATGTCCGTGTACGGAACCAAATATAAAAATAAAACACGTACATGTCTGTGTTCGGTGCCGTACGAATTTTAAAGACGCACATAATTGTAATGAAAATAAAAATATGTACACGTACATGTCTGTGTTCGGTGCCGTACGAATTTTAAAGACGCACATAATTGTAATGAAAATAAAAATATGTGTTGGTTGATTTTGAACAGAACATTGTGTGTATAATGTGTGTATTTTCTGAACCCTTTATAGTAAATAAGTGATATATCATTACACACATTTGGTTTTTTCGACAAGTATTCTGTCATAGTTGTTGAATAAGTGGTTTACACAATTCGAGATAGGAACGTTATTTAAAATTGTGTTAGTATTTTTCTTCATTCAAATGTTAGGCAGGCATAGAGGATGAAAAGAAAAAATATTAATCTTATTTTGGCATATGGCACGGTGATGGCGACCGACGTCGACAGTCGGCTGCAGTCATGGTACGTAATGACCCGGAATGCGCCTATCAACGGCGATCGGCCAAATTAATATCGGTGCCACATTACGCAGCATCGGCGGCAGCTTTGACTGTATCTCCCGCGGGGTCGTAGTGTACGCTGATTGCGCACACCACACAATCTCTACGACACGCTCATCCCAGGGGTTTGTCATATAATCCAAAGCGCTTTGTGTGCACGTTGGTTCGCATTTGAAGTAAACTTGTAAGAACCCGAATTTTTTATCTTACAACATTAAAGTATGACGACGCATGCTATTTGCTCATTTTATTCTTGTACACCAAACAATGATTACAATGCGTGGGCTAAACGCATATGAATGATATAATTCTTAAAAATAAAATTGTACATTGCAGGTTTGTTTTTGTATCCGAAATTGGCAAACAAAATGTCGCAGACAATATTGTATAATCACTTATATCAGAAAACATTAGCAGAACAACGACTACTATTTATTCATTTATTTAAATTCATTATAAGACCTGGCCATTAAATATCACAAAATATTGTTTTTCAAACTTCAGTCGAACATACCTTTCTAGAGATACTAATAACATTAAATGCCGATCTTGTATTTTTTATAATTTGAACTCAAAATTATTCTACAACCTTTTAAAAGCCGACAGTCTTAAGACTTTAAATCATTTTATTTTTAACAGGTAGCGAATACACTACGATTTTTACGCTTACCAAGTACGTTCGTATTCTGCATAAAATATATATATATTAACAACATATAATGAGTTTTATCTCCTGTTGCTATTTTAATTTTAAGATGACCTTTTAAAGAAGATCTTTGTAAATTAACTAACTAGATTATTGTTTTGCAACTAGACACATAAGGTTTTTATTTATAAATTATAAAGTATGCTTTAAGGCGATGGTGTACCTACAGATAAATATAATTTTTCATGTCAAATATAATAGTAGTCACATATGGATAGGCTTCTTTCAAGGAAATAATAGGGAATGGCACTGTATATAATATCTAAATTAGACAATTGCATAGTAATTTGTTTCTTATTTTAATACATAATGCCCCCTCCCCAAACAATTCAAAAATATTTCATTTATACAATTACGATGAACCAATACAAACTTGCATTGTTTTTAAATTATAAACCTACTAATACAAACTGACATCAGTTTGTATTAGTTGATATTCAACTGTTTCCTAGACGTGGCGATTTTTCGTCAAAATTTGTCCAACCTTTGAAAAATTGCTGTGAAATAACGATTAATGATGAGAGGCTTTTAATATATAATTAAATTCATTCATCATTTGTTAGTTGACTTAAAGTAACTGTGATACTTGAAAATAGTAAGGTAAACTTGTTTTTGAAGACACCTACTTTTTTGTAAAGTAAGTTTAAATATTTATAATGACAGTTTGCTTTTTCAAATAAAGTTAAAAACCTAGGTTTGACATCTTAAGGATTTCTTGATACAAATTGATACACTGTAACTGTGATTTTTAAACTATTTCTAATTTCTGAATTTTCAAGTTGCCATACATGAGTTAAATGAAAATTACTTATTTTCAAATAAAAAATACTTTAAGTAACAATTTTTGATTAATTTTAGGTATGCCATATGTAGTGCAAGTCATGGCAACTAATATTTTTAAATTTATTAGTCGTAATCGAGTTTATCCAGGGGCAAAAGAGAGTAGGTATTTTTAAATACATAGCTAACTTTTCACTGGCATATAAATGTATAGTGTTCGATTTAATCTTTTAGTTTTGATGGTCAGTGAATCGTGTGCAATTCTTAATTCTAAAGAACATGCACTGAAATGTCAAAACTTTACCTTGAAATTGTGGAAAGACGTATTTAATAATTGAGGAGTTCTTTCATTGTTAATCGTTTTTTCATAGCAAATTTTCAAAGGGCGAATAATTTCCGACAAAAAATCACCATATCTCAGTTGAAAATCGTCTAATACAAACTGATATTAATTTAAACAACTCTAAAAGGTCTATCATCATCAAATGTAATAAAATGCACAGCATTCCATTCAAAAAATGTATGTCATACTCAAACATCATGTAAAAATGAAAATATTTTTAAATTGTAGGTACTTAGGGATGTAACGAAGTGGGTTTATCGGAACCGAAGTCGGAATCGGAGTTTTTAAATTTGATTTATCGGTATCGGAACCGGAATCAGAACCGGAATCGGAGTCGGAGGCGGAGCCGGGGGCAGAACAGAGATGTGTTTTAAGAACAATCTAATAAAATAATACAAACACAAACATTATTCAGTTTCTTTAATTTCAGTTAACAATAAATTCAACCTGTTCCTTAATCACATCGTTGAAAAATTTCGTTTTATAACGAGTATCCAGATATGTGGCTATTGCAAAGAACATGTTCAAATATAGGTCTCCGAAACTTTAATTCAGATGGCCGAGAGTACATTTGATTATAGTTTAAAATCTTTCATTTGTGTCTGGTTTATTGTCTTCTATTTGTAATACATGGTTTAGTGTCTGTATTAATGGAATTACTGATGAGATGCTAGTATTGCTGTCACTCAGATTCTGGGTGATCTCTTCAAAAGGTTGTAGCATGGTCACTAATTTTTTGAGCTGCAGCCATTCTTCAGGAGATATTTGTACGATATTGTGTTTACTTGTGTACAGGCAGAGTGAATCCTGTATTTTAATCATTCGTTCCATCATATAAAATGTAGCTACAACCCCCGATTTTAACCTCCGCTTTAAAACTGTCGGAACTGAAGTCGAAATCGGAAGTGTAATTCAATCGAAAGTTCCGACTTATCGGAATTGAACTCGAACCTCCGTAACATCCCTAAGTATAGACCACAACTTTTGTGATATTATTAGATACCAATAAATGAACTAGGTACTCTCAGTACATAAATATATTGATATACGTACACACGAATTGGGTGCTTATTACTACTTATTAGCATTAGGTAATTCCGCAGTCAATTTTATAGAACATATACACAAAGACATAAAAAGTAACTATTCAACATTAAAAAAGACACTTGAATACATATTTATAAATCTGTACTGGTTCATGTACATCAACTTCCAAATCGTTGGATTTTCGTCAGACCCTGTAAAAACTTGTACAAAATTCGTATACTACTACGCTATCGTTCGATAAAAAATAGTATGCTTCGTTGGCAATCTTCTCTTGTTACACTTATTAACAGATTTCAATAGAAACTATTCAACAAAGGTTTTAAACTATTTTTATTGTTATCTTTACTTGCGTAATAGGTGCGAATTTTGTTCAAACTGCTCTTTTCACTGGGAACAACTTTCTTTACACTTTTATTTGGTATCACCATAATAAAAGTTAAAAATCTGAAAATCTTCTGGATTTGGAAAGTGATTCATCTATCTAAAAATTTATATTAAACGATTCTGGGCGTAACCTGACTTTTACACATAATCTGATTTAGTCTCCATATACCGTTGTTGTTAATTATTGCTCTTCTCGCGGACCACTTCATCTTTCACTTTTGAAATAAACGATTTGTAAAAAAAACATGCCATCTGGGGTGCGTTCAGAAAAGGAAAGAATGTTATCCAAGTGTCATTCCAATTTCACACCTGCCATTCAGAAACAATAAGATGTCCCAAAATTATGACGTCATTGCTGTTCAGAAATGATTGGTGCGACACTCGGAGTGTTCCTTCCATCACTCACCTATTTGTGGTGGTTAATAGCGGGCGATTCATGCGCATTCGGGTCGGGGTATTTAAAGCGCGGTTCTGAGTGGTTTTTAAGGCTATAATTATAATTTCATGTCATTTCATTTCATATCGTCATATGTGTTTCTTGGAGTTTGAACAGTTTCTTTTTGGACAATTTTAATTTGATCCAAAAAAATTTCTTCGATTATGATCCATTGTTCTAATTAGTTTTAATTTTCGACTTATTTCTTTGAAGACTTTATTTTTTCATACATAACCTCTAACTCTGCAATGGTTAGCTTTGACCTTTGACTTTTGCCACAAACTAACTCGACTAACTCTACGGGGCGTTCAGAATTGTAAAGCGCTCCAAGTTTACCAAGTGGATGACGTCATAAAATATGACCTGACCATGCCAGTATCCTACCCAACATTTATGAACGCACTCCTGAAGTGGACCCAAACTTTATATTTATTATTCGAAATATTTTGGTAGTTTGGGATATGGGCTGAGCACTAAATCGAATGCGTGACGTAGCGAAGTATATTTGGGGGTAAAAAATTATAAGAGGTCGTCGAACCTTCGATAAGGAAAGTATAACCGTGTAATTGATCAAATGGGTGAACTACTACGCACCAGCAGATTTATTAAATAAATACTGTGGTCATTATTTTCACGCATGTTTGAGGAAACAAACTAGTTTCTAAATATCTTGGCAATTTTGATATGAATATTTAAAAAAAAAATAGTGGGGAGTATCCCCTGATTTTTTTGTAGTAACCATTCTGCACTGGCGTCAAAGAAATAGTCGTCATTTTTTAGATTACATTCCGATGCACGAATTTTATAATATTCTAAATAACCAATTGCGAGGTTTAAACTAACAGGCAAATCAACAGTTATTCCTCATATTTCTCTTATAATACCTACATACTAATACTTATTTCCCATACATGCTTATTAAAATTATGAACATTATCAAATAAAAACCTTCTTGATACTATGACTAACAAAAATATAAATGTTATTCTACCAAAATAAAAGGAATATTCAAATAAATGATATATAATATAAAGTGTTAAAAATTTCAAAATGGAATTTTTTATTTTGAATAAAGAGATATATTTAAATAATATACCACACTGAAATGTTAAAAGACTAATAATTCCGTTGTAAACACCATAGCTAAATAACGGTTAAATGTTGTTAGAGATTAATAATATAATTATGAATTTAGATTGGAATGAACTTCATAATTAACAAAAATTTTATGTTTTTTTATGTTAATCACTTCTAAAGTTAATCTTTTACTTTTCTTGTTAACAGTGTTATTGCAGATTTCGCTTTGTAATATTTATAAAAGGTTTTTCCAAGAAAGTCACAAAATCTACATACGTACGAGACATAACAATGCATATAAAAAAAATACCAACATTTTATGTATTTGTTTATTAACATGAAGATATTATTCTCAGTCGACACAGATAGTGTTTAGTTAGCAAAATTAAATAATAAAAATTCTGCTGCCGATAAGATTCGAACGTACAACAAACATACCTTTGTCTCAGCGTTTTGCCGGACCCTGCAAGCTAAGCAACTGATCCACAGCGAAGATATAAGTAAAAAGCTTTTTTAATTGTCCTAAATTGAAACAGATGTTAGAGGCGCAAGCTCGAATCTTGCCAGCAAAAGAAAATTTATAATTTAATGTTGCTAATTAACAATACCAGTGTCCATTGGTAAGAATTTAATTTCAATAAATCTTAGGCACTGCAAAAATGTTTCTTTTCATGAAATATCGCGCGACCGTATGTCACTATAACATCTGGTTGCTATACAATTTAATACGTTAATATGATTCTTACTTATATATCCCCTGTGAAGGAGTTGGCTAGCTTGCAGTACATTTTTAGACTTGAGAAAGTTTAAAACTAAATGGTATATATGCTTATTATTCCTTCCAGTGCTATAAACATAATATTGATGTCAGATAAATTGAATTGACTTTTAATTATAACTTCGTAAAAAATCGTCAATGAAAACCTGATAAAAATTATACAATTTGATAATTTTTCAGGCATACTTGGATAGATTAAGTGACTAACATGTACATACTACATACCTACATAATATGCACGTAGAATAGCTATATTCAATTAGTACACCTAATACAGAAAGTATTTCATTTTTAAATTATAAGTAATATCTACGTTAGTCACATTATCATGTGTATGAAATAACTGAACTTTGAATTTATATTGAGAAGAGCCAGAAGATCATTATTTTAATTTTCAATGGTCGATTTAGGAAAAAACAAGTTATCTGTTGCCTAAAAAACAATATACTGTATACAAATATTATTCTGATAAACGGATATCAAGGAGCAATGACTCTTACTCTTACGCAATCTTATCAAGAGAAAATAATTAGGTATTTAAACATTAAGTATATTATATTTTATTTACACGAAATTATTGCAAATATTTGGATTTTTATGGGCAAGTATTACTATTACACGTCAAATTAAGTGATACAAGAGTTAATTTCTAAATGTAACTAAATGTACCATCATTTGTATTAACTTTCATATGATCATTATCAAAACTAGCTCAAGGTAAATGTCATATTACACTTATCACTATAAATAAAAAAAGAGGTGTGGCCACCACACGACTTTCTTATACGTATAAGCATTTCAACTATACAATTTTAAGAATTTTTTTACACAAAAATTATTCAAAATACTATTCTAAGTACTTCTATTCTCTTAATAAATCGCTATAGAATACATACTTTGCAAGATATTCGAAAAAAAGTGCTACTCCCTAAGAGTAAAAGTGTTACTTTCGGTCCAAATTTTAAAATGTCATATACACAAAAATATTGCAAATATAGAATTAAATACTTTTGTACTCTTGATAAATATATATAGAATGCATAACTTACGACATATTTGCAAAAAAATCGCTTTTCGATAAGAGTAAAAGTGGTACTTCCGGTCTGATTTTCGAAATTTTTTTTATACAAAAGATATTGAAAATTATGTTTTAAATACTTTTATACTCGTCACGTACTTGTCTAAAAAGCATGACTTGCGAAATATTCGCAAAAAACTGATTTTCGATAAGAGTAAAAGACCTACTTCCGGTAGGAATTTCAAAAAACTTTTTAAATAAAATTAGTCTCAATTTTAATTCTTAAGTCCATATAAATTCTTTATAAATTTGTTTAAACTTAGTAGTTGACGAAATATTGGCAAAATTCGATTTTTTCACTGAAACAAACTACTACTTCCGGTCTGCCAATTTTGCTGAAAATCTAATCAGTTCTCAAGAGGGAGATTATACTACTAAATACAAAATTTGTAATAGATAGCTATAGCGGTTTGACCGCTATCGTGGTCACACACAGACACATAGCCAGACACACAGACATTTTTTAAAAACCACTTTTTTGGTATCGGGGGACTTCAAAACGTCGACATCTGCAAAAATCTCGAGGTCGAAAATTTTCATCATCACAATACTTCCTTATACTACGTATAAGAAACTAAAAGTGCTACTCGCTAATACTAGGAAGTATTACTTCCGGTCCGAATTTTACATTTTTTTTGTACAAAAGGTGTAGAAAATTATGGTTTAAATACTTTTATACTGGTAATGTACCTGCCTAGAAAGCATGACTTGCGAGATATTCACAAAAAACTGATTTTCGATAAAAGTGAAAAGACCTACTTCCAGTGAGAAACTTTTTTAACAACATTCTTCTCAAATAAAATTTTGATTACATTTGAATTCTTTACCCAATTTCGAATTACATTAAGTCCAGTCCTGCCATGTACCCTTGACTGAACATTAACAAAATTATGGAAAATACTGCGCAACAAAAAAACAAATCTCCATAATTGGTGATTTTACTTGTTTATATCACCAATTCAAATTCATTCAATTTAACAATTTAGAAATGTTTTATATTATATACATTAAATTTTTTCAAAAAATAATTTGAACATCTGCACACATGAAGTTAAGTCTCAATCCAGCTTTTTCGTGAAAGTAATATGTATTTTTCTTAAAAATGTAAATACATATTGCCGTGATATCTCGCAAGTTTATAAAATAAGAATAGCTTTAAGAATTAGTTTAAGTTTTGAAATGAAATAAAAATGACAAAAATCGTACTTGGATATGAAAGAGTTTAAAAATTTGCAACAAATTACATGGATGTATATAAAGGTGCATACACATGGTCAATATACAAGCAAATAATTTAAAAGTCATTATTATTCAAGTGAATAGTGAGAAAATGTAAAATAAAATTTATTAAATAAATATGAAATAAAAGACAAAATAAATATAAGCAATATATTTATTTTGTAAAAAGGTACACAAGATGTATGGTTTACATATCATGAAAAAGATCAAATACGATACGCAAGAAAGATAGATATGGCTAAATAAATTATTATGATTTACATGCATAAAGTAATAAAACTTTATGAAAGAGTTTAAGAACTAAAATATATATTAAAAGATAAAAATTACCTTAGCTTATAACTAGAGACTAGAAAAGGATATAAAAATATATAAAAAGTAAACCCGATCAGCAATAACATTTGGTATAAAAAGGTAGCTGATAGCATAAATAAAAAGTGTATGTGTTTATGATTTGTTTGTAACACAATGCTTCAGAGACTGGAAACAGACGTGTACAGTTTCATGACCTTCAAAAGATAACAAAATATAAAACTTGTGTAAAGTTTATTGCAGATAGACATATTACCGATGGAAAGATCATGGATAGAAAACAGAGATGCAGTGGAGAAACGGGCGTGTCTTCCAGGTGCAGGCAGTGCGGGAAGAAAAATAATCGTTATCTCCAACGTGTTTCCCATCTTACCAAATCGCAATCTAGCTACAAGAAAGGTGAAATTGACATTAATAAATGGGAAGAAAAAATATGTATTGAACAATGAACAAGGCAATAGGTTCATTGATGAATACAAAGAAGGATGGTATTAACAACAAGAATAAACCTACCGTCGGAAAGGCAGTACGAGGCTGTGAAAAAGATTCTTGGATGGGAAAACAATTTGTGTTGACGTTTGGTAAATAAAGAACTGTCAGAACAATATGTGTATGTGTGTGTGTATCAAGACGGCAACATGTGGGCAGCGATTTCACTGAAACGTATACTTCAATGCCAACCTAAAATATGGACTAGAGGGCGCAATAGTCAACGTAGAGTTTTTTTTGTCGGTATAAATTCGAAAACAAGATCCGACAAGAGAGACTTCTTATTACGACTTCGAAAGAATAAGACGCTTTAAAAATAATTGTTACATTGTAGAATAGTAGTTTTCATTATTTCTTTATCACGTTTATTCATAATAATTTTCTTTTATTAATACATTTAAATTCATTTGAAACGTTCAATATGGACATTCAAAATGAACATTTTGATGAAATGTTTAAAGATAGCAAGTAAGTTTTTTTTTTGAAAAGGAGTTATCTAAATTGTTAAACAGATATTGGTTTTACGTGCAAATGATTACTCAATGTAATGTTGAACAATATAGATAAGCAAATATTATCATGTAAGGTTTTCTTTTAATTCATAAAGTTGGAATTACAACAAAAATAGGACTAATGGTGTTGGGCAGTTGAAGAGAAGCTACGTGCGAATGAGCATTTTCTTCATGGCTTTGTCTAGGCATCATTAATCTTTTTCAAGTCATGTTAATAATTAATTAAAAGTTTTACAAGGCAAAGATTAAAAGCTAGAAACAACACGTGCAAATGGTTGTCTAAAGCAATTAATCGAAGCCAATATAAAAATAATTACATCGATAAATATCACTATCAATGTACAATAAAAAGTTTACATTTATTTATTTACAGGATAAATATTTATTTTTTTGTTTGGCATCATGAATAAATAAATAAAAGATTTACATACATTACAACCGGCATCTGGTATAAATGATATATATATATATTTTCAATTATGTATTTGTTTAGAGCATTAAGGTGTATAAAGATATTTGAATTTACAAATTACTAAATAAAAGGTGTATGATCATGTTATATAGACATTCCGTTTTCTTCTTTAAACAAAACTATTACCTCGTCCCTATTATAAGTAAGAGAAAGGCCACCAGTGAAGGAACCACATACATTGCCAGAATCCACAATAGTTATTAGGTACATGCTTCAACAATATAAATTAAATACAAAACCAATTATAAGTTTTGGTGTAAAAAGAATAAATTTTAGAGCACAGCATATACAAATGACTATACCCACAAATATATGCGATCATAGCAATATGTACTTATTGTTCAACAGAAAAGACTGGCGTCCGTCAGTGACTTCTCTCTTGCCCAACAACGTTAGCTAGCAACGCCTGAGTTAGGTATACCGTAAGCGTCAAATTTTAATTTCGGTTTGCACTTCTATCATATGCAGAAGATGATCTTATCATATGCAGCGATGCCTGCTTGCTAACAGTGGAGGGAGAGCAACGGAGTGGCGGGGGACCCCCACGCCTTACAAATGTCCATTGTGGCAGCCTCGCTTATGTCTATCTTTAGTTTAATTCGTCGCGCTCTTTTCCTCTTACTACTTTCCTATAAGAAATTAAAATATGTCGACCCCGGTATATCCGTTCAACAGTTCTAGCTCATACTACAATTAAACAATTAATGAAATGATAGCAGTATGTGTACGTAGGTTGTAACACTAACATTATTATTTACAGTCCAAATCAATTGATTTTCCGCTGTATTCATAAGTAATTCCGATATCGTCAATAGAAAGTTCGGTTGTCAACATGACAATTCTAAACTCCAAATGAAAGTTCTATTATTCAAAAGAAAGTCCGTTATGATCAAAAGAAAGTTCGGTTTACCTAAATACCGTATTCTCCATTTTTAAATCCAGTTGAAAATTTATTTCATCAGCGGAAAACTTTAATAAAACGACAAGAACCCAACAACTTCGAAGAAATTTACACAGCTATTGAAAATGCTGTTGTAGACATAAGCAATGAAAACTGTTTAGCGTATTTTAATCATATGCAAACGCACATACCAAAATCCTTAAGGCGCGAAGTAATATAAGATTAATCTTGTTATTTGGTAGAACATTTGTATTTATTATTTATGTATGTATCTGTTATCTTATGTAACATATGGAAAATAAAGTGTTACTCAACAAATGCATTTTCTTATGTATTTAGGTAAACCGAACTTTCTTTTGATCAAAGCGGACTTTCTTTTGAATAATAGAACCTTCATTTGGAGATTAGAAATGTCCTGTTGACAACCGAACTTCCTATTGACGATATCGGAATTACTTATGAATACAGCGGAAAATCAATTGATTTGGACTGTATTTGCTACTATACAGGATGTTAGAATAAATATGTTAAGTGGATAATACTGTCAAAATATGTGGACAAGTTTTAATGCGCATGACGTAAATAGACTGTGGTTTCGTAGATGCGAAATATTTTGCGTTTACACGATTTTTCTTACGATGTAGAAACGAACAATAAAACTATGTAATTATAAACCAACAAAAAAAGGCAATATGTGAAGCAATGTGTTCAAAGTGCGCTCCCTATATCATACAGCAGCTACTTCTCTGGCGCACCTCTTTCGAAGCCCCCGCTTGCGCTTCTAGTTGGTACAGCACCTCGAGGTCATTTATAGAGTAATATCCCCAAAGAAATAAATCGAGTGGCTTCAAGTTAGGCAATCTTGCAGGTGTTCCTTCCTATCTTTGTTTAAAAGTTCCGTATAAATGCTATCTAACGCTAATCGAAAAATACGCAAGAGTATAATAAAGCAAGAATCGCAGTTTTTGGTGTTAGTTCAAATAACTGTCGTCGAAAAGATCACCCATTGTTTTCTACAGAAAGTTAGGTAATCGACGCAAATAATCGACTTGGTTGAACTGGATCTATTAACTTGTCGGTCAAAAATACCCATCCAGATGTTCAATGAAAAATATAGCTGAAGCTGATGCCTGCCTTCGATAATAGCAAGATTTTCGTCGGCCAATGTGTGAATGCCTGCAACAAAAACCAAACACGTTTGATGATCAGGTCGACCGTTTGGTACAACGAATCAAATCCACGGATTTAGGGCCTGCACTCTTTGTACATTCTACGGGTAAAGCTAATCCCTACCGCTGCGGATATTCTCCGCAAACTCGTCCCCGGATTTTGCTCAACTTGTGATAAAACTGTCTCCTTTGCACAGGGGAAGACAGCGAGTGTAGTTTCCGAGAATCATGGGATGTTTCGCACTGGCGCAATTTTACAAAAAAAAAAAAGACGAACTGAAAAAAATTGGCGAATGAAGTATGATCAACATAAAGACGTAGCGTTTCTCTCGTATTCCCATTACTACGACCATATATAAATGCATGATGCCCCTTCAATGCTAGGGTAAACATAAAATTTGCCGAATTTTCGTAAAATTGCGCAATACGTAACCACTGAATGTCGACTAACAATCAAGTTTTTACGAATGAAAAACGAAATAAGCGAATGAAAAAAATACGCAAAAAATATTCCTCCGTATTTCTGAAACCATACTTTTGTGCATATTTTCGGCTACACTATCCCCAGCCAAAGTTTATGACATTTTAAAAAGCTTTTCGAAAATCAGGAAATTAGAAGCTTATTTTAATTACCTAAATATAATTTTTCACGAACATAAAAATTAATACCACGTAGTAAGAAATAACTACTAGAAACTAAGTAATAAAACTCTACAATATAAAGAGCTTTCCTTGAATACTTTAATATACTTTCTCAAGTTTTGTAAAATAAAGTAAATTAATGTGTGCACCACACGATATCTTACATGTTCATAGATATGAATTTGGAAAGCCTTCATACACCGATACGGCTCAAAAAATAAAAACGTAATAAAAAAGGGACAACAACTTTCTAAGAACTGGAGTCAAGAACTAGGTATATACAAATATTTTATAAAATTTAGTTGGTTTCCTCTTTCTGTGTATAGTTTTGAATTAGACTGAGCTAGTAACCAATCCAATAATAGCGATTTCTCTATCGATTTCTAAATTTTCAACCAAATTTAATTATATACTTGAAAGGGGGTTTATGTGTAGTCCCGAACTGCTTAGTTAACGCATATAAATTCATATGAATACCGAACTCACTTCTTTACGTAAGTAGTGAGTTTCAAGTAATTCGTGCAACTTACAATGGTCTCGTTTTTTACACCAGAGGGAATAACTGCAAATACATTCCAAGGCATATAGCATTTTACATTTATTTAATGTCAATAATATTTATAATATTTACTCCGTTATTTCTGTGTTATTTCTGTGCTTCCTTTCATTCTGCTCGCTCTCGAGCTTTCTCACTAATTGGCCACTTGCCGTATTAAAGTATAGTTCTACATAGCATTAACACCATCTCATGTGCATTTCGCACAAATGTCCTCCTGTTTTAATGTTAATCAAGCACATTTACTAATTGGATAGCCTTTTACATAAGACCCTTGTTACTGGAATAGAATTTTAAGCTCCAGGTTCTTCTACCACCCGCTTATTCCCTGGTACCACTACTCTTGCATTAAACTCATGGTCTACTTTCTACCAATTCTAGGTGGCTATTGTCCTCTAACTTTGCGGGCTCATACATTTACCCTCCATATACATACATATTTCTCTCACTTCGCCAACAGCCTCGTCAGAAAATTCAACACCCACGTGTCCATTTCTATGAACATATTCATAAGTCTTTTTTTATTTCTTCCTTTATGTGGATCAATGAAGAAGTATGTACTTTATGTGGATCAATGAAGAAGTATGTACTTTATGTGGATCAATGAAGAAGTATGTACCTGCTCTCTGAGATGCTTATGATATATCGTAACTGAACAAAACTTGCGAAATAATAACCTCCATTCACATATAATTCCGTAATATGTGTGCTTGTAATTTGTATCTAAAATAATCGGTTTCTTCATAGTAGATATAGATACACTTCAGTTGTAGTAGTAGCTACTTATTTGACGAAATCCTACTGACCAGTTAAGTGTGGGTGGTCACGCCACTGTTGTCTTTCCAATTTCCCTCTATAACCTTGCATGTGTTTTTGAATTCTCCACAATCTCTCTCCACTTTCTTCTATCCTGTAGTTTTTCTCTCCATCTCACAACTTCTAGTGTTCTATTACTCTCTTCACTTGATTCTCCCATCTTATCTTCGGTTTCCCTAATCTTCAATTCTATTGATGTTTCAAAACCATCTGTCTTAGACTTTTTACTCTCACTATATCGTCACCTTCTAACGTGCCATTAATTTCATAATTTAACACGCTACTGTATTCTTGTCCTAACATTTTCAAATATAATTATACAACATATCCTTTTAATCTTCCTCACAAAAATCCTTAATTTTTCCTGGTCTCTTTGCGTTAGTTCGATATTAAATATATTTGCTGATAAACAATCACCTGTGTCACTCCTGTTCCGGGCAGTACAGCAGCTATTAACTCTTCCTTAAATAAACAATTAGTGAAAATGCAAAAGTTACTATTTTCCTTAGGGTTCAGATTTAAATAAATCCTAACTATAATGATAATGTCCTCAAATCTATTTTCGAAATGCCGCTATATCCAATAAGTTTGCGAGATATTGTATGTATTACTAATTATTATACATTATTACTTTCATATAAACTTATATTTTTATCTGTATCTGATAATTTGAGCATTATAAAAAAATATTATTCTATAACAATATTGCATATAGTAATCCTTGAAGACAATACTTAATATAAATCTATAATATAATGAAAATCCACTGAAAATATATCTTAGGGCCGTTAACTACATTTCTGTTAAATAAAATTAGAGAGTTTTAATGTTCTTTTTCTTTCTAGTAGTCTTTAAAAAATCATTAAATCCATATCAGCTAAGGTCAAGATGAGGTCTGTACTAGCAATTGCGGCCTGTTTAACGGTCAATGATCGACTTTATGACTTTTGGATTTCTTATCAGAATAATATCCGCTGCATTAATTCATCGTTTAGATAAACAATTCATTCATATCCAATACATTCACGTAATGCCGCAATTAGCAACGTACATTTTATTTTTCTAGTTGACCTATTGACCTATTCTTATATTACCTACATACCTACAATTTCTTCCAGATAATGCACAAAATTAACTTCTTTCACATGAACATAGATCGAATAACTTTTTTCAAATGTAAAGGTCGGCTAAATTATCAAAATCTGGTCATTTTCCGAACATTTTTGAGATAAAGGAAAATATTTTAATTATTCACTTTTTAGTAAACAGTACACAGATATATGCACGTACATGACTCCCCGAAATACGTTAATCAACTACCAAAATATCTATATTAAATTGCGTATATATGCAAGCATGTATACTCGCGGCAAAAAGTTTTGTCGGGTCTTAAGACCAGCTATATGGAAGGTATCACTGGTCAACTCTAGTAAATTCTAACACGAAATAAAGAGGGATTTTATTCAATTTTTATAATACCCAAGTTTGAGTAAATATACTGAACTGCTTGGTAAAAGAAAATACATGTGGTATATAGAAGTAAATATATTTCAAATATTCTTCATTAATGATTTATTGCAGGATAACATTGATGTGTCAACATTACAAAGAAATCTTTTTGCTGTTCTACACATGTTTGGGGCTTTCCGCATTTATTTTATTTTTCAAGGGCGAGAATGAATGCTTTATTAAGATCTTATAGAATTTGTAATTATTTATATTGATGATATTTACGAGTATGTATCTGTCATTATTTTTTTTCTGTAATATACATTCTATTTATTTTAAAATAGATACAAAAAAAATATGTGATTTTCATTATAATTTAATTTAAAATTCTTGATTATATTATTATATCTGCATCCTAAGTAGGGTTGCCAGATGGCCGGGAAATCCGGGATTGTCCAGGAATTTTGCGTCTTGTCCCGTGTCCAGTAATTAAACCTTATTGTCCCGGATTCCGAAAACCTATTAGTTTTATTTTTATTTCTACTTCGTTAGTTCCTAAATTCGCGCGCTAGCTTGACCTTGAGTGCATGGGACCGAGCCATAGAGCACTATGGGCCGAGCGCAATGGAGTGTGTATGTTTGGTCCCCGATCTGACATCTCTGCACTGGGCGCATTATTGTAAAATCATTCTATTCCCATTGCTCGACCTATAAACATCGCTTGTCAACTGCACTAATAAACACGTGCGAACTGTGAGGTGCAATAAGTAGTTAATTGCAATTATCATGGATTCATTGTCGACTCCATCAACTAGTAAGAAAACGTTCACTGGATTTAATGATAAATGGACCAACTATCCTGGCTTTAAAGACTGGATAGAGAAACAGAATGACTTTACTGCAATGTGTAAAGCATGTAACTCGGAAATTGACATTCAATATGAAGGCCGTCGCGCGCTGACAGTAATTTATTTTAATACATTCTAGTTCCTTTTAATTTTGTTATATGCTTGTTACAGGTTCACTCCAATAGTATAAAGCATAAAAAATGGATTTGGCTAAAAAAACTTCTCAAAGCATGAATAATTTTTTAATTAAAAAACACATCAGAAGAAAGATTTAAAAAGCAAAGCAATCACTCGAAATGTTTTAGGACCCTATTCTCAAGAAAAAGTGATCTCTGATTTAAAATCTTGTTTTTATTTTTCAATAGCCTCAGATGCATCAAATGTTGGCAATTTGAAAACATTTCCATATGCTGTTCAATATTTTAATTGGAATAAAGGTATATGCAGGAAATTATTAGACTTTTACGAGGAAGCTGAAGAAACATCGCTAGATATATATAAATGCCTTAAAAAATTATTATTGATGCCAATCTCAGCATGGATCAAATAAGTGCATATAGTGCAGACAATGCTTCAGCAATTATGGTGCCCATAATTCTGTTATCAGAAATTAATAGAATAAAATAAACATATATTTAAAGCCAATTGTTATTGCCATGTAATAAATAATTGTGTGAAATATGCATTAAAAGGCATCGATGTTGATATAGAAAGCATAGTCATAAAAATTTATAATGAGTTCAGTTCATCAGCATTAAAAACACTAAAATTGAAAGAATGTTGTGAGTTTGCTCAAATACACTATAAGGAGCTGCTAAGACATGTACCTACAAGTTGGTTGTCACTTTTGCCAGCTATAGATCGCTTTATTCGGAGCTGGCCTGCTGTGAAACATTATTTCTTAAGAAAAGTTCAGACAACTGCCACAAGGTGTTATGGGACTTTATTTCAGAAGGTTGCTATGTCAGTGACATAAATAATGAGGAAGAATGTAAAAATGAAGGCAAGAATGACTGTTACCTCTTCTTCTTAAGTAATGTGAGAGCTTCACTATTTTGGAAATGGATCATGCCGTGCGAAGTCTTCACGATCAATTAAAAAGTAGGATGGCTGATAATTTTTTTGGGAGTAAAGTCAGGAACCATCTTTAGAAAAATTGATTGAGAAGAAAGAAATCAATTCACATCACAGGCACAGATTTTTCTTCAAAGAGCCATTAAATATTTAGAAGAGAGATATGATTTCGGTCCCAATGGAATCTATAAAAAGTTTGAGCTTTTATCGCTCAAATCGGAGGAATTAGAGTTGACTTGGGAAGTGCTTTCCGAATTTCCCCAGATATTGAATATAGAGGACTCTGTTAATATTGACTCCCTTTATACAGAGTTTGCATGTCTGAAAACTATGTATAAAGCGCTTCCGAAAGACTTGCCAAGCGAGGAAATATGGGCCTTTACAAATTTAAAGAAAGTAGTTTGTTTTGTTCTTTCAATTCCAACAAGCAATGCCTTTTGCGAAAGAGTATTTAGCCAACTGAAAAGTTTATGGACTAAAGAGCGAAACCGAATGTCCATGGATTCAATCAAATCCGAACTGCAGACTCGTATCAATTTTGACGAGTCGTGTTCAGAAATTTTATCACTTTTGGAAAGCTCTGACGGAGAAAAACTAATAAAACTCGCAAAATCCAGTGATAAATATTTAAAAAAATGATCTATTGGCAATTTTATTTTTATAAGAGTTTTTTATTTTTGTTAAGACTTATTGTATACGCTACCAAAACATAATTAATAAATGTATGTTTTTGAAAATAAATGTTTTATTTAAAGTACATATCCTTCGAAAATAAGAAATACACATTTTTGTATGAGTGCAAAACGCATAGGGGTAATGGGCGGCAAAGAACTACCACGACCCCTACCGTTGTGCTAGAATTGTCCCGGATTTTATAAGTTTCCATCTGTCAACCCTAATTCTAAGACTTTTTTACCTGGGGCATGTTTGCCTAATATGTATTTACCTTGGTATTAACCGCAACTGCTAGAGGTATTTAAATTTTGGAATATTATTTAAATCAAGATTTATTGTAGCCCATATATCAAATACTTTTTTTTTAATAGTTCAGCAGCCTCTCTAAAGATCTATTATTATTTCAGCATTCCTTGTTTTATTAGTATGGTGATTTTTCTGCATTTTTAAAACGACATATATTAAAACGTCTGGGGTAAGTGTGATATTGCTCTTATTTTACATTTTAAAATATTTTACTTTGAATATATCATCTTCAAAAGATTTTTGTGTAATTTTTTGTTTGCTTATTTATTGCTTTATTATGCTACATGTAGTTTATTTTTCAGGAAATTTAATATATCTCTCAAGGGTACACAAAAATATTACAATCTCCATACATTTACGTTGATATCTGGCCATGACCTCTCAACGTGCAAGTTATATATATATAATTTTTAAAAAAATCCGTGTACTGATTTCCGGTTTCTTTGCTTTTAATTCTCTTTAATTTAACATAAACTACACGATGATTAAGTTTTCATTTTTTTAATATTGAATTATAAAACATTGTAAGTTCACTCAAAAAAATACATATATGTATGTATATAGTTTAAAGAACGTGTAGGTGTTCTTGATACCTTTGGAGGGCTTTCTTTCATAAGTTTGCAGCAATCTCTCTGTTACCATTTTCAAATCGTTGTCGCTTCCGTTGTTCTTCGAGTGATACCCAAGTATCACTCGAAAGCTCAGTTATACGGCGGCACACACGAAAGAACAGCTTGACAGATTTCGGCCATGAAATTAATGACTATTTTCATTGTTCCCAAATACCAAAACAATAGCAGAATCTAACTTGTGCAGCTGTTGTAAACCTCATTGTAGAAAACCCGAAATGATAAACATGACATAATTATATTATTAGAAAAAGTGGAAGAAAGTGCATTGAAAAATAATTTTACGTTGTCTTAGTCTACTGAGCAAAAGGGTAGTTGGACGTATTCCTATTGACGCCTATCTATTTCAGAACATTTGTGTCGATAAAAAGGGGCTCGGCAGCAATTTGTGGCTTCAAAGTGATTCAAATACTCGTTTAAGTGTAAATAAGCCAAGATTTTCCTCTGAACTCGTTTATCTCGAACGATATTATTTTGAAAACTCATTCTGTATGAGACCTCTTATTATAATGAAAAAAGTAACACTTCTGTATTAAGAGGTACACTTTTAATATTGCACTAGGTAATATTACATACATATCAGTTCATTCCTCGACATTATCATTTATCTCTATTTCAGTTTAAATGCCATAAATTGAACTATCTATGAAATGAAACATAACTCTAGACATGAACTGTAGAATTACTATTAATTAATGAACAACCCTCGTATGTGCTTTTCTTATATTCTCTTTACTTATTTTATAATATTTAATTCACTATAAGTATGTATTTTATTTTTATGCCCGACTAGCTTAATATTATAATCTCAAGATAAATTACTTTAATTTATCATACTTCTTTATCTAATTGAAGGTATTAAATTCAAATTTCAATTCTTTACTTTTGTAAATATTAATAATCCTTCAAAATTGATTTTGTAACTATCTTATATATTTTACTGATTTCTGCATTATCTTATATCTTTTCTGTACTTTTAAATATTCCAATCAACCAACAAGTGTTTTATAAGTCATATAGATGGCACCACTAAATATTATGTCGTATGTGCATATGAAAACTAATGCCTGTTTACGTATTACAAATATCTAAATGTTTACTTGTTTGTTGTGAAATGCTTTTTTTACCAAGTGGATCTTTGATAACTCAGAAAATACTTCTTATAACATTTACCTAACTCTTTTCGGTAAGAAAACATCAATAAACAGATTCCAATACAATATTTCATATGACATTTATTTATTTCAGGTTAGAATTTACCATAATATTTTCTTTGGTTTACAATTTAATTATGATAAAATAAAACGATACTCTACTAATGAATACTATGTTTATATTCAAACTTCGTGCTTGTGAAATACTGGACATACAATTGCTAACAATATTTTATAATACGGAAACTTGATATTTGACGCTACGGAAATATTTATTCTGAGGTGTATAGTTACCATTAACAACTAATTAGTTCAGGTAAGTGCTCTGATATTATTTATTTTTGATATTCAAAGTTCGGTAATACTTTCTATTACTTTCTTTCTCAAATTAATTTATAATATTATTATATGTTCAAAAAAAATTATGTAATTGCTAGATTACTTCATAAATTTTCATACAAATGACAATTATTCATGTCCTTGACACATTACTGGAAAGTAGAGAATTAAAAATCATGTTGCTTAGTTCAGTATTTAGAAAATTACAATGCTTTTACTTATTTTATAATATGAACGAATATTTATTTAAAAATATTCCCTTTATAAAAAATATACGATGAAACTTTAAATACAAGGTTCTATTAACTTTGATCAAATATTATATAAAGAAATTTGAATACTTAAATGTGATATTTTCTTGTAGAATGCAAACCATAATCCAAAATACCATTGAAGATCCTGTAAATTCTTATGAAGATAGCAGGTTATAAATACTTGTAGGAACCTATTTGGATAGTACTGCACTCCTTAACTGCACTCCTTAACGGCTCTCGTCTGTGTCCTTGATGGAAGATGACTCCCATAATTTGGAAGATTGCTTCACCAAACAGAATTCGACACCTCTATGATTGGAATACTCTTAAATTGGAATTCTACTCTTCTAATTGGTTTACTGCTCCTCTAAACGGAATACTGCACCTCTTAAATTGGAATTCTACTCTTCTAATTGGATTACTGCTCCTTTAAATGGAAATCTGCACCTTGATAATGGAATAAATCAGCCTTACTTCAAGAACCGGATAATTTAAATTATTCTTCTAGAATTTTATCCACACTAATCAAGATTCTTCTTTAAATTAGGTAAGTAATATCACCTATGATGTTATATAGTAATAATCCTTTCTGAAATTTTCTTACAACACTATGATATCACATGTACTTGTAGTTGTATTAAATAATATCACTTTTTGACTATTTTTATATTACTCACGCGTTAATATCGCAGAGAATTATGCTCTTCCATAAAAACGCTACTAATTCTCTCTAGCATATTTTAAATTCTCCTGTTTATTTATCCATTTCCCTAGCAATTCCTATCTCATTTTCTATTATCCAATCAACGTTTTACAACAGTAATAACAAACAACAATATAGCTTTTAAATTCTCAAATATACCAAAAATACTTCTTTAAATTGCATTATCTGATAATCTAAATTCTTTTCATAATTTTAACAACCCTTCTTTACATATTCATATACTAATACCCATCTAAATCTATATTTCTGAACAAATGTCAAAATAATGACAGTTCCTGTATTTCAAATTATTCCCGGGAACTTATCTACATTAAAATCTATACACCTTACAAAATATTAGATTCTAAATATTTTTATCACCTCATTAACGTCAATTACTCAAGTTTTTTACAAATTTATAATACATTTTACAAAATAACAACTAATATTCAACTCTCTTCTTTCCAGAATATTGTGAACTTCTTAGAAAAATGAACATGGTCAACCTTACCATATACAGGTGGTTTATTATAAAATTCGAATACTTGTTAAATTCAATAATCATTGATTACTATAAACCCAATAAACTTTTTAAACACATCATAATAAATTTTCCTACGTTTATTTAACTAAATTCTGTAACTTTCATAACTTTCCACAATATATTGTTAACGTATGCCTATATACTATAACAATATATAAGTCAATTGTTAATACTTGGTAATACATTATGACGGTCACAAAGTATTAACTAAACTAATTTAATTACTCTCTCAGAGTCTATAAACTTTAAATAAAATTTGTATATCACTCGCCCCCCCCCAAAAAAAAAACGAAGACCATAACATTTACCTCTAGGTCACTACTTTTTACAATATTTTTCCATATCATCAATACACATGAATATATCTAAATTATTTGACACGTTTATCTGAACCGAATTCAAATTCAGTTTAAAACGATATACTCCTACAGACATGAATAGTAGTACCGGTGCGAAATTCCTGTACACAATTGCTTAAGTTCTTTAAATCATAATATGTAGGTAGAGCTGATATCCGTCGAACATATGTACCTTTCCAAATAATAAACTACATACTTCCAAGAACCAAGTCACCAAGCATAATAAATTTGTAGCAAGATCTATTCTATTTCACCTTATAAGTGGTAATAAATCATCAAAAAGGTATACATGGGCGAGATAGGGGAAGTGGATCCGATTTCACTCAGACTCGTGTTTTGTCGGCTCTCGGGGAATCCGGTAAGTAATACGGTACCCGAGAGCCGACAAAACACGAGTCGGTCCAAACCGAATGAAATCGGATCTACTTCCCCTATCTCGCCCCTGTATACAAAAAGGTAAAAGTAAAAAAGCAAGGACATTAATTTATCTAAAATATCCATAAATATAAGAATATGCTGTCTTAGACTATTTTCAAGAATCTGCATCAGTATTTATACTTGCCAAACGTGTTGGGTATTTCCAACCTACCTAGCTATTTGTTTATGTTGTTATTTGATTTCATTATTAATCATAAATAATTTCTTAGTTTTGTCGTTTTTTATAAAGGTTTCTTCCTTCACATTTACCATTTTCAGTCGATGGTGCGTATACTCACCACCGAGTAATATTTTTTTAAAACATTCACTATTACCATCTTTTGATAAAATGTTGAAATCTATTTCTCAACCGTATGTGGTATCCGAATACAATAAATTTATGGGAGGCGTGGAACTATAGGAGAAATATCAGAGGAAAAAAGTGGTGGTGGCCTCCGTTCGTAAATGTAGTTGATAGCGTTGTAGTAAATGCATGGAAAATTTACCAACTTTCTTAAAACAATAAAATTTCGCAGTTAGAATTTCGATCATATATTGCCAGTCCTAATGAAAAATGAGCGGTAACTAAAACACTCAGGTTGGTAGACCTTCGCAAGGAGGTATGCTTATAGAGGTTCGGTGTGATGATCGAGGTCATTTAATAACTAAACATCCAGATAAGCAAGACGATGCGACGATGCAAAGTATGCAAAATTCACACTATATACTTGTATACTAAGTGTGAAGCCACCTTCACAACGATTGTTTCAAAACTTACCACACCTAAATATAATTACTCTTTACGACCAATGGGTGCGTATTCGCACCACACTCTATTTTCTGATATAAATTTATTATAATTTGTGCAACATCACTTCTTTTAACCTATTTTGTATAATAAATGAATTGAATATTGTTTCAAATTAAATCTGTTGTTTTTTACCTTTGGCCGGAAATGAGTTAATACGCGGCATTCGTATCTATTTTATGTAAATTAGAGTATAGTGATATTTCTTATATGCAATTTGTAGTTGTAATTCTACTATTATAGATCAAAGCTAATCTTTAGCTATATAATATAATTAACCTATGTATATGTATACGTGATAAGCTGTGCCCTTTCATCGTCTCCGATGCTAATTCATAAACTAAACATACTGGATCTTCCGCACGCGAAGGAATTATCAGTCAGTATTCATTATTCGAAAAAATGCATTGTTAAGATAAAATAATTCATTCAATAATAAATGTTTTAGTCATTCACGTAATTTATCTCAACAAGTATTATTACCTATTTATTCATCTATTATTAACACAAAATATACAATTATTGTATAATTTAATGCGCGTACGCTAAAAGTATGTAATATATGTTGCCATTGAATACATAACTGATTGAAAGCGAAGACGTTTCGTGTAAACAAAATAATTATTGCATTTGTAAATAACATATTGAGTAATTTCGTTCACAACTTTACAGTGTACCTAGGTACTAAAATATTTTTATGGTTCTCTAAATCAATCAGATTAATAAAGCTATTATTCAATTTTCATATTCTCAGCTGTTAATTTTTCTCATTCGTAAACACTTAATCGAATCATAATGACAAATCAAATTGAACATGTAACAATAGCCTAAAATTACATAAATTAAATTCGCTTAAGAACAACATACCACTCCTTAGTTTCAAAATAGTTTTCTTCTTTTTATTCGGATGCGAGATTACCAATATTAATTTGCTACAGTATGATAACTAATATTTAAAAAATACGTACCGCCATAATTTTCCCAATGACTTAGAAAGTTCGGCGTTGTGCAACTGTGGATGCTGGTCTGCGAGTCTCCGCCTTGCTGCCTGAGCCCATACCATGAAAGCGTTCATGGGTCTCTTAACATGCAATTTTCTTTTCTCGGACGAGGCTCTGTAAAATAATATATAGGTTTTTAATCGCATTATAATAATTGCAGGATTTAATAATAATTTCTTTAAATTAACTATAATGTAGGTATATAAAACAAACTATTTATACATATTTAATAATGATCACATAAACTATTCAAGGGTTCAGTCTGAACCATTTGAAGAATTGTCTATACGTTATGACTAATATTAATAATATAAAAGGACAGTTACATATTTCACTTCCTTCACAAGCTTGCATAATAGGTACCTACCTAGTCCACAAACTAGTCAAATTTCAACAACCAAATATAGTGTGTATATATAATGTAAACTAAGCCTCGAGTGTAGACTCAGTATCTTGAACTTGATCAGGAAATAGTTATATACTTCTTAAGAAACAAACGGCAAAAATAACATGGCATAGTTTTGAGATATTACATATCACGCATATCAATCAACAAAACATGGGTTTTGACATGGAACTCCGAACGTGTTTAATGAAAAGTATAGTAACATCACTCAAGAAATTGCTTGTTTATTCATTGAAACATGCAAACCAATCAATTAAAACAAAGTACAAGAATGTTGTTAAGTAAACAGTTTTCAAATCATTGGAATCTCGGTTAGGCCGTCTTAATTGATCTATCCGTTTTAGATTTATAAATTCTTAGAGACTTTTTGTCTACCAAAACTTTTAGACAAAGTTTATTCGTTCGCGACACAAATAATGAGGTGTGGCCACCACACGACTTTCTTATACGTATGAGAGTTTCAAATTATAAAATTTTAAGAATTTTTTTATATAAAAATTATTCAAAACCCTATTATAAATACTTCTATTCTCTTAATAAATCACTAAAGAATGCATACTTTGCGAGATATTCGAAAGAACGTACTACACGCTAAGAGTAAAATTGTTACTTCCGGTTCGAATTCTGAAATTTCATTTATACAAAAAATATTCCAAATCCAACTCTAAATACTTTTGTACTGTTGCTAGATATATATACAATGTATAATTTACGACATATTTGCAGAAAATAGCTATTCGGTAAGAGTAAAAGTGTTAGTTCCGTTCCGAATTTTGAATTTTTTTTATACTAAAGGTATTGAAAATTAAGTTCTAAATACTTTTATACTCGTAACATACCTGTCTAAAAAGCATGACTTGCAAAATAATTGAAAAAAATTGATTTTCGATAAGAGTAAAAAACCTACTTCCGGTGGGAATTTCGAAAAATTTTTTTTATTAAAATTGTTCTCAATTTTAATTTGAAGTACATATGAATTCTTTATAAATTTTTTATGAATTTGTTTAAACTTAGTAGTTGACGAAATATTGGCAAAATTCGATTTCCTCACTGAAGTAACCTACTACTTCCGGTCTGCCGATTTTACTGAAAATCTAATCAGTTCTCAAGAGGGAGATTATACTAGTAAATGCAAAACTTGGAATTGATAGCTATAGCGGTTTGACCGCTATCGTGGTCACACACAGAGACATTTTTTAAAAACCACTTTTTCGGTATCAGGGGATTTCAAAACGTGGACATCTGCAAAAAATCTCGAGGTCGACAATCTTCATCATCACAATACTTCCTTATACTGCGTATAAGAAAGTAAAAAGCTAAAATCGCTGCGTACTATAGTAGCCAGTATTACTTGAAGAATAGTACTACCGATGGCCAGTATCACTTTCCTTTTAATTACCAAATAATTGTATATGATTGAGTGAGGTAACTGTTTCTACCGCAACCTGGCAAGATAAAAGTGCTAAAAACACTTCATTCCTGCTGCTCCATTTAACTACATCAGATGGAAAAAATGAGGTGTGACCACCACACGACTTTCTTACACGTGTGAGCGTTTCAAACTATACAATTTTAAGAATTTTTTACACAAAAATTATTCAAAATCCTATTCTAAGTACTTCTATTCTCTTAATAAATCGCTATAGAATACATACTTTGCAAGATATTCGATAAAAAGTGCTACTCTCTAACAGTAAAAGTTTTACTTCCGGTCCGAATTTTGAAATTTCATTTATACAAAAAATATTGCAAACCTAGCACTAAATACTTTTGTACTCTTGATAAATATATATAGAATGCATAATTTACGACATATTTGCAAAAAATCGCTATTCGATAAGAGTAAAAGTGGTACTTCCGGTCTGAAACGTTTTAAATAAAATTGTTCCCAATTTTAATTTTAAGTAAATATGAATTCTTTATAAATTTGTTTAAACTTAGTAGTTGACGAAATATTGGCAAAATTTTCTCACTGAAGTAAACACTAGTTCCGGTCTGTCGATTTTACTGAAAATCTAATCAGATCTCAAGAGGGAGATTATACACGTAAATACCAAATTTGGAATTGATACCTATAGCGGTTTGACCGCTATCGTGGTCACACACACACAAACGCGCACGCAACGGACCGAGGGTGTAAAAGCACTCATATTTGTCAACAGCTTGCGGGTGTCTTATTCTACATGTATACGTAATAAATTCCTCTTCGAACAATTAATATGGTTAACATTTAAAAGAAAATTAATTAGAGAGCCACAGCCTGTAAACTAGAATATAATATATATTTGTTCATCCAAATGACAATTACAATGTGTATAATATACAGGGTGAGTCAATTACGCGGGTAAGGCCGATTGTGCCTTTACGAGTAAAGATATTTCGAAGCGGTTTTCTTTCTTGTGGTAGCTGTTCATTAGGGGCACATTTTAAAAATATTTTGTATTATACAGAGTGTTCCATAACTTGGTGGCTAACCATAGTTATAGTTTTTTAAATAGAACACCCTATATATTATTGCATTTTTGAATTCCCCGTATAATTTTTAGTCAAAAAGTTATAAGATAGTATAGGCCTAAAGTGTAAAGTTTTTGACTTATTCCCATTTTTCTGAAAAATTCAATGTTTGTATAAATTTATATTTCTCGAAAACGACGTATTAGATGGACAAAATTGTTTGCAATATTGTTTACAATAAGAGGTCTTAATAGAAGCATGTTTTATTTTTTAACAGTTACTAACTGCATGTGCAGGAAACTGGATTAAAATTAGATGACAAGTTTTTGTATAAAAGTCAATTTTTTTAAATGGAACACCCTGTATATCAGTTCATTTTTGAATTGTTTATTAAATTTCGTGTCAGAAACATGTAAGACGTTAATACAGTAAAAGTGACTATTACAGAGTTATTGTCGTTTTTTGATATGCTTTTGTTAGTTTTTGCAAAAAAGTCAATTTTTTCAAATGGAACAGCCTGTATATTATTTCATTTTTGAATTTCTTATTAAATTTCACATCAAAAACATCTAAGACGTTAATACTTTAAAAGTGACTATTACTGAGCTATTGTCTCTTTGTAATATAATTTTGTCAGTTTTGTGGTTTAATTAATATAGTATACTTAGTACTGACAAAATTATATCAAAAAGAGACAATAGCTCAGTAATAGTCACTTTTATAGTATTAACGCCTGACATGTTTTTGATGTGAAATTTAATAAGAAATTCAAAATTGAAATAATATACAGGGTGTTCTATTTGAAAAAATTGACTTTTTTGCAAAAACTAACAAAAGCATATCAAAAAACGACAATAACTCTATAACAGTCACTTTTAAAGTATTAACGTTTTACATGTTTCTGACATGAAATTTAATAAACAATTCAAAAATGAACTGATATACAGGCTGTTCCATTTAAAAAAATTGACTTTTATACAAAAACGTGTCATCTAATTTTAATCCAGTTTCCTGCACATGCAGTTACTAACTGTGAAAAAATAAAACATGCTTCTATTAGGACCTCTTATTGTAAACAATACTGCAAAAAGTTTTGTCCATCTAATATGTCGTTTTAGGAAATTTAATTTTATACAAACATTGAATTTTTCAGAACAATGGGAATAAGTTAAAAACTTTACACTTTAGGCCTATATTATCTTATAACTTCTTGACTAAAAATTATACGGGGAATTCAAAAATGCAATAATATATAGGGTGTTCCATTTAAAAAACTATAACTATGGTTAGCCACCAAGTTATGGAACACTCTATATAATACAAAATATTTTTAAAATGTGCCACTAATGAACAGCTACCACAAGAAAAAAACCGCTTCGAAATATCTTTACTCGTAAAGGCACAATCGGCCTTACCCGCGTAGTTGACTCACCCTGTATATTTCGTCACATACAAATATAAGTAAATTATATTAGGCAAAAAAACAAAACAAAAATTGATTATATGAAGCAGTCAACAATTCAATGTACATATATACATATATAGACTGCTGATAGTTGCATGTAGAATAGCAACGAGTCACACTGCTTGTTGGAATACTATTTCAAAATTAAGGGTAAAAGTAAATATGTACATTTAGGATCTATTAATTTATTTACTTTAATCTTAATTAAATAATATTCCTTTATACATCAGAGGCACCTCCAGCTATTTCAACTAGTGATTAGAAAACGTTCTTCATCATCAACATTTTAAACATAAAATAATTAAAATATTCAAAAATAAAATTATATTCCCAAGAGAAATTAAATTTGATAAACGTTTCACTAACATTTGCATGAACATTTCTACATACAAGGTGTCATTTTATGACACACATGATGTTTTAGTTGAAGTAAAAATAAAAACCTAGTACCTCCTCATTCAGAAATCTTTCAAACTAATCCTTGAAAATGATATTTCGATGATGTATCGCAGTACTGGGTAAACGTACGATCGCTGCGCCGGCACAAATATAAATAATCATTATACTCTTGAGCATATATATAATATTATAAATATTTCCTACATTTATAATAAAACGTCATCTGATTGCCTTTTACGAAACTACGAACTAGTTATCAAGAGTGTGGTGGAAAAACTATTAACTTCTGAGGAGTTCATGAACTCTTTACAAACTACTATAAGAAATACAATAAGCAGTGTCCTTGAGGAACTTAGCAATAAAGTATCGTCCCTGGAATCTAAGTGAACCGCACGAAAAAATTGATCAATTGGAGCAGTATACAAGAGGTAATAGTTTAAAGTCTTTGGTATTGCTGAAACTAGAGATAAGAATGCGACACATAAAGTAATCACATTTTCAAAGAAAAATTAAATATAACAGCCACAGAAAATATGATCAATTCCTGTCATCGCCTGGGTTCCAAAGAGGGTGCTGCACGGCCATTAAGGCTGTTCATACGGTCGGACTTGTGAAGACGCGCAGGGGTTGTGCTGCCAATTGATTGTGCCCTTACTGCAGGATATTTCTTGACGAAAATTTGTCTGTAATAATGCTTCTATAGAATTAGATTTTCAATAACTTTCCCCACTTAAGAGAAATTCTAATGTAAAAATGTGCTAAAATGACTGAATTCTAACGTGTCTCTAAGAAAAAATATGAACTTTATCGAGAAAGTATTTCTATAGAAGCATATTTGTCTTTTGCAAATATCTTACAAAAATCAGAAATAAAATACATGCTTTAATAAATGTATAATCAATTGGCACCGTAAACCTTAAGCCCCCTACACACGGACGTAGATGACTTAAGACATGTACGTGCATACATGAACGCGCAAACAATATCGTCAATGTGGACGCCAAATAAAGCCACGTTGTTGAATGCACAATCAGAAAGAACGCTACGATGATGTTTCTGTCTTCGCCAGAAATTTTGTACGTACGCGCATGCAACTGGATGCAAGTTTCAACGTGTGGAGGCGAATTGGCGTTAATGCATCAGTAGCGTCGGTAAGTTAAGAATATCTCGAAACTGGTGTTGTAGCATAATAAACATTCATATCTATTTTAATAAATTGATTTATTCCAGGTAAAGATTTGTAATCACGAATAACGATGTCTGACTGTAGAACAATGTCCCGTGAGTTCCTGCGTGAATTTATTGAAATGTATAGAGAACAGCCCTGCTTGTGGCAGACAAAATCAAAAGAATATTTGGATTGGAATAAAAAAAATGAAGCCTACAAAGTGTTGGTCAAGAAACTGCAAAGTATACAGCCAAACGCGACAAAAAATACAGTTATCAATAAAATTAATAGTTTACGTGGAGGCTTTCGGAGAGAACATAAAAAAGTTCAAAGCTCGTTGAGAAGTGGTACAGGAGCGGATGATGTATACGTACCTTCACTATGGTACTATGATCGTCTTCTGTTTCTTCGAGACCAGGATACACCGCGAGAGTCAACTTCGAATATTTTTCCCAGTGATGTTGATGAGTACAACTTCGAGGAGGAAGGCAGTGAGGAAGGTGGGAACTTTGCTGAGTTTGAAAAAGAGGTAGGTACAAATAAAATACATGTCGTGTGGGCTATTTTATATGGAGTTAAAAACGTATAATTTCTAAAAGTATAATAATGGTTTGAATTCAGGCTGCTGTTAAATTATCATTCGTTCTTGCCAAAGTACTGCTCCTTCTTCATTAAAATACTGCATAAATGATTGTCGAACCTGATTTGCTTCTTGGCCAAAGTTTCTACCATGGGTACGTTGCAGGTCAGCTAGGTGGTTCGGATTTGCCCTCAGCCCCTCTTGCACACTTCCATTTAGTGTATTTTCTTGGTCCAAAGAATCCGGTGGTGTGTAGAAGAAATTATGAAGCACGCAGCAAGCCATTACCACTTTGTCTATTGATTCTAAATGCAAACGGATAGCTGTGTGAAATATTTGAAATCTTGCTGCTAGTATCCCAAAAGAATTCTCAATTTTGCATCTTGCCCGAGATAATCGGTAATTAAAATTTTTTCTGTCATGATTGAGATCCTTCTGGCTGTAGGGTTTCAAAAAGTCAGAACGTAACGCAAAAGCTTCGTCACCAACGAACACGACCGGAAGTTGTCTTTGACTATTTTGTGGATTTGAGGGGTGTGGTAGACGTAAAGTTCCATTTTTCAATTTCTCATAGAACTTAGTATATGCAATAACTCCTCCATCTGATATTCGACCGTTAACACCAAAATCACACATTATAAATTCGTAATTTGCATTACATATCGCCATGAGTACTAAGCTATTGTAGCCCTTGTAATTATAATAATATGCTCCACTACCTGGTGGCGGTATTATTTGAACATGTTTCCCATCTACAGCCCCCGCGCAGTTAGGAAAGTTGCAACGTTCTTCAAACTCTTGAGCAATGCTTTTCCATGCTGCTTCAGTTGTCGGAAACTGAAAATGAGGTTATTATGTATTAATATACAAATTGTTTCCTTGTTACAGACAAGTGATAATTCTGGTAATGTTCAGAGTCAGAATGAGGCCCATTTAGAAAATGATCTGCATTCACCATCACCTTCAACCTCTACCACAGCTATGAGTGAGAACACCCAAGCTTCATCCTTAGCAAACACTGATTTGTCTACTCCTTTATTAAATAAGAGACGTAGGACAAGAAAATGTCCTACTCAAATTATAGGTAAAGCAGATCAAATATTGGACGTTGTTAGTGCAAGACTTAATACTCCCGTGGATGAGTTTGCTCTTATTGGAAAAAATGTTGAACTTAAGCTGAGGCGATTACCAAAGGAGACCAAAATTTACACGGAAAAATTAATTAACGACTTATTATTCCAAGCAGAGCTAGGAAAGATCACTGAACATACGAGAATAATTACATCAGAAATTCCAAACAACAACAGCATGTTTCATCATACACAATTCAATTCTGGGTGGGACCGATCATCAGCATCCAATAATTATCAGTCACTTACTTCTGTGGACCGTTCATCCCCAAGTAATTCTACTTCTAATTATTATGCTTCCTTTAATCCCTTACATGATGCTTATAACACTGACCATTAATTTAAGGTTTCTCCACATAATATAGTGTTTTGTTATAATAATCATTATTTCCTGTTCTGCGTTGTTTCGTTTAAAAATAATATGTATTTTGTTCAATAAAAGTTTTTCTTACCTTCATGTATTCCTTTTGTAAGACTTGGTAGATGACTTGACATGTTTCGGGAATAATTTTACTTAAGGCTTGCGGAGATATAATAGTAGTAAATTTTAAGTCTTGGTAATTCCTTCCGGTGGCCAAATATCTGAGCGTTGCAGTTAACCGTTCGTGTGCAGTTATGGACGCTCTCATTATTGTGTCTTGCCGTTTTATTAATGGAGTGACCATGTTCAAGAGTTTTAAATAGGTATCTTCATCCATCCTAAGATAATTGCGCCAATCATCGGGTTCTAATCTCAATTCTTCTAATAGGTTAATGTGTGAAAACGTTTGTCGTTTCAGGAGCCACCCCTTAGACCACATGCGGCGACGATTTTTCACTTTTTGGGTTTTCTGTTCGAGGACATAAGCGCACGCCACTGCCACTATAGCCAAATCATCGTCTTCCATAAACATCGTCCGAACACCCTGCCTTCGTCGATTATTACTGAACTAAAACTATGATCATGTGCGTGCGTGTGTAGGCAAAGCGTAGCGCAATTTTTGGTTGCACGCTGATGTATGTACGTGCATGTATTAAGTCATCTACGTCCGTGTGTAGGGGCCTTTACATTCACCAATTCTGCTTATTTAACCCACTGGAAAGTGGCGCTGCATAGTGCATTTTAGCCTCAACTACCGAATGGGTGGAGACTCCAAACCGAACGTATTATAATTATACTAGGCCCTATGTTTTAACTGAAGCGTTTTATTCTTATACCATGTTATAGTAGAACGCAGGAAACAATCTACTTTCGTCATAAACGAAAAATAATGCCGTCTGTATTTCCAATTTCATAACAACGAAAATAATTTCCTTCTATATTACTAAATTTATAATTTTATTATGTAGAATATATTATATGTATATAATAATTACAGGATTATTTGAATGATTAATATTAATTAAAAATAATAATGTTTGCGCTATTTCAACGAGTTTTACTAGAAATATTAACATCGGATGTTGGCTTACATGAAACGTGGTTTGAACTTCGTTAGTCATTTGATAACATTTGACAGTATTACAGGTTACGGTTCTTGGTTATTTTGTTATTTATTATCACTAACAGTTCTTTTTCCAACTAACGATGCCTACCTACAGAAAATACTGTTTTATTTTTGACAAATATCTAGTTATTTACTCAAAGTAAACTTCAGAATTCGTAAATTTTTGTCATCGATCATAATGAATTTTGATCACGAAGTGGCTTGTTTCGTGCGTTTTAGTATACCTAAGGAGAAAATATTTCAAGCAGGGAGTTTTAATTATGGGTAAAAAATATGAATACATATTTTCGGAAATGTTGTATAGGTATATTATAAATCAGTCTAAAATTTTAGTATTTTGCATAGTTTTAAATATAAAAACTGTATTCTAATATAGGGTACAAGTGACATTTACAAAATCAAATTTTTATCTGTTTTCACTAAGATTAACGTAAAATTTAAAATTGCAATAAGCACGAGCATTGTCGCGGCTATACCGTGAAGAACAGAGACAACTACAAAGAATACGACGTCACGCATTCCAGAGATAAGTAGCAAATTCTAATATATTAGTCAACGCGCAATATAGTAGTGTTCCACACGTTGTGTTGCGTGTGATTTTCAAGATTGGAAAACCGTTAAAGAGGCTGTAAAAAACTTCCGGACAGTTTTGGTTATGTTTGTGCATTATATGTTACAAAATAGCAAAAAAGTCTCTAAGTGAATTAATTCCAAGATGTTATGAACAATATTTTGGCTTCAAAATTAATAATCACGACAAAACACGGGTAGCACATATATGTTCGTGCTATGTCAAATTAACTCAGTGAAACAAAAACAAGAATTCTTCAGAAGTCCTGTCGGTAAGGCTAATGATTTGGCGTGAACTAGTAGATCACGCTACGGACAGTTACTTCTGTCTTGTAAAAATTGCAGGGTTTTTAAAGAGAAATAAACACAAAGTAATATATCCAGATTCCATCTGTAAGCAAACCGTTGAAAAGAACTGATTGTGAGCTTCCAACTCCAATGCATTCATATTCTTCTGCAACTTTTGTCATTTTTAAGTGATCTGCCGTATGTTCCTTCTGACGAACCACATCCCGTTACTCAATCAGATGATATGAATGATTTGATCGGGATTTGGGTTTAACCAAAAAAACTCACAAATTTTGGGATATCGATTAAAATAATGGAATCTTTTACATCCCACTACAAGAATCTCTGTATTGAAGAATCGTCACAAAAAATTCAGTTCGTTTTACAAAGTTGAAAGACATTTCTGTTACTGTAAATCAACATTTTTGTGAAATGAGTATTAAATATAACCTTGCAGAATGGCGATTGTTTATCGACTCATCGAAAACAAGTCTCAAAGCCGGTTTACTTTATAATGATAACTCGAAACCATCAATTCTAATGGCTCATTTTACAAATACAAAAGAAACGTATAACACTATGTCAACTATATTAAATCTCATTCAATATTCAAATAATTTTTGGCAAATCTGTGGTGAAGGTTATTTCCTTATTACTTAGACTGCAAGGACGGTTTACCAAATATTATTGTTTGCTGTGTCTGTGGGATAGCCGAGCAGTTCAGCATCATTACCAAATAAAAGAATGGCAGCCACGGACCAACATAGTTTCTGGAGAATTTAATATAAAATTTTAGCCGTTAGTGGATTCTAATTTGGTGATTCTACTACTCTACACATTAAATTAGGATTGATTAAATAGTTTGTCAAAGCACTAGAGCTAGCAGCATGGACTTCTTTTAAAAATGCTAGCAAATATTTTCTGGGAAATCAAAAGAGTTAAAACTACCAAGATATCGTGGCTAATTTGCAAGAAAATTATAAAAATTTAAGGTGTCGGATGTAGCTCAAAGTTCATTTTTTGTATTCCCATTTGCATTTCTTTCCTGCTAATTTAGGAAAGACGAGTAATGAACAGGGGGGAAAGGTTCCATCAAGAGATTGCAGAAATGAAGAAACGATATCAAGGAAGGTGGGATCCCGTCATGATGGGAGATTTTTGCTGGTTTGTCATTAGACAATGCAACAGGTAATATAAAAGGCAGAAATAACTCTATTTATACAATAGTTTGATATATGAGCAATTTTTCTTTGTGTGTAGTGAAGTGTTTTTGTATTCTTGATACTAATTAAACATTCAAGTATGTTTTATGTCAAGATTTTTGTACTTATCTATTTCTTTTTATAACGTCTGTATAACAAATTTTCTAATTATAATATTATTATTGTTTATCTACTAGCGGAGTATGATTATAATTCTAAAACTAGATGTGGTGAAAAGATTTGGTTTTTGGTTATGGCTTCAGTTAAAGACTGTAAGAACTGTACACCCATTTTTAAAACAGTTATAAAAAAAAATTAAAACTGTGGGCCAGTGTTATTGCATTAAATAAAGCACTTAACTGTCTTTTTCAAAGAAAAAATCCTTTTCAACACTCGGCTCACTATTTTCTTTATCCATTCTTTATTGGATAATTTACTTTAATCTCTACAACTTTCTTCGCTTAGCGTAACACTTAATCTGACCTCGAGATTACATTACACGCGATAACGCTGACTTTTTCAATTCTTTTTACTTTTTTATACGTAGTACAAGGAAGTACAGCAGACCGATTTTCATGTGGCCGGTTAGAAGTACCGCCCTCGAGATGCGCACGAAATTCATAGGTAGGGGAACCTCTGGCATTCAGTGTTTTACATCGTTTTAAGCGACCCTGACCCTTACTTGACGCACGTACAAATTCTCCCACCGGCCACATGAAAATCGGTCTGCTGTATTGTGATGATGAAAATTTTCAACCTCGAAAATTTTGCAAATGTCTAGGTTTTGAACTCCCCTGATACCGAAAAAGTGGTTTTTAAAAAATATCTGTGTCTGTGTGTCCGTGTGTGTGTGTGGCCACGATAGCAGTCAAACCGCTATAGCTAGCAATTCCAAATTTTTACAATATTCCGTCAACTACTAATTTTAAACAAATTTATAAATAATTCATATATATTCAAAATTAAGTTTGAGAAGAATTTTATTAAATAAATAAATTCGGACCGGAAGTACCACTTTTACTCTTACCGAATAGCGATTTTTTGCAAATATGTATATGGTAAATTATGCATTCTATATACACCGTGTTTCATGTAACTAGCACATTAGAAGTTTTTGTGCTTACAACGCGAATTTTTTCCAGAAGTTTTGCCTTCTCACATAATTGACCGCAATCTTTCAAGTTAAAATATTTTTAAACTCGTGCAACTTCCGGTTGCACCGGAAGTAGGCGTCATCTTTGTTATTTTAAATGTGACACCCTGTATTTTATTCGAGATTTGAATTGCTTATTTAAATAGAAGAACAGAGATACCGGGTTGGATATGTCAAAGTCAACCGTTTCGGAGTTATTCAACTGTTTTCCATTTTTAGGGCACTTGAACGTAAATTTTAAAAGTTCTTTATCTGAGACATGAAAAAAGATAAACAATTGAAATTTGTTCCTGAGATAGTTAAAGTATTGTCCTATTCGAATATCACCAGGTTTTGCAATAATATTACACAGGGTGTTCTCTAATTAATTTACAATTATACACATTTCAAATGCAAGAAACTCAATTTTTTCAAATGAAACACCCTGTATATTTTCGCCTTTTCTGAAGCAGAAAAAAATTGTCTTTCGATCCACTATTACATTCCCTATACCTATCTCTAGAGGTTTTTGAGTTATTGGGGAGATCAGCCTGAAGGCCCGATATTTTGCCAAATAAAACTGAAAAAATAATAGATTAAGTATAGGAGGAGTGGATTAATAGTCATTTGTAAGCATGTTATGGGCATGGACGTGACAGCGGTGATGTGGCGGATGTGCGACAAATTACCGGAAAACCTAGAGAGCCAACTTATGGGAATCCCTTGTCGATTTACGAGGACGTGGACTCGAGTAAAATATAAGGAGGCTGGCAATTCCAAAACTGGTGTGTTCCAGATGTTTCGTATGCGTATATAAAAGCAGTTGAACCGATGGATGATTCATTCCGGAATAAGAGAGTCGTTCAATAGTCTCGTGCGAAGATAAATAAACATAAATAAATAGTTCCTGGAGCAGGTAGTCCGACGATCACCAATTGTAACGTTTTCGGGTTCGCAATATACAACTCGTGCAATTTATTTATTTAAAACAGTCTGTATATTCACAAACGTAAAATTAATTACAATATAAAATATAAAACTAATGTATCACACTTAAGCTACTACGATTTAAATTAACACAGGTATTTATTTTTATTACAAATATTTATGTAACACTACCGTATTTATATCACTTCTATTTATATAACACCGTACCACGCAAGGAACTATTTTTTTATTTCTTATATTTATTTTTACTTTAGTCTGTTCCGCGCGACGAGTACTTAAGGACTTTCTTATTCCGGAATTGACTCCTCTATCGGCTCAACTGCCTTTATATACTCGTTCCAAACATCTGGAACACACCAGTGCTAGTGTGTTCTTCTCGATGTTTGTAGAACATACAAGAGACATTCTGTCTCTTCGCAGTACATATATAAATGGATGATTTATTACTTTACGACTGTTGACCAGTCGCGCCGAATATTTGCCTTTCTTTTATCCTCTCCCGGATGTCTGCTTCTCTGTGGGCTTGTTTCATTACAATATTTTTAAAAAATTATTCTGTCAAACCAAGAGAGGGAAAGATCTAACAGATTCCGAATCAAACTAAAAAGATAAATACTTTTGTACTCTTGATAGATATACATATATCTATCAAGAGTACAAAAGTATTTAGAACTGGATTTGCAATATTCTTTGTATACTCTTGATAGATATACATATATCTATCAAGAGTACAAAAGTATTCATTATATAGTATATCACATCAATTTAAATTCCATCTTTTTAGTTTGATTCGGAATCTGTTAGACCTTTCCCTCTCTTGGTTTGACAGAATAATTTTTTAAAAATATTGTAATGAAACAAGCCCACAGAGAAGCAGACATCCGGGAGAGGACAAAAGAAAGGCAAATATTCGGCGCGACTGGTCAACAGTCGTAAAGTAATAAATCATCGATTTATATATGTACTGCGAAGAGACAGAATGTCTCTTGTATGTTCTACAAACATCGAGAAGAACACTAGCATTTATCTGGTGTGTTCCAGATGTTTGGAACGAGTATATAAAGGCAGTTGAGCCGATAGATGAGTCAATTCCGGAATAAGAAAGTCCTTAAGTACTCGTCGCGCGGAACAGACTAAAGTAAAAATAAATATAAGAAATAAAAAAATAGTTCCTTGCGTGGTACGGTGTTATATAAATAGAAGTGATATAAATACGGTAGTGTTACATAAATATTTGTAATAAAAATAAATACCTGTGTTAATTTAAATCGTAGTAGCTTAAGTGTGATACATTAGTTTTATATTTTATATTGTAATTAATTTTACGTTTGTGAATATACAGACTGTTTTAAATAAATAAATTGCACGAGTTGTATATTGCGAACCCGAAAACGTTACAATTGGTGATCGTCGGACTACCTGCTCCAGGAACTATTTATTTATGTTTATTTATCTTCGCACGAGACTATTGAACGACTCTCTTATTCCGGAATGAATCATCCATCAGTTCAACTGCTTTTATATACGCATACGAAACATCTGGAACACACCAGTTTTAGAATTGCCAGCCTCCTTATATTTTACTCGAGTCCACGTCCTCGTAAATCGACAAGGGATTCCCATAAGTTGGCTCTCTAGGTTTTCCGGTAATTTGTCGCACATCCGCCACATCACCGCTGTCACGTCCATAGTATGGGCCAATTGGTTGAAACGAACCACCCCTGGCTCACTATGGGGTGTTAGTCTTATGCGATAAACCACATCATCTATTCGCTCTAGTATTTCGCATGGTCCCTCCCAGTGTTGTTGGAGCTTTGGGGACAGGCATCGGCGATGTTGAGGATTATACAACCAAACAAGGTCTCCTTCTCGGTAACCACCTCTCTCGGCTTGCACGTCGTAACGATCCTTCGTCCTGTCGCTGGCATCCTGAGTGTGATGGCGTACTCGCTCGTGGGCATCCTCCAGCCTTCGCCTAAGTCCGCTGACGTAGTCTTCTCCATTTGGGTTTTCCACAACACACTTGAGTAGGCCATCCTCCACCTTCAGAGAGTCCCATTGAGCCGCTTCCAGTCCCTGTGAACGAGCAGCTACTTCTTGATAAGCCGGTCCGCGACCAGTACCTTTCCAAACCATCAATGAACCAAGGTCTTCATCAGCTTCTTGACCGATCCGCAAATTGTCAGGTTGCCACTGATCGTCAACCACGGTAGTTCTGAATGTGTTGGCCAATTTGTCTCCTAGTCGGTTGCTATGCCTCCAGTCTTCTGGACGTGGTCTCCTTGCAACAGCATCAGCGTTTTGGTGTTGCACAGATGCAATTCGCGCTATTGATTTTGAGGCTCTACGATACTGGGTCGACGATTGCCTCTTCTCATCGGGCCGTTTCAGTTTTTGCTGCTTCGCTATGGTTTTCTTGGGCTCCTTCCCGCATTTACTACGCACATGGCCCATTTCCATTTCCAATTCCAGCATCGGAGCGTTCTTCTCTTAGGTTGCACCTGATTCACTAATCGTCGGACTACCCGTCCCAGGTGTGCATGTCCATACTTCATCTCAAGACGCTTGATTAATTTAAGGTGGTCTTGACACTCCTCCGGACATAAGGTCTGCAGAATGTCACTGGCCTCTCCTCTTAACGACACAATCAGAGCAGTAGCTTTCTCCGGGGACGTCCACCCATTTGCTCCTGCAGCGGCTTCGAATTGTTTCAGGTACGTCATCCATGACTTCTTTCCATCGAAGGTGGGAGGTTTTACCTTTGCCTTTGCTGTTCGGGAGATCTCCAGGCTTCCATTTGAGGTGTCATGGGGACCGCAGTCGTTCATCGCTGGCAACTGAAGCTGAACCCCAAACTCGTCCCCCATTCCGAACACGCGCTCCTCAACTTTCTGTTCTACGGCTTCGATGGCTCCAGAAAATTCCTGTCTCCCATTCGATGAATTCTTTTGAATGTCTTCGTTAAAAGTAGTCTCGAGCTCTTTTGAATTATTTGCCATTACATATTTTAGAGTCTCCATATTAGTCTCGAATTATTTTGCAACATCTTTTAGAGTCTCCGTTATTAAGCTTAGATCAGCCTGTACTTGAAACAAATATTTCTCGGGATCCTTACCTTCATTTATTAAAAGGTCACGAAGCCGATCCTGGAGAATTGTTTTTTTTCCAGACGTATCTGCGTGCCTTTCTTCCAATTCTGCCCTTAACTCGGAGACCTTTAGTTCTTCCAAACGTTTGGTAGCCATTTATTTATTTATTTATTTATTTTTTTGCACTATAAAAACTGCACCGCTCACTATTTATGTTTATTCTTCGACTACCAATTGTTACGAGTTGTTTGTTTCGAACCCGAAAACGTAACAATATATTATTATACCTATAACTCACATTATACTTATATATTATACACATTATACCTTATGTAGTTGATATAACGTAATCTACTTTAATAAAAGGAAAAAGGAATTGCCATCAAAAAAATTAGTCTTCCTGACTTTTATTATATTCACATTAGCAAATACATATTTTCATCCTTCTCTAAAATTGTGATTTTGCTGTTTGAGATAAATATACCGTATGTGTCAATTTTCATTAGGTATAGGGATATTGCGATTTATACGTATACAAGTAATACATGGCAACGTGGCACCCCTACTGTCCGTCACCAATCCCGGCAACAATCGACATCACAACGATTTTCTCCGATCTTCCCACCAGATTTTACATTCAATGTTTAGCTGCAAACACGTTGCGATCTAGTCTGCAATAAAAGCCGTCTTATTACTGGAACGGGAAACATCAAATGGCCGCCGCGATCTCCTGATCTAGTAGTTTATTATTATTTTCAGAATCCGTTTTTATTTACCTTATTTTTAATTTCATTAGAATTACGCTTTTGTTTGTGTCATGCAGCGTGAACGCAGCTTAATAATTCTCTGCATTTACTGAAAGGAAAAAGAAAAACAAATCCTTGCAACTCGTAAATATTATTTCTGAACGCATTACAAACACCCAAGCCGGTGGTCGAATAGTTACTGCTAACCACGCTAACTTGTATTTACGAACACGCATCGGTCGTGCTGGCATTGGAAAGGAAAGAAGGGGTACTATGTTACCACGTACTGTATGGATTAATCGCCTATGGCTAATGAAAATTGACATATGCTGTATGTACCAAATAAATGACAGTCAATGACCGTGCTCACGATAAGAATTTGCAAAATCACAATTTTAGAGAAGAATGAAAATATATATTTGCTAATGCAGAACAAGTGTGGCATATAGCGATTCTACTAATAGGGAAATGACCAAAAGGTACTGATGACCCGTGACGTTATTAATTTTACCCAAGCAGCAAAATCACAATTTTAGAGGAGGATGAAAATATATAAATGTAGAACAAGTGTGCATATAGTGATGTCGCTACTAGGGTATAATTGTATTCGACCGGTCACTGCCCTACAAATGACTGGTCCAGACGCTACAAAACGAACTCCCTTATATTTCCTTTTTTTTACCTCCCACGTCTAAACTATCAACTTCACTATGGGGTCGTCCGGAACTTTTTTGTAGAGAATTTCATGTTTTACAAAAAAGGAACTATACAATTTTGCTCTATCTAGCTTCGTTTTCAAGGCGGAAGAGATGTAACGTCTAAAAATGAGTAACTTTCACAAGTTTAGCAGTTTTTAGAAATTATTTAAACAATTACTTTATAGCAAAATTAATTATATGCCCTCTTCAGTCGATTTTCCTATATATTTCCTATTTTTTGATTGTTCGTGAAGTGAGAAAAATCTTAGTTTGACTGATTCGTGCTTGAATCGTTGCACCCTCGTTTACATGATTTTAACTTTCGGCCGGATCTGGATTGTGTCTGGACAAAAAACTAGCTCCGTCTTCTTTTAAGAAGAGACACATACAATATCGTGGTCCTCCTACAGCCTACCTCCCGCTTCCATCCTCAAGATTTTGCGGGTTGCCCATCGACTGGGTGAACCGGCTTAATTATTAAATTCTGTAGCAGGAGTTTAAGGAACTCTATGATAATAAAAGAAAATTAAAAGGATCTAAGATACTCATTAGAAACGATCTAACTAAATGTCGAGTCCAGCTTCTCGAAGAGGTGCAGCTCAAACTCAACATCAAACAGGTTTGGACTACTACTAAAGGCATTGTCTGTTGTAAATTAAATAATAGATATATAAATTCAATTCATTCGCCGATTTGTCGCTTGTAAATATAAAATAACATTATTCTTTGTTGTCATTTTTTCCTAAATGGGTAGAACCGGGTAGCGAGGCAGAAACGGGTACCCCTATTATTATGACTATTATGCGCATGGGCCAGACGCAGTGAGCTCATGTTTGTTCACGCAATTAACACCAGTGTCGACCATAAGTTGAATGTACTCGTCGTTATAGCAACGACAAATAATGAAAAACGTGTGTTAATAGGTAAGTGATGTTATTTTGAGTTATTTTCAATGATTCTACAATTAACCTATAAAATGATTAATAATATTCTGAGTTATATCATTAGATAGCGTGCGTTCTTGTGAACACACTTGCAGTAGAGAAGTGTTTTTAAGTTAATGTGTAACCGACATAATATTTTTTTGGAAATTTGCAGCAAGTGGGGCAGAACCGGAGGGGAAAAATCGGGCATTATCCGGTTGTGCCCCATATGTAATAAACATGTTTTCAGTATTCGACAGAACAGTTTTTTAGACATGATAGAATGGTACGCAATTACAAAAGAAAGTCTACACGACAGATTTGGTCTGCTGATGATATGAAGAAACTAATAGTTAAGGGGATATTAAAGCAGTCGAGAAAGCAAGATACCGAATTTATCAGTTTTTTTATCATTGTTCAAGATAGAAATGTGAAATTTTCGGTACAACTCCAATATAGATATGAGTACACGGAAAGGTTGTCAGATTATGTAATTTTTTGTCACAACCACCTATTTTTTTTATTCCAAATTAGAGTAAAATGTACGTGTGTTTCTCCGTCAAAATCTGAAAGAATTAAATGAAATTGATCAAAACGGATGTAATTCCCGTGTAGACCAATGTTTTCTTGTGAGATATAGCTTTTTGAATTGCGAAAAAAAGTTTAATTTGAGTAATTAAATTAAGATATTCCGGAATGGTGCGATACTGAATTATTTGTATTTTAGCAGCGCCTTCAGCTGCTACGGATATGTACCCAACTTCTTGGCCCCGCCTAATAGGACTGTCCGAACTTTTTGGGGTAGTCTGGAGTATTTTACTTCACTTTTTCTCACTCCAATTTTACGCATTCATATTATTACCAGTTTCGAAGCTATATGATTTTCTTATATCTAGGTAGTTTAGGTATTGTGATGAAAATTTTCGATGTCGAGATTATGTCCACGTTTTGGTGTCCCCTGATACCGAAGTGTTTTTTAACACATCTCTCTCTCTCTCAGTCTCTCTGTGTGTGTATGACCACGATAGCGGTCAAACGGCTTAATATATCAAAATCAACTTTTATATTTACTGGTATAATCTGCCTTTTGAGATCTGATTAGATTTTTAAAAAAATCGGTAGGCCGGAAGTAGTAGTTTATTTCAGTGAAAAAATCGCATTTTACTATTATCTCGTCAACTACTAAGTTTAAATAAATTTATAGAGAATGCAAATGTACTTACTACAGTGAATTTGAGAAAAATTTGCCTTAAAGAAGTTTTTCGAAATCTACTTTTACTCTTATCGAAAACCAGTTTTTTTGCGAATATCTCGCAAGTCATGTTTTCTAGGTAAATAGGTACATTAAGAGTATAAAAGCATTTAAAACTTCATTTTACATACTTTTTGTATAAAAAAAAAATTAAAAATTCCAACCGGAAGGAACACTTTTACTCTTATCGAATAGCAATTTTTTGCAAATATCTCGTACACTATGCATTCTGTGTAGATTTAGCAATAGTATAAAAGTATTTAGAGCCAGATTTCGAATAAGTTTTGTATTAAAGAAATTTCAAAATTCGTACCGGAAGTATCACTTTTACCTTTATCCAGTAGCACTTTTTTGCAAATATCTCGTAAAGTATGCATTTGATAGTAATTTATTAAGAGAATAGAAGTACTTTGAATAGGATTCTGAATAATTTTCCTATAACAAAATTCTCAAAATTTAGGCCTGTGTAACACACTTACAGGTTTAATTTTTTAAGAAGATAAAACTTAATTTAGAACAACTATTGTATAATTTGAAACGCACATATTGATGTAACCTCAGTAATTTGAATAACTACCTATGAATATTTTTTCAATTTTGTTGTGATCTTTTAGAGAGGTGAAACATGCAACCCCTACTCCTTTTTTTACCAGACCTTTTTAACAAAATAAAATTTCTTCATTTAAAACTATCCGTTGAAAAGAATGATTTAGTGCTAAACTTAAAGTTATAAAAACTGCTCGAAATGACTACCTCCAACCATTAGACAAGAATCAAGTCTTCGTGTCATAGATTGGCGCAAACGTTGAAATATTCCGGGTGTGTTTTGGATTGTCTCGCTGCCTGCAATGATGCGATTATTTAAATCATGTACACATTCAATTGGGGTCGTATAAACCAAGGACTTAAGATGACCCCAGAGGCAAAAGTGCAAGGGGTTTAAGCCTGGTAATGGGAGACCATGGTTGAGGTCCTGGTCGGCCTATCCAACAACTTGGATACACATCGTCCAAGTAATGACGTGCAGTTATGCTAAAATAGGCAGGCGCACCATCGTGCATAAACCACAATCGTGGTCGAATTGCTAGTGGAACAATTTCAAGTAAAATGGTAAGCTGCTCCTAGAGAAAATTTGTATAGGATGCAGTCTCAACGGTAGAAAATACGGACCAATAACATCCAATAATTCCGACCCACACGTTAAGTGAAAAATCATATTGGTACCGACCTTCTTGAATTGCATGTGGGTTATGTTCGGTCCATAGATGGTTGTTATGAAAATTTGTAATCTCTTGTCTTGAAAAGTTGGATTCGTCAGTGAATAATCCTTTTTCTAAAAATTGAGCATCTTGGGCAATCATTTGAAGACTTCATTGAGAGAAGTGTATTCGATGGGCAAAATCTCGCGCCATAAGTGCCTGGACTCGTTGAATATGGTAAGGATACAATTGGTGATCCTTTAAAATTTTCCAGATTAGTTTATTGCAAACATTTAGTGTGTTAGCAATTTGCCGTGCACTTAATTCCGGACGATCTTCAATCATATTAAGAACCTCTTCTTCCAGTGCCAGTTTTACGTTTTTGAAATGTCCCTCTTTCACATAGACGTTGGTGAAGACTTGCAAAAATTGTGTGATGAGGTATCACGCGCTGAGGATACATCTCTGCATAAAGCCGTCTAGCTGCCAAATTTTCATTTGCACAACCATACATAAAATGCATATCGGCCATTCCAGCGTTAGTGTATTTATTCATATTGAAGAGTTAAAAGGCACAATTGAACTTTCAACTACCGCATAAAAATCAATGCGAATTGAACTTTCAAATACCGAATAAAAAACTAAGCGAATTGAACTGTCAACTATCACATAAAAATCTAAGCGAATTGAACCGTCAACTATCACATAAAAATCAAAGCGACTTGACATCCACCTACTAGATTTTTTCGATTTCATTCACAGAAGATACTTCCATGCATGATATTATATTTTATTTTTTTATTAAGAAACTATTGCTTTCACGGAAGAAACAAGGGTTAAAAAAGTTTAGCACTAAATCATTATTTTCAACGGATATTTTTAAATCATGCTCTTATAGTCTTTTTAACACTTTCCTGCTTCTATTTTTCCGCTTTGTGGATAATCTTGGATATTTCCTTAAATTTCTGTTGCCTCTTGCAATTGTGAACACCTTCACGTCACACTCTACTTCGGCACTCAACACCAAAAAGTAGCAAAAAATTAATTCTCCAAATAATGAGAACAGCCAACAGCCCTAACTAGTATTTACTATCTGTGCGAAAAGCCAGCAGGGATCGCGGGTGCGGCGGGGGCGGCCAGCACCGGGTGACACCCGTTTGAGGGTGACACCCGATAAACTTATACACATACATACTGTCTTTATTTTCTTAGGTCTATGGCACGATTGGTCCGGGATTCCCGCAAAATGTTTCTTTTTAGTTTACGTACCTAGCTCTAACTATTGCTCGGTTAGGGATTCCCCTGAAATAGTCCTTGGTTGTCGCTTGTGTCGTTTCTCATTTGTTTCGTGAATTGTGTTTGACGTGAAGTGAATCATTGTTATTTTTATTTAAAGAGAAAGTTCAATAATTTTTTTGTAATAAACGATAACGAATAAACGCAAAACCTGATGACAGTTGTTGCGGAATCGATCGATAACTGACTGAAAAAGATCAAATAAGTAACTTAGAGAAATTCGAGAAAACTTTTTTGCACATTTTGAGTATTAAGTAATTTTTTTATTGTTTGAAGTCGAAATTTTCTTCTTGAATGTCTCAAAGTTGCTTATCAGATTTCCAGTCGTCGATTCTGTTGTAAAAAGTTTTTGGATATAACTAGCGCCACCAATTAAAATACCTCAATATTAGGACATACATATATCCTAAATCTGGTTTGAGAATTACTAAAAGTAAAAGTACAGTATTAATCAATAATACTTGTATAACCTGAAGAAGTATCGTGCAGTTACTAAATGTGATTTTGTTAAAAGATGCCGTTTTTGGCGTAAACACATTTAATAATTATGCGATATTGCTTTATCTTTATTTTTAGTAATCCTCAAACCAGATTTTTTATTTAAGTACTAATTTAACCGAAAATATTTTTTTAATGTATACCGGCGCTAGTTACGTTAGGGTCGCCTCTTGTTGGTGTATTTATTCGTTAGCAGTGTCTTTGTTGTGTAATATCTACAAATAAATATATTTAGAATATTCGTAGTCATATATTCTAAATACATTTATTTGTAGATATTTCACAACAAACCAATCGAAAATATTTTCCATAAATAGGGCCATATTGTAGAAGAGGCAATAGATCCTGCTGAGAAAAAGTGGGAGGACTGCGACATTCCAATAGAAAGAAGAATTCGTCGTAGGAAACGAATGGCCGGTGAGTTGGTCACCGATGCAGTACTTACACTGAAAGCTGAACTTCAAAAGGATATGTTGGAATGTCTTGACCGATTCAGTATTGAACTCCGAACTTGATCTACATCCATTCAAGATATAGCTTCATTGTTCGAGATTGTGCAGACAAATACTTTGCTTTTGGCGAACATTGAAGAGTTGAAATTAGCTGTATCAAAATTTACTGGTTCTTATGATGAGGTATCAGAAACGGAGCTCTTCTTAGAAATACCAAGGTTGAGAAGACATTTAAAAGCGGCCAATGTTACAGTTTCTAATTGGGTGTCTCTAGACTTTTTGAGATACATCGTGGAATGGGATTTTACTGAATCTCTTTCGAATCTTGTGGTCGCACTAAAGTTATTTATGACAATTTGCGTATCAGTTCCTTCGTGTGAGAGGAATTTTAGCAAAGTAAAGTTAATTAAAAATTACTTGCGGGCAACAATGACCCAAACGTGACTTAACAATCTTGGCATATTGATAATAGAACACGAGGCAACACAAAATATAAATTTTGAACATGTGATTTTCGAGTTTGCAGCTGTTAAAGCTAGAAAGACGAGATTTTAAGTGTTTGTACATAATATACAAACACTTAAAATATGTATGAGGGTATATTAATTACTCTCATTCTTATTCTGCCATACCTAACTTTTACTTTCATTCATCAAAGTGAAATAATGTATAATAAAACAATACTATTATTATCATAATATTGTAACTTGATAATTAATTACTTTCATTTGTATTAAATAAATAATATTATGCTTTACGTTTATCGGATTTTTATTAATTTTGACAGTGTTCATTCTTGGGGTGGCACCATCAATATCTGCACCGGGTGTCACCCATCCTAGCTACGCCACTGATACTTATCACGGAAAGAAAAACTTTATTGAGTTGATTGCGTATTTGTCGAAAGTTTCTCGTTCACATATGTACAAACAAATATTGGGTTGCAGCAAAAACAATTGTCACAGTTTCATATACTTTCTTCATACATTTCGTAGAGATGTCTTTGAATACATTTATTGCACTTGTTTGAATGGAATACTTTAATTTTTGTTTATATATAGTATTTGCCAAATATTTGCTTTTCTAAGAGAAATAACTATAGCCAAATAACCTTCCTTCATGCAAAAAACGCTAAAATCAAATAAACTTATACTGGGTAAAAATACAAACATATTGCCTGTATCAACAGACTCTTTTTTGCTACTACAATCGACCATCGTATTTGTCACGATATTCTGATGCCGTTGATTTGAATAGTTCAGTTGTTCCTCTGTATTCGGGTGACGGAAAACAACACATTCATTTCAAATATGTGAGAATGAGATGGCTTGCATTTGGCTCCTCCTACGGGCCAACACCTCCAAAAGCAATTATAGTCAATTCCCAAATACAAATCGGCTTTAATATCCCCTTAAGTTCTATCTGGGGCAATAGGGTACAGGAAAGCTGTTAAAAAGTACAACGTTCCGCAATCTACTTTGGAAGATAGGATAAAGAAGATGAAGAAGAACGGATCTTCGTCGGAAAAGGCGTCTTCTAAAGATAGATAACGTTAAATAAATTAATTGTAATGCAATACAATAAGTTTCTTTTTAGGAATTGGAAAGTATAAATGTGTTTTTTCTCAAAAGAACAAGAGATTGAGTTTGAGGGCTATGTCCAGCACATGGAAAACCATATTGGGCACATGAGGGATGTAATGGGATGGCTTGACAACGATTTGGATGACTATGTCTGTAGAAATTGTGAATTCAAGCTTTAAGATACCATACCCCCTCTTACCATACAGTTCTGCCCCTACCCCCGGGGCAGAACCGTATTTTTCAAGATGTTGGATTTTACTTTTTTGTTTGTTTTTGTAATACATGTATCGATTTAATTTAACGTTATTGCTTTACATAAGACTTTAGAGTTTATATTAATAGTTTTAAAAACCAATAACTAAATAATCAAATATTTTACAAGATATTATTCTTAGCTATCTGGTTCTGCCTCCCCTCCCCCCTTCCCCTACTTTACAACTTAATTGTTTAGTCTGTTTGCTTAATTTATTTTAAACAGTGTGACTATCATATTAATTTTATATACATTTCCTTTTTGTAACAGCATGCATATGTGATTAGCATTTAACAAGCTTTTGTGTTTAGTTTTAACATTTCTTTTTTTTTTTAATTGTAATGAGTGGGGATTGTTCGTGTTGCTTGCATCAATATTCGCTCGCTTCTTCCTAAAGTTCATGAACTATCTGCTTTTATTTTTGATAATAATTTAGAAATCTTAATAGTTATAGAAACATGGCTGCATTCCTATATTACGGATGATTGTTTAATTATAAATGGATTTACTATTGTTAGACGGGACAGAGATGTGTGTGGTGGAGGAACCACGGTCTACATCAAAAATCATATTTCATTTGAAATCATTGCAACTAGTCTAGATATTGAACAGTTATTTTTGACGCTTCACCTCTCCGATCTATCTGTTATGCCAGCTTGTGACCAAATGCTTTGCTGTGGTGACTTTAACATTCATTGTTTGAAGGTTTCAGATGCCAGGACTATCTACTTGCTTGATTTCTTTGATTCGTTGGACTTCAGACAGTTAATGGCTCAAGCAACTAGAATTACACTAGATAGACTTCTCTGATTGATCTTTTGTTTGTCACTGAAGAGGATTTTATTGATAGCAGAGAGGTAAAGAATTGTAATTTCTCAGATCACAACTTTATCACCTTTAATTTCTGCGTTAAATGTGTTGGTTCTCCTCTAGCTTTTCACTCTTACAGGGATTTCAATGCTATTAATATTGAAACTTTTAAAAATGATCTACTATCTATTCCACTGCAACGTTTATTTTTGATGTCAAATATTGAAGACAAAGTCAACTTTTTCACTAGAAGTCTGCTACTGTTATTTGACAGGTTATTTGACAGACACGCTCCTGTCATTCATTACTCGTAGGTTCACCAGGCGGCATGTTTCTTGGCTTACTGACAACTTAAAATTGTTGATTTTACTAGGGGATAAGTGCAAGTGGTCCCGATTACAAATCATTAAAAAATTTAACTACGAAAACTTTTAGGCCCGAAAAAAATCATTCATCTCGCAAAATGCTGATTCGAAACATCTTTGGAATAGCCTACATAGTACACAAACATTCAAAATTCATGTCTCCCCCATTAAACACGTAAATATCAAAACTACCTACCTTCTTTCTGACGTGCAACGTCTTTTTCAGTTATACGAAATAGGGGTATAATGTGGGCATTGTAGTCTTTGAATGTAAATAAAGTAAATGTAAAAAAGGTCCAATATTTCCAAGATAAATATAGAAGGACTATCATTATTCTTATTTTAACGTTTTAAATATTATAGACCGAATTTTAAATCTTGTTTATAAAAACTTTTATTTAAGTAAAATTACAGTTATATCAAACACCATAAATATTCATAAATGTTGAAGATGTTTTTAATCCATGCAAAGGAATACATACACTATACTCTAGCCTATAATAATTGATATAATGCCTAGTAACTGAAAAGATAAAACGTTTTATCTGTAATGGGACAATGTTTGCTGTTTTTATAATAGGTATAATAACCATTGTTATTTTCTGTTTCTGTAATTCACCGTTTTATGTAAATAAAATGCTTCGATTTATAATTTCTAATAAGGGAATGAATGGAAAGTATAACATAGGAAACATAGGCTTTGGAAAATTATAAAATAAACCTCCGTCTGTTTATGGTTTATGGTGTTGTTATTGCTTCTACACTTCAGTTGTGGTCTTGATTTTGTTAATATATAAGTCCTTATAGAAAATTGAAAATAATGCCTCGACGACAGCACCAAAAAGAAGTAAGAGAAAAGATAATCGCAATAAAAGTTCTCGGAGAAACAAAACGATTTTCAAAGTCTATGTATTTACAATAGCCAGCAAATATTTCATTTCGATTCGTAATAACGGTTTGAATCAATTTTTCTTAGGTTCTTTTGTTATATACACGCATTTTTTTCTTTTTACATTTATCTGTATGTTCCTGTGTTAATGGGATCTTTGCTATGGATAGTTATTTTTTGTCAAACATGTGCTATGAAAGGGAAAAATACTTCTTAACATATATACAGGCCGAGTTATTAGTAGCCGCTTCTTCGATTGCTCTTTTGTGTTTTAATTATAGGAAAAACAATGGGTGGAAGATTTGTGGTTGCTTGTGACACATATTGTAAAAATACTTAAAGCCCTGACGCGCTTCCGGTTTGACCGGTAATCCACGGAACTTAATTTTTTTAAATGACATCCTATATATTTTTGGATTTTCTAGTACTGCATTAAATTGTCTATTTAACTGTTTTTTCTTTTTCAAAATTGAACCAATAGTTTTTGAGTTATTAATTTTTTTTGAAAATATTTGACCAAAACACGTGTTCAGAAAAAATTCATTTTTACATTGTTTTTAAAAGTAAAAACATTAACTTTGCTTTGCGTGTAGCCAAGAAAATTATGCATTATTTGGTATAAGTTGCAAAGCCTACTTCTCGAAATTTTCACATACCAAAAACTTATTTTTTTTAATGGAACACGCCGTATTTCATTGAGGCATTTTGCTCCTTTTTGTATTCTCTTTCATTTTTGTTAACAATGTCCTATACCTGTCTTTTGTAATTTCTGAGATAATCAGTATAGGAGCAATTAGCGGTGAATGAAGTGCTGTTGTTCTATGCACCCAAATATTCGTTCAACCAATTGAAGGCAGGAATGGGTCCCGACTTCCTTAGTCAACTGTCAAACAAAGTATAGGTTAAATCTAACTATCCCAAAGGTAATAATTTTACAGAATGAAGAGCATCGCATTTCAATTTTTTAATTCCGGCAATGTCCAATTGCAGTATTTTTTTTTACATTGTTGGTTAACAACGAAATAAAATAAAGGTTATGTTTACTGACATAGTTGAAGATGCCGCCCCACTAAAAGGTGCATGAAATAATGCTGTTATCGTCAATTTAATTTGCCTAATTGCTCTTATTCTTTCATTGTTGTTCTTCATAAGAGTTGGGTGTAGTTTTGCAAAATTATAAATTGATGTCCTAAAACTTTCCAAAGAAGTTGTAACGTTGTGTAAAACGTTTCGACATATTCTTGTACTTAAACGTTTTTCTGATTTTAATTTACATGTATTCAAAAAGTTTTGAAAACCGCCCCTAAAAAACGAAGATACTCTTCTCGATTAACATTTTCATCAATGAAATAAGGTCCAATTATGTAACTACCTACAATATTCCTCCTCACACATTTAATGCCCAACGATTTTGAAAGCTTATAGGTGTGATAAAGTGAGGGTTTTTATGTGTTATAATAACGATAATTGTGACGATGAACGTATCCACTTCGTCGGTAAACAACAAAAAATTGTGAAAGTCAGGATAATTTATATGCCGCCCATTGACAAAAATGTAAGCGATTCTGAAAATTTCTTTCATCTAACCCTGTGGATGAATATGCTACGGATGAATTACATATTTCCTAATTATTCTGGATTCTCAAATTTAACTTAAATCTAACTAACGACTAATTTTCGTAGTACTAGGGATGTTCGGCTACACTCGCAAGTACCATAAACGTCTTATCTTCACCAGTTATTGATTTTGTCCGCTCTTTTTTCATATTCAATACTTTTTGGTTCACTCGAACCGTTCCTTTATACTTTCGAAGATTTCTGACTTCGGTTGACTTCTACCAGGGAATCGCTATGGATAAGGTCTAGATGTTAGCAATGAGTTTCTTTCAGATTCATCCAAAACGTCAATCATATCTATTAACTCTTCATAAGAATAATGCATTTGGATAACTAATAGTGATGCTTTTATAAGTTTGACATACATGTTTACCGACTTTCTTTAACTCAGGCAGTCGACCGCATTCTAGCCTTTATTGGAGGAATATTTGGGTGCATAAAACAGCGCTCGTAGTTCTTTATTTGACCGCTAATGGCTCCTATACTGATTATCTCAGAAATTACAAAAGATAGGTTATGACATTGTCAACAAAAACGAAAGAGAATAAAAAAGGGAACAAAATGCAACAATAAAATACCGGTGTTCTATTAAAAAAAAATATGTTTTTGGTATGTGAAAATTTCAGGAAGTAGGCTTTGAAAAAAGAAAGTTATTTGCAGTGCAACTTATACCAAACGATGCAGAATTTTCTTGGCTACAAGCATCACCAAGGTTAATGTTTTTATTTTTAAAAACAATGAAAAAACGTTTTTTTCACGTTTTCGTCAAAAATTTCCAAAAAAAATTAATAACTCAAAAACTATTGGCTCAATTTTGAAAAAGAAAAAGCAGTTAAATAGACAATTTGAAACAGTACTAGAAAATCTAAAAATATATAGAGTGAGCCATTTAAAAAAATTAAGTTCCATGGATTTTCGGTGAAACCGGAAATGCGTTAAGTTATAAAATATGAAAATAGATTTTTGATAAACCATCAATTTCATTCCTATCATTAACTGTATTGTTTCGTATTATTTTAATCATCTCAAGAAAATTTCTTACATTGGCATTGTTCTCGGTTTTAAGAATTTTAACATTTTTAAAATTGAAATTATGTTTCTTCTTATATTTATGTTTCTTGAGTGATGTAGGATTTTTAGCATATCGTTATTATGTTCTAAATGTTCTTATAATATTGAGTCTGGACGAGACAAGTACAACGATGGATTTCGAGGCAAGACATTGTAAATGAAGTAGAAAGGCCACTTGTAAATTTGCCGCACACAGGGAAAATTCATTTACCACCAAAACTAAAATAAAGGATCTATTACAACTAGACTGTTCGTCAAGGACGATCATTAGAGCTTTACACAAAAATGGAATACATTGCAGAAAACCTGCAAGAAAAGTTGGTATTTCAGAACAACATGCTGCTGTTCGCCTAAATTTCACCAATGGACATATAAAAAAAAATTGAGTAAATGTTTTTTTCGTGGACAAAAAACTATTTATCTGATAATTTAATAAAAGTGCTTTGACGGCCAAACAATACTAGGTATGATGGGTAACATGTCCAAGGTACAAGAAGAAGTGGCAGAATAAGTCGCGACTTTTGGGGATGGATGTGCGCAGGTAGTCCTGGAGAAATTGTTCCAATTCCGGGACGATTAACTGGTGAAGATTACAGAGATACTCTCGAAAGCATAATTAATATTCCTGCCCAGTGTGCGTATATTATTTCCAGATGATCCAATTTAGCTCGTTCACGATAACTCGCCTGTTCATACATCGAAAACAGTACGCAATTGGATAGAAAATAATTCCGACGTAATAGTAATTCCATGGCCTTCTAAATCACCGGATCTCAATCTCAAAATCTGTGGGCGCTAATGGTTCGCAAATGGTACGAAAGAATAATAGATAATATTCGCACTGTAGAACATATAAGTCAAAATTTATGCAACGTGTGGTAGTTACGTGATGGTCAATATTGTGAAAAACTTTTGCATTCATTGTCCGTCAGACTAAGAGATTGTATAACCGCTAATGGATATTACATAAAATATAAGTTTTCTTATTCTCTTCTTGGTTTCCGGACTAGGACCGCGTCGTGATGGCTTACTCTACCGACGTTTCGTCATCAATGATATGGGACATCTTCAGGGTCTTCTTTTGTTACTACTGCATCTGCTGATACACAGTGACTGCCCTATATAAACCCTTCTAGAGCAGATAGTTCCATTGTATTGGTGACGAAACGTCGATAGACGAAACCATGCAGTCCGCAAACTAAGAAAAGAATACGGAGACAGACCGCGGAAGCCAGATTTATTTTGTTTTCTTATTTATTTATATGATGTATTTTTTGCAGTGGTTTACTTATTCATTTTCGGAATATATTGTTTCATTCTTATTTTTTAGAATATATTATTTATTGGTTTTATTTCTTTAGTTCGTTATTATTAGAACTGTTTCTTGTGTTTTCAATTTTTCAAATAATTTTTTCATTTTATTGTAATATTTGAGTTTTGATCGTACATACTTTCTTAATTTGACACTTATATGTATTCACTGCATACATTAAAAACGTTTCTATAATTTTATATTTTTTTTTCCATAATTTGCGTCCTGGTCCTGTGTAACCTAACTTCTGTTAATTATGTCTTCCAGCTGTTTATCTTGCCAGGAACTAGTTCCCACAGATAATTCAATAACATGTGATTTATGCCACAGAGTCTTGCATACTGCTTGCATAGTTTCGGGGTTATCGGACCATCTCGGTCAAGAGATCTGTTTTCCAATAAACGGAAATGTACAAAGGAACACCACAAGTAATAAAGTTATAAAGAAACGCGTATTGAATCATAACAAAATAAAAGAAATGACGCAACTACTATCGAATCTCGACTGGTCACAATGCATAGAAAGTATGGAAGTTGATACCAGCTACAGATACTTCATACAGAATATAATATACATAATGGACATCACTTCAGCGGTAGTATCTATAAAAGAGAATAAAAATAAACATAAATCATGGCTGACCGCAGAAATTAGAAATAAATGTAAAATAAAACGACAGCTTTATGAAGAAATGTTGAAGGGACGCCTTGACAAGGAATACTACGACGACTACTCTAAACATCTTAATGAAGAAATCAAAAATGCCAAACTCAGATTCAATTCTGATTACCTGAGGCATTCCAGAAATAAAGTTAAAGCTACATGGAACCTGGTAAAGACAGTAACAGGGCAGAAAGAGAGAGAAGAAATAAATATAAAAATTATCCAAACAGATAACGATAATGACACCGAGTTAGAAACAGCAAATCATATAAATGACTTTCTGCTGAAAGCAGGCACAGTACAACCGAAGAACATTGAACCCTGTTATGATACTGTAGTGAACTGTCCGGAAACCTGCTACCTGTATCCCACGGACGTATCGGAAATATTGGACATAATAAAGTCCATGAAAAACACAAAGTCGACTGGATATGATGAGGTCCCAAATGAATTGCTAAAAGAAGCAGCTGTCTACATTGCGCACCCATTATGTCATATTGCAAACTTGATGTTGGAACGGGCTAAATTTCCAAGTGAACTTAAAAAAGCAATCATTAAACCGATATATAAAAAGGGGAATAGGTCAGATGTTAATAACTACAGACCAATTGCGCTATTGTCGAACGTTTCAAAAATTTTTGAAAAGATTATTTTAAAAAGAGTCAACAATTTCCTTGACAACAATGGATTACTGACAGATTGTCAAAATGCATATAGAAAGGGTAGATCGACCAACACAGCTATTTATCAAGTGGTGACGGATGTTCTGGATGGAATTAATGATGATGAATGCGTGGCGGCATTGTTCATGGATCTGTCAAAAGCTTTCGACAGGGTTCATCATGGGATACTGCTGGATAAATTATACAGAATGGGTTTTAGAGGTACGGCTTATGATGTATTAAAATCATACTTAAAGGACAGAAAGCAACGTGTAATGGCCAAAGATAAAAATGATGAAAAGCTCTTATCAAATTGGGGTACCATAGGACGGGGTGTGCCACAGGGTTCAATCTTGGGCCCTGTGCTATTCATAATTTATGTCAATGACATCCCGAATGCGTCTCCACATGGAATGACCCTTTATGCTGATGACACCTCTGTGGTACTCAGAGCTCCTAACATAGAACAACTGCGGGAAAATATAATAGAGACACTAGACTCTATGAATAAATGGTTTGAGCAAAATGGACTGTTATTAAATATCGAAAAAACCACTCACACTTTATTCTCCAATCTAAACAAAACTTGTGATATAAATTATGGAAATCACACACTCACTTCTTCGGATCATAGCCTTTTCCTTGGCATTAGAATGGACAGCAGCTTGAACTGGAAGGGACATATTGAATATATTGTTGGAAAACTCTCAAGTTTCTGTTATGCCCTAAAAACAATATCCAGTACGGTGAACTCTGGTGCCGCTCTGTGTGCTTATCATGCGTATGTTGAATCCAGTCTGACATATGGGATTGTTTTCTGGGGTAACTGTGTTAATATTAAACGAATTATGATATTACACATGTGTTTGACATGAGGGTGAGAGACTCCTGCAGCAGCGCATTCAGAAACAATAATTTACTTACTGTGGTTGGAATGTATATATTTGAGTGTTCGATTTTCGCTAAACAGCACTATGATACGTATTTCAGAGCTTTACAGACGGATCATACATACGCCACGCGCGCAACTGCGAGTGCTCTACTGATACCGCCATATACCAGATTGACAAGAATCCAGAACAGTGTAAAACAGCAGATCATTAAGATATATAACCACATTCCAGTTAATATTAGGTCACTAACTGTCGCCAATTTTAAAAAACAATTAAAAAGACACTTAATTAATGGTGTTTTTTATAACATTGGAGATTATTTTGATACTGACTTTAATTTGTAATTATGTTTGTCTATTTATACACTTGTTTTAGTTTTTTTGGTGGACCTTGTCTCATTATTTCTATATTGTATTATGTATTTTGACTTATTCCATACGCTTTTGCGTAAAAGAGAATCAATAAATTATTATTATTATTATTATTATTATTATCGCGGACTGAAGCACAACTTATGAAGTCGAAAACGCGTAAGCTAACATTCTTTTGTACTGATTGCAGTGATATGAGGGCCCAACTACATAAAATTATTGAACTCACTGAGCTAGTTAATACCCTTCAAACTGAGGTACAGACCTTGAAGGATAGGTTCGATGCTGGGCCGGGTGCGTGTTCCGGGCATAAACTTGATACCTCTGACTATGAGGAAATTATTCAGGAGGTTTCTGAACGTGATAGAAGGAAGAACAACATAATTCTATTTAATCTGCCTGAGTTGGAACTGGGAACCAAAGCCGATCAGATTGCATCTGATAGAGCAGCGATCATAGACATCTTTAGCCATCTTAATATCCCTACTGATTTTGGTGGTCCAGTGCGCCTGGGCAAGTTTGATCCCACTAACCGTCAACATGCTAGGCCCATTAAGATAACTTTACCACAGAGCAGCACCGTGCACGACGTTTTGCGTGGTTCAAAGAACATGCGTACCATTGAGAAATTTAAGGCTTTGCATATTGTTAAGGATAGAACACCACTACAGGCTAACAAATTAAAATTACTGAAGGAAGAATTGAACATTAGAAGGGCTAAGGGTGAATTGGATCTTACTATAAGGTTTGTTAACGATGTCCCAAGCAAACAAACAATTTCAAAACTAGGCAGGGAAACTAAATTCACCCGACAGATGTACATCTTTACACTTATATTACCAAAACGTCCGTGGTCTTCGAACAAAGCTTGATGATGTGTACTCCGCTAGCTACAACATGGATGCTGATATTGTATGTCTCACAGAAACATGGCTGAACTCGAATATATCTGATGCTGAGGTGTTAGAGACAAGTTTAATGGTAAACGTCATGATTTCATTCAGATACAGAATTTAATTCCTTTAATAGATATTATCACTGTCAAATGTAAATGGGGCGCAGTATACCGCTTATTTTATAAACATATATGTCCCACCCGATATTTCATGTGATGACTATGAGCTGTTCTTTGAAACATTAAGTCTCGCGCTTCTCGATAAACAACTTTTCATATGTGGGGATTTCAACTGCCCCAGCTTTGGTGCTTCGCCTCTTGATGATCGCAGGCAGTTCGCTCTTCGACATTTTATGGATACGTTACATCTGGTACAGTATAATGGTATAACCAACTCCAATGGAAAGTTACTGGACCTTATATTTTTCAGTATTTCTGGTCAAGTTACGGTTGAGCACGATGTTGTTCCTCTTGTTCGTGAGGATGTACATCATCCTGCCTTAGATACAACTCTGAATGCATCCTTTGTAGACTGCATCAAAAGTTTTCCCTCAAATAATAATCTGCGTTATAACTTCAACAGAGCACATTTTCCATCCCTATACAATGCCATTGCCTCGATTGACTGGTCATGTCTTGATGCTCTCTCCAATATCAACGACGCTGTTGACAGGTTTTATGATGTGATGCATACGACAATTGCTTCCTATGTCCCAAAGTTTGGATCCTCACAGCGTGCGTTTTCGCCTTGGTTCACTTCAGACATTAGGGCGCACTTGAAACTCAAGGAATACTACTTCACTAAATGGAAATGCAGGGGGTCTATTTACTTCCGAAATGAATTTTCTAGACTTCGGTGCTTGCTTAAAACAGAGGTTGGAGCGGCATATAGGGTGTACCAGACTAGACTTGAGACTAACATTGCCCGTGACCCGAAGCTTTTCTGGAGTTTTGTGAACAGCAAACGAACTACTTCTAGAATACCTGGATCTTTAACACTTGATGACGATATACTTGAACAACCGCAGGATATTGTTCAGGCTTTTTCTGACATTTTTTCTGAAGTCTTCAATTCTCCTAAGCCTGACCTCACGGCTCAGTCTGACTTTGATGTGAATACTGTCTCCTTTGATATTGGCTACTTCACTGCTGAGGAGGTGTGCTTTGTGGTTTTGGGAAACTGAAGTCAACTATGACCTCCGGCAATGATGGTCTTCCCAGTTTTCTCCTTCGGGATTGTGCTTCAGTGATATGTTCTCCACTCACCATATTATTTAACTTATCGCTTCGCACCGCTACTTTCCCTGATCGCTGGAAGGTCAGCAAAATTACACCGGTGTTTAAAAAGGGTGATCGTAGTAACATTCGTAATTATAGACCTATTAGCATTATATCAAACTGTGCTAAGATATTCGAATACGTCGTATATGGGAAGTTGTATAGCTGCATTAAACCACTTATTTCAGTCAACCAACATGGTTTTATTGCTGGAAGGTCAACTACGACAAATTTAGTTGAAATCACTCAATATATAAGTGAGGCTTTAGATGCTCGTCAGCAAGTGCACGTCATTTATATTGACTTTACTAAAGTGTTCGACACAATCGATCACACTCCGCTATCTGCTAAACTACAATCCTTAGGTGCTTCCACGAGAACTCTTGCTTTCTTAAACTCATATCTGCGGAATCGCTTGTTCTATGTAGCTTACAATGGATATATATCCAATACTTTTACAGCCTTCAACGGTGTTCCTCAGGGGTCTAATTTGGGCCCGCTATTGTTTAATGTATACATCAACGATCTCCTGATGCTGCTTGATTCTAAGGTTCTTGCATATGCGGATGACTTAAAAAAATTTAATGTGATATCTACTCCTTCGGATTGTTTAGGGCTGCAAAGAAATCTTACATTAATTAATGAATGGTGCAACAATAATAGAGTTTGCTTAAATGTGGACAAATGTGCAACTCTCTCCTACTCTAAATCAGTGGCGGCTCCTCGGGGTGGGCAAGGTGGGCACTGCCCACCCTGATTCTTTGAAGCTTGAAAACTTTTACAGGCAATAAATATAAAAATCACCCAACACAAAACAAAATGTAATTTCATTGGGGCACCTATTTATCGCCAGAATTGTATCTCTTTGAATTATTCCAACAGATAATAGCTGCTTTCGTTCGTCATAATGTTTCGTGAACCTAGTGAACATGTTGAATTATAATTCCGTTCTTTCGTTGTGATCATATTTTCTCCCACTCCAAAACTTTGAATCATGTTTAGAAATCCCCTTTTCCCTATGGAACATCGATTTTCTAGATGTCCGTATTTACTAACCTAGGAATTGTCAAGTAGGGCCGTTAACATGGAGTTACAACGAACAGAAATTGTTTACGGTGAATATAAATATAAACTTAAATTCGTACGAAATTAATCGTATTAAACGAAAGTAAAATAAAATTTTTAATTTTCATGCGAGTTTGGGCGCGCCCCACTAAAGCTGAATTAAGAGAGAACAACGTTCTCAGTATTCAGTAGTAGAATTTGGCAGAGAAAGAGAAACAGACACACAAGCGTATGTCACGTACCTATGTGATGTCTTGACGAGCGCGTGTGGAATAAGTAGAGTCGATGGGCAAAGTCGGATCAGCCCACCTTGAAGCTGGCTGCTGGCATATTCGCTTGCAGCGTTATTCGAGTTATTCGGTTAGTGAAATAAAAATAAATACATACATTCATTATATTATTGTAACTCTATACACAGAATAATGTTTGTAGCATAAATTCATAATAAATGTGACCATATAAAAATTACTGAAAATAAATTGGTTTGTCAAATTATTTTTAAAAGCAAACATTATACTATAACTTATATTTAAAATATTGTACATTATAACATAGTAGTAAAAAAACTTTATTTAATTTTTTTTGAAAATTTATTAGACTGAATTTAGAAAAAATAGTTTTTAAAAATATATTGGAAATGTTTTTTGGATTAAAATTAATCATAAAGTAAAATAATAGTATGTAATGCTTGCTATACCGTGGAATTTATAAAAAAAACTGCACGGTTTGTGAATTTCATTTTTAATAATGAATCAAATGACTGGTATATTCTTGAACCTTGGTTGCTTTAGAAATGTTAAAATAGTTTTATTTGCAACGAGAACGCCCACGCCAACTTCCATTTCCATGTGAGTATTGTAGTAAATCGGCAGGTTGGTCTTGGGCAAGACCACCTTGACCATCATGTGATGATGCTAGTCGTCGTTCAACATCGTTTTTGTTAGTCGACTCAAACCTCAAAGGGCTTGCCCACATTATCGTGTCGTGCGTCGTAGTTACTAAGAGAGTTAATTATGGCAAATTGTAGCAGTGTTTTAGTGTCGCCATAAGAGTAGTAGTAAGCAGTAACGACGGTGATATTGTACATTTTTTATTACAAACAAAATTTAGCAAATTAAATTTCGATGATGACTTTTTGTGGTAAAATTAAAACCTTGTCCGAAAATGGTTAATTTGATTATTAAAAATAAAACAAACAGAGACAGTAGAGGATTTAATATCAGTTGATATGAAAAATGTAACTGGTTAACGGGAAGTGAAAAAATAAATAAGCTTTACTGTTGGAACTGTTTACTATTCTCTGAAACTAAACAAGGTCCCTGGAATTCTACTGGCTACGATGATTTGAAACATTTATCGGTATCTTTACAAAAACATGGACAGTCAGAGCAACATACACATGCGTCTTCAAAGTTTAAACTTTTTGGCAAACAAAATATTTAAGTTTCAGTTGATTCAGCACATCGACAAAGTATTTTGAAACATAACTAGATCGTTAAACAAAACAGAGAAATAATAACACGTTTAATTGACATGGTTATTTATTTAGCAATGCAAGAACAAGCCTTTCGTGGGCATGATGAATCACAAGATTCTCTGAATCAAGGAAATTTCAAGGAATTAGCCTCATTGCTTTCAAAAGTACATTTCCTCAACAGTTGGTTGATTCGCTATTAAAGACTTACAAGAATTTGTTTGATAAACCAAAATTGCAAAGCCAGCTACGCGTTTGGTATTCTGATGATATATTAGGAGATTCGTCAAATTGTATTGATATTTTAAATTTTATTTTTTAAATGATCTACAAAATGATGTTTCGGAAATACATAAATTGTTGTGTATTGCTTTGTGTCTGCCTTCTACATCGGCGTCCGTAGAAAGAAGCTTTTCGACATTGAAAAGAGTAAAAACTTTCGCTAGGAATTCTATGAGCCAGTCAAGATTATGTCACTTATCAAGGATTGCTATCGAAAGGGGCTTAGTCAAATATCTTCAGGAAAATCATGAATCAACTCAGTTTTAGGAAAAAATTGTAGATGACTTTGCGCTACAAAAAAAAAATAGACGAATTGAGTTAAACTACAAACACATCGCCAGTACATAAATTAGTTAAGGCCCGTGTATGTGTTCTTTTAATAGAATATAATGGTTAATTTATTTCGTGTTGAATATTTTATTTACTTGTACATATTGTTTGAGAATTTATTTTTCCGTTTTATTAACGAATTTTGCATTTTATATTGTTATTATTTTGTTTTGTTAAGAAAATATTGTTTTATTTTTGTTAATATGTACTTATTTTGCTAACTGTTTTTCGCGTACTAACAATAACCTCCCTCTTCCTCTCCTGGCAAGATATAGCTCTAGACCATCACGAGATTCTTGCTGAACGGTATATTTGCTTAAGGAAATTATTCCGACCAACATAGAACTCCAATAAATTTTAATAGATGTACAATACCTTATTCAAAATGTCCCATCCGACTTGCCCACCCTATCAGAAATCTCACGAGCCGCCACTGCTCTAAATGTTCTAACGTTCTGTCGTACCCTTATGAAGTCTCTCAGAACTGTGTTTCTCGAGTTTTGCAGTTCAGAGATCTTGGTGTGCTATTCGACAGCCAACTGTCCTTTGGTCCGCATATCAGCGACTTATGTGCTTCCGCCTCCAAGTCCCTGGGGTTCCTTATTCGCTCATGCAGAGCGTTTAACAACTTGGAAACGTTATCTATTTTATTTTACTCCTTTGTACGTTCCAAATTGGAGTATGCATCCCTGGTCTGGTTTCCGCATTATGTATACCACCGTCTCATGCTTGAACGTATACAGAAACGTTTTCTGAAATATATGTCGTTTAAAATCGATGGTGCTTACCCACAACGCGGCATTGATTATGACTATCTACTGAACAGACACGGTTTCAGTTATTTGAGTGAAAGACGGGACACGGCGAGCTGCAGCTTCATTGTGAAACCAGTCAACAATAGCATTGTTGCACTTCTGTCTCAGGTGAACTTCTTAGTGCCCAGGTACGCTGCTAGGTCGACGGGTACTTTCTATGTCCCGGCAGCTCGGACAAATGTTCTTCTGAAATCTCCGCTCTATCACATGTGCACAAATGCCAACCTTTTGTGCGCTGACCCATTCTTGGGGAGGTGATGATACATTGATATATTTATGCTTTTTTTTGTTTTTTTTAATGTATTCTGTATTTTTGTATTCCGTATTGTGTTCTGTTTTTTATTATTATCTGTGCATCGTATTGTGAATTATTATTTTAAGTCACTGTTAATTTTTGTATATATTACCCTGTAATTGGATATATCGTTGGGTATTAAATGATTAAATAAATAAATAAATAAATAAATAAATAAATAAATAAACAAAACAGTGACAATTTGTTACATTAGAAATCTTTTAATTTTAAAAAGCCTACTAATTAACAAGAATGACAATGATTATTATAGCTATAATAAATAAAACAACTATAATATTTGAAACGTTGAAATAAGAATAATTAAAGTTCATTATGCGTTTATTATCTATTGATAGCAACCCACATATCCACTTATTCCTGTAAAATTCTAAAATAGTTTTTCATATACTTGCAGATATTGAAAGTTGTTTACTTTTCTTGTCATATTTACATTTAAAGATTACAATGCGTATATTATACTCCTTTTTCGCATACCTAACTCAAAAATACCGATACGCCTTGCCAGGCGAAAACAAGGTAGGTAGTTTTGATATTTACGTCTTTAATGGGGGAGACATGAATTTTGAATGTGACTGTACATTAGGGGTTTCCAAGAGCAGTTCTACTAATATTCCGGAACATCTGATTAATCCCGGCTCGATAAATAATTTCTTTGTTGACTCGGCTTCATCTTCAAATATAGAATGTTCTGACTTAATTGACTTGTATAGGAGAAATCGAAAACATGCAACGCAATTTCTTTTCACTTCAGCAGAAGAAGTAGTTATCTCCTAAATCATATCATCCATGAAGTCCACTGCTACTGGGTGTGATGGTCTGTTACTATGTTACGGTACTGCTATTCCACTATATTACCTTATGTTACTCACGTAATTTATACCTGTTTAACAGAGGGCATATTCCCAGATAAATGGAAATGTGCTGTTGTTCATCCGCTATTGTTACCAGGCACTTCGGATAGAACTGGACGTGCCGCGGCGGAGACTCCCGGCGCAGTAACAACACGTTTATTCACACACAAGCAATTTATTTACAGTGATACAAATAAATATTAACACATAAACGCATACATACAATAGAAACCAAAAACAATTTATACAATAATAGTAATACAAATAAACATTAACACATGAACAAACACATACAATAGAAAATCTGACCAAAAAACATAAACAATACATACAATAATAATAACTGATAGGTTTAATAAAGGGGTTATCACTAACTCACGCACTGACTGTCTTTAGGGAATAGGTTACGCACCTGACACAGTGTTTTTACGAGGTTTGTTGCACTTATGCGAAATTTCACAGTTACTCACTTGTCCTTGGGAAGTTCGGCACTATTGCTCGGGTTGCCACCGTGGAATTCGCCTGGGACTCGGCGTGGTGGCTCCTTAGGGTGTCTTGTATTTGTCTGCAGAGTTGCCTCCACTTACTGCGGCTGCATCCGTGGGAATTGCCTGAAGTTGGCGTAGTGATCACTTGTGAGGCCCCTGATGGTGTTGTAACCGATTGCTTGGATTACAACCGTGGAAATCGCCTGGGTCTCGACGTGGCACAGTGGTTTCAGTCCATATAGAGATTTGCCAAAAATGCATTTTGGCGATGTCATCTTTGATGTTCGAAATTGTTACTATAGTAAAGTGTACATACTAAAGTATTATTTACCAAATTTGCTTTTTGTTTGAAGCTTCCGCTATTGTTTTACAGTGCCTTAAAGTTGAGCGTTCCGATTCTTCCCGAGAAAGGCATACGCGCGTGCATTGAATGTGTAGTGAAATAAGCTAATACTTTATCAATATTTACTAATGTGTTATATATCAGTAGAACGAGTGTTTCATCTACTTTCCAGACCTATAACTTCCTAATTAAAAAATACATTAGTTTCCTTTGTAGAATCGTTTTTTCATACCTGTGCTGAAAATTAGATAATAACTACTTTAACTAAACTTTTAACTACTCGCCGGGTTTGCCCGGGTCAAGCTATTTACTGCATTTGGAAGCTAATATATTTGTCTATAAAATGTACTAAAACTCATACTGCATTTCGCTGCATTTCTATGTGAAAATTAAAAAATTGGGAACAGGAGCGCGCTTGCATATTATGATTTTCTAATGCATAGCGTAAATACTTGTTTTTAATTACATGAATAAAATAAAATTCTATATGTGCCCTCTAAGGTACATACATTATAAAGATTATAAAATTCTAAAAATATATTAAGTATAAACATTCCTGCTTAAATGTTGTTATTGTATGTGGCGTACACGTAAAGATAGATAATAGGTACCTATCTGATATTTTTATTTGTGGCATATGCCGCATATTTATAGTATCAAAATATATTAGTAGTTGATAAGGTAAAAAATATCGTTATTAACCAAATCCGTGTTTGTTACAGGCATAATAAAAACAATCACAACAACCGCAAATTTCTATTCATTTTGTGATATTCTTGTGGTAAGTACTAAGTATAAAAGCTAGCACAAAAGATACAAATGTTAGTTTTGTAGAAACCTGTATTACATTGTTTTCAACATCTTTCTTCATATTAAAACAACTTAAATAGAAAACATGAGTTATATAAATATTAATAAACGCGAGTTATGTGTTCGTTTAATAGAACATGGAAAGCACATAAGTACAGTGCATATGTACATCAAAGAAAGCTTTCCTGGTTTAACTGAAGCAAATAACACCTGTACTGTTGCAAGAATTCAAAAAAATTTGTTGCCAGAATTCAAACAGCGATGGAATAAAGCTGGCAAATCTAAAGACATATTTTTGACAAGATATGCTGAGTGGCTCAATGGTGATTTTCGTATACAATTCGATGAAGAGGAGGCCCCATCTACATCACATGCAAGTAAACGAGGAAGACCGTGCAAAGATTATGAATTATCATCGGCCAGAAGCAAGCACAGACAAGCCATTAGACTATTTCAGGAATCTGGGTTGGATCATATTCACCATTCCTATATACAAGGCCTAAAATCAATTGGAAAATCTAAACATGCTGCCATTATTGAACAGTTACGCTCTATGCCGACAGAAACCTTGGATGGGCTTCATAAGAATTTAATAGAAGAAAAGATATCTGTGGTGCTTTATTCGAATGACGAAGCACTTGCATTGTTATTAAATCTAGATTTAACTAAACAACAGTATGAGTACTGTTGTTTAGTTAAATCTAGTTCTGAGTATTACAGATAAAAACCTCAAATTGTTTCCAGCGTACAAGTACGTGCTCGAAGCGAAAACCCATTGTTATCCAGATAACATGTAAATAAGTGATATACGTGCTAAAATAAAATTGCAGTCTCTTTTAGATCACACAGTTACTAGATTATTGATGCTTGATTCCATTAATCTCCCTGGTGGTGACGCAAGATTGATTTTATACTGTATGTGGGGATGTGATGGTTCTTCTGGACAAAGCGAGTACAAACAAATTTTATCAGGTGAAAGCAAATTAATATCAGATGCAAATCTACTGATAGCATCGCTCGTACCACTTAAGCTTGTTAGTGAAGTGGATGAAAGTGTCATTTGGCAGAATCCATCGCCTTCGTCAGCACGTTTTTGTCGTCCTATCCTTATAGAGTTTGCAAAAGAAACTCCTGAGAAAACTAGGAGTATAGTTACAGATATCGAATCTCAAATACTTGCATTAACATCATCCTCCGTGCTAATAAATACAGCAACATTTTCTATAAAACACACATTATATTTTACTATGGTCGATGGTAAAGTAGTTCAAGTTTTGACGAATACTCCATCGAGTGCTAACTGTAATGTATGTCTTGCCAAACCTAGTGAAATGAATGATCTTGCACGAGTAAGTCAAAAACCAGAAAGAGAAGAAACTTTCAGGTTTGGTCTTTCAACTTTGCATGCCTGGATTAGGTTTATGGAATTAGTACTTCATGTATCCTATAATCTACCGTTCCAAAAATGGTCTGCTACCACCGAAGAAATTAAAAACTAAAAGCGGCTAAAAAGCAACTTGTGCAGGATCGTTTCCGTAATGAATTTGGTTTAATAATTGACAAACCCCGTCAAGTTAGCGGCAATACCAATGACGGAAATACTGCAAGAAGATTTTTTGCCAATTCCTCTTGTACATCCCAAATAACAGGAGTTGATGAAACACTAATAAGAAGATTTTATATTATACTTCAAACTTTGTCGTGCGGTAGGAAAATAAATCCGAGAAAGTTTGGTGTATACGCACGATCCATAGCTGAACACTATGTAAACAAATACAATTGGTACTATATGCCATCTTCAGTTCATAAAGTACTTATTCATGGAGAGAGCATCATTAGGTACATACAATTCAATATTACCTCTTGGACAACTATCTGAAGATGCTCAAGAATCTAGAAACAAAGACTATAAAAAAATCCGACTGCATCATTCTAGAAAATGTTCGAGAACAGCTACGAATGAAGATGTTTTTCATACTTTACTATGCTCATCGGATCCATTTATAAGTGGTCTTAGAAGACAACATACACCGAAGCATATAGAACTCGATGAAGAAGCACTAAATTTACTAGATAGTGATGAATAACGTAAAAAGAGGTATTTTGTATAACGTTATGTACCGCTTACTTTATAATTGATTTAACTTTTATTATTATTTCGAAAGTTGTGACTGTATCATTTCACCTACTTTTAACACGTGGATAAAATTTATGTCACTTTGTCCGCATCTAAAAAATGCCGAATATCATATTTTTATGTGAAAAATTTATAAACAGCTACATATAATGCATTTTGAAACACTCTGTATACATCATTATTATAATTGTTATATTAAAAAGTAGTGTTTATTATATTAGTTTTTATAATTTAATCTTTTAAGGTGAAATATATGCAATTAATTACACATCTTCATATGTAGATAATTTTTTCTTAATAAAGTAATAATATTTTCATAGTCTTCAATTGTTCACATTAAACTTCAACTATTTAGCAGTACTCATACCAAATTTTATGAAAATCGGTCCAAAGATGACAAAGTTACAGATTTTTGGCAAAAAAATGTCGATTTGGAACCACTGTGCGTGGTGACACCTTAGGGTGTCTTAACACTGTTGAACTTCTGTGCAATTGTAGATACTGGTAGAGCTGTAGGTAGCTGTATAGGTTGTTCGAGCTCTTAGTATCTTCTGGTGAGGGTAGAAGTAGTTCTATTGAACGCTGGATCTGAAGTTGTTGGTGTTCGTAGATGATCTGATGCCTTTCGCGATGGTCAATGCGTTTGTCTAGGATCGAGTCCAGGACCCCTTGCCCTCTCATCTCAATGAGTCGCCTTCATGCGACAGGTAGGATTTTGCTGTTGTGCTTCATAAAACTGGGATCACTAGATGTTCCTCCCCAGCGGGCGGCGGGCGGCTGCATTTTTCGAGTTGCTCTTCGTCATATGGGCTGTGGAATCGTCTTCATAGCGGGGCGAAGTATTATGGTGGACGCAGCAAGTCATTGACCTTTTTGATCTTGACTTTTGGTTGTGTCGTCATTAAAGTTGGTCTCGTCAAACCCGCGACCTATGGGTTGGCCGAAGCTTCCGCACTTCCCCATGTCCCCCTGGCAAGGGTGGCAGTGTGGTCAGCCAGAGACTCAATATAGAGATCTTGCCTGAGTCGATCATTCCGTAAGAACCAGGGCGCGTCATTAATCATGCGCATAGTGATGTTTTGTAGGGCCCCAATGGACCTCATGTTCGTAGTGGAGATATTTATCCAAGCCAGGGAGGCATATGTTAGGATCGGGCGAAGATAGGACTTGTAAATTAACAGTTTAGTATCCAGCCCCAGGAGGATGTGGCGTCCCAACAGCCCCGCCAGACGAGCCCTCGCTCCCAGAAATCTATTCCTGATGGTCTCCATGTCAAGCGCTGGTCAACTATCAGACCCAGGTACCTTGTGTGCGGCGCCCAGGCGAGTATCTCCGACCCGGATGTAATCCGGTGGGCGCGAAAGTTTCTTCGTGAATCTCACGGCAACGTATTTACCCTCGTTGATCTTGAGCCGCACCACCATGCTTCCGTTGCGACATAACATACAGTGTAAAGGGCCGTGTCGTCAGCGTACATAGATATATGTACCTGTGGTACTCTGGGAATATCAGCAGTGAAAATAATGAACAATTCTGGAGCCAACAAGGAACCCTGCGGAACTCCGGCCCTGATGGGCCTGCTCGAAAACAGCACACCCTCAACCTTCACTCGGAAGGAACGTCCCGAAAGATAAGAGGCCACAAACCTCACCATCGGCATCCCAGTGCCCAACCTTTTCATTTTTTATAGCAAGCCGTCATGCCAGACAGTGTCGAAGGCGTTCGCCACATCAAGGAAGACCGCATTTGTGGTGTCCCTCCTCTCGAGGCCGTCTCTCAAGGCCTCGGTCAACCTAAAGAGCTGCAGGTCGCTAGAAAACCCTCTCTAAAGCCAAACTGCTCGTCAGGGATGGAATTTGACTCAATGACTTCGTCTCTAAGCCTCGTGAGGATTACAAACTCGAGCAGCTTGGAGAGGGTCGGCAGCAGGCTGATAGGCCTGCAACTTCCAGGGAACACCGGATCCTTATCTGGTTTCAATAACATCGTAACTGCGGCCTCCTTCCATGATGTGGGAAAGTGATGTAATTTGAAGGAAACATTAGCTATCCGTACAAAGGCAGAAATCGCACTGTCTGGCATACGCTTTAGGGCCAAATTGGGAATGCCGTTCAGCCCAGAGGCCAACCTGATTGAGACACCCAAGTCTCGCCTTGATCTCAGGCATCGAGACCTCCTTAAGAGGCTCCTCACTGTGTGACAACACCTCTGGGTCCTCCTCTTCGTCGCTGCCATCGGAATCGGGCTGAATCCCCGAACAGACCCTCTCAAGGTTGTCAGCGAGCGCCGTCGCCCTATCCTCAGAGGAGTAGGCCATGCTTCTCTCCCCGTGTATTGGTTGCGTTCTTCCGCCATCAGTCCGAAGGGACCTGGCAAACCTCCACACCGACCCGTCACCTGATGCCTTTCTGGCGTGGCGTCCCCCTCTTATATGATTTGACACCCCTCCTTCTGGTCCGGAGCCGGAGCCTGTGCGCCGTTGCCTTGTGACGTCACAGGGGCCGGTGTTCGGGACCTTGGGAACGTGTGCAAAACGCGGCGTCAGTCAGTCGGGAGGGGACTGACGCTAACACTGCCTAAGGTTAGGAATCCGTCCGTGTACCCTGATTTAAGACCTATAAGCATTCTACCAATTTTCTCAAAAATTCTGGAAAAAGTAATTTCGTCACAACTGAAGGAATAAATATTTAAATGCATTAGATATTTTATCACCTGTCCAGTCAGGATTTCGAGTAGGTACAGTTGCGAGACAGCTTTATTGAAAAAGTACCTGATGATGTACAGTCAGCTGATAGGGGACTGATTTCATGTCTAGTTTTGCTAGACTACAGTAAAGCGTTTGATAGAGTGAATCATGGTATATTGTTGGGTTTTGTGGAGAGTATTGGGTTAGTCGGTGCATCATTATCACTTTTTGAAAATTATCTCCGCAATTGTAGGCAATACGGTAGTATTGGCGGAAGCTCATCTGTATCACTCGCTGTCATGTATGGGGTTCCTCAGGGATCTGTTCTGGGTCTGATCTTGTTTTCAATATATACTTAAAAATTTTTCTCAGGTCTTCTGCATTGCAACAGCTTTATTATTCCTTTGAACCAAATAACTGGAAAAATGCTGTTGCAAATATTAATAGAGACTTGCGCTATCTCGATAGAGTATCCACAGAACATTGTCTTACATTACATCCGGATAAATCAAAATTAATCCTTTTCGGTTCTGCGAAGACTTGTTCTAATATTTCTCGCAATTTTAATATTGAGATTAATACTTTTAAGATACCAATTGTGGAAAGTGTGAAGAATTTGGAACTGGTTATGGACAAAACGACACATACACATACGAGGGTAAGGTAAAAAATTCTCGGCCTGACACAGAGATGGCGTTCCAATCAGCGAAAATGTATGATTCCTGCCTGCGTGCACCTGTCATTAGTTCGTATGACAAGTTTCAAATTGTTCTGTCAAGTAGTATGTTTACACGAATTTTTGCAGTAGACGTCTTCCGTGTTTTTCGTTAAAATGAATAAACTAGAATATCGTGCGGTCATAAAATTCTTTGTTTTGGATGGATTAACCCCTAAGGAAATTCATCCGAAGTTGACAAAAGTTTATGGGGACTCTGCTCCTTCAATGGCAACGCTAAAAAGTGGGCAGCTGATTTTAAGCGTGGTCGCACGTCCCTCGAAGATGACCCATGTGAAGGACACCCAAAACCCGCAACCACACCGGAAAACATCGAAAAGGTGCACGATATCGTGTTGGACGATAGGCGAGTGAAATAGCTGACACCGTGGAGATATCGGAAGAAAGGGTGCGAAACATCTTGCACGAAGAATTAGGAATGCGAAAGCTCTGCGCAAGGTGGGTGCCGCATTTGCTGAATGCCGATCAAAAGCAAATGCGCAAACGACTTTCGCAGCCATGTTTGCACCGATTCAATAGGGATTCGACCAATTTTGTGCGGAGATTTATTACCATGGATGAGACATGGATCCACCACTACCAGTGATGTAAAATTACCGTAATTTATATTTTTGGTAAATTAACACGGGAAATTACCGCTCTTTAAATTACCATGGTGATTTACCCAAGAAATGGTAAATTACGCAAGAATAAATCTTGGTAAAAAGAGAGCGGTAATTTACCGAATAATATAAATTAGGGTAATTTTACATCACTGGTCCGGACGTATTAGCCCGAAAATACGACGGACAAAAGAAATAGTGTATGTACGTCTGCAGGTATGTACCATTTTTTGAGTAAATTGCCATGGTAATTACGCAAGAATAAATCTTGGTAAAAAAAAAGAGTGGTAATTTACCGAAAATATAAATTACGGTAATTTTACATCACTGACCACTACACGGCAGAAACGAAACAGCAGTCGAAGCAGTGGGTGGAAACCGGTGTTTCGGCGCCAAAGAGAGCGAAGTCGATGATCTCATCTGCTGCAAAGGTTATGACCTGCCAGTGTGTTTTGGCATGCGAAAGGGATCCTGTTGATTGATTACTTTGAAAAGGGCAGAACAATTACAGGCGAATATTACTCCAACCTTCTTGACCAGCTGGATGCCAAAATTCGCGACAAGAGGCCTGGCTTGAAGAAAAAAATCATGCTTACCAGAACAACGCACCTGCTCACAAAAGTGCGTCGGTAATGGGAAAATTGCGGGATTTGGGGTATGATTTGCTCGACCAACCCTCCTATTCTCCTGATTTGGCACCCTCAGACTTCCATCTGTTCCCAAACTTGAAGAAATTTGTTTCTGGGTAGCGCTTCGCGTTCAATGAAGAAGTTGAGAGGGCCGTAAATGGATATTTTAACAGCCTTCCAGACTCTCACTTCCGGGAAGGAATACTGATGTTGGAGAAACGCTGGACCAATTGTGTTGAAGTCAAGGGAGATAATGTAAAAAAATAAAATAGTCTTTAACTGAAAATCGCAGTCTTTCATTGTCAGGCCGATAATTTTTCACCTTACCCACATAGGTACAGACAGCAGGTTTATGGCTATATCCGCAATGCTTATCTAAATTTGAAGAAAATATATCCTCACAGACATGTATTCAATGAAACCATCAAGAAAAATCTTTGCGATACTTTTGTTCTCTCTCAATTTTCATACTGTATTCCAATATATCACTCTGCTTTAGACAAGTTAACTCAGGATCACATACAAATCATATATGGCATACGTAAGTTTGATCACATCTCGCACAAACTTAGCTGTGCTTCATAATAAGAGGGAGTTTCGGCGTTTGAATTTGTGTAACAAAATTATTACGTTGAAAGCACCACCATATTTATATCAGAAGATCACCTTCAGAACAGATGTCCATAACCTTACCACAAGGTTTAGAGGCAGGATTTCTCCACCTCCGCATAAAACCGCATTATATCAAAGATCATTATTATATCAAATTTATTGTAAATATAACAAGGTACCTACTGTTGTCTTTTCTGGCTCATCTTGCCGTAGTTCTATGAGGAAAAATTATTACGTGGGCAAGGTGTTGATGCTTGCTAGTGAATAGGTTCGGTAATTTTGTAGAATTGAAAGATTTGGTAAATTTTGTGAATTTAAAGTTTAATAAGTCTGTCTTTTTTGTTTTTTTTTGTGTGTGCAGAATTTTAGATTGGAATATTCGTTTTTTTGTGTAATCATTTTTGCAGTGGTGCGTTATCAAATTTTTTGCCTTGGGCACTCATTTTCAAATTATAATCTTTTCTGGTTCAATATCCAAGGTTAAGTTGTAAAGCAGCATTAGCTGAACTTCGCCTTGCGATTGCACATGTCAACTATTAACTTTAACTTTAATTTTCAAATTGTATATCAGTGAATTTGTGTTATTATATACTTGTATACATTGTTTCCTGTTGCAATAAAGACACTTTATTATTATTATATATTTTCTTAGAAATCATTCGTTAATCAAATTCAAGTTCATGAAATAATATTACATGAAAAATAAAATTATATGTATCTTTTCAAAGTTCAGTTAATCAACCCAGTAAAATGTTAGATTAAATAAAATATTATATACGATTTAAATACATTGAAACAGACAGTTTTAATTCTTAAGAGAGAATAATTATGCTTATGAATCGACTCAATCTTCTCATGCTCCGATGGATTGCCCTTTCATCTCTGAATATACGCGCTCGTCTTCACACCCACCCTACGTGTACACACACAAAAAATGCTGAGCTGTATATACATATATGAATTTAAAACTACAACATTTATATTACAATTTAATATAATATACATGGGTTTTACAACTGATAATAGATAAAATAATTTATACACATTAATATATATATTGAGAATTTCTATTGCTCTATTATTAATTTATTTCGGTATGAGGTCATAGCAGTATGTACTGTGTTGCAAGTACTAATTAGGGAATGAGAGATGTACATACACAAACACAAACAAAGTATATTATGTGTTCAGTAGCACAGTATATACAGCGAATATAGTCTTTGGGTGGGACAACTGCAGATACACAAATCATAATAATGAAATTAGGAAATATTTTCCTAAAAATGACAATTACAGAGATTCTCATTAACTATAAAGAGTTGATAACGTTTTGAACAAAAATATAATCAAACTTAGTTTTTAATAAACTTATAGTTCATACAAGTAACAGGTGTCTATAACTTACTTACGATTTGCGATTTAGTTAGTTTCACGTTATTAAATCGGCAACTTGGATATGTCATATTTTGTTGTACCGCCAGTGTCGTCCTTAAATATTTAATATACAAAATAAATAATAAATATGGATATAAAATCATTTTATATTCATTAATATAATGATAATTAATTAAGATCATTTTATATTCATATGATTATGCTTACCTTCAACTATAATATTGCCAATGTGATGAAGTAACAATGATAATAGGTGATTATTTTTGTTGATAATATTGAAAATCGTTGCTGAAAAAACCTTTAAGGGCATTTTAATGTTAAATCTGACAATTAATTTGATTTAAAGCAGGGTTGTAAAACGCTGAAATGCTAATGTCAGCGGCGTAAAGTAATTATAGGCACATTATACATATGCATATATGTGTAATTTATGCATATGTATAATTTCATCTTCAATTGTTTATATAAAAATATTGTCTCTTACAGGTACCCCTGAATAACGAAATATGTTTGTAAATACATATTTTGGATCAAACTTAGAGGCAATTTAATTAATTTGATCTTGATACTTCTGCAAATACCGGTTACAGTCTTTCGTACGTATACAAAACGTTATTTTATATACAAACATATGTATTTTCCAAGTAGGAAGGGTACGGAATATATGAAATATATTTCACTTACGAGTATATTCAATATAATTATCCTATCTGTTTTTTAAGGTCTGAATGTTAGATCTACTAATAGTCAGCTTATATATCTGTCGACAGAAATACTGTTTGTATATTTATTCTTCACAGCAGTAACCTCAATAATTCCAGTTATACCAACCAGGGAATCATTTCACAAATAAACGTGATTATCCAAAACAATTAATGTGATAGCTTCTTAATTTTTTGTTTGTGAATACGTATATAGATAATGAATAATAATATATATACATATAAATGTAATATGCATAAACACCTTGTATTACAATACATATTAGGTTAGTAATAAAAATAATTGACAACGCCGAACAAAAAGCGTTATACGAAATTAAGTTCTACGTACACCCAAGGAAGGAAATAAAAAATTACGTGACGTGTGAAAAATCCTTGCAACATTTTATACATTATTTAAAGATCGATATGAAGTATTATTTCTTTTAATATTGATTACAGTGCGTAAGTAAAGGCATATTTTCGTTATATAACTAATTAATGCGCGAGCGTTGCTGTCCTCACATAAATATATTAATATTATATATTTTATTACAAGTAGTATTAATAAACTGACCGGCAAAAAAAACCGCCCATCTGAAATTTTTAGAATATTCAGCTCTACCATCATTTTAAGTTTCTATTGTGATTGAATCTAAGAAGTATTCATTGTATGTGCAACATATGTAATTGTTTCAAGTACTAAGGCAATTTTTGACAGAAGTAAATTTAATTTTAGTAAACAAGAAAAACAGTTTGAACATGATATCTCTCTCTACTTCTAAAAAAAATTGGTAAATTTTAATTATACATACTAAAAGCGCACAGGACCCTTTACCGCTCTCGCGGCTTTAGTAGAGGACAAAAGATGCGCAAAAGTGGCAAATTGGGGAGCGAATGATCTGAGAACGTGGCCCGTCGGCGGTGGGAACAAAAGTGTCAGGCTGCGGGTACGACGGTCCGCCGACCCTAAGGCTATTTTTCAAGTCTCCGATGAGAGTGCAAAGGCCCGAAAATAATTTTTGAAAATTTTGGCACGTGTAGAAAATCACGCTGCATCGCGACATTTTCCCATAAGTCCGATGTTTAGAACAAAAAATCCTCTGGAGCCTTTTATACTGAAAATCCCGAGAAACGTCAAACTGACAGGCGATTCGAAATGAATGCAAACTTCCAATTTAAAGCCTGAAATACCGAATTTTGAAGGTTTCGAGGGCCAAGTAAACTCCGAGTCAAAAAGTACTCACTTTTCGGGACCCTCTACTTGCTTTTTCCGAGTTTATAGTGGTACATAGACGAAGGTACGGGCGATTTAAAGTGCGTCTGCAGACGGATACGGTTTAGACAAATGAATGAAATATCCCGACAAACGTCAAACTGAGAGGCGGTCTCATATGTATTCACATTTTCATTTTTAAGCTTCAAATTCCAAATTTTGAATGTTTCGAGGGCACAACAAGATTCAGAATAGTAAAGAAGTGACATTTCGGAAACGTTTACTTGCATATTCCCAGTTTACGGAAGTACCTAGATGAAGGTACGAGTAATTCCAAGTCCGCTTGCAGACGGATTCGGTCAGAAAAATGGCCGATTCAATGTGCACTGATATCAATGCATTCCGGATGGGCGAATAGTCCAGGAATTTTAGCACCAAAAATGGGGTTCGCTCCGCAAAAAATTATATCACTTGATTTTTCGAATGGATTATGTCAGAGGGTGTCCCCTAAGTATAAAACCAAATTTGTGTCGTCCAAAACCGCGAGCGTTAGCCGCCATCTTGAAAAACGCCTTTTTACAAATATCTCGAAAACGGTGAGTTTTACGTTAAAAATTGTAAGGACCTTTTTTGTAGAAGATAACATTTCCCGTCTTTTTTGTTTGAAACTTTTTTCCCTATTGTCAATGTTTGCCAAGATATAGTCGATTGAGAAAAACGACTTTTGGTTTTTGGAAAATATCTCGATAATTTTTGGAAATAAAAAAAAAATGTGATTATCGAAGTTGTAGAGCATAACATTTTCTACAATTTTTGTATGAAATTTTTTTTTGTTCAATCGATAGTTGCTAAGTTATAGCGCGTTGAACGTTGCCGTCAGGTCTAGGAAAACAGCGATTATTGGTAATACATTGCTCTAGCATGCCAAGAACAAGTGTAAGGAGACGTGACATCTTGGCGTCAAGTATTGCAGGAGGTAATTAGTAGACGTCTGTGTGTTCTTTAACAATAAGGATATATGGATATTCATTTATACATGTATATTCATCGATTTTTAACCATGAAGATTCTATTTGAATAGAATACAGGTATATAGAAAAGTAAGCAGCTGCACGGTGCTGGGTTTCTCCCAACATTATCTGTGCCTTTGTTCGAACCTGCCTGGATGTCTCCTCTCCTCCCCCTTCCACTATCTGAGTGGAGGGCAGGGAACAATTTTCGAAGAATTGCTGACGGCTGTGGCTTTGTTCAAAGATTGGAGGAGCGATCCCAACATGATTGCTCAAGCTGGCGAGCGTTCTTTTATTGCTTTGTATGCAGGTAATAAAACCGAACCATACATCGACTCTCTCCGATACAAGAACTTCGGCAAGTAAGCTCGGAACACCAAGCTGAACTTATCCATTCTACCACCGACGCAGGATACAGCCCGTTACCATTCCTTCAGGGTGTATCATCAGGTCCAAAGTTGGCTGGGATTTCACCATGACCCGGAAAAATGGGGCTAGAAGCGCGCTACGGATCGCTTATCACCGATCACAATGAAAAAAGCTCCCGCGCCGCAACATTTGCTACAAATATCCTACAAATGCAAGACAAATTGCGGAGCTGCCTGCGGATGCCGGAAGAGTGGCTTAAAATGTTCCGTTATCTGTTCAAACTGTAGTGGCCAAACATGCGATAACGCAATCCCTACAGTGGACGATAGCGACGAAGAGAATGCCCACAATGAATCGTTTTTTGATCCTTTGACTATTAATGACATGGAAGAGCAACATTCGCGAACCATCGAAAATCGCCCTTCCTGTTCTAAACAAAGAAAATTGTTTTAAACCAATCATCGAAGTTTGAAATTTTGCAACAATCATTTTTTTATTAATAAAGATGTTACACTCCTCCAGTGTAGATTAATCTGTGAGAAACGGTCTCTAGAAGCCAAAGATGTTCAAAATTCGTGTTAAATCATAATCTAAAATAATTTAATAATTTTAGATTACGGTCCTAGAGACCGTTTTTCACAAATTAAATTTTTTAATTATTATAACGAATAATGAATATGAACAGTAGATCAATACATTTCCATGTCTTTCTCAAACGATTCGTCAGACAGTTTTTATTGCGCAATAAAAAATATCTAAATCCTGGACTAGAAAAATATAATCAGATTCTCATGTGCACTGGCGATTAATATATTACGGTCCGGCGAACGTTCGGCCTCTTCACACAATACATAACGGTCCCGCTTGATTTAATATTTTCATCTATACAGGGGTTGTCGATTAATATTTTAATAATGATTTGAATTAAAATATGATAATTCCAGAACGCGTATTTCCTCAAAGGGGAAAAAGAGGAGAATTGCTTTCGACATTTATGTGCCCCTACGAAATAATTTTATTTAAACGATTACGCAAACGTGCACGGTGGGCGGAGCTGGCTGAATTCAATTTCTCTCTCTTCAGATTAAAAGTAAAATTAGGCACTCGGGAGTTATTACGGTCGCCCGTCACTAATTCAAATGTCGAAAAAAGCAAAATCGCCGAAGGATTTCTTGAAAATTGACGTACGAATGTGAAATTTTAGATACGGGGGTGTCTCATGTCGCCGATCACTAATCCAAAGTCAAAATGTCAAAAAAAAATGTCCGAAGAGTTTTTTGAAAATTGACGTATGAATGCGAAATTTTAGATACGAGGGTGGGTGTCTGCGGACGCCGATCACCAATCCATAGTCAAAATGTCAAGAAAAACAAAATGGCGGATTTTTTTTTTTGAAAACTGACATGAATGTGGAATTTTAGATACGGGGGTGTCTTAGGTCGCCGATCATGAATCCAAAGTCAAATTGTCAAAAAAAAACATGGCGGAGGAGTTTTTTTGAAAATTGACGTATAAATGCGAAATTTTAGATACGGGGGTGGTTGAGGTCGCCGATCACAAATCCAATGTCAAAATGTCAACAAAAAACAAAATGGCGAAGAATTTTTTGAAAATTGACCTATGAATGTGAAATTTTAGATACGGGGGTGGTTGAGGTCGCCTATCACAAATCCAAAGTCAAAATGTCAAAAAAAAACAAAATGGCGGAAGAATTTTTTGAAAATTGACGTATGAATGTGAAATTTTAGATACGGCGGTGGTTGAGGTTGGCGATCACAAATCCAATGTCAAAATGTCAAAAAAAGATGGCGGATGCATTTTTTGAGAAATGGCCTATGAATGTGAAATTTTAGATACGGGGGTGGTTCATGTCGCCGATCACAAACCCAAAGTCAAAATGTCAAAAAAAACTAAACGGTGGAAGAATTTTTTGAAAATTGACGTATGAATGTGAAATTTTAGATACGGGGGTGGTTGAGGTCGCCGATCACAAATCCAAACTTAAAATGTCGAAAAAAACAAAATGGCGGAAGAATTTTTTGAAAACTGACGTATGAATGTGAAATTTTAGATACCGGGATGGTAGAGATCGCCGATCACAAATCCAAAGTTAAAATGTTAAAAAAACAACAAAATGGCGGAGGAGTCTTTGAAAATTGACGTATAAATGTGATATTTTAGATATGGGGGTGGTTGAGGTTGCCGATCACAAATCCAATGTCAAAATGTCAAAAAAGACAAAATGGCGGTAGAATTTTTTGAAAATTGACCTATGAATGTGAAATTTTAGATACGGGGATGGTAGAGGTCGCCGATCAGAAATCCAAAGTAAAAATGTCAAAAAACAAAATGGAGGAAGAATTTTTTTAAAATTGACGTATGAATGTGAAATTTTAGATAAGGGGGTTCTTGAGGTCGCCGATCAAAAATCCAAAGTCAAAATGTCAAAAAAACAAAATGGTGGAAGAATTTTTTGATAATTGACGTATGAATGTGAAATTTTAGATACGGGGGTGTCTTAGGTCACCTATCACGAATCCATAGTCAAAATGTCAAAAAAAAACAAAATGGCGGACGGGTTTTTTGAAAATTGACGTATGAATGTGAAATTTTACATACGGGGGTGTCTTTGGTCACCGATCACGAATCCAAAGTCAAAATGTCAAAAAAAAACAAAATGGCGGAAGAATTTTTTGAAAATTGACGTATGAATGTGACATTTTAGATACGGGGGTGTCTTACGTCACCGATCACGAATCCATAGTCAAAATGTCAAAAACAAAGAAAATGGCGGACGGGTTTTTTGAAAATTGACGTATGAATGTGAAATTTTAGATATGGGGGTGGCTGAGGTCACCGATCACGAATCCATAGTCAAAATGTCAAAAGAAACAAAATGGCGGAAGAATTTTTGAAAATTGGCATATGAATGTGAAATTTTAGATACGGGGGTGTCTTAGGTCGCCGATCAAGAATCCAAAGTCAAAATGTCAAAAAAAAACAAAATGGCGGAAGAGTTTTTTTGAAAATTGACGTATGAATGTAAAATTTTAGATACGGGAGTGTCTTTGGTTACCGACCACGAATCCAAAGTCAAAATGTCAAAAAAACAAAATGGCGAAAGAATTTTTTGAAAATTGACGTATGAATGTGAAATTTAGGATACGGGGGTGTCTTAGGTCGCCGATCACGAATCCAAAGTCAAAATGTCAAAAAAAAACAAAGTGGCGGAAGAGTTTTTTGAAAATTGATGAATGCGAAATTTTGGATACGGGGTGTTTGTGGTCGCCTATTACGTCTTCAATTTGGCGAAACGTGATTGAACAGGGCTTATACTTCATTTTTTCTTAACGATAGTAGATTCGAAAACATCAGAATAGTATTGTACACTGTCTCAATGAAAATGTTGCGCTTTATGAGCTCATTCTGTCTTTGGATACTTGAACATGACATGTTTAAAATTAAATTACCTTTCTCGCTCTTGAGTGTGTACCGGTTTGTGTCAAAAACAGTTCGAGAAAAATTTTAAGCAAAACGTCCTATTGGCTTAACAAAATATATGTATATACAGGGGTGCTTCAAAGGTGTATAAAAGTAGATATTCTAAAAAGGCGTCATGCCAGTGATCGCTTTTTACAGAAAAGGCGCTTCAATAGGGCTTCAATTTAAAACTTGGGCTCTTTACTTTTATTATTATTTCGTGCTCCTTTATTAACAATAGTGGATTTTGAAAAGGTTGACAGGCTTTTACACTTACACAGCAAAATAGTATTGTAAACTGTCTTAATTAACATGTTGGACTTTTTGATCTCACTGTGCCTCTGGATACGTTAACATGACTTTTGTTTAAAATTAAATTACCTTTCTCGCTCTTGAGTGTGTACCGGTTTGTTAAAAACAGTTCGATAAGAATTTGAAATAAAACGTCCTATTGGCTAAACAAAATATATGAATATACAATGGTGCTTCAAATGTGTATAAAAGTGGACATTGGACATTCTAACAAGCGTCATGCCAGTGATCGCTTTTTACAGGAAAGGCGCTTCTATTTAAAACTTGGGCTTTTTACTTTTATTATTATTTTGTGCTCCTTTATTAACGATATTGGATTTCAAAAAGATTGACAGGCTTTTACACTTTCACATTAAAATAGTATTGTACACTGTCTTAATAAAAATGTTACGCTTTATGATCTCATTGTGTCTTTGGATACTTAAACATGACTTATGTTTAACATTAAATTACCATTCTCGCTCTTGAGTGTGTACCGGTTTATGTCAAAAACAGTTCGAGAAGAATACTAAATAAAATATCCTATTGGCTTAACAAAATATATGTATATACAGGGGTGCCTCCAAAGTTTATAAATGTGGACATTTTAATAAGCGTTTTCTACAGGAAAGGCGCTTCAATAGGGCTTAAATTTAAAACGTGGGCTTTTTACTTTTATTATTATTTTGTGCTTTTTTCCTAACGAAAGTAGACTTCGAAAAGGTTGACATGCTTTTTCACTATCACATCAAAATAGTGTTGTAAACTGTCTCGATGAAAATGTTGTGCTCTTTGAGCTCATTGTTTCTTTGGATACTTTAACATGACTGATGTTTAACATTAATTTACCTTTCTCGCTCTTGAGTGTGTACCGGTTTGTGTAAAAAATCGTTCGAGAAGAATTTTAAAGAAAATATACTATTGGCTTCACGAAATATATGTATATACAGGGGTGCGTCAAATGTTAATAAAATCGGACATTCTAAACGGCGTCATGACAGTGATTGCTTTTTACAGGAAACTATGAAAAAGCTGTAAGCGGACGCGAAAAAAGCGATTCAAACTAAAAGAGATTGACGGACGCGCTGTAGGCGGAGGACCCGCTGTAAGCGGACGTTAGAGCTAATTATATATACGAGAAGCCAATTGTCTCGCTCTTTTTAACACGAACGATTAATACGGCAAAGATATACCCCAAAATTGACGAATTGGGCCGACACTTTTCGGAGAACCTGGCCCATCTACGGCCCGAACGAAAGCGTCACGTGACGGGGACTATGGTCCCATGTGCCTAATGCTATTTTTTACGTCTCCGAGAAGAGAACGAGGGCCCGAAAGGAGTTTTTAAAAATTTTAGTACGTGCAGAAAAAGACTGTGCATGATAGCATTTAGCCATAAGGCCTACGTTTAGAATATTTTATCGTGGAATAGGTTCGATTTTAAAATGACGGTGGATCGGCACAGATGACCGTGACCCCTCAAAGTTGGGATAAGGTTAAGTTAAACGCCCGAAAAATTCAATTTCAGGTTTTAAATTATCAAAACCGTCAATTAGTTTGAGTTCGCGATATGGCATTTGCTGGGAAACGTCAAAATTGGCGGAAAGCATATAGCACCAGTCGTGCAATACACCACATAATGACTATATATTCACGTTCATCGTTCGGTTGTCAAGTTTAAATGTCGGAAGGCCGACAAATAAAGATATTACGAAGGAAAAGTGTATTTTTAATTGAAATGTGGAACCTTTTAGATACGTATTAGTGTTATTATTATCAATTGTTACTACTTCTATTCTATATGAATATATTAACAATGCCGACGCATATGATAAAATAAACTAAAAGTGTATTATCGCACGTAAGTACAGTAATAAATATAACAATTTTTCTATATTTTATTAAGGTATATTAAATACAAAGACACTCTATTCATTAATTGTCATCGAAATGTCGTCACGATGACAGGAGTACGGGCTATTTTTGCTTAAAACTGGACGCAAAAAAGTCAGGCCAATTTCATACAACGAAGAACTTGAAGCAAGACTAAATAAAGAACCATCTGAGTTTTGCCTTTTGCGCCTGCCAAATTACGTTAGATGCACACGAATTATACAATGTCAACAGAATGTGGAAATATATGTGTTCAAGATGTAGTTATATAAATTTAACCCATTTTCGAATGGAATCATTTAATAACATTTCTCATCGATCTTTCTACATACAAATAATAGGGTGAGTTTTCTTTATTTGTCAGATGTGTCCGAAACTCTTCGAAATAAAATAAATACATCAAATAAAATTCCCATAAGCATTTATGTAATTTCGTTTACCAATTTTTCAGTTATAAAAGCAAGCACTTAAAGTATGCGACTGCGGGTTGGCAGCAACTAATCAGAATTCGGTTAAATGGTATTAGGAGTCAGCAAGATTTTCGATTGGGTTTTACAAAGTATACTATTAAAGCGTAATATGAAAATTAATTAATTATCTCAATGACCTGTAAGTTTAAAACATGTTTGTTAAAGTTCATCATGTTATGTTGTTAATTTCATTTGACAATTGGAAAGACAATTTGGTTAAACATTGTCAGTCTGACATTTCGTTCTCACAAGCTTGTGTGAATGAATCAACGAACTATTGTCACGATGACAGGTGGAATGACAATTTGGTTAAACATCTTGACGTCAGAAGTCTGACTTTTCATTGTCGTATAAGTGTCACGATGACAGTCTGTCAAAAAATTTGAAGTATATACTATTTTTATCGTAAACTTGACACAAAGCGAGGCATAGTACTACCAATTTTATAGAACGAATAACTTGAAACAACATTTAATTACCGAACCGTCTTGGTTTTTTTTTTGGTCTGTCGACGTTCACCTTGGGCTAGATGCACACAATTGATACAAAACCTGAATGTCGACAATTTTTTTCTAAATATCAGCGTTCAGTAAATTATTTAGAAATGTTGTTCGCTGTGTGGGCAAAGTCTTAATAAATAAATTCATTTGCCACTAATTATAAATGTCACAATAATATTTTAATTTATTTCTAAGAGACATTCTGTTTAACATGCGTCTTCATTCATAAACAAGAACAAACTGAACTGCGGTTGTAATTACTCTACATTGTCGGTCATTCATGTACAGTTTCCAATATCGTAGTTATAAAAATTAAAGCAAACGCGACGTCCTAATGCAATGATTAATAACATTTAACGTCCACTGAAAGAAATATTATAACCGTTAATATTTACATTTTAATGAAATTATCAATTATTATTACTATTGTATCGGTCATTTATCGTATCTTTAATGGCTTGGACACATCTCTGTCATCTTTCTACATACAAATATACATACTGCGTCTTTAATTTACATTTAGAGTAGCTTATTATATCAATATTAATTTGGGAACACTGTGCTACAGTAATGTTTTACATTTTGACTACTGTCATAGTTAAGTCAATTTATTGAAAAGTTCCACAGTGTTCTCAAATTAATATTGAAATCGTAGGTTATTCTAAAAAAATTAATTGAAGGCACGGTATGTCTACAATGACATTCAATTTGACAATTCAGAATGAATTGCCAAATTCGCAGTAGATTGAACTGTTGCCACGATGACAGTTTGCAAGAAAATTTAACGTATGGGCAACTTTTATCATAAAACTTGAGACAAATAGAGTTAGAGTACTACCAAATTTAAAAAACAAAGAAATTTATATATGATACAACAAATCTTGATCATACAAACAACTTAGGTTTATCTTTTCGGCCTACTTACATTCAACTTAGACTAGGTGCACACGCATTATATCAAACCTGAATGTCAACGAAATGTTCGAAGTAATCAGCTATCAGTAAATAATAAAATAAATTCTATAGAAATGTTAAACATTTTATGGGAAATTTTTTAATTAATAAATCCATTTGTCGATAATTATAGATGCCACAATAATGTATAATTAATTTCTAGAGATATTTTATTTAATTTGCATCTTCATTCATAAACTAATTAAAAGAAAATTTATAACCGTTAAAATTCAAGTGCCTCTGCGACTGGCAGTGGTCACGTTCCAAAGAGACACATTTATGGAGAAACTTACAGCGAAGAAGTGGACGCGAAAGGGCAATTCAAACTCGAAGAATTTCATGGACCACTGTAATAACAAAAAGAGCAAGTATTCTATTAAATTAATGTGTCCTAAATAAAAAGAAAAGGGGAAAGAGTAAATTGAATGATCAGCACTTGATGACTTATATCGACATTTTATGACAAACATTATGGAGCACTGATGATCTTGATTACTTGCAAAGAACGTCATATAAATTTATTTCTATTGACTATTGTCCTGGAAGCCCTACGTTAATTGTAATTCAAAGAAACGAATACATCTTGCATACATATCACCTCTAATTTAACGATTTAAAGGCTAATGTAATTACTATTTTAAAAATGGAACTACTACTACATATAAAGACAATGCGATTTAAAAATTTATCATACAAGGTAATTCACTAATTATCAGTTACTTTAAGATCGCGATCTACTTTATTACACAAAAGCATCCCTTCCTTAGAAAAAATAATTTAAGCATTACGCCCCAGATGCTGATCAAAATTGGTGAACATAGTATATTATTAAAATAAAATTAAGTAACAGTTAAAGGGTGTAACGAAAATAAAAAAAATAGTGCACATCTATGTCGCCATCTTTACTCATCTATTATCATTTTAACGCCGATATATTTAACTAGAGCATACGCGAAATGTTGGTCAACTCAACATTCACATTAGGTGGCTTAAATGTTACAGGAAACGTCAGAAAAAATCCATCTGACTTTTGATTAATGTTGGCAATTTCACAAAAGTTTAATTGCAGGTTATAAAACGTCAAAACAATCAATCGATTTCAGTTCGTGATGAAATCTGAACTGCTTTCATGACGACAATTATTTAAAAAAAAAAGGTTAAACACCCTGACATCTGTCTGATATTTCATTGTTCATGTTTTTAAGCTCCATCGATATTTATTGTACACCTTGACACAAAAAGATATGAAATTACAAATTTTATACAGCGAAATGACTAAAATATTAATGAGAAAAGTGCTATCAGATCCATTTTAGTTTTGCCTATATATTAGACAATTACCTTAAAATATGATTTATATTATTATTACTAGGTGACAGACGAATTAAATTCCAATGTAATGACAATTGTTTTGTAACTATTCAATTTATTAAAGTAAATATTCCAGCCTAATTCAACAATTACTACTACTAAATAATTTGATAGTCAGTAGAAAGTTTGAAGTATGGGCAGCGTTCAATCATTTAATGGGATATGTTTGAAAATACACCATTAAATCAAATTGTTAATCAAACATTCCGATGATGGTTCATGATGATAGTGTCCCAGGCCGGTGGCTCTTATTTCGATCGATTGGTTGTAATCATGAACTAACTTTTTGTGTTATTTTTCCTTAAATACTTAACAAGAATCACAAAATGATCCAACAATTACGAATTATATTCTTTTTACAGTGTGTGTAAGTAAGCAAAATGTTTACACAGATATACCCACGTCGGTGGTCGATGGTAGTTCAACTACCATCGTCACTATTAAATATTTAAATTATAATAGGATCGTCTCAGCAACCGACATAGCCAAAGCACGATCTACAGGCGACGACTGAATGCCACTGCAAACTCACTTTGACAGGAACAATTTCAGAGCAGACAAATGAACCTAATTTATTAATATGGAAGCCAGTTATAGATTCACTATTATAAATAAAGTTAATAAGCCATACTATTCTATACCAACATTTTATTTAAAAATTGATTCTTCTGTGTAATAGGCATGCATTGTTCACAAATTTGCATTGTAACAAAGCTCAAAAGGTATGTCAAAAGATGTATGATTATTATTAAATATTACAGTCCAGAAATGACGTTTGTGGCCCATGATAATTGACAGATTAAATTATGCAAAACTAAAATAAATCTGATATTACTTTTTTAATAATGATTTAGTCCTTTAGTGTAAAACTGAGAGCACTATGAATCTCTTAGTGTCAAGTCTTAGTATTACGCTAAATAGCATCTAAATTTCAAACTTCAACAACGAAAAGTCAGACTGACGTTAAGATGCTTTAAATTGCCGTTCCACCTGTCACCGTGACAATAGTTCGTGGACCAAAATATACGTCTATACAAGGTGTGCCAATAGTTTAGAAAATCAAAAATGATTTTTTTGGCGTTTTACAGGAAACTGTAATAAAACTGTAAGCGGGCGCGAAAAGGCGATTCAAGCTCGAAGAGATTGATGGACAGCTAGTTCTAATCTAATATCTCAATAACGTGTATGTCCTCCACGAGCTTCAAGCTAAATACGTAATCGTTGCAGCATTGAATTAATTAAATTTCTTATGTAGTCTTCTCAATTTTTTTTACAAGTGCAAATCTAAGCGTTTGAAGAGTTTCTGGTACGACTACGCGTTGGCGAATACGCCTCTGGAGTTGATCCCATAAATGTTCAATAGGATTGAGATCTGAACTACAAGGAGGCCAGTCGAATTTGCGAATTAAAAACTGAATAAATAAACTACATGTGCAAACAGAAAACCTGTATCAGATGAGTGAGCGGCTTTTTTGCCGGTCAGTTTAGTAACAGTATTCGAATCTCGCAAGAACCATAAACTAACAACTATTAAAAGGAAGCCTGTATGTTAAAGAATTGAGTGTTAAAATGAAGTTTTCCACCAACCAAAGATTTATTTAGTCAAGAACATGCTTAATAAGCAATCATTAAGTGTAAACTTATATTAAGCTGTTACTTGAGCTAAAGATTAGTATCTAAATAATCGAACACTTATATGTTTATTTAAATGTATTCCCTGCCGTTAGTAAATATCGATCTTACTAGCACCAATTTCTATAAGGGTATTCACATTATTATTAATAATAAATGGGACAAGAATTTGTGCATAATTATGTGATCGGCAATAAAGAACGACTAAATTTTGAATTTAATTCATAAACCGAATTAAATTCAAAATTTAGTCGTTCTTTATTGCCGTATTGAGTTTGTGTTATTGATAGTGCTGGGCACTATCGATAGTCCAACTAATGTAATGCTATAAATATTATAAAAGGTGAATGTAAAAATCACAAAGTTTGTGGTTGTAACGTTAATTATCGATTTTGAGAACATCATTAGGAAATGTATCATTTTGGTTAGATCTAAATTATTCTTGTATTTGGAGTTTCCTTTGGGCAAGTTTTGGATATGATAAGAATATTATAAAAAAAAGAAGTTGGTTTCGATTAAGCATGTTAAAAAAGAAATTTTCCGTATGGCAGGAGGGCTTATACAACGATGGACTTCAGCGAATTATTATAATGGAAGGTGTTTGGGTTCAAGAAATGAATTGAGTTATGATGAGAAGAGAGAATAGAATAAATGTTAATATAATTAACTATTAAAAATATGTACGATTTACAAAGAGAAGTATTACTTTTTTATTCGATTCTTAGTGCTTAAGCCGGCATTAGAGAAAAACAACTACGAGTAATGTCTTCTCTTTATGTGATCACTGAAATTTAAAGTACATATTTCCACTATTTTAAGACGTTGCGTTTCACTCTATTATTCATTTTTGACCAGCAACTCCAAGAGATTTCTTCTAATGAAAACGAAAATGAATAGTGTAAAACACATGGATGTTAAAACTAACATGAAGCAGTAAATAAATACTGTGACTTACATATATCCATTTATACGAAACATCTCGAACACATGCATACATGCATATACGTTTTACGTATAAATGGATATATGTAAGTCACAGTATTTATTTCTTCTAATGATTGAATGTTTTATATACAGAAAAAACTGTTTTCTTGTAATGAATATGCAACAGCAACTATTACAAAATAAAATCTATTTCGTGTATACAAATAAACATGAAAAAAGAAATACACCTCATCCTACACTCAATAGTCATGGACGTTACTAAACCGATTACTTATGTGTCTAATTACATATATTTCCTATAACACAGGTGAAATATGTATTTGTGCTTGTTTTTTAGCAGAATATTATTACTAATTTAAAACGAGTTATTCAAAATATTTTCAGCCCTCAATGTAAAGAAGGCAAAGTACTTACAAATATAAAGCTTGGTTGTATTGTTTAAATATCTAGAACTCTTTTTGCACAATATATTGACTAAAAGGTATACCAACGTAAATATAACACATTCGCCAAGTTAAAATCACAGAATACACAATTATAATATAAACTGTAAACAAGTTCATTTAAACATAAAACGTTCCGTCAGTTAAGGCTAATTAACATCAGCACCTTAATTAGTTGCCTTTAAAACCGCCATTAAACGTATGTTCCCGTCGGAACTTTCAAACAAACCTAAAATGAATATATGACATCCATTCTTACGACTTTTCACAATAGAAAAAGAGGCAGTAGCACTGATATTTCGTAGTAGTAAAAGATAGTAGCTAAACTAAAATACGTGTTGCAAATGATCATAAACCACTTAGGACAGAACTAACAATTTACACGTTTAACTAAAGTATAAAATCATCCTGTTAGTAAATTTACTTGGCATTTTTTAATAATACTACACTCAAAAATAGAAAGGTTTACCTTCTATTATTTCTGTGTAGGCATATGTAATGCAGATACAAGTATTTTAAATTATTTATTATTATTACATGATTTTCAATAACTAAACCTGAAATCTGTCTTCTACTACAATTTAAATACTCAAGGAAATAACAGGCATAAAACAATATACCATGTATAACCAAATTCTTTACAAAACCGTTACCTATAATATGTAGATAGTACGACCGTCGCTGTATAAATACAAGCAAAATACGAGAGAGCAGCATTTTTAAGAGGCCTCTGTACGGTTCAACAGCATATGCATTTACATGTAAATGAGCGCCAAAATATCTCATTATCCAACGAACCTGAACAAAATGTATTGTAAGATTTCGAAAATATACATTATTAGGTACAATTCACCCGGAGCTTTTTTTAATATTCTGTTTCGTTTAATGACAATTAGATATCAAAGTGGAACGGTAATCAGCATAATCAATGTCCCATTTGAGTCTCCTTTTACCACCTTATAAAAATTAAAAACAAATTTGCTCCGGTCAGATTATAGATTTATAAATGAACAACAAAAATATGTACATAGATGAATAAAAAATAATATGATTACGCCGTTTTTTTGGCGCTCCTGAAATGTGAATTTTGTCACTGTACGGTGGCGCCTTCTGGTGGGCATTTGTACAATACCTATTTAGAGAGATGAGATGGATATAGATGGTGCGTACTTCCTCTGTACAGATCGTCAGATATTGTACCAGACTGGTAGACGTTCAAAAGAGTAATTTACGACCTAGCAAAAAATTGCTCTCAAACGATTCAGTGTTCGGACACTTATAAAAAGATTTGAAGTAAACCAGAAATTGCTTGGAAAGGATATCTTTTATTTTAAAAATTCAACTAGAATGCTTTTCGTGTTATTATAAATAAAGAACAGACAGAAACAGGACTTATTATTTTACAGATGTAGTTACATAATAATAATGAATAAACATTAAACTTTAAATAACTTATATATAATAATAAAACAATGAAATTCGATTCAACACATGATATTATATAGTACAGTCATACTGTATTTTTTTTGGAAAGAAATATGCGAGACTATTTTATTTGATAAATCGTTAGTGGGGCATGCGACGACTCTAAAACCAAAAAGTTGAACCCCCCCCCCTCCTTGTGGGTTCGGTAAAGTACCTTTACCGAACTCGTCTGTTACTCGCCGCGCTCGCTTCACTCGCTTGGCTCGTAAATCAGACTCGTTCGATAAAGTATCACTTTACTGACTTGTTACATAAATAACTATTTTATTAACCAGAAAAACTAAATTAGAATAATTGTTGGAAATGTCCCCCGTTTTGTTCAATGCACAAGTTTACGCGCCTCATCATGCTGTGAAAAGCGTTTTGCAGCATTTCTGGCGTTATGGTTGCACATTGCTGAACAATTCTTTGTTGCAGTTCTTGCAAATTATGTATCGGATTTGCGAAAATCTTATTTTTTAAATAAGGAAAGATAAAATAGCCCATAATTGTCAAACAAGGTGATCTCGAAGGAAACTCAACTTCCGTATGCAAACTTATCAGCCGGTGATCAAAAAACTCGCGGAGAAAAGCAAGATTTCTCGTGTAGTATGTGCTGTTGCACCATCTTGCTGGAAATAACCGTATTGAAGTTCATCATCCATGCCAAAAAAGTATATCCAAAAGTGGGAAGTTAGCCCCTCTCTTTTTCGAAAATCTGATCGTTGTTCCAGATTGTTCTAGGTTTGTTCTCAATTGTTCCAAAGTATTTCAAAAAATAAATCGTAATCGGCCGAGAAAATGACAAAAAACAATTGTTCGCTAGCGCCCCTTTTTTCGAAAATCGAAATCCTGACGGTTGTTCTAGGTTATCCGAGGTTTGTTTTGGATTGTTGAAAAGTATTTCAAATAAAAAATCATAATTGGCTGAGTTAATAGGAAAAAACGATATTCTTACTGCCCCCCTTTTTGCGAAAATTGAATTCTGACGGTTGTTTCATGTAGTTGTAGATTTGTTCTAAACATTTTTCTAATGCCTCAAAACCGTATCTCTTATAGATATATCAAAGGATATTGCAAAAAAAAAACGAAATCCAAAAGTGAGAAGTTAGCCCCGCCTCTTTTCGAAAATCTAAATTCTGACAGTCGTATCAGGTTTTTCTAGGTTTGTTCTAAATTGTTACAACGTATTTAAAAAAAAAGTCGAAATTGGCCAAGATAATAGGAAAAAATGAGGTGTGGCCACCACACGACTTTCTTGTACGTATGAGCGTTTCAAATCATACAATTTTAAACATTATTTTATACAAAAATTTCACAAAATCCTATTCTAAGTACTTCCAGTCTCTTAATAAATCTCTACAGGATACATACTTAATGAGATATTTGCAAAAAAATGCTACTCGCTAAGAGTAAAAGTATTACTTCCGGTCCGAATTTTGAATTTTCATTTATACGAAAAATATTTCAAATACAACTCTAAATGCTTTTGTACTCTTGACAAATATATATAGAATGTATAATTTGCAAAATATTTGCAAAAATCGCTATTCTATAAGAGTAAAATAAAAGTGTTACCTCCGTTCCGAATTTTGACATTTTCTCTATACAAAAGGTAGTGAAAATTAAGTTCTAAATACTTTTATACTCGTAACGTACCTGTCTAAAAAGCATGACTCGCGAAATATTCTCAAAAAACTGATTTTCGATAAGAGTAAAAGACCTACTTCCGGTAGGAATTTCGAAAAATTTTTTTAATAAAATTCTCCTCAAATTTAATTTTGAGTATATATGAATTCTTTACAAATTTGTTTAAACTTAGTAGTTGACGAATAATTGCCAAAATTCGATTTTTTTCACGAAACTACTACTTTCGGTGTGCCGATTTTAGTGAAAATCTAATCAGATCTCAAGGGGGAGATTATATTCGTAAATATAAATTTGGAATTGATACCTATATCGGTTTGGCCGCTATCGTGGTCACACAGACAGACAGACAGACACAGAGATATTTTATAAAAACCAGTTTTTCGGTATCAGGGGACTTCAAAAAGTGGACATCTGCAAAAATCTCGAGGTCGAAAATTTTCATCATCACAATACCTACTTCCTTATACTACGTATAAGAAAGTAATATACTACGTATAAGAAAGTAATATACTACGTATAAGAAAGTAATATACTACGTATAAGAAAGTAATATACTTTGTATAAGAAAGTTAAACGATTTTGCAAGGGGCGGAATGACTTGCACTTGCCGCACATTACAGTGTTCAAGGAAGTTTTTGTATGATGCAGTTCAATAACAATACTCTATTGTGATTTATAATAAACATCTAATATAAGCAGGAAATATTAAATATATATTTTCTCAAGTAATATAGGTAATGTTCTATTATTCCAAAACGATATTGTTACCAAATACTGATAAACTATTAGAAAGAAAAAATCAAAACTGGCTGAGATAATAGGAAAAATCAATATTTTTTCAGTCCCCCTTTTTTTAAAAATCGAAATTCTGGCGGTTCTAAAGTAAAGTCATAATCGCCCCATATAAATAAAATTAAAATCAAACAAAACCGGGTTATTTTATTTTGTGAATAAGCCTAGCAACTTTTTCTTTTCATATTTTTTTTTTCTGTGAAGACATGTGTGTCGACATTTTTACGGTACAAAAATACAACTATATCGGGTAGACGCTGTCGCTCCTTTCGCTTTCTGCACGTCCGCTTCGAAATGGATTTGTCTATACGTCCTAGCAAGCTGCACTATTTAGAAGAAAATGCGCTCTCTCTACGCACGATTCGTAGAAGCGTACAGATGCCTCTTAAGTTCGCGGATATCTCTCACTACATGGAAGAAGACTTCCAGTTCTTATAAGTGATATGAATTTCTATATACAGCAATTTCACAACACTTATTAACTCAGAAATCATACTATGTATTATGGGTTTTCTTAAAATCAATCCACGACAAATTAAAGTATCACTGAATTACGTCAAGGTTGCCCTTAAGTCAAAACAGTCATACATACATTATCCACAGGAACCCGCTTTAAGGCGGTTCACCCAGTCGATGGGCAACCCGCAAAATCTTGAGGGCGGAAGCGGGAGGTAGGCTGTAGGAGTACCACGATATTGTATCTGTCTCTTCTTAAAAGAAGACGGAGCTAGATTTTTGTCCAGACGCTGTCTAGATCCGGCCGAAAGTTAAAATCATGTAAACAAGGGTGCAACGATTCAAGCACGAATCAGTCAAACTAAGATTTTTCTCACTTCACGAACGATCAAAAAATAGGAAATCTATAGAAAATCGACTGAATAGGGCATATAATTAATTTTGCTGTAAAGTAATTGTTTAAATAATTTCTAAAAACTGCTAAACTTGTGAAAGTTACTCATTTTTAGACGTTATATCTCTTTTGTAAAACATAAAATTCTCTACAAAAAAGTTCGCGACGACCCCATAGTGAAGTTGATAATTTAGACGTGGGAGGTAAAAAAAAGGAAATACTCGTATAAGGAAGTTCGTTTTGTAGCGGTCTGGACCAGTCGGTCGAATACAATTATACCCTAGTAGCGACATCACTATATGCACACTTGTTCTACATTAGCAAATATATATTTTCATCCTCCTCTAAAATTGTGATTTTGCTGCTTGGGTAAAATTAATAACGTCACGGGTCGTCTGGTACCTTTTGGTCATTTCCCTAGTATATAGAATCGCTATATGCCACACTTGTTCTGCATTAGCAAATATATATTTTCATTCTTCTCTAAAATTGTGATTTTGCAAATTCTTATCGTGAGCACGGTCATTGACTGTCATTTATTTGGTACATATATTTATCTCAAGCAGCAAAATCACAATTTTAGAGAAGGATGAAAATATGTATTTGCTAATGTGAATATAATAAAAGTCAGGAAGACTAATTATTTGTGTATAATATATAAGTATAATGTGAGTTATAGGTATAATAATATATTTTTAAGAAATTATTCTGTCAAACCAAGAGAGGGAAAGGTCTAACTGATTCCGAATCCAAATAAAAAGATGGAATTTAAATTGATGTGATATATTATATAATGAATGTACACATAAATATTTAACAACTTTGTCTAAAAATGTATAAACTGTTGATTTTATTGATATTCCGTACAAACATGTTTAATTAGGAAACTACAATAGGTACATAATTCCTCACGACACAAGTCCCACAAAAAAACAAAATTTAGGCTAGTTTTGTACCACGGTCTTGTTTGTTATCTACGAGATACATCCCGACGGACATTATCTCTACCTATTTTGAATAAAAAAATGAGGTGTGGCCACCACACGACTTTCTTATACGTATGAACGTTTCAAACCATACAATTTTTAAAAAAAATTATACAAAAGTTATTCAAAATCCTATTCTAAGTACTTGCATTGTCTTAATAATACGAATTTTGAAATTTCATGTATACAAAGAATATTGCAAATCCAGTTCTAAATACTTTTGTACTCTTGATAGATATATATAGAATGCATAATTTACCATATACATATTTGCAAAAAATCAATCTTCAGTAATAGTAAAAGTGGTACTTCCGGTCCGAATTTTGATTTTTTTTTTTATACAAAACGTATTGAAAATTAAGTTCTAAATACTTTTATACTCGTAACGTACCCGTCTATAAAGCGTGACTTGCAAAATATTGGTAAAAAACTGATTTTCGATAAGAGTAAAAGACCTATTTCCGGTAGGAATTTTGAGAAACTTTCATAATAAAATTCTTCTCAAACTTAATTTTGAGTATATATGAATTATTTATAAATTTGTTTAAAATTAGTAGTTGACGGAATATTGGAAAAATTTGATTTTTTTACTGAAGTAAACTACTACTTCCGGTCTGCCGATTTTACTGAAAATCTAATCAGTTCTCAACAGGGAGATTATACTCGTCAATTCAAAATTGGAATTGGCTATAGCGGTTTGACTGCTATCGTGGCCACACACACACGGACACACACACAGACACAGATATTTTTTAAAAACCACTTTTTCGGTATCAGGGGAGTTCAAAACCTAGACATCTGCAAAAATCTCGAGGTCGAAAATTTTCATCATCACAATACAGCAGACCGATTTTCATGTGGCCGGTGGGAGAATTTGTACGTGCGTCAAGTAAGGGTCAGGGTCGCTTAAAACGATGTAAAACACTGAATGCCAGAGGTTCCCCTACCTATGAATTTCGTGCGCATCTCGAGGGCGGTACTTCTAACAGGCCACATGAAAATCGGTCTGCTGTACTTCCTTGTACTACGTATAAAAAAGTAAAAAGAATTGAAAAAGTCAGTGTTATCGCGTGTAATGTAATCTCGAGGTCAGATTAAGTGTTACGCTAAGCGAAGAAAGTTGTAAAGATTAAAGTAAATTATCCAATAAAGAATGGATAAAGAAAATGGTGAGCCGAGTGTTGAAAATGATTTTTTCTTTGAAAAAGACAGTTAAGTTCTTTACTTAATGCAATAACACTAGCCCACAGTTATAATTTTTTTTTATAACTGTTTTAAAAATGGGTGTACAGTTCTTACAGTCTTTAACTGAAGCCATAACCAAAAACCAAATCTTTTCACCACATCTAGTTTTAGAATTATAATCATGCTCCGCTAGTAGACAAACAATAATATTATATTTAGAAAATTTGTTATACAGACGTTATAAAAAGAAATAGATAAGTACAAAAATCTTGACATAAAAAATACTTGAATGTTTAATTAGTATCAAGAATACAAAAACACTTAACTACACACAAAGAAAAAATCTCGAGGTCGAAAATTTTCATCATCACAATATTTCCTTATACTACGTATAAGAAAGTAAAATTGCTTATATATCAAACTATTGTATAAATAAAGTTATTGCTGCCTTTTATGTTATCTGTTGCATTGTCTAATGACAAACCAGCAAAAATCTCCCATCATGACGGGATCCCACCTTCCTTGATACCGTTTCTTCATTTCTGCAATCTCTTGATGGAACCTTTCCCCCTGTTCATTACTCGTCTTTCCTAAATTAGCAGGAAAGAAATGCAAATGGGAATACAAAAAATGAACTATGAGCGACATCCGGCACCCTACATTTTTATAATTTTCTAGCAAATTAGCCACGATAGGTAGTTTTAACTCTTTTGATTTCCCAGAAAATATTTGCAAGCAATTTTAAAAGAAGTCCATGCTGCTAGCTCTAGTGCTTTGACAAACTATTTAATCAATCCTAATTTAATGTGTAGAGGGGGTAGTAGAATCACCAAATTAGAATCCACTAACGGCTCAAATTTTATATTAAATTCTCCAGAAACTATGTTGGTCCGTGGCTGCCATTCTTTTATTTGGTAATGATGCTGAACTGCTCGGCTATCCCACAGACACAACAAACAATAATATTTGGCAAACCGTCCTTGCAGTCTAAGTAATACGGAAATAACCTTCACCACAGATTTGCCAAAAATTATTTGAATATTGAATGAGATTTAATATAGTTGACATAGTGTCATACGTTTTTTTTGTATTTGTAAAATGAGCCATTAGAATTGATGGTTTCGAGTTATGATTATAAAGTAAAACGGCTTTGAGACTTGTTTTCAATGAGTCGATAAACAGTCGCCATTCTGCAAGGTTATATTTAATACTCATTTCACAAAAATGTTGATTTACAGTAACAGAAATGTCTTTCAACTTTGTAAAATGAACTGAATTTTTCGTGACGATTCTTCAATACAGAGATTCTTGTAGTGGGATGTAAAAGATTCCATTATTTTAATCGATATCCCAAAATTTGTGAGTTTTTTTGGTTAAACCCAAATCCCGTATGAAATCATTCATATCTGATTGAGTAACGGGATGTGGTACGTCAGAAGGAACATAAGTCAGATCACTTAAAAATGATACATTCAAAACATCATTTATATCTTCCTCGTCCGTAAAAGTTGCAGAAGAATATGAATGCATTGGAATTGGAAGCTCACAATCAGTTCTTTTCAACGGTTTGCTTACAGATGGAATCTGGATATATTACTTTGTGTTTATTTCTTTTTAAAAACCCTGCAATTTTTACAAGACAGAAGTAACTGTCCGTAGTGTGATCTACTAGTTCACGCCAAATCATTAGCCTTTCTGACAGGACTTTAGAAGAATTCTTGTTTTTGTTTCACAGAGTTAATTTGACATAACACGAAATACAGCATATATGTGCTACCCGTGTTTTGAAGTGATTATTAATTTTGAAGCCAAAATATTGTTCATAACATCTTTGAATTAATTCACTTAGAGGCTTTTTTGTGATTTTGTAACATATAATGCACAGACATAACAAAAACTGTCCGGAAATATTTTACAGCCTCTTTCACGGTTTTCCATTCTTGAAAATCACACGCAACACAACGTATGGAACACTGCTTCAAAATTTCTTAACTAAGTGACAATTCAGTGACATTTCGTTTGCCTCTTGCCAGACCGCCACAGCAACTAAACAATAAATGAATCACTAGGCCGGCTGCAATCTTCATATATGCACGTATCAATTAGTTTCCATTTTAGTATATTGCGCGGTGACTAATATATTAGAATTTGCTACTTATCTCTGGAATGCGTGACGTCGTATCCTTTGTAGTTGTCGCTGTTCTTCACGGTATAGCCGCGACAATGCTCGTGCTTGTTGTAATTTTAAATTTTACGTTAATCTTAGTGAACACAGATAAAAATTTGATTTTGAAAATGTCACTTGTACTCTATATTAGAATACAGTTTTTATATTTAAAACAATGCAAAATACTAAAATTTTAGACTGATTTATAATATACCTATACAACATTTCCGAAAATATGTATTCATATTTCTTACCCATAATTAAAACTCCCTGCTTGAAATATTTTCTCCTTAGGTATACTAAAACGCACGAAACAAGCCACTTCGTGATCAAAATTCATTATGATCGATGACAAAAATTTACGAATTCTGAAGTTTACTTTGAGTAAATTAACTAGATTTTTGTCAAAAATAAAACAGTATTTTCTGTGGGTAGGCATCGTTAGTTGGAAAAAGAACTTTTAGTGATAATAAATAACAAAATAACCAAGAACCGTAACCTGTAATACTGTCAAATGTTATCAAATGACTAGCGAAGTTCAAACCACGCTTTATGTAAGCCAACATCCGATGTTAATATTTTTAGTGAAACTCGTTGAAATAGCGCAAACATTATTATTTTTAATTAATATTAATCATTCAAATAATCCTGTAATTATTATATACATATAATATATTCCACATAATAAAATTATAAATTTAGTAATATAGAAGGAAATTATTTTCGTTTATGACGAAAGTAGATTGTTTCCTGCGTTCTACTATAACATGGTATAAGAATAAAACGCTTCAGTTAAAACATAGGGCCTAGAATAATTATAATACGTTCAGTTTGGAGTCTCCACCCATTCGGTAGTTGAAGCTAAAATGCACTATGCAGCGCCACTTTCCAGTGGGTTAAATAAGCAGAATTGGTGATTGTAAGGTTTACGGTGCCAATTGATTATACATTTATTAAAACATGTATTTTATTTCTGATTTTTATAAGATATTTGCTAAAGACAAATCTATGCTTCTATAGAAATACTTTCTCGATAAAGTTCATATTTTTTCTTAGACACGTTAGAATTCAGTCATTTTAGCACATTTTTACATTAGAATTTCTCTTAAGTGGGGAAAGTTATTGAAAATCTGATTCTATAGAAGCATAGGACCAACTTTCCTTTTATTACAGACAAATTTTCGTCAAGAAATATCCTGCAGTAAGGGCACAATCAATTGGCAGCACAACCCCTGCGCGTCTTCACAAATCCGACCGTATGAACAGCCTCGTTGCCCATTGATAAAAATTAACCCAATTTAAATTTAAATAATTCCTTCAAATAACTCAAACGATACAAATATAATTCTACTGCGAGTAAATTAAATTAAATACAATTATCCTTCAATTATAATTCATGGTACTATATCAACACACATGATGCAAAATGAAATATCTAAAGTAATTTTAAATATTTCATTCATATAAGTTCAATTCATTAAAGAAAACAAAAACCAATAAATACGAAATTTAATATCAAGGATTTGGTTTTAACTTTCAATTCTTTTGAAATTTTATATATAGTGTAAAACTGTCTAATAGGATAAGTATCTACTCCGCATTTCATGTTCTCCAAATGAATATAAACATAGGTATTTGATGGAAACATATTATTATTATTAGCATATGCTAAACTTTCAAGGGAGCCATTGAAACTGGAAATATTAACATAGGATGCTGGCCTACAAGAAATTCGTATACACTTCGGGATTGAATCATTTGACAGTAGATTTACAGCTTTTGGAAGTAAACTTCACAAATCGTAAATTTTATATATGCTCACATAGACCTACTAAAACTAGTACGTCATGCGTCATGGATTTTGATGGCATAGGTGGATTGTTTTGTGCGTATTAGCATACATTGTCTACCTAAAGAAAATTTACGTAATTTCTTTGTAAGCTTTTATACTGGCAAATATGATATTTATGTACATATCCAATATACCGTTTGACTGAAATAAAAGTAGATATAGGGAAACACAGACACGCACACACGTGCATGCAAACATGAAATGGAGGGGTACGATAATAGGGGAATACACATGAGTTCATATCGGGCGGACACCGGATACCGAGACCACAGTATAGAGCTGTATAGACACAGTATTTTCTCTCGCCGTCGGCACCTTTGATGTTTGTGTCCCAGAATAGTACTGCGCATTCACGCACGCGCAACCAGAGGCGTAGTAAATTTTTCTATTCAGGAATAAGCCAGTGACGCAGAACCAAATCGTTTATGAGATAATTATGTTAATGTATTTTTAAAATTATGAAAAAGCTATATCAATAATACAAAAAACGATGATAAAACACTGCTTTTTATTAAGTACATATTACACACGCATTTAAAATGTAATACATTATACGTACAACACAAAAAAAGGCTCCTCTAACCTAAAGATTACTTAAATTTCTTGACACAATTCATCAATGGTGTTGTAAAATTGTTATTTTATTTGAATTGCCACTAACTTTGAAATTTCTATTGCAAAATTTCAAAGTATAAAAAATTCTTACACGAATAAATAGCTTTATCAAAAATTCAGTAGGAAAATTTTCGCAGGGATGTTTATATGATATCTCCTCCAACTTCTGTTTTAATTTAAAGCTAACATTTGGTTCGAAGGAAAATGAAGAAAAAAATTCACAGAAGGCTTTTTCCTAATGCGGTATTTATATATAGGTATACTGAAATTATGGTCGGGCGTTGCCAAATTAGTAAAGCTGTTTCACAAAGTTAGGACATGCCTTAAAATAAGTGTAAAATTTGAATTCATTCATTTCTTGTGTTGTAAACGTATAATTGTTGGAAAACTATGCTTTTCAAAACATTTGTGTCCCAAGTAACCTATAAAATAAGTGAAGGCATTTTGTTCAGTTATATTTTCCCATTGTCGGTAATCAATCTTCGAAAATTAAATTTTGCGTTGGTGGTGGTCAATTTGTCATGAAGTTTGAGTAATTATTCACAACTACAATACACAATATGCACATTTTAACAGTTGAGGACATTTTAATGCGCCTGGGGATCTTACCGCATTGGTTCTTTCGGAAACCTGAAAAAGCTTAATTTAGAATTGTTCGAGCTATTCTTGCACCGAGGTGCACAACAATAATGGGGCATTTTTGTTCCAAGTATTCGCGAAACGAAACACTACAATTATTGATAAAACGTTATGCTGCGTGCACACTAATTATAAAAAACAATTTGTTTGTCAAAAATGTTGGAAGTTACGTCAGCATCCATTAAATTATATGGAAATGTTTCAAGAAAATGCACAATAATCAAACAAAAATTTTTGACACACATTTTAAACACAAATTCTAAATTAATAATGTGCTAATAAATTTATTTGACGTTAATTATAAATGCCAAAAGAATGTATAATTTAGTTTTACAAATGCCTTGTTTAATCTGTGTACAACTACCCATTAATTTGTAAAATTAGTGTTCATAATAAATTGTTTGTCAAACATTTTGTATAATTGGTGTACAGCATAACTTATATTAACGGCCATTCACAAATCGCATGCCCAGCAGTCGCATTAAATAATCCCGCCGACTTAACAGCTGATGGCTGACTACTGCGCATTCAGAAATTTTCACGCACGCGTCGGTTCAAGGTCGTCGGTAGGAGGACAATTATTTCCCTCGAGAGAAACTACTGTTTCTATTACATAGCTATATACTGTGCCGAGAATGTGCCGAGACCGAGGCTTCAGTGCAAAACGTTGAAAGCTGGTATGCAGACGTTTGCTTTAAGGAATTTCTCCGCTATTTTGGTAATTGATGTATAATGTATTAACAGTGAACTGAAACAAAACTATAAAAATTGTAACTAAAATAAAATTCTCACATTTAAAACGAAACTAAATATTATAATGAACTATACAAATAAATTTTGCACGTCTTTGTACGAATTATGCTTCGCATACCATAACACAATCTGTATTTTTTCCTCGACAGCTAAGGGCATTTTATTTTAATATTTGCGAGTTTGCTCAGACACAATGTAAGTTCCTGCTCTAAAGATACGGAACGAATGCCATGTGCGCATGGTGTTCGCGCTCTCGGGGAGGTGGTGTGGGTAAACCAAGAGCCACATTCTTGAACTGTTGTATACATACATATATAGGTACATGTTTATGTGTGTGTATTTGAAGATGCATATTAACTTTTAACTACGACAATCTGTATAGCAGAAATTTTGATATTTTTTCCCTAAGATAAAATTTAATAAAAGAACTTTACATATATTTTTAAAAAAATTATTATCGTAACAGAAAGAGGAATATCATCTTGAGACAATTCACTTAAGAGTCTTCTATACCTACCCGTTGTATTAATCGAGAGTGAGACTCATCTGAATACATTCAGATTTGCTAATATGACGTTTAGGCGGCAGTCCCACTGCATACACAACCATTGAGCGCCAGTAACTGACATCGACATTCATCGACTAAAATTATGTGATACGGTCTCACTGGGAAAAGTATTCAAACAAAATTAAAGTTTCGCGCGCAAAACTTTCATTCAACAAAACTGGCAGGACATAAACTATAAACACAAACATAACCTCAGACGTCATAAATAGAATCTTTGTCCTACTTCTTTAATTAAAAATGTCATCTAATTCTTCTTCTTCTGATACTGAAAGCATAACAGCTTACTACTGTAAAAAGCATAGAAAAGTGCGGGCACGTCAAATATTTGCAAACAGAGAGGATTTAGGAGAATTTCACCGTTTAATCCCTCAACTTTTAAATGATACAGAAAAATTCTACAATTATTATAGTATGAATCTTCAATGTTATCGTATCTTAATTTCAAAAGTAGAACAATTGCTTCATATTTCTGTTTATATTTAAAAAAAAAACAAACCAAAACAAAATCAACAGGCGACGCTGTCAAAACAGCCTTTCTGCGCATGTGCCCAATCGTCGATCATCAACTAAAATTAGAACCTGTCGAAAATTATGAACCGATGCATGCCGGTTGTTGTTGAACGATCGCCGTTAATCGATGCAGTCGGACTGCTGCGGATACTTTACTCATAACCTAATTTTAATCGATGACCGTCGGTGGACATCGCTTTATCAGTGGGACTGCCGCCTTAGGCAAAAAGACGTGTAGAAATTAAACTCGGACTATATTAAGTAAACAGTTCGGAACCCAGACATACTTTTTATGATTTATTGAAGCTACTCTGTTCTCGAGAACGGCGATGTTCATATAAAAGAAGCAACTGTCTAATAAATAATAAGTCATACATAGTCGAAATAAAATAAGATACATTTACAATTTCTATAAATAGATAATTTTAAAAATAATTAGAATTTCACATGTACGCGGCTAGGAGCATAAGGAATTTAACAGAAACTAAAATTAAATTTCCAATAAAAATGCTTTGCACCCACATTTGTATATTTGAAATATTGAAAAAAACAACTAATTATCAAGTAAAATACTGTTGTGTTTTAGTAGAAAGTAATAATAATAATAATATTTTTTTCAACCCTGATTTCATATTAATCTTTGTTTTAAGTATAGTTATAGTTTTGTTGAGTATATAATAAATTAATAAAGAAAATATAGACAAATACATTTTATGATCGTACGAGACGCATAAATAATATTCCGCCTTTTTTTGTGGAATTTGTGAAAATAAAATCTGATATATGTCAGTGTTCAAACACTACTGCAGAGGTGAATACTTATTATAGTTGTCTTATTCTGTAATCAGTAAGAATTACCCCTTTTAACGAACACACAGTTTAATAGGTAATTCGTGTAGTTATAGTTACTAATTAAAATTTCTGGAAATGGGAAAACCAAATAGCGAAAAGAAGAAAGTCAGTAATACATTCCGCTTAAAAAAAGGCTGGAGGAAGAATCTCAAACAATACACAAAAAATATCGCAGGTAAAAATAATCACTTTCACATTTGTTAGTTGGGTACTACCATTTGTTTTTTAACATTATTTCTTCTTACCCGCGGTGCATTTTTTTACTTCTGAGCAACCGTAGAGAATAAGGTACATCGTATAATTCTAGTGGTACAGAAATCAGCCCGCTAGGCAATAAGCTGTTAGTATATGACAAAGATAAGAATAAAAGTAAATAAATGACATGTCACCTCAAATATTGCGGGGAGTCAAATTTTAGATTCTGTTTAGGTACCGACTAACCAAGTAGAGTAAAAAATGCATTGAAGAGTCTTACTAATTTTACAACATAATTACATTTATGTATACGTTTAGCTCAACCAAAATCAGCGAACAATGGAGAAGACATTAGTGCGCTTAGTGAATCAATACATCACTTAGTGGAGGTACGCCAGAATGAAAATTCGTCCCTGGAGTCAAACTTAGACACACAGTCTTTAGCATTACAGCCCGTAAACGTTGAAGAAGTTCTTACGAAGGATGTGCGAAGCGATGAGGTAAAACAACTGTACATTTGAAATTATGATAAAAAATTATAAAAAAATCTTATAGGGTTTAGACGGACGACGAATAGTAGATATAAAGTACATGCTGGAAGAAATATATAGGCTAAATTCGCACGGAAACAAGTTAGGATGCACATTTCAAAATTTAAAATTTGCTGGAGAAATTCGCTGCGGTTTAGAATCTAAGCTCAAATTCAAATGCGATATGTGTGGACAAAATTTGATTATGAACCTCAATAAATCGGAAAAAACAGAAATAGACGTGAACACTGCTTTAGTTTCAGGAGCCATGAGTGTAGGAATAGGATACTCTAACGCGCAGGAATTGTTTACCACCATGGACATACCCTTCCCCACACCTAAAACTTATGAGAAGTATAATGAATTAGTAAGTGATGGGTGGCAAAAGACCGCGCTTGAGGTAATGCAGGCTGCTGACCGTGATGAAGCTCAATATGCAGTTGAAGTAGGCAACGTCGACGAACAAGGCACACCTCTAATCCATGTAGTAGCTGACGGTTGTTGGTCCAAACGATCGTATAGAAAAAATTATTCAGGATTGTCAGGAGTGGCAGCAATTGTTGGACAGCGTTTTGGGAAGGTACTATTTATTGGGGTTCGGAACAAGTACTGCGTGATTTGTGCAAGGTGGCAGAAGCAAAGCCAAAATCCTCCTGAACATAAATGCTACAAAAACTTTGCAGGCAGCTCAACTAGTATGGAGGCCGACATCTTAGTTGAGGGGTTCAAAAACAGTGTAGCAATGTACGGAGTAAAATATTCTAGATTTATTGCTGACGGTGATTCGAGCACCTATAAGAAAATTTTAGAAGCCAGGCCCTACAATAACATTACTGTAGAAAAAATCGAATGCCGAAATCACCTGCTTCGCAATTTTAGTAATAAGTTACAATCTTTGACAACTGACACCAGATATCCTTTAAATTTGCGTCGTTTGTTACAACGGAATATACGTAGAATGAGAAATGGTGTTTCAGGTGCAATTGCCCATAACAAGCATCTAGAAAATAATGTAAAACTTTTACAAACAGATATTAAAAATATTATGTGTCATGTTTTCGGGGAGCACAAGGACTGTGGAATGTACTTCTGCAAAAGAAAAGATACAAACGAACCAAATTACATGGACGAACTGAGAAGATGTATAGAAATGCAATCTCGTATCGAAGTATGTCTACAGGTAAAATTAGCTGCCTACTACACAAATATAGGATAGATTTACACAAAAGTCTTTTTGTTTCAGGTGTTAGTCATAAATGCACGATCACTGATCGCAGATGTAGACAGCAATGTTGCGGAACATTTTAATTCCACCGTGGCCAAATTTGTGAGGGGGGGGGGGGGACGAGTAAATTTCTCTTTGAAGGGTTCCTATGAGGCGAGATGTTCAGCAGCTGTAGTAGCGTTCAACACCAGACGTCCACACTACGAATTGCACAAAAAAATGTATTTGAAAAGCCCTACTTGCCGTGTGAAAAGATTCGAAGTGGGCCGTATGCGAAAAATAAAAAAAGCGCTAGAGAAACGAGCAGGAGTAGAAGTCTCTGTTAGAAAAAAGATTAATTTTTCTAGTACTTCTAAAAAGAGTCAAGAAGATTATGGTGAACTGTGTCAAAAACCTGACATGAAACCGGACGAGTTCGAAGAGCAAAAATACATTTTTTTAAATAATCTCGACATAAGTGAGGAACAACGGCATCAATTAGAGCGCGATACATTTGAACAGGCAAGCAGTGGGCAATGGTTAGAGTATCGCCGAAAGCTATTGACAGCATCAAATTTTTATCGCGTGTGTACGCGTCGAAAGAGCACCAATTGTGGCAAATTGGTTCAGAGGCTTCTTTATGGTAATGAAATATATGTGCCTGCTATTCTACATGGCCGTAAAAATGAAAAGAGGGCCTTGCAACAATTAGAAAGCGAACAAAACATACAAATCAAAGAATGTGGTTTGTTTTTGCATAAGGATTTCCCCTTTTTAGGTGCCACTCCTGATGGTATTGTCGATGATAATATTATTGTAGAAGTTAAATGTCCAGCATCGGCTTATAAAATGGAAATCGAAGAAGCGATACAAAAGAAAAAAATTACATTTTGGAAATTAAACCCCTTAACGAAACAATATATTGTAAATACAAAACACATTTGGTATTATCAAATACAGGGCCAATTACAGGTAACAGGCAAGAAAATTTGTATTTTTGCTGTGTGGACAGGAGACGAATTCCCTATGAAGACAACACATATTAGTAAAGATGACGTTTTCTGGAGAGACAATATGAACGAAAAGTTGTGCGATTTTTATTATGATTGTTTGTTGCCTGAATTGATAGATCCAAGACATACGAGAAGTATGGTAATTCGAGAACCGCAAAGTATTCTTGACGCTCAGCAACAACTGAAAGAAAAAAGAGAGAAACCGAAAAACCCCAAAAAGTAATGTTTGATCCACTGTTCTTCGTTATGTAAACAATTCATTATCATTTTGTTATAAATTTTCATATATTTTGTAGGCGAAAAGATACTCGACATTGTTCGAATATTTCGCATTTTCATATTGTCGCTTTAGTAGTTGATTTCGGTATATTCAAATTCAGTCGCTAAAAATACAGAATTTCAAGTTGTCATCTTTTAGTTGCCGTGAAGCAGGTAAGCACTGAGCCATTTTCACAAAAAAAAAGAGGTGTGGCCACCACACAACTTTCTTATACGTATTAGCGTTTTAAATTATAGAGTTTTATTTTTTTTTAATATAAAAATTATTCAAAATCCTATTGTAAGTACTTCTGTTCTCTTAATAAACCTCTATAGAATGCATACTTTGCGAGATATTCGAAGGAAAGTGCTCCTCGCTAAGAGTAAAAGTGTTACTTCCGGTTCGAATTTTGAAATTTTATTTATGCAAAAAATATTTCAAATCCAACTCTAAATACTTTTGTACTCTTGACAAATATATATAAAATGCATAATTTATGACATATTGGCAAAAAATCGCCATTCGATAAGAGTAATAGTGATACTTCCGGTCCGAATTTTGAAATATCTTTTATACAAAAGGTATTGAAGATTAATTCGTAACGTACCTGTCTAACAAGCATGATTGGCGAAATATTTACAAAAACTGATTTTTGATAAGAGTAAGAGACTTCCGGTATCAATTTCGAAAGACTTTCATAATAAAATTCTTCACAGATATACTCAAAATTGTACATATGAATTCTTTATAAATTTGTTTAAACTTAGTTGGCCAAATTCGATTTTTTCACTCAAGTAAACTACTACTTCCGGTCTTCCGATTTTACTGAAAATCAAACCGGATCTCAAGAGGAACTCTATACTCGTAAATACAAAATTTGGAAATGATAGCTACAGCCATTTGACCGCTATCCAGTCACGAAAATATTGTTTACGGTCGTTATGCTGAAAAATTGAAACTACTGTCACAGCAATTTACAGATCGGTTTTCCAACTTCAATAACATGAATAACTCCTTCAGCCTTTCTACAAGTCCGAGTAAAAGTAATGTGGAGGAGGTTCCTTTACACCTGCAAATGGGGTTGATCGTTCAGGAAGACGCATATTTGATGCCTAAATTTGATGACGTGGAACTCAGTGAATTCTACAGAACATACTTTGCTGAACAAAATACCCACAGCTGAGAGCTTTCGCACGAAACATAATTTGCGTATTTGGAAGCTCGTATAAATGTGAACAGTTTTTTTTTTCAATTGTGAAAATTAATAAAAGTAAGCATCGCACTAGGCTTACAGATGAGAATTCAGAAAAAACTTTGCGCCTGTGTACTAGTAGAATTGACCCTAATTGATCATCTTATTTCTGAACTTCATTCTCAAGCCTCTCATTAATGTCTTCTGATTGCTTATCTTTTTTTTAGCTTATTATTATTTATGTATTATAAATAAATGTGTAAACTTTTATCGCTTTTTGTTTACTACTACTTATTATCAACCTACGGCCCGCGACGATTAATGTTCTGAAGTTGGGTCCACAACCAAGCAAAGGTTGTCTATACCTGGTTTACACCTACAAGAAAATACCAATTTAAAGGGGGTGTAGCTATGAGCGAGTTGTCAGAGCATGCATTCACTGTTCCGGTAATAGTTAGGCACTTTTATTTCTTACAGGTGTTTTCCATGTATCGTTATTCTGATTTTTACTTATGGAATTTCCTATATTTTCATCATACTTTCGTCATTATTACATTTTATTCTATATATTTTCGTTGAAGAAAGCAGGAGCATTGAGGAAAAGAAATAGAATAAAATGCAACAATGACGAAATTATGATGGAAATACAGGAAATGCCATAAGTGCAAATGAAAATAATGATACATGGAAAACAATTCTCCGTTTGAATTGGTATTTTGCGAGAATTTCAGTACAAATTTGTCAACACATTGTGTCGCGGTTAGTGAGAAAAAAGTACGAAAAAGGCGACCGACATAATCTTATCAATACATTCAGTAATACATCCAACGTAAAAAAAAGTGGTCGCTACAGTACAGAAGAAATTAACGTACTTTTCTCCGCGGATCAATTACCTGGTTATTATAATAAAAACATACTTAAATTTAAGTTAGATGTATTACTGAATGTATTGATAACATTATGTCGGTCACTAACCGCGGCACAATGTGTTGACAAATTTGCACTGAAATTCTCGCAAAACATTAAAACTTTAAAAAATCATTGTTGTTTTAGAAAAAAAATTGCAAAAATGAGCACCGGTAACTTCTAGATAAAGGTTCATAGTTTCTACAAACGGAAAATGAAACCAAAATTCTATCATTTGGCTGACATATTTCACCGCCCGTGTTATAGGAATTTAACATGCGATTGACCAGTATAGAAGACTCACCCGGTATTTGAAAAAAAAGTAATATTTCTGAGATAACTGCACACTTCTCATAAATTTGACCATGAGATAATTTAAAAAATAATTGATTCGGATGCGTACATTGGTAGGATAAATAATTTAAAAATAAGTAAAATGAGATTTCGAAGTGCTTTTTTGATATTTTTTTTTTTGTAAAATAAATGCATCTTTTAGGGCATTAATATTAAATTGTTATTGTTATAAATTAATATTATTATTATATATGTTACCTATATATTAATATACCCATACACGCGTCTGAATACGTAATAAGTAGCATATAAAATCAATTACCAATTCATCTTTGCAATTTTTACAGTGTATTACTCCAACATATATAATAAATCACATCAACGACGGCAATATTTACTTAAAGACGTGAGGTGTTCCGTTTCAATATTTTGTCACCAGTGGTCGCCACCGTACAGAGGAATTTTACCTATTTTCTTGGCGGTACAATTACGTGGTTATTATAACAAAGACATACTTAAATTTACTTTGAATGCATTACTAAATGTATTGACAAGATTATATCGGTCGCCTTTTTCGTACTTTTTTTCAATAACCGCGGCAAAATGTGTTCACAAATTTGCATTGAAATTCTCGCAAAACATTAAAACTTTAAAAAATCATTATGTTGTTTTGGGAAAAAAATTGTAAAAATGGGCTCCGGTATTTTGTAGATAAAGGTTCATAGTTTCTACAAACGAAAGATCAAACCAAAATTCTAAAATTTGGCTGGTATATTACACCGCCCGTGTTATAGGAATTTAACATGCGATAGACGGGTATAGAAGACTCTTAAGACAAATAGTTCATCATTTGGTCCAACTATTTGGCTATTTTACCAGTATTTTGATTTAAACATTTAAAAATAAATACAACTTTACTCACTTTTTCGTTGACCAAATGATTTCTTAATTAAGATTTAATTATCCGAAAGCTCAAAAAAATTCTTTCTAAACCAGCTGTTGCCGCTACTGCACTGAACAAGCTCATATACTTGTAAGAATTCTTTCTTTGGCCATTCGGAATCAGAAATTGCAACTGATTTCCACCAAATCATTGGATTTGTTGTTTGGAATTGTGCGGAAAATAAATACTTTGGAAATGGAGAAGACTTTGTTGTAAAAGCCATAACAAGCGGAACAAATTTTGGGTTTCTTGAATTTAGAAGATCAAAAGCCTGTTCTTTTTGAACTTGAGTTAACTTTTGTCCTAAAAATCTGTGATCGAACATATTCGCCAAATAGTCATGTGATTCCAATGCCATGTCCCTTCTTTTGTCAAACGCTTTTTTTTGGCGTACTTGGTTAATCTTTCACTTTCAAATCTTTTCCCAGTTGATGCCATATTTTTACTGCAACTCCAATTGTTGTTTGATCGCATTACATACGGTCTAATACAATAGCAAAGGGATTAAATCTGTTCATGATATCCTTTGCATAATGTCTTTATCAATAACTTCCTTGTGAGTTTGACATAACTGTACCAATATTCCCCGGTTATCTAAATATGACTTAATTCTATAGCTTATTGTGTCCCAGCGGATTTTCAGAGGTACAACTACGTTTGTTCGCTTCATTTCCTTATAAGAAGCAGCAGGTAAATACTTGTTTCTTAAGTATTATGTAAGTTCCAAAATGAGCTCTGTCACCCCTGGAATTTCGAGGTCTTCTGCAAGCAAGTTAAGGATGTAGGCAGAACATCCATAGTGAATTATATCAACATCTTTAATAAGTTCTTTTCGCATTTTTAAGACGTTGCCCGTGTTTTCTGTAACAAAACCCTTTACTTTTATACCAAAGGTTTCGTCAGTCTTCTGAATTGAACCAGTTGCTACTTCTTTCAAGTATTCCGCAGTATATGGATGTCCCTATGTATCGACAGTTGTCACTAAATATGAATCTCCACTTTGGATCATTATTGAACAACACAGAATGGGTTCATTTTGAATGTTGCTCAAGCTATCCAAAGACATGGAGACAACCTGACCTTAAAATTTTTGTTTACACTCCTCCAATACTGACAGGTACCATCCAAAATTTGCCCACCAATTCTCGAAACTCTGCACGATCTGCATGAAAAGGCGTGTTTGTAGCAGAGAAATATCTGCCCATTTGTAAAGATATACGTTTTACGTGTGACTCTGGCGTTAAAACTATGTCAGCATCTTTAACAGCATTTAAAAATGATTTTTCTGTTGGTCGAATTTTTATGGGTTTTGGCTTGTTTTGGTATCGTTCCGTACTTCCTGAAGGCGTTTTTTTTGTGCTCGTTTTAAAAAACCTTCCCAACATATTGTACTGCCAGATAGGGTTAGTAAAGCTGTACTAGTTGATGCCTCCGGTACAATGTCTGCTATTACCTGTTGATGGCTGAAAAGTTTTCTAATCTGATTTTTTGTTTGTTGGCGAAGGCAAACGTGAAAAAATCGGTGCTGTAGAGGGTCTAGATAGGCAGTCTGTAAGAAGTCAAAAATAAATTATTATTACCCATGAGTCACTTATTGTCTAACGTACCGGGTGTTTTCAAGCTTTTGAAAATGGTACATTTTTGGGTATCCCAGGTCAAATTTTTGGCAGTGTATATAAAAAAAATTAAAAAACTGAGAAATCAGTTAAAGTAACCAATTACCAAAGTGCTTACACTAGTTTTCAAAGAATGAACATTACAAAAAAGTGAAAATGTAAGACATAGTTACTTACCTGTTAGCTTGTTTGATAATAAAACAATCTCCTCATCATTTGAATCCTTTGATTTACTTTCCGATTCCGAATCTGAGCTAGTCTCTGTGTGTTCTGCACATACTTTTAAGTGTTTCATTCTTGAGGGTATACCCTGCATTTCTTTCTTGCATTTTTTACACACAGACCATTTTCCGGAATTGCCTTTTTTTTAATTTCACGCTCAAAATAACCCATACAAGATATTTGTTTTTCGGCATATTTCTTTTCGTAAAGTAAATACATAGGTATACTTAAGAATGAGAAACACTCGCGTAATAACACGCTCGACACTTGAGAGCGAGCAAACGAATAATTTGATTTCAGAGTTGTTTGAGATGTACACCAACAAGCAGTAAACAAAAACCGGGGGGATCACAGAATTGTATCCCGAAATCCACTGTTGTCACATGATGCAATAATGAAAGCTGTAAGTAGCTATTTTGGAAATCAGACACTTACCCTAAGGGTTGTAATTTAGGTCCAATATGACTATTTAAAAATTGTCTTCCAAATTCTAAAGAAATGTTGCAAAGCGGCAGTACTGATTTATTTTGGAAGCAAGGTGGAAATGCCGCTGATAAATTAGAGCGAGATGGAGTTCTACTTACAGCACCTTTTATTATTGCATAATGCTGTTGTCAGGTTTTCAATTTTAGGCAAAATATTAAAAAGATTGTTTGGCTCCGCTATTTATTTAGTTAAAAATAAATAAATGATATACATATATATATATATATATATATATATATATCAATCAATAAATACAAAGTTTAAGTAATAGTTTCTTTTCTAGTTTTTGTCACATTTGCCAGTGCTTCCCACTTATGAATTCACATTTTTCTCTATTTGGTTCTTCAATTTAGCCTTGGCTTTACCTATTGGTCTGTTCTCTATCGGTATCTACTCTTTTATAGCTTTTATGGCTGCTTATTTCTGACTCCTTAAAAATGTGCTTGAGTAACTTGATTCTCCGTGCCTTTCAAACCTCACAATCCTTCTAAAATGTCGCCTGATTCGTTAACATTCTGAATTCCGTGTTCTTCACTTTTTTAGCTCCAGTATGCACATTCTTATACCTTTTGTCTCAAACACAGTTAAGTTTTTTTTTCCTTTAGCCGTTATACAGGTCTTATTACACGTTTGTAAATTTTCAATTTCGTGATTTTATTTAACTTATTGTCTTTTACAAGTCTACTGGCATAAAGCGCTTATTAACTTAACTGAATTCTGCTTTATTGTACTACTTGTCCTGTCATTACTTCTGTGCGTAACTACCCCTAAGTATTTAAAAGATTTTACTTCTTCTTCAGTTATAGTCCTATTTTCAGTGTTAATATCTGTCTACCCCTGCTCTATCACAATGCATATAATTAGGTTTCGTTAATTTCTATGCGTTGCTTTTTGCTCAATTGATCCGAATATTTTTCTTTTGTATAATAATAGCTATATCATCTGCCTATGCTAATACTTGGATGGGTTTATTATTTATGGTTCCTGAAAGTTTCATCTTCCTAATTGTATAACCCATCATAAACATGAGGTGCCGATAGCCTACACGCTCTGTTATCTTGTCCATTTTCGTTGTGTCGTATTTGGTATATTTGTACTTCTCAGGTCTAGGGTTGGGTACCCACCTCAATCTGGCTAACGCGTTTCTAAAATTTAGAAATGGAATACACAAATATAAATATTATATTTATAACTTTATTTGTACTGGTTTCATTGTTTGCATTGCATCTGTTGATGACTGTTCTTTTCAGAGTCATTTTATAGTGTTATCCCTTCGTAGTTCCCACAATTTTTCGGTCACCGGTATTGTTATTATCACTCCCATTCTTATGGCATGTTCCCTTCTTCCAATATCTTTCTTACAGATTCATAAAATCTTATATACCATATTTCGTCTCATTGCTTAATATATGTATAATTAAGAAATGTAATATAATAATAATAATATTTCATTATTTATTCACTTCAGTAGGTATGAAATTAATTTTTTGTACTCACCGCCTGCAAAGTGACATTTGGCGCATGTGTAGCTCGACTGGGAAATACGTTTTCCCGGTTGAGGCGACTGTAAAAATTGAAAAAAAACACTGGCACTTTGGGACATTTAAAAAAAAATCTAACTTGGTAGTAATAAAATTTAGTCTATAAAATATTACTTCCCTCCATTATTCTTCACTAAAAGTTGGGGAAATAGGAGTAATAATTAAAAATTCTTGCAAAAAAATTGTGGCGCCATCTATTTGACGATATTTTAAGCGACATCTTAAGCGAGATTCAAGCGCCATCTATTTGAACCACATCGACATTCATATTGGCAGTTCGGAATTGTTTGTATTTAAACCAATTAACGCAATAAATGCACTATTAATTTATAAATATAATAATAAATATCTCATGTTCGCCATGTGTAAGAATATAATAGTAATAGGGTAAAAATAAATCCTCTTTTAAGCCTTACATTAATGTTATTATATGCTCTAGTAGTACATGTTTCGGCCCATGGCCATCTTCAGCTAGAATAGTCAAATCAACAGGAAAATACACGTCCAAAATTGTTGATTTGACTATTCTAGCTGAAGATGGCCATGGGCCGAAACATGTACTACTAGAGCATATAATAAAATTAATGTAAGGCTTAAAAGAGGATTTATTTTTACCTTATTACTATTAGAATTACCTTACGATATGGATTTCTTTCATTTCATAAGAATATAATAACTTAATTTTAGGGAAAGGTGAGGTTGCGTACATGAAATGCTTAAATTAATTAGGTAATCTATTTCAGATTAGGTATGATACTAACGACATTAATCAATAATATTTCTTTAATTTAATGTTCGTACAAAAAATATTGTACAAACCACTTGCGTGAAGACATCTTCCACGCATTCGCGCAATTAAAAGCACTCGCTTCCTGCGGTCGCTCGTGCTTTCAATGTGCGCTCATGCGGGAAAACAGTCTTCCCGCACTTGGTTCGTAAATAACTATTATATTATATTTAACCCTCTAACAGGCAAGACCGTAAAAATGATCGGATGAAGCCAATATTTTTTTTCTAAGTAATGATAGTTAAACGGAGAGTAAATTTTAATTTTCAGGCCGAAAAAACATACTGAGCGGATGCGAGGTAAAATATATTGAAGACCGTCTGTAGACGGTCTTGTCGGTTTGTTCGTAATAAAACACCACAGGTAATTTTTTTCATTAAAAAGTTTTATTGAGAGAAAAGAGTAGAAAAATTAGAATAAATATCACTTTTGATGGTGGTAGTCCCAGAAGCAATTTTTATTGACCTGGCTGCATAAATGTAGCTCACATTTACAACAAACGACTTGTGTTTTTTACAGTCTCTTTTTGGCTTTTCTACCCACCCAAACTGGAAAATGATCGATACCATCAAACCGAATATCAGCAACTGGGTGAACAGTTTTTTTCCCAATACTTGATACAACAGCTTGTGCTGACAAAGGCTCAGCAAGATTTTGGGCAGAAATCTGGAAGCTTCAAAACTAGTTCTTCATCGGAAACATTGTCCGGATCATTGACCTTTTCAGCATGAGAACGTTTGTAGAGGCCATGTCTATAAAATGATAAAAGAGCCTAACCATAATGTTGCGAGTCTTGGCTCGAATATGGTATCGGTCCATGAGATCTACTCCACCTATGTGAGCATTATACTCTCGGATAATTTGAGGGCAGTCGATTTTGATGAATTTCTTTTGCTTTCTATCATACCGAGGAGCTATTGATCGCTGTTTATCGGGATGGATTCTAAATATAATACCTCCAATGAAACCACCGGGATTAGGTTGAACTGATGGTCCAGTAGCCTCAGCTGTCGGTAATGGAGATCGGGCCCTCTTGCTTTTGAAGATTGTTTTTGTTGTACTTGATGTCGATGGTTTTTGTGTCGCAACGGTTTCAAGCGCTGCCATATCCTTGAAATTTGATGAAAAATCTATTGCCTCCACAAATGAATTCGTGGACTAAGCAACACCCATATTTTGAACGCATTCTTTGTGTTCTGCATCCTCCACCAATGTATCGGTCTCCATATTATCGAAAACGTAAGTGGAATCAGCAACGCTCTCATTGCTATCAAAACTTTCGTCTGTGCTTTCTACAGAACTCTCTACAGAATCGATGAATTCGAGCAACTGTTCATCTGACATTTGCTCCAAATTGATTTTTATCTTGTTAGAACGTTTACTGAGATCTATCTGCAACGCAATAATAAAATAAAAAGTCACAAATAGCAGAATAACGAGCAAAAATTGTGTTTTCATAAACAAAAGACAAAAAAATAATGAAAAAGAGCGGGACATTTTTATACACACAAACCGGTAAGACCGTCTCAAGACGGTCTTACCGGTTTGTGCTCTTGAGACGGTCTTCACTATTTTGTTCTAAAAGCACATTTTACTTTCTTATACGTAGTATAAGGAAGTATTGTGATGATGAAAATTTTCGATCTCGAGATTTTTGCAGATGTCCACGTTTTGAAGTCCCCTGATACCAAAAAAGTGGTTTTTAAAAAATGTCTGTGTGTGTGTCTGTCTGTCTGTGTGTGACCACGATAGCGGTCAAACCGCTGTAAATATCTATTTCAAATTTTGTATTTACGTATATAATCTCCCTATTGAGATCTGATTAGTTTTTCAGTAAAATCGGTAGACCGGAAGTAGTAGTTTACTTCAGTGAAAAAATCGAATTTTGCAAATATTTCGTCAATTACTAAGTTTAAACAAATTTATAAGGAATTCAAATGTACTCAAAATTAAATTTAAGACAAATTCTCTTAAGAAAGTTTTTTGAAATTCCTACCGGAAGTAGGTCTTTTACTCTTATCGAAAATCAGTTTTTTGCGAATATCTCGCAAGTCATGCTTTCTAGGCAGGTACATTCCGAGTTTAAAAGTATTTAAATGATAATTTTAAATATCTTTTGTATAAAAAAAATTTCAAAATTCGGACCGGAAGTACCACTTTTACTCTTACCGAAGAGCGATTTTTTGCAAATATGTCGTAAATTATGCATTCTATATATATTTATTAAGTGTACAAAAGTATTTAGAGTTGGATTTGCAATATTTTTTGTATACATGAAATTTCAAAATTCGGACCGGAAGTAGCACTTTTACTCTTAGCGAGCAGCACTTTTTTTCGAATATCTCGCAATGTATGCATTCTATAGAGATTTATTAAGAGAATGAAAGTACTTAGAATATGATTTTGAATAATTTTTGTATAAAAAAATTCTTAAAATTGTGTAGTTTGAAACGCTCATACGTATAAGAAAGTCGTGTGGTGGCCACACCTCATTTTTTTTTTACTTTTCACTTTAAATATATAATAGAACTTCAATATAGTATGTTATGTACTTACCGTAAAATTTTGAAGTCGATAACTTTATTCTAAATATGTTTTTTTAAATAATTGTGAAACACTAAATTTGCGAAATAATTTTCAATGGTTATTTGTTGACTTTTTGCACTTGATTGATCACAACTGACAAACGGCTTTCCAGAAATTGTTGGAAAGAATAAGTAATATAAAAAAGTGTTGCCTTAAAGCAGTTTTCACTACTTGGAAATAAGCAAAAATTGTATTGTAGCAGTGGAGCCAAAAATTCGAAGACCGTCTAGAGACGGTCTTGCCGGTTAGAGGGTTAATTTTATATTGTATTATCATCTTCGTAATAAACTAAATGAAATTGTACGTCAGTTTCAAAAGAACATTACATAATCAATCACATTGAGAAGTATTGCTGTTTATATCCGCTTAATCACAAAAAAGGCAAGACACAATAGAAACGTTTAATAAAATAAATCTTTCTTCAATTTGCAATATTGTTTTCTTTCTCTTTTAATATAATAATACCAATATATATATATAATGTATATAACCAATCCTGAAATTATTTCGGTATCCCTGCTTTTCGCTGAAACAATGTGCTAATAATTACTCTTTATTAACTTTGGGATTTTGATTTACAAATATCTTGTTGTATGGCGGATTGCGAAGACATTTTTTTTACTTGCACCTGTTTCTTTATCAATAGTTGATTTTACCTAATTAATTTAGGTAATATAAACTAAATTATTATAAGAAATTAATAAAAAGAACAAATTACATAGTCTAAATAAACAATAGTTATGTATTTGAAAGTAATGCATAGCAAACGCAATGATTTTTGTTCAAACGGAAACAGGAAAAAAGTATTTATATAATACATATTTACTTTATTTACATTTATCATATAGATATGGATTTAAGCCTGATTTGATCCTACGGATCGATATTATATATTAGCGGTTATAATTTTCTTTACATTTCCAAGAATATATTCCGAAATTAAATAAAAGTGTTGTCAGTACCATTATAAATCATGTAAGCGCGTGGTTGTTTATTAATTCTCTATTCTAACCTCAAACTACATCAAATAAATGATAATTCAGATGACTTCGCAGTCATAATTATTTGTTCAAAATTGATTTAATTCCAAAGAATAATTGAATTATAATGACTGATGGGACGAATACCATCATCATGAGCTATTTAATGCCGTAGAAATCATTTGTACTAGAAACACTTTTAATATATTTATATTAGGGTAAATGTGTAGGTACTTAACCTTCTTGTGTTTTCTTGACAGTTTCCTCCGACATAGGAATTTCATACAACGCGTTTTCTTCAGAGTCGATAAATATAATTTTACTTTCTTATACGTAGTATAAGGAAGTATTGTGATGATGAAAATTTTCGACCTCGAGATTTTTGCAGATGTCCACGTTTTGAGGTCCCCTGATACCAGAAAAGTGGTTTTTAAAAAATTTCTGTGTGTCTCTCTCTCTCTGTGTGTGTGTGTGTCTGTCTGTGTGTGACTACGATAGCGGTCAAACCGCTGTAGATATCAATTCCAAATTTTGTACTTACGTGTATAATCTGCCTCTTGAGAACTGATTAGATTTTGAGCAAAATCGGCCGACCGGAAGTAGTAGTTTACTTCAGTGAAAAAATCGAAATTTGCAAATATTTCGTCAATTACTAAGTTTAAACAAATTTATAAAGAATTCATATGTACTTAGAATTAAGTTTGAAACAAATTGTCTTAAAAAAGTTTTTCGAAATTCCAACCGGAAGTAGGTCTTTTACTCCTATCTAAAATCAGTTTTTTGCGAATAACTCGCAAGTCATGCTTTTAAGACAAATACGTTACGAATATAAAAGTATTTAAAACATCATTTTCAATATCTTTTATATAAAAAAAATTTCAAAATTCAGACCGGAAGTACCACTTTTACTCTTATCGAATAGCGATTTTTTGCAAATATGTCGTAAGTTATGCATTCTACATATATTTATCAAGAGTACAAAAGTATTTAGAGTTAGATATGGAATATTTTTTGTATAAATGAAATTTCAAAATTCGGACCGGAAGTAACACTTTCATACGTATAAGAAAGTCGTGTGGTGGCCACACCTCATTTTTTTTAATTTCGCTCATGACAAAAATATTACCATAACCAAATTGATTCGTATAAAACTACCAGTGTCAACAAAAATATTAAATCTCCCCTACTTTACTGACTTCACACCACCTTTATAATGATAGCAATTTCAGTTATTAACCCTAGTAGCAAAATCACAATATGCACACTTGTTCTACATTAGCAAATATAGGTATATTTTCATGCTTCTCTAAAATTGTGATTTTGCTGCTTGGATATGGTACCCAAAGTTGGTGAAACGAGTAGTATTTCATTACGTCATATTCATTTGTTCAGCACACTTAAATCAATTTGGGTACGCAAAATGTGTACTATTAGTACTGACGGTAGATTTCGGAAAGCACTCCTAGTGATTTAGCGATAATCGAGTATACTACGAGGGCGTATTTTTATGTTATCTACCTAGCCATGAAACAAAAGAGTGACGATGTCAAACAAATTTTTGAAAAATTACTGCCACTATTAGAAGTACATGTGCTAAGTTGTGTATAGAGATTTGAGACGGTCCATTTCTCGATAAAATGAGTGAAACTAAAGTTGAACATCGCAGCGTAATAAAGTTCCTGACAAAGGAAGGCAACGTTCCAAAAGCAATTCATGAAAGAATGGTTGCTGTATATGGGGAAGATACACCATCTTATTTCCAAGTAAAACATTGGTCTAAACTCTTTCGATGGGGCCGAGAGTCAATTAACGATGACCCAAAGTTGAAGCTCGAACTGAAAACATTGTGCGAAAAGTCGAAAATTTGGTACTGAAAGATCGGCGTGTAAAGATCTCTTGTCATTGCCAATGAAGTCTGTATATCCGAAACAAGTGTTCTCAAAATTTTGCATGACGATTTGGGTATGAAGAAGGTGTCTGCACGGTGGATACCCAGATTGCTTACACCTGAACAAAAACTGTGCAGAAAAGAAGTTTTTCAAGAAAATTTGGTCAAGTTGGAGAGGGACAAAACATTTTTATTTCGAATTATTACCGGGGATGAGACTTGGGTATATTACTGGGACCCTCCTACTAAACAAGAATCCATGCAGTGGGTTCATAAGGGCTCTCCACCATCAAAAAAGGCCAAGACACAATTTTCTGGAAAAAAACTGATGGCAACTGTTTTTTGGGATGCTGAAAGAGTTTTGCTTATTGAATATATGCCGAGAGGGTCTACCATAAATGGAGAGGCCTATGGAAACACAATTAAAAATTTAAAAACTGCTCTGGAGGAAAAACGCCCGCATTCTTATCCACAAAAGAACTTGTTGCTGCACAACAATTATCGGGTTCATAAGGCAAACAAAGTTCAGCAGATAATCAATGACTGTGGGTTTATAGAGTTAGGGCATCCACCTTACAGCCCCGACCTAGCTCCGTCAGACTTCTTCTTATTCAAAAATTTAAAAAAGCATCTCAGAGTAAAGCGTTTTGCTTCTGATGAAGAACTCAAAGATTGAAGAATATTTTGCGGGGTTACCGAAGCAATTTTTACTTGCTTATACGTAGTATAAGGAAGTATTGTGATAACGAAAATTTTCGACCTCGAGATTTTTGCAGATGTCCACGTTTTGAAGTCCCCTGATACCAAAAAAGTGGTTTTTAAAAAATGTCTGTGTGTGTGACCACGATAGCGGTCAAACCGCTGTAGATATCAATTCCAAATTTTGTATTTACGTGTATAATCTGCCTCTTAAGATCTGATTAGTTTTTCAGTAAAATCGGTAGACCGGAAGTAGTACTTTACTTCAGTGAAAAAATCGAATTTTGCAAATATTTCGTCACCTACTAAGTTTAAACAAATTTATAAAGAATTCATATGTACTTAAAATTAAAATTGAGAACGATTTTATTTAAAAAGTTTTTCGAAATTACTACCGGAAGTAGGTCTTTTACTCTTATCGAAAATCAGTTTTTTGCAAATATTTTGCAAGTCATGCTTTTTAGACAGGTACGCTACGAATATAAAATATTTAAAACTTAATTTCCAATATTTTTTGTATAAAAAAAATTTCAAAATTCGGACCGGAAGTATCACTTTTACTCTTACCGAATAACGATTTTTTGCAAATATGTCGTAAATTATGCATTCTATATATATTTATTAAGAGTACAAAAGTATTTAGAGTTGGATTTGAAATATTTTTTGTATATATTAAATTTCAAAATTCGGACCGGAAGTAGCACTTTTACTCTTAGCGAGTAGCCCTTTTTTGATAATATCTTGCAAAGTGTGCATTCTATAGCGATTTATTAAGAGAATGAAAGTACTTAGAATAGGATTTTGAATAAGTTTTGTATAAAAAGATTCTCAAAAATGGATAGTTTGAAACGCTCATACGTATAAGAAAGTCGTGTGGTGGCCACACCTCATTTTTTTCTGAGGGTATGGGGCAACTGGAAAAAGTTGAACATCGCAGTGGAATAAGTGTATTAGTGTTGAAGGGAGGAGTTATGTAGAAAAATATTTTTTTTTGTTCTCTTATGTGCTTTTTTTAATGGCTAGGTAGATAACATAAAAATACGCCCTCGTAACTAGGCTGTCAGCAGTTTCGCGTTTGTATTAAACTATTTTGCATTATTGGTTGATTTTCAAATACAACAGCAAAAATGGAGGTAAAACTGAATTAACATGTCACACTGTGCGGACTTAATTTTGTCTCAACATTTGTTGGAATTGGAACATCACTAAATCGGACGAAACATCAAATAGAAATCCTGCATTACAATATACGCAATCTGTAGACAATTGTAATATTGAAAAGATTTGTTAAAAAATAAATTTCAATAAAAATATCTATTTTGCATATATAGTAATATAAGAAAATTGGAATAATACATGCCGGTATTCGATATTCATTTCTTCAAGTTTATGAAAACTGCCTATCATCCTTTATTTTAATTTAAGCGTTGCAATCAGTAATATTTACAACCTTGAGATTTTGCAGATTCCACTGAAAACTAAAACTGTTTTTCGAATGATATTTATCTCTGTGCGTATATCTGCCCGACGACACGATCGCGCTTAAACAACTAAAGCTATTTGTATTAGATAATAAGGCTTGTAATCGAAATTTGAAGATCTCATTAGTTGTTGCTATAAATTGATAAACCGCAAAGGGCATTTTACTTTTGCGTGAAAATTATATTTTGGGAATGTCCTATAAAATACAGATATTATAAAATTCATAAAGAAAACGAAAGAAAAGGAAAAGAAAATTTACTCGTATGGAAAACCAAATTTTTCCAAATAGCTCGAAAATTATGCATTGCGCACATATTTATTACAGGGATCAATTAAAAAGTTAATGCTAAACACTTTCAATTTTTCAAAATTCGAACCGCACAAATTTATATTCTAGAACCCAAGTGTGTATGTGTAAGAAATGGGTAGAATTCCCTCTTATTTTTTGTAAATGCACTCTTGTACACTGGTGATGATTTTGTATAATACAGTCTTTATGATGAGTACATTGTTATTATACTACAGTTAGTTTTTATTTGATCCTCAATTCACTGGAGTACATAAAAATCTACTACACTAACAAAGATAACACAACAGCCCACAGCTTCTCTTGAGCGCCATCAGGGATGAGTTATCATAATGCGCCTGAGGTGTGACGTCAGTTTTTTCCCGGCATTCGCCAAACAAATACTTAGGAGAGGAACGAGCTTACAGACTATAAGGCAAACATGGTATTAATTATCTTATGAGACCGGCTGTCAAAAAAATATATATTAAGATGCGTACTAACAATAAACAATGATTATTCAATCAAGCACTATCATTGTCAGTCGGCTTCAGAAATATCGCGACACTATTTTGTGACTGAGTAAAACACTTGTTTAATGTATTCACTGTACAAAAACCAGCTACTTTTTTGTAATTGATCACATGCCTTTACTATACAATGGACCATTCAAAAGGGTCAAGATTATTACTTCAAAGGTAAGTATAAACTGGCCACACAAAATATTGGCACATCTATATCTTCGTGTCGTCAACAGGTGCCTCGTCAACTAGAGAGAAGTGATAGATATTCGTAAACATACGTGCTCCATGACATCAAAGAAAGTTGCTGCCTCTTGCCTTGTATCATTGTTCTCTAGTACAAATGAAAAACATTGCTCAGTCTAGACGGTGTAGTCAATTGACGTCTCTAACAAAAGTAACAAGACATGAAGCTCCCTCCTACTATTATGATTTTTAAAATTTTAGTACAAGTAGTTACAAGCTGCTCATATTTCGATAGTTTAACTAAATTGTGGAACCAGCTTAAGTCAGGGTTGTAGTAATTTCTTTCACCATTTTTTAAAAACTGTCTCTACTGTCTTCTTTAAGGTTTTTAGACAATGGCAGCTATTATAATAGCAGCACTAGTATCTGAAATAACAATCGCTTCAATTTTATTTGAAAACTGAGTTTAACACGCAATGCTGTTGAAAGTACAGAACCAAGTTGCTCTGCCCAACAGATATGGCTATTCGTTAACGTGTTACTAACATTTTGTTGGCGAATATACCATAAGACCGCGTGCGTCTGCATTATCGCGATACCTGTAGGTTAAGCGAAACAGATAGAGATGTCTGTGTATTAGAACGGTAAACAAGTGGACGCAATGTTCTACTGGATTACAACAGAGCTAGTATTTCGCATGTGCCTATGATGCACTCGCATTTGTCCAAAAAATCTACATTTATACGGTGTTGTCGCGCAGTCGCATTAGCCGTCGCTTCCACATATGGGCGTCAGTTGCAATTTATACTTCGCAGGGGAACAACTCGCTCACATTGTTTAATAAATCGCGTTGTTGGTAGGTAGCTAACGGTCATATAAAAAATGGAGTATTATACACCGGAGCAAAAACTCTTTATGATTAAACAATTTTACGGTGGTAATTCCGCGGAAGTAACCCGAGATTTATTTGCAGCTAATTACCCCGAAAGTCAAATTCCCAATGCAAGCACCATTCGTAGGACAGTTCGAAACTACATTCTCTTTAGCAACTAATAAAAATAAAATTGTTCCGGATAAGAATATAAAAGCGATATAGAAATTCGAGTATGTGCTTAGAAATTCGAGTATGTGCTTTAGTTGAAGAAATCCAACTATGTCATCTCGACAAATTGCCCGCGAATTAGGTATCTGTAAGACAACGGTTCAAAAGATTTTACGTACTAATAAATATCGTTCATACAAATTTACAAGTTCACAAGTACTTTTTCCCGATGATTATTATCGCCGTATGCAATTTTGCGAAATAATGATCAATACAAATCACGATAATGAATTCTTTTTTAATAACGTTTTGTTCACAGATGAAAAAACATTTCAAGCTACACGGGCATCATAATCGCGTAGTTTGTCGCTATTGGTCGCGTAAAAATCTACATTTAAATATACCAACGCGAACGCAGTATCCAGAGAAGCTAAACGTATGGGCAGGTATAATTGGGGATCATGTAATTGGGCCTTTTTTTTATTGACGGTAATTTAAACGGAAATAGATATCTAGAGTTACATGAAAAGAGTATTATCCCCGCAGTACGGGAGCGGTTCAATATTAATGAAGTTTGGTTTCAGCAAGATGGTTGCCCAGCGCAAAATACCCGTTATGTAACAAACTTTTTAAACGCGGTTTTTGAAAACAGATGGATCGGTAACTCGGGTCCTATTAAATGGCCAGCGCGATCTCCTGATCTAGCACCTAATGATTTGTTTTTATGGATCTTTTTACATAATTCGATCTACGGATACGGTGATGAACGGCCATCAAACCTAGAGGAACTTCGCTCAAAAATTATTGAAGTCACTAATACTGTCACAGCAGATATGTTAACAAATGTGCGTCGGAATTATTATAATCCGTAGGGTTACTGTTCGGGTCAAGAGGGAGGTTTATTTGAACACTTAACTAATTAATTTATTTCGAGTTTTATTATTGCTTAAGAATATCATTTTTCTAGCTAATTGCAGGTTAATTGCAATGTTGAATTACAATTCTGTTTTAAGAAGTAAATATTTTATGTTTCAGTATTTTATTATAGTTGAGTTTTTAGATTATAATATTTGTTGAAAAATATTATTTTAGTTAAGAAGTTTTTTTATTTTAAAGTCTAGGAGTTATTTATTACTTATTTTTGCTCTTTTATGTTGTTTATGAAGGTGTGATGAGTTACTTCACTGACATGTTATCAGTGATTATCTGATGCTTCAAACAACTACAAATAATTACTTACAACGGGAACGCAATACCTATTACACTGCTTTTCACTTGATTTGCCTACGAATACATTTACATACGTATAATCCTTGTTTATTAATACTATACTTATACAACTGAAGGTTAGTTCGGGTAGGTAGCCAGCAGAGGGATTGGGCAGTAGGATGTGCCCATTCATAAATTTCTCCCGCTAAATTTGTTATAGTAAAAGCAGTCTTCTCGTAGTAGTAAAGAGAAGCCAATGGGAGCTTAAAGGAAGTGACGGAATTATCCAATTACACCAATCGTGTTTGTTAATTTTATAGGCGTTTTGCTTTAGATTTAAATATCTTAAGATATTTTGAATTAAGGGATATGATAAGTATACTGACACTAATTTTTTAAATTCCAAAAATAAGTGATGATGTGATTGTGGATGTTGAAATGTTATTCTGAAATACATATTGCAAGACGATGTAACGAAGAAATGTCATTTTTCCTATATATTTTATCTTATAATTGACAATGATATTGCAGTACAAGCTGAAAAAGGTTCAAAGTACTAACCTTTAATAAAATCTTTGCTTGGTTATGAATTAGTTTGTTTGTATAACTTGTTGGGTATGTACTATCCTCAACAATAATTGATGATTATTCATGCAGACTTGCATCATGGCAGTTGTTGTTATGATTCAGGCCTTGATAAAATAGAAATAACTAGAACCATAATAAAATAAGTAATGTCAAAGCCGAGTACATTTAAGTGTGTATCCAATTAACTTTTCCGAAGTGATATACCTCACTTCAACCAGTATGAAGGCTAAAATTCTACATATATAACACAATAAAATCCATAAAGATTTCAAACAATTGCAATTAAACGTGGTTGAAAGAAAAATAAAGTAGTAGAAATACAAGTAAACTAGTTTTGTTTGATAACCCCAACGTAACTTCAATTATTAGGAATTACTATTATTGAAAGCAATTTTTAAAATCGCAGGTAAATACAAATTGAAGAAACGTCCATATACAGACCACGTGTACGCAGTACTTACTATATTGATAATTACCAAGAATGTAAATGTATAATCAAAGTTGCTGCGACTTCCCTGATGAGATGAGGTATTGTGGGTGTAAAAGCAGGATTAATTATAACACTTCTGCAGTAAGAAGGATAGTGTTTCTATAATAATAATAAATTTATTATAACAATAATAAGATTTACATACAGTGTACACAATAGCACATTCAAGCAAAAATATGATGATAACGTCAACACAGGTAATCAAAGGGCTAATTTATGTCATTGACATTGTAGAATGCTTCTTGAAGGAGAATGTCCTTTATTTTCTCTTTAGATATGAAAGTAGAAAGATGTCTACACATAGCTTTGATTTTGTTAAATAATTACCAGTGACGATGTTGTACTGAAGTGGCTTTGTCCTATGTAATGCGGGATGTGCAGCAAATGGTTATGAGGGGTGGAGACTTCTGTAATCTCACCCCTAGTCATCAGGTGTGACAGCTTTTTCAAAGCCCTCCTTAGTTGTTGCAGAATATGTGTCTAGGCTAATGGACTTATCATAAACTCTCTGAAGAGAGGTTTGCAGTGGATAGTTTGTGAAACACAGACAATTGCTCGAACAGCCTTCTTCTGCAGGATAAACACCTTTTCTACATAGGCCTACTTATCTCATTTTGGTTAAACATTGTTGATAAGTGATTTGATAGTCCATAGTATGTCGTTATTCCAGTAGACTATCAGTTATAAATCTGATACGTCTAATTGCATAAGTAGCAGAAGACAAGTGTTTCATTAATTCATCTATCTGCGGCTTCTATGTTAATCTTGTGTCTAGTCTAATATCAAGGAATTTTCAATTCGTAGAATATATGTTTGATCTATGTTTACTAGTAAAGTAAATTGTCTCATATTTATCCTGGTTAAGTGATAAACGATTGGCTGTGAACCATTTAAATGTCTAAATTCTGAAGATACCAAAACCCTAAAATAATGTGGTGTTTATAATGCATTTTCTTTGTAAAATGTACTACATTACTGGTTTAAATGCCTCACATAAACTAGTCAAGTTGATAAAACCATGCAAAGCAACTTAATAAATGTTGTGGTTCGGATAGCTTTTAATTACTTCTTCTTCATTTTCATAATATATTTAGTCATACGAAATATATAGAAGACTGTTTTAGACATACCTGTTGAACACATAGAAAAAAATGAGAATAACCCAAACTCTGAATCTGAACCCGAAACAGACTGACATTTCATGTAGGTATTTAATAAAAATGCTGGCTTTTTAATACCGTTTCCTTGTTTGGATTTATTTCTTTAAAAAACATGAATACGTTTTTTAAAAAGCCCTTTGTATGTTTTTTTTATTATGTTATAAAAGGGTAATTGTGAGTATAATAAGGGAAAAAAATAGTAATCTTACGATTCTTCAATAAAACATTTACTTTATTATAGTTATAGCTATATAGGTTATGTTGATATGGGCAAACGATGTGAAAAGCAAATCAAACAAAATATACTCTTATGTCAAATTTAATAGAGAAAATTATAATATATTTACATTTTTTATAAACTTCCGGATTAAATTGTGAGAGTGGGGTTCAGAATATTTCATTGGCTGATCAGTTTCATTCATAAATATTAATCCATTTGAAAGATATCAGAGGACGATACTTTACTACATAAGAAATATTTTTACAGTTTTCTCTAGGTTGTATAACTAGAGTATTAATAAAGGGTATAACTTATACGCCCGCTGTCGGTGTGGCAATTCAAGTTGGCACGCCCATTTATAGTCGACCAGTAGTTACTAATATATGCATCGCGCTATGAACGGCGGCCACACGGTATACTTACCCTTAATAGTAAATAACTATATTAAAATCTTTTTATATCATTATATTCAGAATCAAATAATTCTTTTAAAGAATTGTATTATTTTGTTTAAAATTTTCTTGAATTTAAATTCAAACATTTTATTACTAAAACTTTTAATAATTTGGAATATGATTTTCCATTTCAATTTGAACAAATGTGTTGTTTTTTTTTATTATAGCTTATAATCGATACTAGTTTCATGATTAAAAGTTATTAATTAAACTTATATTTGCAGTGCGGAATTAACAAAAACGTAAATAAGGCAAGTAGGTACTTGAAAATAAAATTATTTGCACAATAATACCCAAGTCGAGGCGCGCACCGAAATGGTACGTACGTGGCGTGGAAGTGGCGTGGTGACAACATAGCATGTGGCAAATTTATAACTAGTAAAATCAGTTGCCACAGCGCTATATCGATGCGCGCTGTCGCATCTGATTTCACTCGTTTAAAAATTGCCACATGCCACGTTGTCACCACGCCAGCGCCACACCACTTTGGTGCGCGCCTCGACTAAGATGTCCAAAAATACAGTTTTAAGCGGAAATACCTATCCTACATAAAAATACAAAACTACTCATTTCTAACAAAATTATTTGAGGAACACCACCCGGTTGACTAGGAGTCATCCACCAACTTGTTATATATTAACAATAATAATAATATTTATTTGTCATAAAATTTCGCAGTAGAAACATTGACTGTTAGTTTATTCTTCTGGATATCCTTTATAAAACATATATGTATTTATCTTTTCACAATTTAGGAAAATTAGAGTACGTCTTTTAAATAAATATTAAAAAACGAAAATGCTTTAAAAATACACACATTCTATTAAATTGTGGATTAAATCCAAAAAAAAAGGGTTTTGGAAGTCAGGCATTTCATGTTCATATTACTTTAAATAAGAAGATATATCTGATATTCCAGAACTATAATAAAATATATTATGTATCAAGTTTTATAAACCTCATTAGTTTTATTAATGACGGACGAAGCGTAGGGAGGGCGTCTTTAATAGAACGACTCATAAACGAATTTCACCTATACTCTTTCTGCGACAGCAAATAATCAAAGTAATACAAAAATTCTTGTTTTCTTGTCGTGCCACGTAGGATTATTTTGACAGATTGATCACAAGGGTCAACCAACTTGATTGAGTTTCTATTGATTTTGCAATTAAAAAACTAAAGAATTGGTAAATTGATCCCGTTATTATTAAAGCGCACGAAATCACAGCAAGCTGTATTTAGAAAATTGCTTAGCGTCATGGCAACATCTACGAAAGAGATCTAACAATCCCATACTACTCTTTTCTAAACTCCTAAAGCAGATATTATTATATGAAGTATTGCTGAAATCTTTGAGAGGCAGATCTAATCCCTGGAGGCGCCAGTCATAAACAAGAAAACCACTGCATTTAAATCCAGGCAGCCTATAAAAATGCTTTTATTCACATATTTCTGTTTAACAATTTTAAGATGTCATTAGTAAAATTTCAATAATGTTCTACTTTTAGATGATGTCTATGGAATTTATAGTTCATACCCTAATTGTTACTAAGAAGCCTTTATATTAAGGGGCCCACACACTGCGTTTTTGTTCGACAGTTTTGTTCGACGAACAAGTCTGTTCGAACAAAAACGACGCAAAACCGAAGTGTGTGGGTCGAAAACCGTCGTTGAAGTTGGCATACAAAGCTGCTGAAAATAATCTGGTTCGGCCTGTTTATGTCCGTCGAACATGTTTGTCGACAAAACCGTCGAACAAATCTGAAGTGTGTGGGATAAACAGTTTTAAAAGACGACGATTTTTTGTAGTGGTGTAGTTCTATATAGTTCATAACCAACGTTTTGCCGAACAAAACTGCCGAACAAAACTGCTGAATAAAACTGTAGTCTGTGGGCAACTCACGTTCGTCGTTTTTGTTCGACAGACTTGTTCGTCGAACAAAACTGTCGAACAAAAACGCAGTGTGTGGGCGCCTTTAGTGTGGGTATGTACAGTCATGGGATTCTATAAGTGATACCCCCACGATGAGTTTTTTTTCTAGGGCATTCAGCCACTAGTTGACTGTAGTAGCTTGTACACCCTTTTATAAATAAACTAAAAAGGGAACAGCCAAGCAACCCTGATTTAAAAAGAGGTGTTATATTTCAAAATAACTACATACACATAATATACAAACAGGTGAGTGAAGCTAGGAAAACAATTCGGAAGTTAAGAAGTACATATTTATTGTGTTTTAAAAATTCTTGTATATAATTTAGTGCCCGGACCATTTGAAGTTATCAGAAAAGACACTCAAGAACTGAACTTGTAAAAAGTATTTCTTATACCACTGAAAGTTAAGCTTTAAGACAAAAGATATGTTTCTAATAGTCAAGTAAATGGCAAAACTTTCAAAATTCCTAATATTTTACTTCAATTTTCTAGCTGCCATTACTACTACTGATTCGTTATCAATTAGTTTAGAAGTCCACAAATAATTTTAAAAAATATGTTAGTTTAAGTCTTATTTTTACTTGACTAACCGAATCCACGTATGAACTCTTATTTCTTATCGGATAATGTGGCATGCATAGTTTGATGCTATTAAAAATAATAAAGGCAAAAACGTTAGGCATTCGTAGACGATAAAAACGCACATCATGTTTAAATCATCACTCTCTCTCCGAGCACGATAAATGACAAACTACTAAAGCTATCGATATCAAAACTAGTATATATCTAAATGTAGTAGTTTACTTCAGTGAAAAAATCTTTTATTAACAATGAGTTTAACTAATATCTCATCTACTACTATGCCTAAATAAAAATTCAAAATTTGGATAAAATAATACTTTTAATTAATATTTGTTTTTTTGCAAGTACCTCCCAAATTATGCATTCTATACAGATTTATTAAGAGTATAAAAGTATTTAGAGCTGGATTTGGTATAATTTTTGTATTTAAATGATTAAAATTCGAACCGGAAGTAAAAGTGTTATTCAAAGGTTTATTTTTCTAGGATGGAAGAAGTATTTAAAACTTAACTGGAATAATTTCTTAATTTAATTAAGTCGTGTGGTGTCCAAACCCCCTTTTTTAACATGGCTTGGTGATTTTCATAGGAGTATGTGTGACACTTTAAATTAAAAATAAAATCTGGGAAGTTCTTAACTCTACATAATAAATCTAGAAACATTTATCAACGTTTATTGATTGGTCCTTCTAATTATCCTATAAAAAAGGAAAATTGTGTATATTCACAATTTTCTTTTTTATAGCATAATTAAGAAATAACTGAAATTCAGATTCAGTTACATATTTCTAAAATACCTATAATACTTTATCAATTATTTTTAAGAATTTGTTTTAGCTTATAAGAGAAATAGATGAAAATCATGGGCTTGTGGTAAAATTCAGATAACGTTACCCCTATATATTTTAGCAAAATTGTTTTTATATCTATGAAGGAATATTTCAAATTTCTGGTGTATCGTCCGATTTATATGCATGTTGTATTTTAAACTCACATTGTCTTCATTTATAAATACCTGCAGTCTACCGGTTTGGCTAGGTGCACTAGACAAGGAAAAACATCGTTAGGGGTAACGTTTATAATCCCAGTAGTGTACATACCTACATAAATGCAAATTTAAGAATTGCAATCAGTCCTAATTTAATTTTTGGAATAAGGTGCAGTCGATACCGCTGTGTAGATCTCTGGAATTTTTTATTGTAATGATGCAAAGAAGAAGAAAAACCCAAGATTTTTAAAATTATATATCCTCCATAATTTATTAATGAAACGAAATTTTCAGAACCAATTAAAAAATATATGTATGTATATGTATTTAAAATCCGACGATCGTTACGCTCTACTGAAACTTCACCAAGAAATGAAAATGTGATTCAAAATTGATACAAATTCTATCATTTATATACCTTATAGCGAAGTGTACAGGGGAAGTACAACTAATAGTTTTATGTTTCGGCACATTAATGTTACACTAAGCAGTCTATCCAACATAGCGACACGGCTGTTAAAATAGACAAAGATGATCAGTTTTAGTACGTTTATGAATTTAACGAGCATGCATAACGTAGTGATCTGTTTGCCTTGATTATATATTATTTATTCCAGACTTTTGTCAACACATTGACATTTGTATCAGTTTGTATTTGATTGAAATATTTTGGATTCGTTTCACAATTTTACTTTCTCTGATAAACCACAAAATTAGGACGCGGTAGAAAATTACGTTCACAAACTCAAACTGGATGTAAATTGGGCACTAACCTACCTGAAATTTTAATCTCGTTGGTAATTCGGGCACTCGCTAAAAATGTACCGCAGAGGGTCTATGTAGGTAAACTGGGCACCGTATAAAGCAAACAAAAACAATAATATAAAAATAGTGTATTTGAAGTCATACTGATGAATAAAATGATATACACTTCACAAAGTGTAATCGTGATATTGTTCCATTATGTAGTTGTTCACACAGTTCATTTAGAGTTCTTAATTTTTGTTTTGCTTTTCGATAAAAATATAAATAGATGGATGTGTTGAATAAAATGACTCATTTAGTTTGGAATGAAACGCTTCGCATGCGATTGTGGTGTTAGTGATCGATGGAGTTGCAGTAGCCCACATATGTTGAGGAAAAGGAGCATCGTCTTCTATGAATGTCTCCAATAAATAATCGGCGTATTCGCCTGCCCACAATAGATGTACAAATAAAAATACATTTGAAATAATCTATTTGGTCATTAGGAAATTCCTTTTAGCTTTAAAACGATCATTACCCGAACGGTGCCTAGATTACCTGTAGGATTAAGCAATCCTTTTTGCAGGACAGGTAAATCCATATATACTTGATGCCCAGTTTACATCCGCTCAACTCAAGAACTTTGCTTCAAATTTTTTGCTATATTTCCAGCAAGACAAAGATAAGGGTCGTCATCTGATATCTATTACATATGTAGAACAGGTATTCAACAGTCATTGCACATCTTACAAATTCTAAGAATATTTTTTAGTGAGTAGCAGATGCATAGACAATTTGACAGTAGCAATTGCTACACTAAAACGGATTAAAACCTGATCACTGAATAATACTGCTCTATCTAGTCCAGGGAGGAAAAGCCCCCGAAAAAAAGAAATAACAGATGAATTAATATAAAGTCGTAGACATGAAGTATTGAGATTGCCTTCATACCATTGTAAATTTGATGCTATCAAAATGCTTTGAGCTCATCCAAACAATACTATAATAACCATATCGGCAGAGATGGATATGGAGATCTTAATACAGTGCACTTCTGATGTGATATGTAACTCTAACGCTAATTACACTTGTTTAGAAGCTTGTAAGAATATTACGACAATTTTATTTCTTAATTCAATTTATTTAAGCAAAAATTGCAGTTAGAATGATGTGCATCTTTTTTTACAACAGGTAAGTTTACATTCTCACAATGTTTACAGATTCTAAAAACTATCTTGTTTTTGCTAATTGAACCGAAAGAGGAGTGGTCTAAACATAAAATCTTGCGGAAATCTAGAACGAAATCAGTTTCTCAAAATTGTACTTTTAGTGATGTTTATATGCAAAATCTTAAAAATGCAACACCAGCCATCTCTTTTATTTGAAGTTCTCAAATATTTAAGTTTCTGTATTATCCTTACCATAATTTTCACAAAGTTCAATAACTGTACTCTTTATTTGGCAGTGAAATTATCTGTTATATATTTATAGTTGAAAAAAATGTAATCAATTACTTGTCAATCTAAAAGAATTCTTATTAATACTGTGGTTAATAAAAGTTCTATAATAGCATGATATTATTAACTCTTAAGAAGAGCGGTGGAATTACTATATCTCTGAGCTACATATATGTTGAATTACTTCCCATATATTTCACAATACACAGATGACACAATTTTTATAGAAAACTCCTATTTATACCTTGAAATATTGGTAATTTCAAAACAAAAACCAATTAAAAATTAGCAATACTCTAATAATATATTAGGTGGTGTACATATTATTTCAAAAGCTAATTTAAATATTATTCGCCCCTTTTAAATATAAGTATTTGCCACTATTAAATAATGGTTTATTGTATCATATTGTTCAGCTTACCTCTCTGCAGTTTTACAAATGATTGCAAATGACAATTATTCCAATATCACAAACTTGAAAGTTTCAACATTATTCAATATTCGACATTATTGTCCCAAAGTCTTCTAAATTTTCTCTCTCTTGAGTAGATCCGAAACATTCAAAGCAGGCCTTTATATAATGATATATTTAACGTTCTTCTTGAAGACCTACTTACTGCGATTCCAGGCGCACAAAAAACACACAAAAGTTCGTTGTTGCGTTTTTAACATTTTAAATTTTGGAGGAAGATTTTAAATCTTGTTTGACATACTATTTATTCAACTAAACCTACACACTTGCCGGCACACCCCTATTTTCAAACATAAAATATTTTAATATTCAGAGAATTCACTTTTTCTTTGCGTAAACACTTTTTCTGTTGAGTTAACCGTTTGCAGTTCAACATTTCGAAATTGGTTGAATTAACATTTTCCTTTCTCTCAGTGTATAAGGATATAGTTTGGTTAAGAACTAATGGCCCTTGCTCAGATGACAATTTTAAGACAGACAAAAAAGAAGTAACACAGCGTGAAACGAGGTAGGCATAGATTATATACGGCCTTAAAGACGTATATACTTAAAACATTAGTCCGTGTTCAATTTTCTTGTTTCAACATTCCAATGTATACATTACTTTCGGTACCACTATTTTTAACGCACATAATACATACTTAAGCCAAGCCTCGCGCATCTCAATTGCCATCAGTTCTTAACCGACCTATATATATACTCTTGGCTCGTTTATAATCTTTTTAGTTGAATAATACGGACATAATAATGTTTGATGTTTTTTTCAAACATCAAACATTATTTAGAAATAACAACACGTTTTTTATATTATCCCCATAAACAGTTACAATTCAATTAATTACAGGAAAAAAAATTATTTTCTAAAACAGCATTTTAAAACTCATATCTCAAAAGATTTGTCTGCTTTACAGTATTTTGTTTAAAAATTCCAAGTCGTTCAAGCCCTTCAATAGTTTTATAATGTAAATTCAAATTATAGTACGTCTTTAAATTTTTATATAACGAAATATTTATATATTTTACATATCATCGTTGTCAACAGTCATTCACTTTTGTTGAATTAATTTGAAGCGTATGATCACTACTAAATCAGTATAATCTATACTTTTGTAATTTAATAATTTATGTATTATTGGTTTATTCCATTCTTTAAAGGTATACACTTCTAAAAATATTGATGTTTCCTGTCAAGTTTTTACAGAAATGTATCACAAAAATAAATCAAGAAAAGAAAATAATTTACTTATATTATTAGCAATCAGTATGTTCATGTCTACAGGAAATGTTATATGCATTCAGATCCATTGTATCTTCATATAAAATAAAATATACAACTTTTAATTATTCAAAGATAAAAAAAATTGTTGTCAGATAAGCAAATTGATAATATGTCGCTAGTACTAATGAGTGCGCGTAATAAATGTATTTATATCCTCTTGATAACATAAGGCAAAGGAGAATTTCCATGAACAGCACTAATATTAGACAATCATATTGTTTTTAACATATTTATAAACAGACAAGATACACTCAGGACATAACTTATTGGAAAAGCAAGATTTATATTTAAAGATTTGTAGAAAAATCGACTAATGACTTATCATTGAACATTTATGTATTTTAATTTCAAGAACTATTATTTAATGACCTGCTCAGTTTTTCATCTCTGGGGAAAGGTATCACTTTTTTCTTTATATTTAATTTAATCTATAATTTTCCTTGTGCAGTTGACTGTGTTGTTTCTGTCGATGGTAATAGTAATATGAAATCTAAAACAATTCGAAATATGATTGTTTATGAAAATAAATATATTTTCGCTTATGTAAATATGCTGATTTATGTACTTTGGACTTTGTTGGAAGTACAATATATTAATTCGCTCGATTTTAACATCCGATCTTGTTACAGTGCAATTGTAATTATGAATTGAACCAAAACCAGTGTAGTTATACTATGTCAAAACATAAAAAATAATATTACAATGTGAAGCATACCATCATTTGAAACACAAAATAACCTGTTGTTTTGAATCAAGATTGGTGACCAAGAGTGCCAGAAATTAAAAATGGATTATAAAGTTATGACAACTTTAGCAACAGGATTCAAGATCTCAAACAATCAGAAATCTTAAATAATTGATTGAAGACGGAGATACGTGTTGAAACTCCATAATTTACAAGTAAAAATTGAAATAAATTCAAATTGAGTCCAAAAACAGTTTTATTCAATTCACTACAATTGTTTCACCCTACTAGGGCTTCATCAGGTGATGAATGTTATAATACCAGTATTATAATATTCATCACCTGATGAAGCCCTAGTAGGGTGAAACAATTGTAGTGAATTGAATAAAACTGTTTTTGAACTCAATTTGAATTTATTTCAATTTTTACTTGTAAATCAGAAATCTCTTTCCAAAATATAATTTGGAGGAACATATTTCCATTCCATATATTTAATTTTGATTCATTGGAAACAATGTTTTCTTCCTATATTTTTATAAAAATATAACATTTTAACAATCTTATTTATGGAGACCACTTAAAATTAAATATACCTGCTTATTTTTTTTGCACATATACCGTTTTTATTTAATCTTCCCAAAGTTTAAAAAAAAATGTTGCCTGGTGAAGACCGGCTATCTGAAAATTTTAGGAGGAAATAAAGATTATATTCATTTTTTTATTAATACGTTAAGATATTTTTCATTGACGATTTATTACATGATACCATTGATGTGTCACCATTATAAAGAAAAAATACTTTTGCTGTTCGACAATGTTTCTGGTTTTTTTAAAATAGATTTCTCACATGTTGTGGCATATATCTCCTTGTTTCCCCCCAAGGTCTTCAATTTATTTTAAGAATTACCGTTTTAAAATTGATATAGAGGAATGAATGTAAAATAAAAATAGGAAGCCTTTATAATGTTGATACATCTAACATCAGTGTTATGATGCAATATCATAAAAGAAAAATATTTGAAATATGTTTACTTCTATATGCCATGTGTATTTTCTTTTAAAACGAAGCAGTTATATATATTTACTCAAACTGAATTAGATAAATAAAAAAATAAATATAATCCCTATTTTCTCTTAAAATTTACTAGAGTCTGACCAGGCATAATTTCCATATAGCTGGTCTTATGACCGGACACAACATTTTACGGAAAGTATAGCTACAGTAAAAAAATATTACCACCAGTATACCAAAACACATTCCTTGGGTGAATACATTTTTTAAATTTGACAAATCAACAAGGCAATTGTCATAAAAATTATTAGGGAGGATTTTATAAGGCATACAGGAAAAACAGAGAAAAAAATAATACACCCTCTAACGACACTTACACTACGGTAGAATACACACACAATACAAATTTCGACAAACTAAAGACACAGGCTACGAGCTTAAAAATTGAATATAGAGCATTTAGAAATCAAGTAAAAAAAATGGGTCTTATATTAAGGGCCAAATGGAAGTCAATAATTCTTTCTTAAATTCGTATTAGTTATATATTTTTTTACACTTGTAACTTCCTTCACATAATAATATATTATATACCTACAAGTATAATAATGTCCAAATAATGTCTGGTGTACCTTATCTATTATATTTTTCATCACCTTCATAAAACGACACAATTGTATTGATTACATATATATGTAACCCTTTGTATGAAATTTTATTTCATCATTTACATGTAATAAGTCACCGTATTAAAATATGTAAATATTGAAATACATACAGCAAACCTATAGTAACAGTTTGTCATGGTATTTATGAAGCCGTCGCATTATCTTACAAAAAACAAATTATGATTTTATTATTATTTACATTTACTTCACTTATTAGTAGGTACTTAATTTAATATTTTCTTATATTCAATTAATGTAATGGAAAAAAAAGTAAGTACCAAAGTATACTCTAATGTGAGAATGGTAGTGCTTTACTTACTTCGTTGCGAGTGGTACGAAACTCCAGTCATGTCCCTGTAGAACTTTTGTTACTGCTTCATTGATTTCAGCATTATCTATTTGTGGGAAGTTGCTGTTTTCACTAGTACATGGTTGTTGACTCAGATTTACCGCACTTGTCATTATGGTTACCGCCGACGTAGAAGTAACTGGCGTCGTAATAGACGTCGTCGTGGGTACAGATTGAGATAACGAATTCATAACAGAAAATGCGGTTTACAAACGAAAACAAAAAAGAACAAATACTTGATCCGAAAAAATGATACCTATGTGATGTCGACACGCGCGAAGTCTCTGTATAAACTGATTAAATAATAATGAATGGATGAAACTACCTGATTTACTATCAGAAAACAATAAGAGATTGTTCTTGGGTGCATCGGTCTAACACCTTCAAGCGCAAACAGATATGAAAGAGTGTCTTTGAAAACTCGGAAACAGTTACATATAGCACACAAGAGACCAAAAATTTACAGACTTGGACAGCCAACATTCTAGCGCCTCTCTCTTTCTAATGCACGGTAAATTGCGTTAAGCTCGTGCATACGATGAACGCTTCTTAAGATACAATCACAGGAACGTGAGCCAATCGTATGTGATATCTTTACTATAAAGACGCCCATTTCAGTTTTCATTGGGCGGCTAGTTTTAATTCTGTTTTTTGTTTGTCGCCGTACATACTACATTCCTAATTATTTTATAGGAAATTATATTCTTGCTACAATTATTAAAATTAATTATCTATTATTCCAGAGAATTAATAGGTATAAAAATGCAATTTCACACATTTACCTATTGGAAAAAAAGAAATGAGGTTGGTATATGGCCAGGACTAAATTAGTTAAACAAAGATTAACAAGCAATAACATAAGGATAGCAGTTAAGAATATAGTAAGTAATTGGTCAATAATTATATTAGGTACTATCTTACTTAATAAACTAGGTACTGATTGTAAAAACACTGATTCTCTGGGTAATATGTAAATTCTGTTATTTGACAAAGATTTCTTTTGAATATGAAGTAAGTTTATACCTACCTCATATCTTATGGATACTTATATCAGCCTAAAATGTGTAAACTGTAAATTTGTGATGAAAGTCTTTCAAGAATACGACAAAGAAGTTTATAAATAGGTAACCATACACAAATTAGCTGAATAAATTAGTCTGATTCACTTATGCTGAACAATAATAAGCCACCTTTACCACCATTGTCTTTTAGCTAATTACATGATCGATACAATTTTTCCATTTGTGTTTCCGTTATTGTTCCCAAATCATCAATTTATTTGAGTTTATGGTGGTAAACATTTCATCGGTTAGGTACATTTATATTTATATCATTCTTTATGAAGAGAGAGTAGACGTAATAACTCAGCAGGTAACATTTCTAAGTTAAATTCAATATTCTTGGAAGGTAACCTATTGTGGTTTCTCTTCAAAAAGAAATGGGTAACCATTCCACTCTGAATGTTTTGTGTACAAGGACTATTACAGTATTATCTTGCAATTTTGGTAAGTAAGTACTTGTTTTTAATCTTCTGAAATGATACTATTCATTTCGTCAACATAGTTAGCTCTTTTTTTTATTTCGAAAAGGATCAGTCTCATCATCAACAAATGTCAATTCAGATCCCATGTGAAGTCTTATTAATCGCTTGCCTTTACCACTTCGGTTTTTGATTTTAATGATAACTATTCAATGAAATCTTATCATGCATTCACTATATTTTCATAAATTTTGTCTTTTGTGTGTCATGAATTCACCATGTTTCATCTGAGTGAAATATTAGACAACAATACAAAAACGAAATGTAGTATTTTATTGTTGTCAGATAGTTTCTTCTCCACATAATAATTTCATCATTCCCGAAATTTTTGTTGTTACGCTTAACATGTCTGAAATATAAATTACATATGAACTCTTATTTGAAATTAATGAGTTTCAAGAGAGTATAAAGCTGCTCGACTGATTTTTAGTATGGACTCGTCCCCGGTTATTTCTCCTATAAAGTGAAGTCTTCTTAATCGCTTGCCTTTACCACCACGGTTTATAATTCTATTGATAATCCTTCAATGCAAGTTCAATTTTTTTTCTCTTGTGTGCATGTCAGAAATTAAACCATGTTTCATCTGGGTGAGATATTGGTCAACAATACAGAATCGGTCTGTACTATTTTATTGTTGTCAGTCAGATATGATGTATCCTTCCCTACTGTGAAATTTTTCTTGTTACGTTTGACATGCCGGAAATGTAAATTACATATGAACTCTTACTCAAGTAAGAGTTCATGTGATTCTAGAAACTCATTAACTTCGATTAGAGTTGCCTGACTCATTTTTGGTAAGGACTCATCCCCACTTACTTCTGCCATGAAATATTGAGAGTTCGATATTAGAAACTGCACCATCTGCTCTATAGTAGCTTTGACAGGTTTATCAAATTCTCAAACTATCGGCTGTGTGTCCATTCATTCATTGGGATCATTTAGAGTAGGTAGATTAAATGAAAAGAATAGTAAATATAATATATACATATTGAGTAAAGAAAAGAAATATTGCAGATTATAGAATAATACACTGCGCTGACGAGAACCAAGTAGTTCGAAACATGTGTCCGCAGTTGCATTTTGAGCGGAGTTACCCCATGAAATTCTATATTTCATATTGAGTAATATTATTGGATTTTTTAAGTAAAGAAAAATAAGCAAGCTCTTTAATAAGCATGCAATTGGTAGGTTTTGTGCCTTTGATTTTATGTTTCTCTTTTGTGCAATTACTTATTTGGTCCAAAACTAAAAATGTAAATTTTTCTAATATGGGCAACTTATGGCATTATAATCAAATACCTACTATACGTCTTACCAATCATAACGATTTATTAGCTGTATAGCACTGCTTGGTCGATAGTAAATTGCTTTCCTAACCTACCCGGCTTATCGAAGTGTTTTAAGAAGATGGAGAAGTTTGCGTCTCAGCTAAAATAATTTGATATTTTGGTAGACGTAATATTACACAGTAGCAATATTAATGTAATATTACAATTCGGTTCAGTTTCACTATTTTCTTGAGACTTTTTGGATACTTTCTTTTAAACAATTCGATTTTATCTCAAGCGACCTTTAGCTGAAATACATTTTTTACTACTACTTCTCCTCCTGGATACATATGGCCAATAATATACATACCTATATAGATTTAAAATTCTTCTGAAAAACTTGGGTAATTAGTTATTTTGCTTCAAACAACTATAATATACACAGATATAGTTACTCAAGGCACAGAATATAGGGCAAGGTCGGGTAAATCGTACCATTGTGTAGAATTCTGGTTACGATGGATATTCTAGTAGAAATTATGATAAATAAAAAACACGGTTTGTTAGAATAAGTATTTGTTTATAAAAATAACATACTTTTATTGCTGCATTAAAATAAGAACATAAAAAAAATAATAAATTGCACAACGCTGCAAGAGGTACGATTTTCCCAACTCGTTCGGTAAATCGTACTTACGGTTGGCTAAATCGTAATTAAATGTTATAGGTATATAAACGTACCTAAGATTGAATAGTTTATTTACATTCAACACAAGTGTATTGTTTTTTACCAGCACTCGTTCCAGCACACAGTTGGTGGACCCAACGGCGACACTTTAAACACTGCAACATATTTTCAATAATGGCTTCTTCGCAAATGAAACTATACCATTCAGCTGCGTTCAGCTCTATTTCAACATCTTTTACAACTTTCGATGTAGATGGGACATCCACTTCAGAGTTTGTCATTTGGTCTGATGCTTTTGATGTGGTAGCTTTGAAACGTCTTGGTTTATTTTTCGCAGAAGCAGCACTTGTTGAAGATGTGTGTAAATTTCGCTTGGCTTTTAAGGCTTTTTGTTGATGTTTCTCGTTTCGAATTTGTTCTTTTTGCTGACGTTCGTCTTGCCGAGCTTCCAACTCATTCTTATATGGAGTACTGCTCAAAATAACTGCAGGCTGAGACAGCTTACGTTTCTTTGCATTGGTAGCTTTTTCTGGAAGAGGAAGAATCTCTTCCACCGACACATGCTTTTCTGGTTCTGGTGTAAGTTCACGTCTGTCAGAGTTGTCTGTTTCTGGTAGACTTATTACATTTAGGTTATCGGGTATTGCCTCCGGGGTCACTAAATTCCTCTCATCAACTGTTTCTGGTGCCATCACATTCTGATCATCAGGTGTATCTGTGATACCTACTAAAGCGTCGGCAGCCACAAAATCGACATCACTAAAGACACCTCTATCCACGGGCCACACTCCGGTAGCTCTAAATCCATTACTGATGGTTACTATGGATGCAGATCGAGAATAGGCCTCACTCAACAGAGCTGTCATATTGTATGGCGATACAGCACTTCCTGGGTTGGTCCTTAACCATTTCTGTATTGCTTGTGTAAAATACGTTTCCACAGGTTTAAAAAAACTAACGTCCAATGGTTGAAGACGATGAGTGGTATGCCCCGGCAATTGCAATAAAATAACCCCATTTTCTCTGGCTAATAATATAGCATCCAAATTCTTCGAGTGCGTTGTATGACCATCTAACAAAAACAAAACTTTATTGTCATTAGAACATTTAACATTGCTAATGAAGTGTTTCAGCCACTCTATAAAAATATCTGCATTAATGTAACCTGTGTCAGATATGGTCACGATAGCTCCTCGTGGTGCACCAACTTTCAATTCATTGGCCATACGCTTACGTTTGTAAATTATCATAGGCGGAACACAACTACCTGCAGCATTCACGCAACACACAATTGTGGTGTTAAAACCATGTTCTCCGCTGGACATACCTCCTACTTGATGTTTCCCTCTTTTAGCCACTATTTTTCTGTTTCTTTTTTGTACAGTGGAAAATCCACTTTCATCGACATTATATATAGTCAACGCTGTAAAGCCATATTCATCGACAGTTCTCGCAAGAATGTCAAAAAACTCGTTAACGTTTTTGCTGTTGAATCCTGCGGCTGTAGCTAACGAAACTTTCTCTGGCTGTCTGACTGACAGATGTGGATGACGTTTCATAAAATTATAGAACCACGCCTTGCCAGCCATACCCTTTTCTGCATTAAAAGTATTAGGAAATTTATTTCGGCTGGCTAATTGAAAAGCAAGACGACGAATATCACTTATAGTCAAACCAAAGAGTCTTTCTTATAACTTTATAATGTGCTGTGCCAGCTCTTCTTCCATATTCAGTGAGAATGTTGGTAGACGACCAGAATATTGTATATCGTTATTTGCTCTTTTATTTAGACATTTTAAGTGTCGCCGAAACGTTGGTTTGGGAATATTGTAGCGTTTGCAGCATTCATTAAAGCCATATTTATTTTCCTTGAAAGCTTTTATGGCCAGTTGCATATCTTCCTTAGACCATTGGTTATATTTTCGTTTTTCATCAGAAGGCATTATTTTTTTTAAGTTATAGGTTCCCACTGAGGTAGATAGGTATACAGTGCTAAAACAAAACAAAACTCATTAGAATTTTTAGGTGTTTTAACTGACTAGTTCGACAAATCGTACCACGTACCATTTAGCGAACATGTGCTGGTACGATTTGCCGAACTATTACGGTGTGAGATTATTTTATTGTTATTAAGTTAAATAAAGTTGAAACAACTTGACACTAGTTTCAGATTATGCCGGCTTTACTAACAAATCTTACTGTAAAAACATTCATACAATTCAACTTAGCGATTTATAATTACACTCTTACGCCTGGACGTTACAAATTGTAGGTTATAAGACTATTTGTGTATGTATGAAATCACTTTCAAACAACTAACTTGTCGGTAAAAATAAAAACTGCTTTAGGCGATGCAATGTAAAAGCTTCAGAATTTGTGCAAAAGGTGTCACTACTAACATCATCCTTCAGCAAAAAGCCAGTGGTGATTTAGCAGGCATTACGATATACCCGACCCAACCCTACTTAGTATTAAGTGATATATGTATACTGTTCGAAAACTATCATTTAATTTAATATTTTGTTTTTTGTGCATTATTTGTATATACAGTACGTGACTAAAGTTCCCTCCCCCGTTATCTTTTAAACAAAGTGGAATAAAACTTTGAAACAAAAACAAAACAAAACCACTATAAAAATACTAACTTTATGACCATGTCCTACTTTGACAAATGGCGATGCAGGCTATATCAACCTACAAATTTTAAATGGCAAAGGGGGTGGAGTGGCCCCTTATTTGAAAGGTATTTGGAAGATCTATTCAAGATTGATGTTTTTTGAGTATACAGCGTGTACCACTTAAAACTCCCAAGTCAAACATCTCGGAAATGGATACAGATATTTGAATTTTGTAAAAAGTAGTTACTAAAGAATGTGATTGACTCTAGTTTGCTCTCACAATTGTATTTTATTATGTGAAGATATAGATGGCGCTGCGATGAAAAGAATTTTTTTGATCGCCACAATCTTCATCTGTTTTTTATTTGAAAGTGTATTAAAATCAATGTAAATTTTATTATTTGTGTTAGTTTCCAAAATTTAACGGTTTCATAGATATTCACGTTTAAAGAAAGTAGGAGTAGTTTTAAAGTTTTGTCTTTATTTTGTTTAAATACTTAAAAGGATCAAATATAACTAACAAAGATGTTCAAAATTGTTGCCTTCTTGATTGCTACATAACGTATATTGCCTTATTAGTTCTCTTCCGCAAATATTTAACAATGTATTTCTACTAAATTTTTGAACACTTGCATACATTTTATTATAAAGGTCGCCCATATCTGTTATGGATTTTTTCTTGTGAGGTTACTTGTAAGCTGAAGTTTACAGCTTACAAGTAACCTCACAAGAAAAAATCTAACGGGGTTAGATCCGTCGAACGAGCCGGTCACCTACGGACGCCATTAGTATACCAATCCAACGACGTGGGAACGTTTGATTAAAATAGTCAGTAACTATGTTATTATGAGCAGGTGCCCCGTCTTGATGTAACCACATATTATTTCGCAGATCTATAGGTATATCTTCCAAAAGTAGTGGTAACTCATTTTGCAGGAAATGTACCTAAGTAGCGCATACCAGTTAATGTTTCATGATAAAAGTGGAGGCCTCAGATATATCCGTTTAAAATTCCACACCAAACGTTAACGCCAAGAACTGTTTGATTTCTTGTTTTTCTTATTCACCTAGGATTATCTTCTGACCAATATCGAGCATTATGTTTAATTAAAGTATCATTGTTGTGAAAACGACATTCGTCACTCCACATGATCTGATTCATAAAGTTGTTGTTTTCCGCTAACTTTACAGAAAATTCTGCCAGAAAATCGAGTCTGCGTTGATTATCTCTATTCTTAAGAGGCTACATCAGTCCCACTATGTGGTCCGTTCTTGTTGAACGATTTCTTACAGTTATTATTAATTTAAATTAAAAAAGGTTTTTATAAAAAAGAATGGAAAATAAATAAAGAATAAGGCAATGTTATTTTCGAAAATTTTAGTTAAAAAAAGTATTTTTTAATTCTAAATGAAAATAGTTGCCGCAATGTAATTTACATTGCCAGAAAGTGCATTTTTTTCTAGGATTTTTCGCATGTTCTAATTTTTTTTTTATTGTGACATTTCTTCATAAAATGTTTATAAAGTTTTTATTAAAAAGTGCACTGTGCGCTGGCGCCCCCCATGCGGTGAGTCGATACACTAGAATGCTTTAAGGGGAAGTTCTCAATTAAGGGGATGTGTTTAAAATGCGTGTGCCTTTTAGAAAATGCACGTACACGACCCGATGTCTGGTCAACTAGATAGCAAATAAACTTGGGATATTTGTCTCCGGCATTTACATTTATTGCACGAAAATATTTATGGGTCTACTTTATTCCAAATTTTTTTTTGCTCTTTCTCATTCATTCACTCATTCTTCTGGCTTGGATTTATTTAGTTTTATGTAATTTGTAATTATTTTAATGATATTTGCCGGAATTAATTAGATTAGATAATAAATTTTATTCTGCAATAAATATATAGTTGTATTATTATTATGATTATTAATTATCTAAGTTGTATGTACTTCTTATTATGTTGAGGCTTTTTAATAATATGAGGAATGTTTTAGAGAAAACTAAAATCTGACAAAAACAATATTGTATTGCAACAGTGTTTCTTACAAAATGTAAAAATATTCAGATTCTCTAAGTAGCGCACGTTTTAAATTATTAAAAATTATATTCTTCACAATCGACACTGATATTGTTAATTAGCAAAATTAAATTATAAAAATTTCAACGTCGGTAGATAGGAACATAGAGTTTTGCCGGATTCATCATAATCATTGATTTGAAGCAAATTTTAATACTACAATTTACAACCGATTGTTATTCATATATTTTTTATTAATATTTTACATTGTTTACTTTTTTTCAGAAAAGCTTCTACGAACTTGTTATTACTTTGTTATACGTAGTATAAGGAAGTATTGTGATGATGAAAATTTTCGACCTCGAGATTTTTGCAGATGTCCACGTTTTAAAGTCCCCTGATACCGAAAAAGTGGTTTTAAAAAAAATTCTGTGTGTGTGTCTGTGTCTGTGGTTGTGTCTGTGTGTGACCACGATAGCGGTCAAACCGCTGTAGATATCAATTCCAAACTTTGTATTTACGTGTATAATCTCCCTCTTGAGATCTGATTAGTTTTTCAGTAAAATCGGTAGACCGGAAGTAGCAGTTTACTTCGGTGAAAAATTCGAATTTTGCCAATATTTCGTCAATTACTAAGTTTAAACAAATTTATAAATAATTTATATGTACTTAAAATTAAAATTGAGAACAATTTTATTTAAAAAGTTTTTCGTAATTCCTACCGGAAGTAGGTCTTTTACTCTTATCAAAAATCAGTTTTTTGCGAATATTTCGCAAGTCATGCTTTTTAGAAAAGTACGTTACGGGTATAAAAGTATTTAAAATATAATTTTCAATACCTTTTGTATAAAAAAGTTTCAAAATTCAGACCGGAAGTACCACTTTTACTCTTACCGAATAGCGATTTTTGCAAATATGTATGTTATGCATTCTATATATATTTATCAAGAGTACAAAAGTATTTAGAACTGGATTTACAATATTTTTTGTATATATGAAAGCAAAGCGCGCTTTTGTTCTCATGGTATCCCCAGTAGGCCTAAACTATGTTTTTTTTTGAAAAAAGATGTACATAAAAACATAGAAAACGTAGAGGAATAAGCAAGTGGCCGTGTAGTCCCCTGGAAACTTTCAAGGCTATTATTTATGATGTTCCGTTTGTAGGTGCAATAAAAAGGTTGATTAATTTCTTGACATCCGCGTTTTTGTCTAAACGTGTGACAGTCAGTATTAATTGTCCAGTCTTTGTGTATTACCTCATACCAAACACTCTTCGGAGTCTAGACTATGAAATAACATAAATCTTTCTTATATCTCCTATCTAAGCAAGATTTATGTTATTTCATAGTGTGGATCCGCAGTTCTATTACATCAAAACCGTGTCTCAACCGTGTCTCTTAAATACGAAAAGATATTGTTGCAAAAAACTATATCCAAAAGAGAAGTTATCTCCTCATTTTTTAAAAATCTAAATTCTGATGGTTGTTCCAGGTTGTTCTAGGTTTGTTCTCAATTGTTCCAATGTATTTCAAAAAATAAATCATAATCGGTCGAGTAGATTGTAAAAAACAACTTTTACCGCCAGTGCCCCTTTTTTCGAAAATCGAAATTCTGACAGTTATTCTAGGTTTGCTTTAAACTGTTCCAAAGTATTTCAAATAAAAAATAATAATTGGCTGAGTTAATAGGTAAAGGGATTTTCTTATAGCCCCTCTATTTGCGAAAATTCAAATTCTGACCGCTTTTCCAGGTTGTTCTAGATTTGTTCTAAACGCTGTTCTACTACATCAAAACCGTATTCCATATATCAAAATATATTGCAAAAAAACGAAATCTAAAAGTGAGAAGTTAGTCCTTCCTTTTTCGAAAATCTAAATTCTGACAGTTGTATCAGGTTGTTCTAGGTTCGTTCTAAATTGTTCCAACGCATTCAAAGAAAAAATCGAAATTGGCAAAAATAATAGGAAAAAAACAATTTTAGAAGGGTCGGAATAACTTGCACTTTCCGCATATTACAGTGTTGAAAGAAGTTTTTGTATGATGCAATTCTATAACAATACTGTATTGTGATTTATAATAAACATCTAATATAATAAGTAAATATTAAATATATATTTTTCCAACTAATATAATGTTTTATTATTACATAACGATATTGTTACCAAATGCTGATGAAACTATTCCAAAGAAAAAATCAAAACCGGCTGAGGTAATAGGAAAAAATGATATTTTTCCAGCCCCTTTTCTTAAATATCGACATTCTGGCGGTTCCAAAGTAAAGTCATAATCGCTCGATATAAATAAAACCAAACAAAATCCGAAAGTCTGATTTCAGGTTATTTTATTTTGTGAACAAGTCTAGCCACTTTTTCTTTTCATGGTTTTTCTTCTGTGAATACAAACACGTGTGTCACTATTTAGAAGAAAATGCCCCCTCTCTACGCAAAATTTGCACGATCGTACGCCTCTTAAATATTTGTGTTCATTTACGATTTATCGTTTAGACGCTTTGCTAATTTTAGTGATAAAAACGTTTGTGTCTTTGCTTTTCTCTCTATATAAAATGGGAAATAAAAAAGACTATAAAAAGAAAGGGAAACATTTGAGTCGACGATTGGCCCAGTTCAAAAGGTAAAGTAATTGAGGGATGAAAACGACTTTCTTATACGTATGAGCGTTTCAAACTATACAATTTTAGGATTTTTTTTATACAAAACTTATTCAAAATCCTATTCTAAGTACTTTCATTCTCTTAATAAATCGCTATAGAATGCATACTTTGCAAGATATTCGAAAAAAAGTGCTACTCGCTAAGAGTAAAAGTGCTACTTCCGGTCCGAATTTTGAAATTTCATGTATACAAAAAATATTGCAAATCCAGTTCTAAATACTTTTGTACTCTTGATAAATATATATAGAATGCATAAATTACGACATATTTGCAAAAAATCGCTATTCGATAAGACTAAAAGTGGTACTTCCGGTCTGATTTTTGAAATTTTTGAAGTGTAAACTTCTTTAGGCGCGTTGCGCTGATTGAAGGCAGTGAACAAGACTGACCTGCAACGCTCGGATATGTAACGCTCTTCGGGTAGTCGGCTAAGGGAACAAGATAATCATATAGAGGTATTTAATTTCAATTAAATTGAAATTTAAATGAATAAATAAATTCATGTCCCAGAGCAGATGTGAACCGGAGCCGCCTGGGTGAGAGGCCAGCCCTTAACCATTAGACCAAGGGCGGGAGTCGAAAGCCAGTATTCATATCGTCTATTTATATATATATTGAGGTAGTACTAGGTACTATCCATCAATATTTATATTTGGTTGTGGTTTTAAAAGTATTTTGATGTTAAAAGTTTAAGAAATTTATAAATAGAAATAGTATTATGAAGATTAGTATTTATTATCATAGTATTAATATTTACAATTGTTGAAATGATATGGTAGTAAAGTCCATTGGTTAAGGTTCATAGTTCAGCAAATTTATACCAAAACCTGTAAAAGAGAGATTTTTATATTAATTGAGTGTTTGATATGTAATATAAAATTGTAAAAACTTGTTCAATTGTCTTAAATGATGAGAATTGATTTAAAAAGGGAAATTTTGTTTGAAAGTAACGTTAAAATAGATAAAAACTCCCGCCATAATTTAATTAGAGGAAAAGTCAATGGTTGACAGTTTTTGACATTTACAGAATTTCTGAGATAGTATGTTTTAAAATGGTTTTGAATACTGAAATACATGTATAAATTCATGGTTAAAATTGTTATAATATGAGTATCGAGATATAAAATGGCATACAAGAGAATATTAAAGTAATAGAATGCATTTTGAACGTAAATAAGAGGTGTTTAATTGAGATTGGCCAATTAAAAAATATAAAATGATCACTAAGGTAATCAGAGTAAATAAAGAGACTTCTCTAAAATTTAGGAGAAGAGGTGCATGTTAATTTCGGGAAGAATAGTTTTTTAGCCGAAATTAAGTGAACAGAAGCAAAAGAAATACCTATTGTGTATATTAAATTACAAATTTAATATATAGGTAAATAATAAATGACCAAAAACGAAGCAGTAGTGAAAGATTGTATTTACATAGGCAGTATCTAGTGATTAAAGAAGAAAAGGAGTTGATAGTGATTAAAAGCATTAAAAATATAAATTTAATTTACTTACCATAAAAGGATTGAATATCTCGAAGAATATTTTTAAGTGAAGGAATTCCAATTTCAAGTTTAACCATAGAGGGGATTTATTTATCAAGAGATTCCTGGGACGAAACATAATATAATAGGCTCATCTGACGTGCATTTTCTGTGAGATATCTGTACCGAAGTGGATACCTGGCAGGTTTGTCTAGCAGGACGGTGAGGAGCTTCATGGACGCATAAGAAATCAACCTTACGAGGCACCAACAGCTGTTATCTTGAAGGAGGAAAACATATCAGAGGTTTCCAGTTCTATCGAGAATTATAAAAGAAAAGAGAACAGTTAGAATTTCCTTGTCGAGAAGTTACACATATGTAAAAGAAGGTTGTATTGTTTAATTGTTACTTTTAATATGAAAATCTCTTTTATGCAATGAATTGGCAAATAATAGTATAAAAATTTAATGAATATAAGTATCAGAAATTATATATTGAAGGATAGATTACAGCTACATAGTACTATTTATATTAGAAATCAATGGTATACATTGTAAAAGTTTTATTACGCACATTAAATTAAACCTACCTTGAAAAATAAAAATAAGGTTATATTTTCAATTCTGATCATAACCAAATATAAGTATCCAGACATTGGACAAGTTTTAAATGATTAATTGTTATAATACTGGCATTTTCTTCAGATAAATATTTGTTGTACGTTGTTTCTCAATAATACATTATATTTATTGTTATTCAACCATCTCTGATTTTCATTTACGTAGTTGTGATTTATAGGTTATCATCTAGCAATTCACATAGTTGTTTTGACCTCCTAAAAATAAAATAAACATACAGATTAATATATTGGGAAGGTATAGTAATAGTTTAAAATTAACTTACCATTCTATGAGAGAATAAATAGTGTAGATTTGAACTTAAACTGAATATAAAGATTTTTGTGTCAATTAAAGAAAATATTTAGTAAATTTATCAAAGTTAGTACACATGAGTAGCGGTAAAATCGTTTAGTTGCGGATTACCAACGTTTAGAGTGAAAAGAACTTGGACAATAATCTTTCTTAGATATTTTAAAAGAGACAGGTCCGGACTAAGATTTTTTATGATTAATAAAAATATGCAAGTATTAGAATTTTTTTAAACGACTGAGTTAGTTAGGGCATATAAATATTTGATTTATAAACAAGTAAGGAATTATATTGAAAACATTCTATTCTAATTTATTGGCTTACCCAACGTGTGACGTTAGAAAAAGTAAAATGTCTAACTCAGGGTGTAATTAAGGCATATTTTGGGTGATTGATAATATTTATAACTTGATTTTACTTAGATATGTTTATACACTCTGGGTTACGACAATATATATATATATATATACAATAAACAATAAAATTGTTTTTATCAGATTTTAGTTTTCTCTAAACATTCCTCAGATTATTAAACAGCTGCAACATGTAAGGTAAATACAAATCATGGTGAGAAATAATAAGTATGAAATTATGCAACTTAATAATTATTAATAATAATACTATATATTTATTGCCCAAGAAAACTAAATATATATTTTTTCTGGCCAATATCATTAAAATAAGTACAAATTCAATAAAGCCGTAACCTTGCTCTTGAAAAATAAGATACATTATGAAAGCGAGGAGAATAGTGAAGAAAAGGAAAAAAAGTCTAATAAAATGTTATCTCGTAATAAATCATAAATGAACACCGACAGATATAAAATACACCTACTTGCTTGTATAGGTATATATATACCTACTATTTTCTTTTACAAACCTGTTTAATGTATGCTCAAATTTATATTTAAAAAATTAATACTTTCCCTATTTGGTGATACAATTTAGTTTGTACTTATGTTACCTGAGAAAAAATATTTATAATTTAATTTCGGTAATCAACACTGTCACTTGTCGATTTGGAACAATATTACATTCAATAATCCAAAATCTGCTTATTAGAGAATATAAATATTTTTACATTTTATAAAAAAAAGAAAAAAGGCACTGTTACTGTTACAACATCTGTTTTTCTAATATTTTAGATGTCCACGGCATTGCTCATATTATTACGATTAAAAAACTTCAACATTTAGAGTAAATACAACGGCCAGATATAATATATATTTATTCCAGACCAAGAATAATAAGAGAAAAGAAAGCGGAGATCTGAATAAGACATTCATTCACCTGACAATAAAAGACAAAAGGATAAAAACCGCAAAAAGATGTTTTCTAATAAATCAATATATCAATATTATCATGCTATAAATCATAAATAGGCACATTTAAAATAAATTTCCTTGAGTAATTCTTTTATAAACTAGTTGAGTATATTCTCTCATATTAATGTACCAATGTAATAAAAAAGTTGAATGGAATGTCTGTTTATTTGGTTTTCAGCTTATTGCAGTTGGCCAGATATACCTTCTCTATGCCTGGTCTTATACATTACAAAACTGTGAATAGAAGGAGGTCTGAATTGTGTGTTGCCTATTTGCCAGTCGCTTCTCCACCCAAACGTTTACGCCTCGCTTTACCTCCCCCTTCACACCGCAAAAACCGTAGATGGTGACCGACCTACTACGGTAGGCTCTTAAATGGTGCACTAAATGAACTTTATACGGAAAGTATTTATTTTCTTTTAGAATCCTACGGAAATTGGTTACAGATAGATCATGCTGTTCTTTTAATTGCCGTAATGATGTATGTGGACTATTATTAACTGTTTGTAGTACCTCTGTCGTAATTTCCTCATCTCTTACTCTTTTCTGCCTTAATTGTTTTTATTTTATGAAGCTACCGTAATTTCCAAGATTTACACACAGACTTATAAATGTTTTGTGATTTGTTTGGAAAGCATAGAACATATAATTGCATTGTTTCATATGCATTTCTACGGTATTCTCCATAAATTAAAACCATATTCAGTTTGTCTTCATTTGTGTGTAAAGCCATATTTTTAATTTTAATACAGTCTCAACGCAAAGTGAGTAAATGTTAGAATGAAGCTAATTATAAAGACAATTAATAATCAAGCAAATATCACTAATGTGTGCTAATGTCAAAATATTTTTTAAATAATCAAAGCAAGCATGCATATAACACAGACATGAATGCTTTTCTGGCTACATACCTATGCAGTGCAATTTATAAAAAGGAACTAACTATAAAATTTAAAAATGTGAAGTAACTATAATAGCAAGAATTGTGAATATGTTCACTGATACTTTTTCCTACAAATTAAGCAAAACAAAGACAAAACTCTCAAATTACTCTTACTTTCTTTAAACACGAATATCTATGAAACCGTTAAATTTTAACACGAATAATAAAATTTACATTAATTTTAATACTCTTTCAAATATTCATATTCTTTAGTAACTACTTTTTACAAAATTCAAATATCTTTATCCGTTTCCGAGATATTTGACCTGGGGGTTTTATGTGGTACACCCTATATACAGAGTGTCCGGGAAAATGTGGGAAATCTCTTGGATACAGATAGAACATGAACAAATAAGAAGACAAGTTTCTATAAAAAAAATTCCTACAGGCCCCTCCTACGGAGATATGCGTCCCTGAAGAACGGCGCTGGAAGTCGGTTTTTATTGAATTTCTTTGAAAGTAATTAATATAATTTAATAAAAATTTAATGTGATGGACACTAGTAAGGACCTCTTAAAATAGTGTCCTTGAAACATATTGAGCTTTTGTAGTTTACCAGGGGCGGGCTAATCTTTACAACTTAATGCCTACATTTTTAACAACCTGTATAATAAAACTTTAAAAATATTAAACTGGATAGGTACTCTTGCTTATTGTCGTTAAAATCAACCGTTTATGAGAAAAAGTTTGCAAAAAATGTGCGTTCTAGTTTTTATCAGCACCAAAAAAACCTATTGCTGTTGTAAACGTTACTATGGTACGAAATAAATAAAATATCCGGCATTTTAGAACTTGTCATCACATCGTTGACACATTGAATTGAGCCCATGTTGAACCCTCTTGTGATGTTTTTCAATAATTCCGTTAAGGTGCCTCCGGAGACACCACTGCGTTTATATTTATATTAATTACTTTAAAAGAAATTTAATAAAAACCGATTTCCAGCGACGCCCTTGAGGGACGCATATCTCCGTAGGAAGGGCCTGTATGAAAAATGTTTATAGGGACTTGTAATCTTATTTTTTCATGTTCTATCTGCATCCAAGAGATTTCCCACATTTTCCCGGACACCCTGTAATATTCAAAACTGAATTTCGTCAAATTTATATATATATATATATATATATATATATATATATATATTTCTTCGAATATTTTCGCGGTCGTTTGTTGAAGCGTTGTTCTTCGGGATATTTCGCCGCGTTTGGATGATTTTGCCCAGATAAGGACATCTTTCTTCCTGACGTTTCGGTGACATCACTTTCACCTTCTTCTTGAGGATCTTCTAAGTTCGACGGTTTCTTCAAGAATGCCCTCTCTGTTCGAAGTTCGAATCGCCTTGTATTTCTAGTGCCGTGGTAGTGGAGGGGCGAGTGCGGCTTCTTGTGATTGGCCCGCTGATTGTAGTGTTGTTCCCTCTCTGTCTGTTACCAACAGCCTCTTCCGATGGAAACAAATAAGACGTTTTCCCACAGAACAAGTCCAGGCCCAATATAAGTGTACATGTTTTATTCCTATCTTATCCCGTTCTTCCAGAATAAATTAAAATCCCAAAACATTCGTAAAAGTACAAATTTCGCGTAATAACCTTTTAAGACAATTTTGATACGAATCATAGGCTCCGCCCACAACCCAATCAGAATATTCGTGAAGTTAGAGAAATTTCGCGTAATAACTTTTTGAGACAATTTTGATACGAATCATAGGCTCCGCCCACACCAATCAGAATATTCATGAAGTTAGAGAAATTTCGCGTAATAACTTTTTGAGACAATTTTGATACGAATCATAGGCTCCGCCCACACCAATCAGAATATTCGTGAAGTTGGAGAAATTTCGCGTAATAACTTTTTGAGACAATTTTGATACGAATCACAGGCTCCGCCTACGGCCAATTAAAAACGCTTAAAATTCTAATAAACGTAGAAGACGTAACCCTGTTTAGGCCCCAAGGGAAATTACCGTGAAATGAATACTTCTTTGTTCGCCACCTGCGCCACTGGGGTTCCCAAATTAAAACGTAAACACATTTGGAAACCTATATAAGCCGACGTATCGCCTAGTATCGACCGAAGAAGTTATAGGAGGATCCTACTACTGTGTACGTAGTAGCGGCCGTTTTAGTTATTTACAGTGCGCTTATTTCGCGTAAAGATACCAAACTTACGGTCCCTCTTTAGTGTTCGCCCATAGTATTAACTTCAGTGCACCAGGACAAGCTACAGCTGCTTACGCTGTAGCAATTAACCGTAAGTGCAGTGAAAAACCTATTAAGCACGCGTTTTTATTTAACATTGTTGGTTGAATGCCAGCACCTCCACCAAAACATTTAAATTCAGTGTGCGCCTTTGTTAATGAATATCATATTAACTTCACGTGGATTCATTAACAACATTGTTATTGCTAAAGTGTTAATATTAAATTCCACGCGTTAGTGAAACATAACCTTCAAATATCCAACCGATATCTACCCGTATACATTATATTTGTTTATAACAATATTATTATTCAAGTTCGTTGTTACTGGTACCCATATGCAGCGTTTGTTTAACTTTTATTCCAGTAACAACCATTTTATTTAACATTGTTGGTTGAATTCCAGCGCCTCCACCAAATTATTTAAACTCAGTGCGCGCCGTTATTAATGTATAATATTAATAAATTCACGGTGGTTCATTAACTATATTGTTGTATTCGGAGACTTAACCTTAAATTCACGCGCGAGTGAAACCCTAACCTCCAAATACCTAACCTATATTTATCCCTATGTACATTATTTGTTTATAACATTATTAATATTCAAACGTATCGTTATTAGTATCTATATTCAGTGTGTGTTTGACTTTTTAACGGATAACTTTTATTTTATTATTGGTTAATGCCAACTCCTCCATCATTATTAAGCAGTGTGTGTATTGTTGCTATTTCATAATATTTAGTTGTTTCAAAGTGTACAACAACTATTACTCAGTGTGCCCGTTTGTATTTAAACCTCGACTGTTAACATTTATTCGCGATACGACTTGTTTTTGGTTATAGTGTCGTTTATTAACACAGGTCGTTATTAACATCGGGTATCATTACGTATCATTAAGCTTTGAATTATTAAAATATTATAACGTTGTGGAAAATTATTGTTTTAATTAATAACATAACCCAACTTTACCCTAAATTCAATTAATACCTCCTGGAGGAGTCTTTTGCCGCGGCCCCTTTGTTTGTTTGTTTGTTTTACAAATTCCCAGGATTAAGGGGAGGTATTATGTCTGTTACCTTTGCCGTCTCCTGGATACGAATTAAACGACGTGCTTGCGATCAATTTGAGCTAATAAACATTACATATTGTTGTTATTAATATTGACTAAGATTGTGCGGACTTAAAAATCATTTCGATCCGTGGATGAAATTGTTATAAACAATTTCAACAAACGATGCACATTTCCCATAAAATTCCCATATATTTCTAACAGTATTAATAAATATAATAATACTGAAAAATGAGCTAATAAACATTGCATATTGTCGTTATTAATATTTACTAGGATTGTGCGGACTTAAAAATCATTTCGATCCGTGGATGAAATTGTTATAAACAAACATAACAAACGATGCACATTTCCCATAAATTCCCATATATTTCTTCGAAAATTTATCAAGTGAAAAATATTTTACACAAGAAACAAGGGCTCCTACCAATCAAAAGAGTCGTTATTCTAACGAATAGAATGCGTCTTTGAAAGAACACCTGCATCAGCGTCATTTGTTTACGTCGTTGAAAATGTTATAAAAGCTAAGAAATTTTATATTGAGTCAGTCAGTCAGCTTTAGCTGCTGAATCCAGTCGACTCTAAAGACTTAGAGCGACCCCAGCAACCTCCTCCGAGAGAGCCGAACATTTTCCGAGGCGAACTCGAACGCATCCGACGAAGGCCGAAGCCGGGAAAAGTTTCCCGAAGATCTCTGAAACGTACTCAATCGTTTCAGAAGATACCCGAAGGCACAGGAAGTTTCTACGAGCGAGCCGAACATTACGAGCGAGCTCAAACGCATCCGACGAAAAGCCGAAGCCGGGAAAAAGTTTTCCCGAAGATCTCTGAAACGTGCTCAATCGTTTCAGAAGATACCCGAAGGCGCAGAAAGGCTTCCACGAGCGACTCGAAGCAAACCCGAGCGTTTCCGAGGCAAAGCCGAACCTACCCGAGGATAACGGACGACGTAGGACGACTTCTACGAGCAAGCCGAAGCGACTCGAAGCAATCCCGAGCGTTTCCGAGGCAAAGCCGAACATACCCGAGGAGAACTAAAGACGTAGGACGACTCCCACGAGCAAGCCGAAGCGACTCGAAGCAATCCCGAGCGTTTCCGAGGCAAAGCCGAACATACCCGAGGAGAACTAAAGACGTAGGACGATTTCTACGAGCAAGCCGAAGCGACTCGAAGCAATCCCGAGCGTTTCCGAGGCAAAGCCGAACATACCCGAGGAGAACTAAAGACGTAGGACGACTTCTACGAGCAAGCCGAAGCGACTCGAAGCAATCCCGAGCGTTTCCGAGGCAAAGCCGAACATACCCGAGGAGAACTAAAGACGTAGGACGACTTCTACGAGCAAGCCGAAGCGACTCGAAGCAATCCCGAGCGTTTCCGAGGCAAAGCCGAACATACCCGAGGAGAACTAAAGACGTAGGACGACTTCTACGAGCAAGCCGAACGCAGCCGAAGCAAACCCGAGCGTTTCCGAGGTGACCCGAAGATACCCGAAGGCGTAGGAAGGCTTCTACGAACGAGACGAAGCAAACCCGAACGTTTCCGAGGTGACCCGAAGATACCCGAAGGCGTAGGAAGGCTTCCACGAACGAGACGAAGCAAACCCGAACGTTTCCGAGGTGACCCGAAGATACCCGAAGGCGTAGGAAGGCTTCCACGAACGAGACGAAGCAAACCCGAACGTTTCCGAGGTGACCCGAAGATACCCGAAGACGAGGAAGGACCTAAAAAGGATAAGCCGAACACTTACGAGGAGGACTGAGAGTCCGAATCAACAGCCGTTGCGTGCTTCCACCAACATCCAAGGAGCATTCGTGACCTGTTAGTGAGGCTGTGAACAAAGTGACCCAACCAAAGAGAGGTTGTTGAACAAAGTGACCCAACCAAAAGAGAGGTTGTTGAACAAAGTGACCCAACCAAATACGAGAGGTTGTTGAAGTTGTGAGTGCCACTTAGTGCTTCAACAAAGATCCAGACCACGGATCGTTATCCAAGTGTAGGTCCTGTGCCGATACACCACCCCAGTGACTTGTGACGTGTGGCTAAAGTGACCTCACGTCGTACCCATTGTTACAACCGTAAGTACTGAACTGATTCCTAAGCTTGCACGGTTGGCAATCTCAAGATAGCCCCGTCACGTCACTCAGAAGTAGTTAGTTGGTTTGGTACCCGAAGGCAGCCTTACCCATTCTAGGCGTTAATTGACTAGGTACCCCGAAGGGAGCCTTATCCCCTAGAACCCCAACTGAGTGTCTCAAATATCCCTCTCTATTTTTAAACTGCCAGTATCTAGCGACCACCCCCTTTGTCTTATCCCCCTGTGTGTGGGATCATTAGCCCTTTGGTCAAGGTGTCTCAGTAGACAGTGTATATAATATCAATCTATGTAAATATCTCTTAATATTTAGTGTTGCCTTAAGCCATTTCTTTATAGTCCTGCGTGGCTATTGTTTTTAGTGACCGAGTTGTGGTAATAAATTCATGTGGTTTTATACAACTCTTTCATTAACCTTCGACACTAATATAAGCCCTATCCTGGAACACCCAGTGAATAAGTGTAGTGCGATCCCGAAGGAAGGACGCCACGTCTCCCCGTAGTAGAGTACTACAGCTATAAGAGCTCAGGTAATTCGAATAACATTATTTTGAGTAATTCCTATAAGCTGAAAGGTAACATTTTGGCGCGCCAACGTGAGTGTGGCAAAGTTTCACGTACCTTAGACACTGAAACTTTCGGTGCAGAAAGCATCGACGAACTCAGGGGGAGACAATGGCTTCGAAAAAACCCGAAATTCACGAGGAATCCACCTTCTAGACTCATCACAAGAGCACCTAAAGGCTTCCTCTCGTAACATACGTTCGCATATAATGCGACGTTAGTGCCAAACATGCGAGCCGCCCTCATCCTGGAGAGCCCTGGCTCAAGGAACGCCAGGCAGTAATGGATATTACGCAGAGGTGCATACATGTGGGCACAGAGATAAGCCAAGCACTACCCTTCATTACAAGGGGCCCTCAAAAACGCCCCACGAGAACCATGCAGACGGACATGGTAGCAACCACTTGGGCGGCAGTAGACAAGCAGACCTTCCGACGAACCCTGAATGATTTCGGGGAACTCTTCGAGGAAGGAAAGGCTGTCACGACTACTGCTACCACGAAGCATGCAATCCGCCGACATAATGCCGAACCGAACATTTCCGAAGCATACCGAACACTTCCGAAGTCCCCCGAAGCCGAACTAAAACTTCCACGGGCGAACCGATCACTTCCGAAGACACCCAAATGCTTCGAGATGCATCGGCCCGGAGAATGGCGAGACCCGCAGGTGAATCCACCAGAACCAGCCGCCAACCGGACCCGATATATTCCGGTTAATGCACTGAGGCGTCGGGAGCGAAGGTATGTCAATGCCAACGCCCCAATGCCACTTGAACTGCGGCCAGGCGAGTGTAACGGTGCAAGCCCACTTACCCCCTGGCCAACATATCGGACCACGTTGGTTGGGACCGTACCCAGTGGTCAAAAACGCCGACCCTACAGCTATTTGGGTCGCGTGTTCAGGCGTACGCCGAGTGAAGCTCACTTAGACCTGGTACGGCCCATGCGACGACCCAACGTGGCCCCAACACACGGGCCACAAGACATAGCCCCACCCCAGGAGCCACCAGACATAGCTCCCCCAACACACGGGCCACGAGACATAGCCCCAACTAATGAGCCCCCCGAAAAGGTTCCTACACAGGACCCAGGCTGCCCACCCGGAGCAACTGGAAGCGCCCAGTGAATCATCCGTACGCCCCTCCCCCAGAACAAATCGCGAACACCCTCCTTCGCGTGTGTAGTTATAAGCGACCGTAGAGACTTTACTTAGGTAATTTAGTGTGTGCTTAAACAGGTTTCGAACAGCGTCTTCCCCGGGAGCGGCCAAACTGTTAATACGCCGTTACCTGGGTGTGAACTAGTGACGTGTTCAAGGCTGAGTTAAAACCCAAAACCATTGTGTATCGTATACCTCCCCCTCCCTTTTAGAACACATCGCGAAACAACCCTCCTTCGCGTGTGTAGATATAAGCGACCATAGAGACTTTACTTAGGTTAATTTAATGTGCTCAAACAAACCTCAAGCAGCGTCTTCCCCGGGAGCGGTCGAATTGTTACCTTTGCCGTCTCCTGGATACGAATTAAACGACGTGCTTGCGATCAATTTGAGCTAATAAACATTACATATTGTTGTTATTAATATTGACTAAGATTGTGCGGACTTAAAAATCATTTCGATCCGTGGATGAAATTGTTATAAACAATTTCAACAAACGATGCACATTTCCCATAAAATTCCCATATATTTCTAACAGTATTAATAAATATAATAATACTGAAAAATGAGCTAATAAACATTGCATATTGTCGTTATTAATATTTACTAGGATTGTGCGGACTTAAAAATCATTTCGATCCGTGGATGAAATTGTTATAAACAAACATAACAAACGATGCACATTTCCCATAAATTCCCATATATTTCTTCGAAAATTTATCAAGTGAAAAATATTTTACACAAGAAACAAGGGCTCCTACCAATCAAAAGAGTCGTTATTCTAACGAATAGAATGCGTCTTTGAAAGAACACCTGCATCAGCGTCATTTGTTTACGTCGTTGAAAATGTTATAAAAGCTAAGAAATTTTATATTGAGTCAGTCAGTCAGCTTTAGCTGCTGAATCCAGTCGACTCTAAAGACTTAGAGCGACCCCAGCAACCTCCTCCGAGAGAGCCGAACATTTTCCGAGGCGATCTCGAACGCATCCGACGAAGGCCGAAGCCGGGAAAAGTTTCCCGAAGATCTCTGAAACGTACTCAATCGTTTCAGAAGATACCCGAAGGCACAGGAAGTTTCTACGAGCGAGCCGAACATTACGAGCGAGCTCAAACGCATCCGACGAAAAGCCGAAGCCGGGAAAAAGTTTTCCCGAAGATCTCTGAAACGTGCTCAATCGTTTCAGAAGATACCCGAAGGCGCAGAAAGGCTTCCACGAGCGACTCGAAGCAAACCCGAGCGTTTCCGAGGCAAAGCCGAACCTACCCGAGGATAACGGACGACGTAGGACGACTTCTACGAGCAAGCCGAAGCGACTCGAAGCAATCCCGAGCGTTTCCGAGGCAAAGCCGAACATACCCGAGGAGAACTAAAGACGTAGGACGACTCCCACGAGCAAGCCGAAGCGACTCGAAGCAATCCCGAGCGTTTCCGAGGCAAAGCCGAACATACCCGAGGAGAACTAAAGACGTAGGACGATTTCTACGAGCAAGCCGAAGCGACTCGAAGCAATCCCGAGCGTTTCCGAGGCAAAGCCGAACATACCCGAGGAGAACTAAAGACGTAGGACGACTTCTACGAGCAAGCCGAAGCGACTCGAAGCAATCCCGAGCGTTTCCGAGGCAAAGCCGAACATACCCGAGGAGAACTAAAGACGTAGGACGACTTCTACGAGCAAGCCGAAGCGACTCGAAGCAATCCCGAGCGTTTCCGAGGCAAAGCCGAACATACCCGAGGAGAACTAAAGACGTAGGACGACTTCTACGAGCAAGCCGAACGCAGCCGAAGCAAACCCGAGCGTTTCCGAGGTGACCCGAAGATACCCGAAGGCGTAGGAAGGCTTCTACGAACGAGACGAAGCAAACCCGAACGTTTCCGAGGTGACCCGAAGATACCCGAAGGCGTAGGAAGGCTTCCACGAACGAGACGAAGCAAACCCGAACGTTTCCGAGGTGACCCGAAGATACCCGAAGGCGTAGGAAGGCTTCCACGAACGAGACGAAGCAAACCCGAACGTTTCCGAGGTGACCCGAAGATACCCGAAGACGAGGAAGGACCTAAAAAGGATAAGCCGAACACTTACGAGGAGGACTGAGAGTCCGAATCAACAGCCGTTGCGTGCTTCCACCAACATCCAAGGAGCATTCGTGACCTGTTAGTGAGGCTGTGAACAAAGTGACCCAACCAAAGAGAGGTTGTTGAACAAAGTGACCCAACCAAAAGAGAGGTTGTTGAACAAAGTGACCCAACCAAATACGAGAGGTTGTCCAAGGAGCATTCGTGACCTGTTAGTGAGGCTGTGAACAAAGTGACCCAACCAAAGAGAGGTTGTTGAACAAAGTGACCCAACCAAAAGAGAGGTTGTTGAACAAAGTGACCCAACCAAATACGAGAGGTTGTTGAAGTTGTGAGTGCCACTTAGTGCTTCAACAAAGATCCAGACCACGGATCGTTATCCAAGTGTAGGTCCTGTGCCGATACACCACCCCAGTGACTTGTGACGTGTGGCTAAAGTGACCTCACGTCGTACCCATTGTTACAACCGTAAGTACTGAACTGATTCCTAAGCTTGCACGGTTGGCAATCTCAAGATAGCCCCGTCACGTCACTCAGAAGTAGTTAGTTGGTTTGGTACCCGAAGGCAGCCTTACCCATTCTAGGCGTTAATTGACTAGGTACCCCGAAGGGAGCCTTATCCCCTAGAACCCCAACTGAGTGTCTCAAATATCCCTCTCTATTTTTAAACTGCCAGTATCTAGCGACCACCCCCTTTGTCTTATCCCCCTGTGTGTGGGATCATTAGCCCTTTGGTCAAGGTGTCTCAGTAGACAGTGTATATAATATCAATCTATGTAAATATCTCTTAATATTTAGTGTTGCCTTAAGCCATTTCTTTATAGTCCTGCGTGGCTATTGTTTTTAGTGACCGAGTTGTGGTAATAAATTCATGTGGTTTTATACAACTCTTTCATTAACCTTCGACACTAATATAAGCCCTATCCTGGAACACCCAGTGAATAAGTGTAGTGCGATCCCGAAGGAAGGACGCCACGTCTCCCCGTAGTAGAGTACTACAGCTATAAGAGCTCAGGTAATTCGAATAACATTATTTTGAGTAATTCCTATAAGCTGAAAGGTAACATGTCGGTCTTTCTGTGTTCGGTCCGTGTGGTTTACGTTAGGCGGTGGGATGCTGTTGTTTCGTCGTTTATTTCTAATTCGTCTGTCCGATAACGTTGATTTCCATATGTCAGGTAAACGTTGTGCGTCGTCACGTTTATTCATGCAGTCCTGTCGTTTTTCTATCTCTATAGCCTCCCTTATTGTCCGATATGTCCAATTCGTACTACGGGCTATAGTTTTTGTACGTTCGAAATCAATTGTATGTCCGGAATGTAGTACGTGTTTGGCAAGTGAGGAAGAAACTGCCTTTTTAGACACAGCATTTCTATGTTCTTCCCTCCGTACGCTGATTCTTCGATTCGTCTGGCCTATGTATGTCTGATCGCAATCTTGGCATGGTACTTCGTATACACCCTGGTCTTCTAGTAATATTTTGTCCTTCGTACTTGGTAGGACGTCCCTAATTTTCTTATCGGTGGTGTATATTGGGTCTATGTCGTGTCGCCGTAGTATTCTACCTATTTTCTCTGTTGTCCCTTTCACGTAGGGAAGAAATGCAACTCGTGAAGGTTTTTCTCTTTTTCTAGTTGTGTTGTTGTTGCTCTGAATTGCTCTGTTAATTGTGTGTTGCGAATATCCGTTTGCTTGTAGTATGTTTCGAATTTTCCCCATTTCTTCTTTCCTATGTTCTGTGTCCGCTAATATTTGTGATCTATGAATTAGTGTTTTCACTACTGAGTTTAGTTGAGCCGGATGATGGTGTGAGGATGCGTTCAGATATCTGTTCGTGTGTGTAGGTTTTCTGTATACTGTGTGACCCAGGGACCCATCCGGTTTTTTAATTATTAGAATGTCCTGGAAGGGTAACTGGTTATTTTCTTCTGTTTCGACGGTGAATTTTATTTTTGAGTGTCTGTTGTTTAGGTGAAATAAGAGCTGATTCAATTTCTCTCTTCCATGCGGCCAAATCACTAAGGTGTCGTCTACGTAGCGCAGCCAGAGTTTCGGTTTGTATGTAGCGTCTTCTAGCGCCTTTTGTTCAAAATCTGCCATAAACAGATTCGCTAGTATAGGTGACAACGGTGAACCCATGGGAGCTCCATCTGTTTGTCTGTACCATTGTCCGCCGTATATAAAATATGTATTGGCTAGGCAGTGTTTCGTTAGCTCTAAGATGTGTTGCGGTAGGTGGTATTTTGTATCAAGTAGCTCGGTTGCTTCACCGATCGGTATTTGTGTAAATAGCGAAGTTACGTCAAAGCTTACTAACATATCTTCGGGTGCCATTGTAACTCCTTTTAATATTTCGGTGAGATGTGCTGAGTTCTTGACATATGATGGTATTTCTTCGAAGATCCTCAAGAAGAAGGTGAAAGTGATGTCACCGAAACGTCAGGAAGAAAGATGTCCTTATCAGGGCAAAATCATCCAAACGCGGCGAAATATCCCGAAGAACAACGCTTCATATATATATATATATATATAATCTTGTTTAAAAACTCTTGGGGAGTTTTTACGGATAAAGCCATTAATTTCATTAATATTCATTTTTTGAAAAAAATCTCGAAAGGGTATTGCGATAATAGCTAAGTGGAATACTTTCATGGCATTTTCAGTTTCTTACGTCATTTGTTTTTTATGTTATGACGTCACTGACTTTTTTTTAAGTGACAACCTATAATTTTTTAAATTGATTTTGATAGTGCTTTCAATTCCCGGTATAAAACTTTTAATATGTTACATTTGAAAAAAAAATGAGAAAAAGAGTCTTAAAGTTCAAATATTAAAAATTTATTAAACGAATCTAGTGACATAAATTTAATTAAATGGCATTAGATCTGAAGACCTAGCCGGCCATTCCATCGAACTTCGTCTTCCTATGTATCTTCTTGGGAGAACTTGGTAGTGGTGGAGCACCTTCATGCAACCATATACTATTATTTGGTACTTCAGTGGAAGTATCTCCAGTCAAATTGTTAGCAAAATAGAATGAACCTAGAATTCTGTCATCAATAATTCCTGCCCATACATTACCTTTGCTGAGGATATTGTGCATGAATTTCCTGCATCCATTGGAAATTTTCCTATTTTAATTAATCAAATAGTTTGCAAAAGGTAAAATATTCTAATTGTGACACTGACAAATTATTTTATTGTGACAGCCGTAACTAATGTTTTTGTTTTATGCGCCGGTAATTAAATTTATTTTGCCAATATAATGAATTTTTAATATTTGAAATTATAGACTCTTTTTCTCAATTTTTTTCAAATGTAATATGAAAAGTTTTATACTGTTGGAAAAGGAATTGAAAGTACTATAGAAATTTATTAAAAAATATATAGGTTGTCTTTTAAAAAAAAGTCGGTGACGTCATAACAATACAGTGTGTTCCAAAAACTGTTATCCAAATGGAGAAAAAGTTTATCTTACATTTCACAAAAAAATATTCTTTATAAAAAGCTCTGCATGGCTTGTAGATCCATAATCAAGTACCAAAAAAAATTACAAGATATTATTAATTAAATTATTTATTGAATAAAGAAATAAGACATGATAAAAAATTGATAACCTCTTTATCAATTTATCAACAAAAAATAATACGTAGCTAATAAATTTTATTGGGAACATGTAAAATTACTGAAATACTACGAAACTTCAATGTATCTACCGTCCCTTTCTAAGCAGGTGATTGTTCGTTGATTAAATTCTATAATGACATTTCTAATCACATCTGGAGTTATAGCTTCACATGTTTGTCTAATGATTTTTTCAAGATAATCAAGATCTAGAAAAGGCTTCTGAAGGTATACCTTTTCTTTTATGTAGCCCCACAAAAAAAGTCTATAGAGGTAATGTCTGGAGACCTTGGAGGCCAAAGAAACTCCATGTTTCTCCCGATCACTTTTCCGTTAAATGTGTGGAGGAGAAATTCCAGAATATTTCTGTTACAGTGACATGGTGCTCCATCCTGTTGGTACCATATTTTTCCTGGTACATTTAGTAGTAGTTCATCAAGAAACTCAGACAACTGATTATTTAAAAATTGTAGATATCTTTCACCATTCATGTTATTTCGAAAAAAGAATGGTCCAACAATTTTGTCTTTGTAAATGCCACATCATACATTAGTTTTGAATGAATACTGATCTCTGGTTTGGACATGGAAATTTGGATTGACATCGCTCCACCATCGACAATTTTGCGAACTTACGGTACCGTTAGACGTAAATATTGCTTCGTCAGAAAAAAAAGTACTAGTCGTGTCATAAATCTGTTATCTTCCAATTCTCCTTGGATACGAGCACAAAATTCGAACCTTCGTTCAGCATCTCCTTCTCTTAAAGTATGAGTAAATTGGAGTTTGTTTGGTTTAAATTTATTTGACTTTAAAATTCGTGCAACTGTAGTTTTACTTACATTTAATAAATTGGATCGTTTTCGAAGTGAATATTTTGGATTTTCCACGACCGTTAGCGTCACATCAATTTCAATATCTTCAGTTCTAACCCATGCCCGATGTTTCTTTCTAAATTTATTATTAACATTTCCAGAACTCTTGAATTTACATATTACATATCTGACAGTTGTGAAATGTATTCTTTTATCAGGGTGTCTATCATTAAAGTTTTCTGCTGCTTCCCTATGTTTTATAATTTTCTCCAACAATGAGTATAACTTCAATTTTATCACTAATACTCAATTTTACTGGTATTTCTAATTATTGCAAACACACACTGATGAAACATTTGACAATTGTTGACAGTTATTAGACATTCCAAAGCACTCGATCCAGAATGTGTTTAATATGGATGAACAGCACACAATCAGGTACTTATTATGAACGGGATCTTACAATGTTTCGTACTGTGCATTAATACACCAATTGCTGACGTGTTTATTTAAATAAACTTATAATTTTTATCTGGGAAAATCAATAATCTGCAAGTGTGTGTAAGTTTTTGCTACTTAGAAACAAATAAAATAAACATTTTGCTCTCCACTACAGTTTGAATGTATTTTACTCTTACTCCAATCAATCATTTCGATTTTGCCTGTATTCTGGCCAAAGTATTAAAAAAATTGTACTTGATTATGGATCTACAAGTCATGCAGAGCTTTTTATAAAGAACATTTTTTTTTGTGAAATGTAATGCCGCCTCTACACATCGCCGAACATTCGGCAAATTATGCCGAACAGCGATGTGTAGACAGTTTATTCGGCAAATATTTGATATTCGCCAATATTCGCGCCGAAAACGAATGCCGATCCGTCCGGAGTCAGTTTTTGTTTCCACATCAAAGAACATTCGTATTCGAACACAAATAACCTGACTACACATCGTATACTGAAGTGAGATGAATATATACCTACCGCATGTGTCAAATATCATTAGGTATAGGGATTCAATGTTTACATGCGATCTATACGTATGAATATAATACGTGGCAACATGTTACCCCTACTGTCCGTCACCAATGCCGACAACAATCGACATCACAACGATATTCTCCGATCCCGACCCAGATTTTGCATTCAATGTTTAGGTGGGGACACGCTGTGGTCCCTGGCCGTCTTATTACTGGAACGGGTAACATCAAATGACCTCCACGATCTACTGATCTCTCTCCAAATGATTTTTTTTTGTGGGGATATTTAAAAAATATTGTTTATACCCATGAAGCTGGTTGAACAGAAAAGATAGTTGCCTTGAGAGAAAAAATAATTGAGGCTGCTAATTCAGTAACTGCTCACATGTTAGAAAACGTAAGAGTAAATTTCTACGACCGCCTAGGGTAATGTCTTGCTGTGCAGGGAGGAATCCTTTTTTATTTATTTTATTAGGGTTATTTTTTAATTTTATTAGAATTACGCTTTTGTTTGTGTCATGCAGCGTGAACGTTGCTTAATAATTCTCTGCATTTACTGAAAGGAAAAAGAACAACAAATCCTTGCAACTCGTAAATATTATTTCTGAACGCATTAGAAACACACGGGTCCAATGGTTACTACTAAGTGCTAACTTGTATTTGCGAGCATGCGGTTGTCGCGTCGCTGGCATTGGAAAGGAAAGTAGGGATACCACGTTGCAACATATTGCATGGATTGATCGCCTATGGCTAATGAAAATTGACACATACGGTATATAAGTAAATAGATAAATTCGTAAACATAACCCATAATTTAAAGATTTCAAATTAAAAAAGGTAAGTTTATGGAGGTCTTTTTAGGATCCATTTATGACTATAATGCCACATACAATAGTGAATCTGTGGTAAGTACAAGACAAAACACATTTAATAAAATTGTTATTTATTTTGAAATTATAAGTTTTCAATATTTTTAATGCATATATAATTTCATTTTACATTTATTTTATATAGTATTATTATTATTAAAGAAATAATTAGTGTAGGCCAACCTTATTTGCAAAGCATCTGTTCTGGCTCTTCGTGGTATTTGTAATATTAAAAATTCGCTTTGGTGTGCCAATGTCATGATTTCCAGGCAATGGCTTCATAATGTTTGTATGAAGAGATGCCTGAAATGGAAGTAGGAGGTGGTAAGTTAATAGTGTTTGAGCAAATTTTATGCCATAGTAGACTGTTTCTCAAAACACCACCATCGCTAATTCTTCCCTAGCTACCAATATCAGCAAACATGAAGCAATAATTGCTGTCGACTAATGCTAGCAGTACAATGCTAAAAGATCATTTGTAGTTGTAGTATTCAGAAATACTGTGTGCAGGGCATTGCAGAATTATATGCTTTCCATGAAGGGCTCCAATGCAGTGTGGAAAGTTATTTGTAAATCCTTCTTCCTTGGCTAGCCACTCGTTTGCAGTGAAAGGCAACTGAAACAATAGAAAAATTTTGATTACTGTATTGTACATAGGTATGTATTTTTTTAGGATCTGCCTGATGAAGGAGAGATTGACCAAGAAATTAGTAGAAATATAACAAAAGCATCAGGAAGTAACAGTGATGTTTCCCGAACATCACCACCTATACCATAACGCACTCCATCCTCATATTCCGCTCTCCGCAACAAACAGCCACAGGAACTACAAGAAGCAAAACGGCAAATGGACCAAGCATTTCCCATTTTAAAAGATATGTCAAAAAAAGAGTCTGATGATGAATGCGACTTGTATGGGAAATTAATAGCAAAAAAGTTACGGAAAGTACAAGAATCGGACAGAGAACAACTAATGTATGAAATTGATGGATTGTTTCTGAAAAGGAAAAAGAAGTACCCTCTTCAGTGTTATAGTGGTTATTCATCATCTTCTCAAGCATCTCCGAGTGGCACATTTTCCCCGGTGGAAATACAAATTCTAAGTCCAACACCTAGCACAGTTCTTCCTGAAGGACAGTCTGCCATCACACAAGATTTTCCAAATGTGACAACATTTGAATCAACTAACATTATTCATCAATCTTATGTATCTGCAGATTGCGATACAATTTAAAGAGATTTACTGTTAATTTTTACTATTAATATTAATAATAAAACCTTAAACTTTGTTTACCTGAATTTCATTTTTCAATGTTTTGTTTATAGCCTTGCATACTTCTGTTATTATTCTTGATATTATTTGACTTGAAATTTTGAATAAAAAGTGAAGACTTCGGTAACTATCACCTGTTGCCAGGAAACGAAGGGTAACTGCCAATCGTACTTTAGCTGATATGCTTTCTCTCCAATTTGTGTCCTCTTTAGAAATTAATGGTGCTACCTTTTGAAGAAGATATTGGAAATCAGTGGAAGATATTCTGCAGAAATTTTGGAACTCTCCGGATGGTTCACGTAGTAATTCCCTAAACATATTTTCCATACTTTCCCTAGAAATAATTAATAATGCATTAAACGGATATTTATTTCGGAATGTGTACTCACTGTGTTCTATTTCTATGCATTGCTATCATCCACCATCTTCTATTTTGCCTAGGTTTCCGCAATCTGTTACCATAAATGTTTCAATAATAATTGCAAGTACTCATATAGTATAATGCAGCAGCAACTTGTTTACCTTCCATCATTCTATCACAGACAATACTTCCAGACAAACCGTCCTTACGAATCAATAGGCAACTCCATATTTAGTTTAAAAATACCCCAAAAGAGGCCACTAGTATTGCGATACGCAAGTTAAATTTATTGTCATATTCAAATGCCGTCGAGTTTGGCAAATTTCTGCACAGAAATAGTTCGCACTATTACATACGAGATGACGTTCTACTTTTTTAAATGAAACCCAAGTTTTAGTTTTTGATTTTATTTTTCTCTACGTACCTGGACGTACAGATAACGTGGAATCACTTCAAAATAAAACTGTCTTGACTGGCGCCAGCCTGTCCATAAAACAGGTGCATGTGTTTAGTACTATGTTTACTTTTTAATACCTTAAAAGCAAATGTGATATTTTGAGGTCTGGTGGTGTTTGCAAATATGTCTCTATGAGTGTTTGTTTGTGTGTGTAGGTATCGAAGGAAAAAAATATGTAAAAAAAACTACTAAACGTTCAAAAAGGACAATAAAAAATGAGGATTTTCTGGATTTTGTTAGACAATGTATACCTAATTATAAAATATATATACGTATTTTCAATTAATAAGAATAACATTTATTTATTTATTAGAGTACATACAGATCATGCATTGAAAAACGTCAAATAAACTCATTTTAGGAGTTAAATTGAAATGAAATACAAAGACATATATGTATACCTACACATTAAAAAATAATTTTAAAAAGTCACTAATGTAATACAGGATGATCCTATTTATCAATCCATGACACAATTCATTCCTAAAATGATTTGTTGGTAGCAATTTATTAGTGATTTATTTTCGTTGATAAAGCGTGGAAGTATTGTGATGATGAAAATTTTCGACCTCGAGATTTTTGCAGATGTCCACGTTTTGAAGTCCCCTGATACCGAGAAAGTGGTTTTTAAAAAATGTCTGTGTGTGTGTCTGTCTGTCTGTGTGTGACCACGATAGCGGTCAAACCGCTGTAGATATCAATTCCAAATTTTGTATTTGCGTGTACAATCTCCCTCTTGAGATCTGATTAGTTTTTCAGTAAAATCGGTAGACCGGAAGTAGCAGTTTACTTTAGTGAAAAAATCGAATTTTGCTAATATTTCGTCAATTACTAAGTTTAAACAAATTTATAAAGAATTAAAATGTACTCAAAATTAAATTTGAGAAAAATTATCTTAAAAAAGTTTTTCGAAATTCCAACCGGAAGTAGGTCTTTTACTCTTATCGAAAATCAGTTTTTTGCGAATATCTCGCAAGTCATGCTTTCTAGGCAGGTACATTACGAGTATAAAAGTATTTAAATTATAATTTTAAATATCTTTTGTATAAAAAAAATTCAAAATTCGGAGCGGAAGTACCACTTTTACTCTTACCGAATATCGATTTTTTGCAGATATGTCGTAAATTATGCGTTAGTAAAAAGTCCCGGAACGGTCGAATAACTTTGTTATTTGAAAATTATGATTTCTGAAATTTGGTATGGGGGTATAGTTAATATAAATGCATTTTATGCAATACAGTTAATATTTTTTTCACTTCCGGTTTAATCGGCAATACGTCCAACTTTTTCTTTTTAAATGGACCGCCCAGATTTTTTTAACACTTTTGAATGCAAAATAAAAAACTACGTTCAGGAAGTATTAAGATGTTTATTTTTATTCACAAGAAAACAGTTAAATAATTAAAAAAGTGTCCTAATACAGAAAAATCAAGATATCTGTCTATTCAGGTTGCGATTACAATAATTGTTCAAAATGCTCTCCATTTACAATTTGACAAAAATGTAAACGGTCAGCAAAATTTCTTATTGAATTTTGTATTTGTTCTGGAGTGATGCGATTGGCTTCTTGAACTATTCTCTCTTCCAATTGTTCAAGATTATGGGGACGATTTTTGTACACTTGACATTTCAAGTGACCCCAAAAGAAAAAATCTAATGGCGAGAGATCTGGCGAACGTGCTGGCCATTCGATTGCTCCTCTACGTCCGATCCAACGTCCCGGAAAAATTTCATTTAAATAATCGCGGACATTATGGGCAAAATGGGGGGGAGCTCCATGTAGTTGAAACCAAAAATGTGCATTAGTGTGATCACCTATGTTTGCATTTGGAAAGAGGGCCGCAAGTGCTGGAACAACCTCATTTCGCAATAAATTTAAGTAGACGTTGCCAGTTAAATTTCCTCTTATAAAAAATGGTCCTATGATGTTGTTTCCAACAAGACCAGCCCAGACATTCACCTTTTGAGGACGCTGTGTATGGACTTCTTCAATCCAATGCGGATTTTCAATTGACCAGTAGCGACAATTATGTCTGTTCACAGTGCCGTTGAGACAAAACGTTGCCTCATCTGAAAAAATGATGTGATCTAAAACATTAGGCTGCTGCTCGATCAATTCCGTCATTGTTTCGCAAAATTGTAGTCTACGATCTGGATCATCTTCAGTTAACTCATGGACGGGATACATTTTATAGGCTTTCATTCTTGCTGATTTAAGAATATTATGAGCAGATTTTTGAGAGATCTCATGAATTTGACCTAATTCTGTTGTGGACACGTGATGATTTTCTTCCACTGTAAGTAACACATTCAAACTAGTTTCTTCATCTGTTGCTGTTAATGGACGTCCCCTTCTAGGTAAATCCTTCACCTGACGAAAGACTTCAAACTTTTGAATTGTTCGGCATACCGTACTTTTACTAATGTGACGATCCGGATACAGTATTAAACAAAATACGAACCTCTTCAAAAGAACGTTGACGATCACCGTACCCACGCATCATTAATATCTCAATTCGTTCTGATTCAGTAAGTTTTACTGCCATTTTCAAATGTGTCAATGTCTAAAATAAGTAAATTTATAGCGATGCAAAAGTTAAAACGCTTTTAAAATTGTCAAATGTGACGGCAAAAAGAATGCAAACACTAAACAACAACTTTTTTCAAAGGTACCTTGATTTTTCTGTATTAGGACAGTTTTTTAATTTTTTAACTGTTTTCTTGTGAATAAAAATAAACATTTTAATACTTCCTGAACGTAGTTTTTTATTTTGCATTCAAAAGTGTTAAAAAAATCTGGGCGTTCCATTTAAAAAAAAAAAGTTGGACGTATTGCCGATTAAACCGGAAGTGAAAAAAATATTAACTGTATTGCATAAAATGCATTTATATTAACTATACCCCCATACCAAATTTCAGAAATCATAATTTTCAAATAACAATGTTATTCGACCGTTCCGGGACTTTTTACTAACGCTCTATATTTATTAAGAGTACAAAAGTATTTAGAGTTGAATTTGCAATATTTTTTGTGTACATGAAATTTCAAAATTCGGACCGGAAGTGGCACTTTTACTCTAAGCGAGTAGCACTTTTTTTCGAATATCTTGCAAAGTATGCATTCTATAGCGATTTATTAAGAGAATGAAAGTACTTAGAATAGGATTTTGGATAAGTTTTGCATAAAAAAATTCGTAAAATTGTATAGTTTGAAACGCTCATACGTATAAGAAAGTCGTGTGGTGGCCACACCTCATTTTTTCCTATTAACTCAGCCAATTATGATTTTTTATTTGAAATACTTTGGAACAATCTAAAACAAACCTAGGATAACCTAGAACAACCGTCAGAATTTCGATTTTCGAAAAAAGGGGGGCTTGCGAAAAATTGGTTTTTGCCATTTTCTCAACCGATTATGATTAATTTTTGGAAATACTTTGGAATTGAGAACAAATCTAAAACAATCTGGAACAATGATCAGATTTTCGATTTTCGAAAAAAAGAGGGCCAACTTCTCACTTTTGGATATAGTTTTTTGGCAATATCTTTTGATATATGAGATACGGTCTTGATATATTAGAACAGTGTTTCGAACAAATCTAGAACAACCTGAAGCAGAATTTTAATTTTCGCAAAAAGAGGGGCTATAAGAAAATCGCTTTTCCTATTAACTCAGTCAATTAAGATTTTTTTTTGAAATACTTTGGAACAATTTAAAACAAACCTGGAATGACCGTCAAAATTTTGATTTTCGAAAAAGGGGGCCCTGGCAAAAAATTGTTTTGTTTTTCCCATTTTCTCGGCCGATTATGATTTATTTTTGAAATACTTTGGAACAATTGAGAACCAACTTAGAGCAACCTGGAACAACCGTCACAATTCCGAATTCCGAAAAAAGAGGTCTAACTTCACACACCCAAAAGTGAAACTAAAACGACATGTGCGTGTATCGTTAAGAATTTTTCGAATTTCCGGAATATGTCACAGAGTGAGTAATTAAGAATTATTTGGATTACGAAATACTCGCACACGCAAGTATACCAGCACTTCGTACCAATACAATACCACTTGAAGGAAGAACTTTAAGACCTACCACCTGACGAGTTCAAGAAAAGGGTCAAAGGGCTGTTGATGGAGAGGAAGTACTACGGCGTCGAAGATTTTCTGGCAGTTAACGCGAGCTGCTGAAGTATATAACATTCTATCCTTTTTTATTATTTGATTATATCGTTGATACAGTGATCTTGTTATATACACTTTAATTTAAATTAATTTGTTATGCCCAGTACTTTGGTAGTTTTTATAAATCTTTTTCAGTAATCTGGTTTTTAATTTCTTTTGATAATAAATGGCAGTAAAATATCATTTCGTCAGTGTCAGGTTCATAATATGCACTTGAGGGGTGGTTTCATCAGTGAGTTAATGGCGGCAGCCCCTTGCAGTTGGATTACGATTAAAACCACCTTTTTGTAGAACAACCGAGAAAAAATTTTCAATTACGTCTTGATTTAACCGACTAGTTAAAATATACTGTTTTTCTTCTTGAAACAGCTGTAGCACTCCTTCCACTGCAACAATCCATCAAAACATATTTGCAAATGCTTTGCAAACTAGATTTAGAGCCTGTGACTTCCAAACTTTCACAACTGCAGAAGCGTAACCAGGGGAGGGGAGGTTTGAGGGTTAGAACCCCCCGCCCCCATCATAAAAAAGAAAAGGAAAATTGGGTCATTAAGTACTTTTTTAAAAGTCTTGACAAATGTATTATTTTTACACACTCTGATGGAAAGGAATAGAACCACTACCAGTACTGACAAATGCGAAAGAAAACGGGTTTGAAAAATGGACGATCGTGGCATATCTTTGAAGTGACCCCCCCCCCTATGTGTGGTGTGGCCACCACACTACTTTCTTATACGTATTAGCGTATCAAATTATAGAATTTTCAGATTTTTTTAATCAAAAATTATTCAATTCTTCTATTGTCTTGATAAATTTCTATAGAATGCATACTTTGCAAGATATTCGAAAAAAGTGCCGCTCGCTAAGAGTAAAGTGTTACTTCTAGTCTGAATTTTAAAATTTCATGTATGCCAAATACATTGCAAATCCAGCTCTAAATACTTTTGTACTCTTGACAAATATATATAAAATGCATCATTTACGACATATTTGCGAAAACTCGTTATTCGATAAGAATAAAAGTGTTACTTCCGATCCGAATTTTGAAATTTTTTTTATACAAAAGGTATTGAAAATTAAGTTCTAAATACTTTTATACTCGTAACGGTACGTTAGACTTGCTTTTTAGACAGGTACTGTCTAAAAAGCATAACTTGCGAAATATTCGCAAAAAACTTATTTTCGATAAGAGTAAAAGGCATATGTATTTCCGGTAGGAATTTCGAAAAACTTTTTTAATAAAATTCTTCTCAAATTTAATTTTGAGTACATTTGAATTCTTTATAAATTTGCTTAAACTTAGTAATTGACGAAATATTGGCAAAATTCAATTTCTTCACTGAAGTAAACTACTACTTCCGGTCTACCGATTTTACTGAAAAGTAATCAGATCTCAAGAGGGAGATTATACACGTAAATACAAAATTTGGAATTGATATCTATAGCGGTTTGACCGCTATAGACCGTCACACACAGACAGAGAGAGACAGGCAGACAGACATTTTTTAAAAACCCCTTTTAGGGTATCAGGGGACTCGAGGTCGAAAATTTTCGTCATAACAATACATACTTCCTTATACTATAAAAAAAGTCACAAATATTCAATAATCTCTATATGGATAATCGAATTTCATTGTTTTATTATTATTAATATAAAGTATCAAAAATTTAATAATTGATCATTATTATGTACCTATCTATATACAGGGTGAGTCAACTATGCGGGTAAGGCCGATTGTGCCTTTACGAGTAAAGATATTTCGAAGCGGTTTTTTTCTTGTGGTAGCTGTTCATTAAGAGCACATTTTAAAAATATTTTGTATTATACAGACTGTTCCATAACTTGGTGGCTAACCATAGTTATAGTTTTTTAAATGGAACAGCCTATATATTATTGCATTTTTGAATTCTCCGTATAATTTTTAGTCAAAAAGTTATTAGATAGTATAGGCCTAAAGTGTAAAGCTTTTGACTTATTCCCATTTTTCTGAAAAATTCAACGTTTGTATAAAATTATATTTCTCGAAAACGACGTATTAGATGGACAAAATTTTTTGCAATATTGTTTACAATAAGAGGTCCTAATAGAAGCATGTTCTATTTTTTTACAGTTACTAACTGCATGTGCAGGAAACTGGATTAAAATTAGATGACACGTTTTTGTATAAAAGTTATTTTTTTTAAATAGAACACCCTGTATATCAGTTCATTTTTGAATTATTTATTAAATTTTATGTCAGAAATATGTAAGACGTTAATACAGTAAAAGTGACTATTACAGAGTTATTGTCGTTTTTTGATATACTTTTGTTAGTTTTTGCAAAAATGTCAATTTTTGCAAATGGAACACCCTGTATATTATTTTATAAATGTGCTCCTAATGAACAGCTATCACAAGGAAAAAACCGCTTCGAAATATCTTTACTCATAAAGGCATAATCGGCCTTACCCGATTAGATGACTCACCCTGTATATACGTACCTATGCATCTCTATTCTTGCCTGTGTTCTATATCATAATAAGTGTAAGGGCCAGTTGTTCATAATCAGCTTAAACGTGGGCTTTAGAAAACCAAGTTTATAAATTAAACCAGGCTTAATTATTGTTCTGTTGTTCGGTGCACGGAATGAAGCTCGCTTAACTAAAGCAAGTTTAAAGTGATTTAGTTTATATTGGTAGCACTGAAAATGAGTTGTGTTGCATACTTCATCGTTTTGAGACTGATGTCATATGTCAATTGAAAACAGCTGATAGGCTGATACTTTTTTACGACGGTTTTGTGAAGCGTATGTGTTGGATATAATGGACTGTGATATGGATAAGAAAGGAAAACGTTGCCCCAATTTTAGCAAAACTGAGGAACAATTGGTATTACAGCTGGTGTCCAAATATGCCAAACAAGTTGAGTGTAAAAGAAGTGATACTGATACCAATAAAATAAAAAAACAGGCATGGGAGACTATTGCAAAGGAATTTAATAGTTTAGGAAACGGCCAATTTCGTGATCCAGTTGCTTTAAGAAAAAAATACGAAAACGTTAAGAAAATTACTAAAAGAAAACATGCCATTGAAAAGATGAGTTTTTATAAAACTGGTGGTGGCCCTAGCTGCTCACAGTCAGCTACTCTAATAACAACTGATGAGGATAACCTTATTTCAAGCATTATTTCAACTCAAGTGGACGGCTTCACTGCAGAATTTGATGGTGATGTCATAGATGGTATTGTAACCCGTAAATATTTTATCAATGTCTTCTTATTTTTTATATTTGTTATAGAGGTCATGAGTAATACTCAAGAGATTGTAATCGATGAAGAACCAGTAAACAACCTTAACAAGAGAATTCAGTCTCCGATATTAATAACTGTACCGCCTACAATCCCTGAATATTGTAACCAAATTAATGAACCTAATATCATAACTGAAGCAGTTGTAGAGGAAAATTCTTCTGAAAGTGATAATAATAGTAAGGCATTGAAAACAATAAATGTCCAAAATCAAACACTCAAAACTAATATGCTTCCCAGTGGATGGGGGAAATATACACCAGAAATGTTGAAGAACCCGAAACATGAGGCCTTAAAATCTGGTCCTAAAGGCAACAAAGTTACAGTTGGTAAATTTTACTGTGTTTTAGATGTATGTAATTTTGTAATTGATTAATCTTTTTCCAGGCAATTGTCGAAAGACTGATCTGAAAACAAAACTAGGACAGTGGGCAGCAACAAAGCAGCTCTTTGTCAACACACAAGAAGAATGCTTCAAAAGAGAGCATGAATTAACTATGGCACATAAAAAACAAAAACATGAACAAGAAATGAGACATGCTGAGGAGTTGCAGCAAGAGAGACTTCGGCAAATGCGAGTAGAACATGAACTGAAAATTCTGGAAATGAAAGGAAACAAATGAAATGCACATGTATATGTAATTTATATTCAAATTAAAGGCAATACAACTAGAGGTGATTTGATTATTTCTATAATAGGTGTGCAAAATGTTCTGCTATTAATCTATGACGAACAACATTATTTGCATTGATTTCTCTGTTGTCTTCCACAAGATCAGCATTTATGTCCGCAGCAAAGTCTAATTCTGCTTCCACTTCTTCGTCATACTCAAATTCCATGTTTTCCCCCATTTCTATTGCAATGTTATGTAACACGGTACATGCTATTACAACCGCTTCCACTTTGCGATGGTCTAATCTAATACCTAGAGCAAGTATTGGAAAGCGTCGTTTTAATACCCCAAAAGATCTTTCAATGGGATTTCGTGTTCTGATTTGGCTTTCGTTAAAAAGGTTTTCGGCCTGGGTTTCTGGATTTCTTAATGGTGTTATCAAGTAAGGTTTTATACCATAGCCACTGTCACCAACTATAACACTGTTATTTCCAAAATCATGGGTTTCTAACTTCGCTCTAATTCTTGAATTTGCAAAAATATTGGCATCATGAGCCGAACCTGGCCATCTACAAACAACATCTAAAAATTTCAATGAAGCATCACACACTGCTTGTACGTTATAAGAGAAATAGTGCTTTCGGTTGCGAAACAGTTCAGCTTGTTCACCCCCTGGACTTTGAATTTTGACGTGGGTACAGTCTACCGCACCAATACAATTAGGAAATCTAGCAATGGAATAAAATTCCTGCTTCACACGTGCAATTTCCATTGGGGTTGAAGGCAGTCGAACAAAGTGGGGTCGTAGGCTGGCTATTGCTCTTATTACTTTATTGACCATACGACTTGCTGTTGATTTCTCAATACCAGTACAATCGCCAACTACTTGTAGGAAACTGCCAGTTGCCAGACACCTCAATGTAACTAGTACCATTTCTACAGGAGCCAAAGCGTGATTCCTACAATAAAAGCAACAGAATGTGCTGTGAAATTCTAAATTGATATTAATAATTAAGCATGAATACCTGTCGGAAGTATTTCGTATTTCAGGTTCAATTTCCTCGGTTATTAAAATAACGACTGCTTTAGATAAACGAAATCGTGCAATAAATTGGTTTTCAGTTAATATTTCAAAATGGTCAGGACGTTGCTGGTACTGCCTCGGCGCTCTAGGAACCACCACATGTTCTATCAACTCACGAAAGTCTTCGTCATCCGTCAAATCGTTATAATTTTCCATTTAATCGTGAATGGCTAAACACAAACACTTTTATGAAGTTGTGAGGTTATGTTTGCACGTTTCGGTTCCAAACCGGGTTTAACCCATTAAACGGTCGATCACGGCCGCTTTATAAAACTCACACTTAAACCAAGGTTTAACGTAAAGCCTCCCTGGTACAACACAACATTTCTCGTAAACCGAGTTCAAATTAAAACCTGGTTTAAACTAGCTTTGAACAACTGGCCCTAAGTATCATAACATTCATAACATCGAATGTGGATTTTAAAACTTTTTAAATCATATTCCTTCCCGAGAATTTATTCATTATTTACATTAACTCTTTTTATAACCGTCCGGACACGGGACTGTATAAAAGAAATTTTTTTCGCGGTCATAAATTACTTTTGGGAACTGCGTCTGTCTGGTGCAATTTCTGAAGTTCCGTGTGGAAGAAGTATGTACCATCAATCTATCTCTATCTATATTAGCCAAGTTATTTTATTTTTATTCTGCCCATTAAAAATGCTGTATATTTATAAATATTATTTAAATATTTATACTCGGTAATATTCAAAGGTCTCTAAAATGGAATATTTGAATTTATATTTTATTTAATTCTAAAATTTAAATTTTGTTTTCTTAATCTTAAACAAAGTGACATCTATCGGTTAAAAGTAATAAGTCAGCATAATCCTCTTTGGTGGTGCCACCTAAAGTTTGCTCGTGGAATTTAAAAAATACAGTGGCGACGCCTAACGCTTGCATTCTTTTTAGCGCTGCCTAATAATGCTTAAAGACGGTTTGTCTGTATAGTATTGTCTGTGATTCTATCTTCTTTTCAACATGAATATTGCGAATACGATGTGTGGATATCATATTTGCGCACGAATTATTTGACGAAACATTCGTACGAATCTTCGGCGATGTGTAGTCAGGTTATTTGTGTTCGGATACAAATGTTCTTTGATGTGGAAACAAAAACCGACTTCGGACGGATCGGCATTCGACTCCTGCGCGAATATTGGCGAATATCAAATATTTGCCGAATAAACTGCAGTCTACACATCGCTGTTCGGCAATATTTGCCGAATGTTCGGCGATGTGTAGAGGCGGCATAAGATAAACTTTTTGGAACACACTGTATATATTGAGATAGTTATCTTAAGTATGATAACTACTCAATTAATATATAAATGCTTATAATTAAATTTAATATAGTTACCTTAGGTATAGTTTTAATAAAACTGTAAATTAAAATATTCTACATAATAAAATAGAAGAGTTTTTGTATTTATTTCTTACTATATTATTTATTGGGTTTTGATAGAGAAATAGTATACTAAAATAATTATATCTTGTGTGGGAGGACGTTGATCAGGTCCATTGTAGATTTATTTTCCACCATATTCTGAAAGTAGAAAATTTAATGAAAATAATTTGAAATGTTGAAATGTTAATATGAATTTGTAAAAACTTGTTTAATGTACATATTTGTATAAGAAAAGTTAAGAAATGGTAAATATTGTAACACGTATAAGTTAAAAAGGTAAAGAAGTTTACGCGGTATAATTCAAATTTGGGATCCGTCAGTTTTGACAGTTATAAAATGAAATAGTAGAAATAGGTATTGAGGTATTTAAAATATGTGGAAATAGTAATATAAATCGGTAAAGAATTTTAAATAATAGATTGCATAAATTTGTATGAGTATTTAATGTTGTCAAGAGGAAAAGAGATCTTTAATTGAATAAGTTTTAAATTTGGAATAAGGCAATTGGCTGAAAGAAATACAAGGATACATCTCCAAGGGAGATAAAAAAAACAAAAGGATTATTATAATTTTTTCGGAGTGAAAAGATTAATCGTTTTTTCGTTCGCGGAAAAATCTTTCTTTAAAGCTGAAAAAGTAGTTTTCACAATCAATTAAGCAATTTATAGCGTGCAATCAGTTATTTGCGATCGAAAAAGTGGAGTGAGTGTTTAATTTTAGGGTCTATTGGAGATCTCATACATAATTTACGTACAATCATTTGGTACTATTAGAAGTGAAGAAATCGGGAGGATTGTAAAGAAGAATAATAAATAATAGAAGAATAATTGTTTACTTACCAAATAAATCCGGTGAGAAGTTATAAAAAAATAATAGATTCCAGTCCGAGAGGTGATACGTCAATTTACATCCGGGATTAGAAGAAGAAGGCGTATATAAACCTACCATTGATGTCAATTTATTCCAACCAGTAAATAAAAGGAGTCCAGTTGTTATCGTCAAGTGCGAAGAGGCACAGTAGGAATACATCCAGGGGTGCTGAACACGAAAAGTCTACACTAGTAACATACAAGAACAGGAAAGGAATTAATTACACCATACAAACAAGAGGAACGGATAATTTACTTACCATATATAAAACAGAAGGGGATGAGTATTGGATCATCCAGAAACTGCAAGAGGACGAAGATACTTCTGTCGTGAGAATCTTTGCAAGTAGTTTACAATAACTTCAATACAGTGCTGAAAACAGAATTATATAAATCCAAGGAAGAAGTATTGGACATAAAGAAATAATTTATAAGGAGGTCGTATGTTTTTTATTTGATTTCTATTTAAAGTGTATTTGTACAGAAAAAAAAATCAGAGATCCATGTAATTTTGAGTATATGATTCAATGTGATGAATTTATTATGTAATCTAATAATTTAAATTCACTATTTTCAAAATATTAAGGTGGCATAAAATAAATATTTCATGCTATATGCATACGAAAAATTACGTAAATCAAATAGTGTGGGGTATATGTACTTATAGGTATACTATTTCGTTTAAAATAAATTACAATTAAACTCTTACCTTGATAAAAAGCAGACTTATATATGAATATAATATTTTACAGAATATTTCGAACTTAAACAAGTTTACGATTTTAATATTCGCTGTATTACCATATGTTGAGTGGTTTCATTCCATATTCCCTTTAATAATTGTAAATTGTTAATAAATGTATTATATTTTGAATTTTCTTTTTAATTCGAAGGTTTAGAGTCCAACAAGTGGTAGATTCATTGTAGGAAAAATATGAATTGATACATTTAACCTAAAAAAAAATATAAAAACTGTCAAATACATACCTTGGGTATTGATAATTTATTTGATACTTACGTGATGAATTCTTGGACAAAAGTTATATAAGTTGATTGATATGTTAGCTGTATTATTATAATAGGCAAGAATATTAACATTAAAAATCATAAAAAGGAATAAATACTATTTTGAAAGATATAAATTGCCATAGCTTGAAGAGAACTATTGTACCAACATAGTACATAGTAATATTTGAATGAGTAAGGGTATAGTGTTCTAAAAATTAGAGATAGATGGCATGATATGAATACAAAAAGAAAGATTATATTATTTAAACTAAATCGTTTGAGTTATTTATTGAGAATATAAAAAATATATAAAACAAATATCTGTGTTAGTGTTTGGGCATAATAATTAAGTTACATAAAAGATTTTATAAAATTCAATATACGAGGGTAAACGAATAAATGTAGAGATTAAACTTTGAGCATTAATTTTTGATATATCTGAATGACTAGAAGTGCGTTGGAATATTTGCGGATCTTAGTGTAAATTTATATACACATATTAGTTTAAATTTGAAAATAGGTAAAGTAAGCAAAATTCCCCCACTCTAGTACATTTTATGGCTGACCCAACGTGTGGCATTGATAATATAATGTGTAAATGTTAATATCGAAGATTGAATTTACTTGAATGTAATAATACTCTGTATGTATAAGGAGTATTGTCACATTTTATGGCGTGCCCAACGTGGAGCGATTAAAATAAGACTCGCAAATAGTATTTTGATTATTTTATTCACTTTGATTAGGTGTTTGTAATTTATATTATCCCTCTTTAGCTCATGTTTATGACATATTTAACGTGGGACAATTAAAATAAGACTCGCAACAACATATTTCAAATATTTTATTAATTATAGTAATAGCGGTAACATTAGTATACATTTTACAAAGCTAATAAAATCAGTTTAAAGTATATCAAGGTATAAGAAATTGTGTACTATAACTATTTAAAATGAATACCAGATCTAAGAGTAATTTTGGATTAAATAGATCTGAATCATCTAGCGATAGTGAAGAGGAGGTAGGTCAGGATGTGAATGTACCAGAGGGAGGAGAACTTATATTACAAGTTCAGGAAGGTATTCAACAGACAGGAGAAACATAGGATAGAGGTGATAAGGTGGAAATTCAAGGAGAGACTTCGAAAATAGAAATGTCGACACCAGTAGTAGATTTGGGATCAATTGTACAAATGTTAAAACAAATGAACGAGGAAGCTAAGAAAAATAGGGAGGAGGATAAAAAAGAATTAGGTGATAAGTTGGATAAATTGGATAAAACGAACGAAGAAAGTAAAAAGAATTTAATTGATTTAAAGGAAGAATTAAATGGGAAATTTGACAAGGTGAGTGAAGAGAATAAGAAGAATTTAGTGGATTTGAAGGAAGAATTAAGTGGTAAATTGGATAAGGCTAGTAAGGATACTAGAGAAGAGAATAAAAGAAATCTTGAAGAATTAAAGGAATCTTTATTAAGAGATACAGAAGAAAAGGTTAAAAAACTTACTACTGAAATGGATAACAGGGAAGTGAAAATGTGGAAAGAAGTAGACGAAAAGATACAAATTAAAGATACGGAAGTTAAAACTATTATTACAAATAAAGTAAAAGAGGTTGAAGGTAAAGTAAAGGTAATACAAGAAAATGTTAAACAGATAGAAAAGAATAATAATGAGAAACATAAGGAGTTAGCTAAACGCATACGAGAGGAAGTAGATCAGGTTAACAAAGATGTTGCGGACAAAACAGAAAAATTGGCGGAGAATTTTAATAAGAAGATAGAAAATACAGAGGACAAGTGTTTGCAAAATATTAGAGGATTAACAATGTCCACTAATGTTCAGAAATCTGGAATGGAAGAGGTTTTAAAAGAGTGTGAGGTTCAGAAATTAGAGTTGAAAGAACTTTTGTTGAAGTCTAAAAATATAAATATACCTCAGGCTACGTGCACACCGTCTTATCATATATTGAATAATGGTATAAGAATTGAGAATATTACTCATTTTAGTGGGGATAAAATGTCGACACATCCCATGGCGTATTTGAGTAACATATTAAGATACATAGAAGAGATACAGGATTTTAGGAGTCAAATGAATATTATTAGAGCGACTTTAAATAATGGTGCAGCGGATTGGTTTCAACGGGTTGAAGACAATTGCGATGATTTGAAACAGTTTGTGGAATTATTTAAAAATAATTTCTGGAGTGAGACGCAGCAAAGCAGAGCACATCAGAGGTTGTTAACAGGGAGATATCAACCAGGTAAATCTTCGAGGGAGGCTTACGCACAAAGAATGTTTAATTATTGTCGATACATATCTCATTTGGACGAACAAACCATATCTCAACATTTATTACAACATTTTATTCCTGTTGACACACATGCAATTATTTGTCAAAATGTAACGGATATGAATGGGTTGATCAATATTCTTAGACGCTTAGATGATTATTCAGACGGTGTGAAATATAGGGAATCTCGCCAATTTAATGGAAGAAACGATATTCAGAATAACCAGCAACGTATGTCGAATAATAGTGGTGTGAATAATCAATATGTTCGTAATAATACATCTTTCCAACAAAATGCATATCCAAGGAATAATCAACCTGGTAATAGTCATAATAACAATTTTGGAGTAAGACAACCTTATCAATTTAATAGTCAACAGAATAATAATTATAATAGGAATTATAATACACAAGGGAATGGTAATACAAATTGGAATAATAATCGAGTTATACCAAATGGAGGGAATGGAAGACCAAGTGCAAATAGGAATAATCCATTTATAAATCAATCTGCTAGACAAGTTCCACATAATAATAATTATCAAGAACAAAATAATAGGTATTATGGAAATAATAACTCGAGACAGGTGAATAATATACAAACTCAAGACTGGAGAAAAACAGATAGGAGATTTACTGGTAATCAGGTTCCTAATCAAGATAGAGATGAAATTGGAGTTGGTTTGGAAGAAAAAAAAACGCCAATTTTGGAAATGAAATTGGATCCGTATCAGAATGCCATACCGGGAACATCTCATTAATAAATGATTTTGTTCAAAGTATTGTTAGTTGTAATATAATTAGAAGTAGTAAAATAACGAGAATGGGGAATGTTCAGAATAGTTTAGATATGGGAAATATAATTATTAATTTTGAAAGTTTACCTTTTTGCACAATTAGTATTAGAAATGTTAATTTTAAAACTTTATTGGATTCTGGTGCGGAAATCTCTCTTATTAAGGAAGAAATGATAATGAATATTCCTGATTATTCGAAACATATAATTAGAGTCAAAAATACGAATGTTATGTCTGCAAATAGGGGAAGAATGGGATGTATTAATAAGAGGTTATGCATAGATGTTGATTTAAATGGACATAAATTTATTATGCAATTTTACTTATTGGGGAATTTGTTTTATGACTGTATATTGGGGATAGATAATATGAGAACGCTGGGTATGAATTTAGATTTTGAAGAAAACAAAATTAAGATAGGAGGAAAGGAAATTGAATTAGAAAAAGTAGTGGATGTAAAAGAAATAAACGCATATATTGAATATAAGGAAGATATTCAGAATGAGGTCAATAATATTATTATAGCTGATCGTGCAGAGAATGACGATGCACAAGAACATTTGGAAGGGGCAATGTTCGAATTACCAAGATCAGATACAAATGACGAATATGGAAATGCTGTTATAATTGAAGAGAAGCAAGAAGTTAAAGTTATAAGAAATAAAGATGATATTCAAACTTTTATTTTGCAACAAAGGTTACCATATACATGGATTGAAGACAGATTAATCGAAATTCTAGCAAGAAACATAAAATTGATAAATGATGAAGTTGTTTTTGCAAAAGATTATGAACATCGGTTATTGATAAATGATGATTCGCCTTTATCGTGTAAAAACTATCCTATACCGTATTTTTTCCAAGATCGTGTGAACGAGGAACTAAGGAAATTGGAAGAAGCAGATATCATTGAGAGATCGAATACATATTTTATTAGTCCTGTAGTGTTAGTAAAAAAGAAGGACAATTCTATTCGCCTTTGCATTGACGCTCGCTTAATTAACCAAAGGATCATGCCTGAGCACGAAATACCGCAGAACATTGATGTACTACTTACCAAGTGTGGAAATAAAAAATGGTATAGCAAATTAGATCTTAAAAACGCCTTTTGGTTAGTAAGGTTGGACGAGGATTCAAGGAAGTATTGTGGTTTTAACGTGAATGGAATTACTTTTAATTTTAAAGTTTGCCCCTTCGGGATAAAAAGTAGCCCTGCTGGATTGATCAGATTTCTGCATAAAATACTAGATAGGTACGAAAAATTTGCTCTTCATTATTTGGACGATATTATAATATTTTCAGATGACATAGAATCACATATTAATCATATAGAGATTATTATAGATACTTTGCAAAATAATGGGATGAAATTAAACTTGTCTAAATGTCAATTTTGCCAAAAGGAGGTTAATTATTTAGGTTACGTAATAAACCAACAGAATATTTTATTAGATCCTCAGAGATTAGAAGAGATACAAAATTATCCAAAACCTAATAAACTCAAAATGTTAAGAGGATTTCTTGGGTTATTGAATTATTATAGGAAATTCATTTCTAATTATAGCCAAAAGACAAGTATTTTGTTGAATTTATTGAAGAAAGGAACGAAGTGGAAGTGGACTGAAGAGTGTGAAGATTGTTTCTTACAATTAAAATCGAATTTTGTGGAAAATCTTAAATTGTATCATCCTGATTTTAACTTAGATTTCATCGTAAGAACAGATGCGTCAAGTGTAGCAGTAGCTGCGGAATTAGTACAAATTAAAGATGGTATCGAGGTTCCTATATATTTCGCTTCAAGAACTTTAAAGCCTTGCGAAAGGAAATATGGAGTATCAGAACTCGAGATGCTTGCCGTCATTTTTGCTTTGACTAAGTTGCGCTATTACCTTATAGGAAAGAAGTTCATATTAGAGACGGATCACAAGGCGTTGCTGAACATTATGACCACTAAATTAAATAATAACCGGATTTATCGATGGACGTTATTAATACAACAGTATGACATGGATATTGTATATAGACCAGGTAAAGAAATGATTGCAGCTGACATTTTGAGTAGAAAGTATGGTGAGGCTAAGACAGCAAATGTACAAATAAATTTAGTTAGATTGGGATCAGAAGGTATTTTCTCATTACAAAGAGTTAGAGAAGCTCAAGATTCTCCTGAGTTAGAAGTAATCAAAACTAAATTACAGACAATCGGTTCATATAAAGGTATGAGAATTAGTGAAGGGTTGATATTGAAGAAGATAGGCGATTTGGAAGTATATGTTACAGATGAAGAACATACAATTGAAATTATACGACAACTCCATGAAATGTATACTCATATAGGAGCAAGAAAATGTTGGCTCATGTTCAGAGAAGCGTATTATTGTCGAAATGATGAGAAAATAATTAAAAGAGTAATTAAACAGTGTGAAATTTGTGTTTTGGCAAAAGAAAAGAATTATACAAATCAAAATATAAGTTTAAGTATTATAGCGAACGATAGATTACAATTAGTGGCCATTGATTTTATTTCTAACCTGATTCCGAACACGAGGAGATATCGAAATATTCTGGTATTATGTGATATTTTTTCTAAGCATGTGAAATTAATACCTTCTCAAAAATGCAATACAGATACTGTACTACAAGCATTACAAGAGTACATAACTGAGTATGGGACTCCTAGAACAATTTTATCGGATCATGCAACATATTTCATGAATCAAAGATATCATGAATTTTTAGATGAAAGAAACATTAAATCACATCACATTTCTATACGACATCCACAGGCTAATCCTTCTGAAAGATATATAAAGGAAGTACTTAAATATTTACGGATATTACTTAAGGACAATCATCATAAATGGGCAAGATGTCTTAAACAAATAGAATTTGTAATGAATAATACTCCAAGTACGGTACATGAAGCATGTCCAATAACCATTTTTACAGGACAACCTGCACAAAGACCTTGGCAAGAAGATGAAATTGCAGAAATAGGAGACAGATATGAACAAATTAAACATAAATTATTGAATCGAAAAATAAAATGGGAACAAAAGAAAAAAGATAAACAGCGAAAATACAAGATTTATAATGAGAGAGATAAAGTTATTGTTCGTGCGTTACGAGTAACGGATAGAAGTAATAAAATTATAGCAAAACTCGTCAGGCCATATTCAGGTCCATATACTGTTTATCGCAGAATAGGTTTAAACAATTATGAACTCATTGATGAAGATACTGGATATTTTAAAGGTACATATCACATATCTATGTTACATGATTATATAGATGAAACATAGATAAATTATTTAATAGGTAAGACACAGTATTAGGAGATTGTACTGTGAAAGTGATTAACGCCACTTCCTTATCTGAGTTACGTTAAATCATCCAAGAAAATAAAAAGGGATTTTATAGGTAAGACACAGTATTGGGAGATTGTGCTGTGTAAGTGATTAACGCCACTTCCTTATCTGAGTTACGTTAAATCATCCAAGATTACTGAATTATGACAATCATGCAGAATACTGAATTGTAGAAAAACTTACAAGAATAAAGAATAAACAAGACAGGGTAATATAAATACTCTATAGTAAAATTTAGGGGCATAGTAGAGTACTAAAGGACAAATGTATTTTGTTATTACTAGTATAACCAGAGACACACAAAACATTATATAGCTTATATAATCAATACAAGAATCCGATAATTTTTAGACGTAACACATTTATACAGAATGAGAATTTATATAAAGATAGAAAAACAAAGGGGCATATTTAATTTCTTCCATTTAAGAGATACTATCATTTTTATCAAAGGTAGAAATACATGTACCGACGAATAAGTCAGAGTAGAATTATTATACTAAAAAAATAAATAGAGAGATATCCAGACAAAATAGGATTGCATAAGGGGTAATGATAGTATTATATAAGATTAGTTTAAAGTTAAGATTGTTACAAAGACAAGATATAGTTCAGTATTGTAATTATTAGTTGTTTCCTCATTCCCAATTGTAAAATATTTGTAAATATAAAAATTAAAAAAAAAAAGGTAATATAAGTATTGAATTAGAAAGGAGATCTATACCAAGAAATTAATTAGAAGAGATGGGATTTAATATTGTACTATGGAAAAACTATCAGAAGCCTTATTAAACTAAAAGAAGATATAAGAAAGTTGAAACATTTAGCAAAAGAGAAAAAAAATATACTTATCAAGATTACTACATTTTCATAATTGATGTCTATTTAAAATGTATAAGAGGATAAAAAGGGCCTTTGAAATAGTATATGTTAGTTGAATTTAAAAATAAATGCTTGCGACAAATATTAATATGAAATAAAATACCATGATAATATGGATTTAAAATATAGAAGATATGTATGATAGGGTAAATAAAACCCAAATAGATTATTAAAAATAGGACAAATATGTCTTGAGAGTATTTTATAGGTAACGTACGCCTTAAAAAACGAAAAGATGATTATAAACTTTCCTAAGATGAAAGTATGTGAGTAGATTAAAATGTATCAAAGTATACAGAGTTTTGTTCGTATACGAACAAGTTTATAAAATAAATAAATGAATAATAAGTGAGCATGTATAAAACATATAATTAAGAGGCTATTAGACATCTAGAAAAGAAATAGATTGTATATTAATATTTTCACAGAATTGTTACAAAGTCTAATACAGATTGTGGTTTATATTTTAATTGGATAAGGTTTTTTTTTAAATAAAAAAAAATTTGGTCAAAAGAATAGTACATTAGGTATGACAATCGTTCTAATTAAATTCTTTATAAAGGATGAATTTTTGTACAAGAAAAGTTATTTGTGCTAATATGAATGGACTTATATTGCTTTTGTCTGAAAAGAAAATGTTTGGTGTTAAAATTGAGCATTGTTAATTTATTGAAAGTTAGAGAATAATTTTGTATAATAGCTTGAGTCATAATAGTATCAAGTAAATAAAATACGTGAATAATTTTGAATACATTTGTGAATTAGTTAAAGTTAATTATGTTTATGGTATACTGTCATTACAGTGATTTTTGTTTAATAAATATAAATTTTTATACAATGTATAAATTTACATTTATGAAAAGGGGCATATGAGATAGTTATCTTAAGTATGATAACTACTCAATTAATATATAAATGCTTATAATTAAATTTAATATAGTTACCTTAGGTATAGTTTTAATAAAACTGTAAATTAAAATATTCTACATAATAAAATAGAAGAGTTTTTGTATTTATTTCTTACTATATTATTTATTGGGTTTTGATAGAGAAATAGTATACTAAAATAATTATATCTTGTGTGGGAGGACGTTGATCAGGTCCATTGTAGATTTATTTTCCACCATATTCTGAAAGTAGAAAATTTAAAGAAAATAATTTGAAATGTTGAAATGTTAATATGAATTTGTAAAAACTTGTTTAATGTACATATTTGTATAAGAAAAGTTAAGAAATGGTAAATATTGTAACACGTATAAGTTAAAAAGGTAAAGAAGTTTACGCGGTATAATTCAAATTTGGGATCCGTCAGTTTTGACAGTTATAAAATGAAATAGTAGAAATAGGTATTGAGGTATTTAAAATATGTGGAAATAGTAATATAAATCGGTAAAGAATTTTAAATAATAGATTGCATAAATTTGTATGAGTATTTAATGTTGTCAAGAGGAAAAGAGATCTTTAATTGAATAAGTTTTAAATTTGGAATAAGGCAATTGGCTGAAAGAAATACAAGGATACATCTCCAAGGGAGATAAAAAAAACAAAAGGATTATTATAATTTTTTCGGAGTGAAAAGATTAATCGTTTTTTCGTTCGCGGAAAAATCTTTCTTTAAAGCTGAAAAAGTAGTTTTCACAATCAATTAAGCAATTTATAGCGTGCAATCAGTTATTTGCGATCGAAAAAGTGGAGTGAGTGTTTAATTTTAGGGTCTATTGGAGATCTCATACATAATTTACGTACAATCATTTGGTACTATTAGAAGTGAAGAAATCGGGAGGATTGTAAAGAAGAATAATAAATAATAGAAGAATAATTGTTTACTTACCAAATAAATCCGGTGAGAAGTTATAAAAAAATAATAGATTCCACTCCGAGAGGTGATACGTCAATTTACATCCGGGATTAGAAGAAGAAGGCGTATATAAACCTACCATTGATGTCAATTTATTCCAACCAGTAAATAAAAGGAGTCCAGTTGTTATCGTCAAGTGCGAAGAGACACAGTAGGAATACATCCAGGGGTGCTGAACACGAAAAGTCTACACTAGTAACATACAAGAACAGGAAAGGAATTAATTACACCATACAAACAAGAGGAACGGATAATTTACTTACCATATATAAAACAGAAGGGGATGAGTATTGGATCATCCAGAAACTGCAAGAGGACGAAGATACTTCTGTCGTGAGAATCTTTGCAAGTAGTTTACAATAACTTCAATACAGTGCTGAAAACAGAATTATATAAATCCAAGGAAGAAGTATTGGACATAAAGAAATAATTTATAAGGAGGTCGTATGTTTTTTATTTGATTTCTATTTAAAGTGTATTTGTACAGAAAAAAAAATCAGAGATCCATGTAATTTTGAGTATATGATTCAATGTGATGAATTTATTATGTAATCTAATAATTTAAATTCACTATTTTCAAAATATTAAGGTGGCATAAAATAAATATTTCATGCTATATGCATACGAAAAATTACGTAAATCAAATAGTGTGGGGTATATGTACTTATAGGTATACTATTTCGTTTAAAATAAATTACAATTAAACTCTTACTTTGATAAAAAGCAGACTTATATATGAATATAATATTTTACAGAATATTTCGAACTTAAACAAGTTTACGATTTTAATATTCGCTGTATTACCATATGTTGAGTGGTTTCATTCCATATTCCCTTTAATAATTGTAAATTGTTAATAAATGTATTATATTTTGAATTTTCTTTTTAATTCGAAGGTTTAGAGTCCAACAAGTGGTAGATTCATTGTAGGAAAAATATGAATTGATACATTTAACCTAAAAAAAAATATAAAAACTGTCAAATACATACCTTGGGTATTGATAATTTATTTGATACTTACGTGATGAATTCTTGGACAAAAGTTATATAAGTTGATTGATATGTTAGCTGTATTATTATAATAGGCAAGAATATTAACATTAAAAATCATAAAAAGGAATAAATACTATTTTGAAAGATATAAATTGCCATAGCTTGAAGAGAACTATTGTACCAACATAGTACATAGTAATATTTGAATGAGTAAGGGTATAGTGTTCTAAAAATTAGAGAGAGATGGCATGATATGAATACAAAAAGAAAGATTATATTATTTAAACTAAATCGTTTGAGTTATTTATTGAGAATATAAAAAATATATAAAACAAATATCTGTGTTAGTGTTTGGGCATAATAATTAAGTTACATAAAAGATTTTATAGAATTCAATATACGAGGGTAAACGAATAAATGTAGAGATTAAACTTTGAGCATTAATTTTTGATATATCTGAATGACTAGAAGTGCGTTGGAATATTTGCGGATCTTAGTGTAAATTTATATACACATATTAGTTTAAATTTGAAAATAGGTAAAGTAAGCAAAATTCCCCCACTCTAGTACAATATATATATATATAATTGTTGGTGCGTCTGTTTTTTTTCCTCCAGGCCTGTCTGACTAACGTCTCCAGTTTGCACCGCAACCAATAAGACTTATTGTGCTCAACGTATGTTGTCTATGAAGGTGGTGCGTCTGTTAGTGATCGTGTATCTTCTGAACGACTTGACCGATTGAGGTCATATTCAATATACTTGTTTTGTCGAGACGATGGTTCATAGCTATGGTAGGATCCGATAGGTGGCTCTGTACTCATGTTATTGAAATATAAAAATTCATTATTTATGAACTGAAATGACTTATTCACAATAAATGGTGGTTTAGTGCCAAAACAGAATATCACAAAATCTATGAACAAGCCAAAGTCTTCGATAGTTCTCATCACTAATTATAACACAGTGGAAAATGAAATGGAAGAATATAGCTCAAATAACATAAATACATCAAATGCAAAATATGCTTGGATCTGACTACGCCGGAGTACTAAATCGTACCTAACGAAAGAAAAAGTGTAGACGCCACACGACTTTCTTATATGTATGTTGCGGTTCTAATTGTTTATACAAAAACGTTTTATAGAAAAGTTGAACACAATGCTTTTACTCTCCTAATAAATATATGTAGAATGTATCACTTGCAAGATATTTGCAAAAAAAACTTTTTGATAAGAGTGAAAGTACTAAAGTCAAGTATTAAATACCTTTTTACTCTTAATAAATATAAAAATAATAGTAAATAAATATGTATTTCTTTGAGATATGCCACAGTATCCCTGGGTTAATGAGTATTTGTGTCCTCCTGCTATCACGTCCATTCAGGTTGATCCATTACTTCTTTTAAGTCGTGGATATTTTGGGTGTTTATTTTATCTTCAAGCGCAACTTGGTTTACTGTTTTCTTCTGTGCCTTGTTAGATGTCAACCTTAACACATGATTGACGCCTATTGCTAACCAATTTCCACTAACAGACCCTTCTCTGAAATATTTGTTTTAAGGTGAATAAATGGAATGAAGTTGCCGGTTCAAAGGTGTATGAAGACTGGAACTCTCTTCATCCGAAAACCAAATCTAGTTCCACTAACCGTGTTTTCCGTAACGCGGATTCTTATTCTCGTGCTACCTGATGTGCTTCGTAAGAACTAAGTTTTATTCTCCTAAAGCATTTCACAAATTTCGTTTATTGGCGTGTATCCTGTTTTGTCTTAGAGCTGTTACAGCTATGGTCAGCACAGTCCGTTTCGTAGTCGTAGTAGGTAATCATTTCTTTCTAAATACAATCACAATATCGGAAATGATATATTAAAATACAAGTTTCATAAGACACTATTTTCGTGCACACGTTCAAGTTTAAAAAATGGGCCACACACGGCAAGTTTTCAAAAAGGCGAGAGCGCAAAATGTCTTATGAAACGTGTATTTTATACTAGTTTGGTATTAACAGTTGAAAAATATATAAACAAGAGACTTTGGACAAAAATGTTGCAATTTTGTTTTTTTTTCGATATGGTTACTCTGATTTTTAACTAGAACATTACAAATACATATTTGAATGTCGTCGTGTTATACATGTCATATAAACTGTAAAATTTAGACTGATTTATGTCATAAATTATTTTAAATAATCAACAAAATGGAAATGGTTGAAGACAATTTACAAAATCTTCCTCTAACAAAGTAAGTATAAATAACGGTTTACGTAAAAAGTAGAAACTAATAATTGCTTTGATTACTGGAGGCAATTTGTTATAAAATTTTAGACGTGTATATTATAACTTATTTTCGGTGGGAGAAAGCTTAGGATAGCATTAGTCTAGTCTACTCCGCGTACCAAAATTATGAGAGGTGAGATTATCCTTCATGGCTCTTTTATTCTTAAAATTAAAAGTCAGGATCACAGATTTGATTGTAACCTAGGCCATAAATCTTAGCAACTGATTTTGACAAATAAATACACAGAATAGATCAGCACTTCCGCCGCAAATATCGTATCAACCTGAAAGTAGTCAGCTCATCCACTGCTCAACATCAAATCTCCCTCAAATGTCTAGCAGAACACACGGAACTTATTTTACTACATAGAACGTCAATATAATCCTTCCATTTCAGGTTGCTGTCAACTGTGAGGCCCAGAAACCAGAATCCGTAACAGGGTAATCACATCCGTTGATCTCCACAAGGTCAGGATATTCAGGCCATCACCGAGTACCAGATATGAAGAATATAGCAAGTGATTTATTGCGATTAATTATTAAACTACATATTGTTACTCAACTATTTGTCGATATTTTCCAATACATTGAAATATAGAAAAAATTATAATGGACCCAATACGCTGCCCTGAAGGACACCCCTATCAATGTTTATAGCACTGGAGGTAATCGTTTTAGTTTAATAAGGTAACTGCACAGTTTGGTTCTCATTTATTAAGTAGGACTAAAACTGCTACCTCAGTTCCCTATTGCCGTAACGTTCGAGTTTTTCAATTAATTTTGTATGTTTGTTGCTATTAAAGACCTTTTTTAGGTCTAGTTATTCATTTGTATCAAAATATTATATTCCTTTTTAAAATGTTTCCATGTAAATTCTGTATATATTCGGAGTGTATAAAAGAGAAAAATAGTGCGTAGATGTATCTATGTAAAAGAAACACATGTGGCGTCAACCTTATCAACGCCAGCTAAGAAGTTATGCGACATAGTATCTTTCTGTCTTTAAAAATTGCCAAAAAAATCGAAAAGAGCGATATCGATACCTTTCCTCTTCAAAAGACCACGCTGAGAGTGATTGAAAATGTTGTTTTAGTAACAAAGTCATAAAGGCGGTTGTACACAACGTTTTCAAAAAATGTTCAGAATCCAGTTAAAGACTAACAGTTATGTAGTTGCTTAGATTGTTTGAACAGTCTTCCTTGTAGATATGAACTACGAAAGCAGTTTATAAAGAATCTGAAAACCATTTATAATATGACAAATAGGTTCAATGTATCAGTCCGTGGTCTTCTTTCAAAACTCATCGGAACACACTAGCATATCAAGAATGTTTCGTTATAATTATACACGTCAGTTCTCCTTTCCACCGCCAGATCGTTCGTGAGAAGCAACGTAGACTTTTATCAGATGGCTATTGACAATTCTAGAAATGTCTCCTTTTATTGTCGGCATTACATTTAATTGTATCTACTGCATTTCAAGCTCCTGGTTACATATAAGAAAAACAAGATAGAAAGGTCATCCTTCTTATGGCCCAAATATGTTACGTTAAGATGTTGTTTAAACATTTATAAAAATATAGATATCTCAAAATTCTATATAGACTACTTACACATTAAAAAACATCTGAAGGCTACGATCTTCAAGAGTTAAGAAACAGAGCATATTCATCGTATTATAATAGAAGCTGCTGATAAAACATATTGAGCAATACGATTAAGTACAAAAACAAAATTATAGTATGATTTTACTAATTTTACACATTAATTTGTTATAATAGTCATATTAATATTTATGTTACAATTTATTATAACACACAGAATATAGACTGACATGGTTAAAAAATATTGTTCTCTTCGTTACACATATACCCTTCTTCCTGTAATATTGAAATGGCTTTTGTGTGAATAGCCGAAACGGTGCTAATAGGAAATATATCCAGAAGTATTGCTACTTATTCAGAATTGCCTAACCTTGAGCTCTTCAGTGGACATTGGTTTAGATATTCATGTTTCACACTTCGTTAAAAGTGAAGGTGACTTCATAAAACTTCAGCGCCATGGAGAATAGAAAGAAATCTGCAGATAAGGCTGAAGCAACCAAGAAAAAGTTGTCTAGTGTGTCCACCTAATACATGACGAAAAGCACTCCATCGACTTTTAATGCAATAAGTACATAGTGATGTATTAGTCAATGTGAACGATTTCAATTCAAATCAAACGAAACATAGTGTGTATTCCCAGAATCTGTCTAGAATCTCCATTAAGGTACACAAATCTTCTAATGTTACAGCAAACAATTCTGCTATTGAAAATGAGAAGTAAATTTCAAAAGGATTATTAGAAGTTTTACCATCCAAATCTGACGGTTTATTTTGTTATAGCATAGAATTTTAGCATTGCGTATTTTTTATTCTTTGCATAATTTCTACTACCCATATTGAAACGTTATATGTACGATTTAAATGAAATGAAAGAAGTTGTAAGAATAACTAAATAGTTAAAAATTAATGTAGATGAAAAAATTATAAACTGTTATTGAAAGATAACCAGCGCGAAGGGAATTTCGTAATAGTCGAACTAAAAACAATTAACACTAAAGTAAAATAAACGATAAACATATTTGGGACAGTAGACAAAACAACTGATGTTAAAGGACCCAATGCTGCAAATGTTGTTGTTGGGGTAATGGACAACAAGACGGCAATGTCTACATATCTACTTATATTTAAGAGACTCAAAGAACTAATGCAGAATCTACATCACAGCATACATAACTTCGTGAAATCGCTATGGGGTGAAAAGGCGGCTGGTCGGCTTTTATAACAAACGCATATTACATGTTTCACGCATACTCTTCGTCATGTATCAGAAGAAGTCAGAAAATGCTACCCGAATGCGGATGAATTGATATCTTCCGTCACAAATGTTTTTGTGAAAGCACCTGTACGCATTTATTTCGTGCAAAAACTGTCACATGTCCCACTTGAGGATGTTAAAACTGTAATACAGCTATGGATTCGAATATTCAAAATGACAATTCAGGACATCGTATTATACGCCATATTGTTGGCTTGTTTACTGGTAAAGAAGTCAACAACGAACCGTGAAAAATGTGCCGGCACTAAAAAACCTTACGTACATACTTTAAATATGCCCATTTTACAACGGTAGATATTGAACGTCGTTTTCAATGTATAATTGTATTTACGGTGACAAACAATTAAAAACACCTGAGCATATGGAACAATTAATGGTGATTTTCTTTTATTTGAACTCTCATCGTGAATAGTCAACAGTCTGGATCTGTGAGATATGTTTTATAAACCCAGCAATATTGTTTCTGTAAAAGATATATGTATTGTTACTTGGTAAGTTCTTGTTTTTCTATACGTATTTTGATTCGCGTGTGTAAAATGTCAAATCGGGATTAATTATATCCTCAATACGCCCCTGGAATTGGTGTCATGTAAACCTGACTTCAGATCCATAGTTATCGATAATGGACACATATACATCTGTATCTCAAATACACACAAAATAAAAATATTTGAACACAAAACAAATAACAATAAAATGAACACGAAATTTCTCAATACGTGCACTTCGAAGTGGACAAGTGTCAAAAACTTCGAGCTCTGAAGAAGGACGCCAATAGTTGGAAACTCTGTCCGTGTATAACTAAAATCTTTGTTCATTTGAGTTTCATAATATGTATATTTCATTCAGTTAATGTATAAATTGGTCTTTTGATGTTAAATATTAATAAAACGTATTTCTAAATATTTAGGCTTCAATCAAGTCGATGCAACATGTAAAATATTGATAGCAAAATCAAAATAATGTTCCATTATTCCGTATACTATACGCATGTGCAAGTATTCTAGTAACTATTACGTGCTATGTAGGTATTCAGTTTGAGATGTTGAATCGAATTGGTTTAAGTGTATTTTGAAGAATGTGTCTTGATAATGAATTGGTTGACTATATGCCTATTAGGTATTTACTTATTTGTTGTATTGTAGATGGATCTCTAATGTAATTTGGTGTATTTTGCCTTTTTTCTTTATGTTCAGGTGTGCACAAGCTCTAGGCTTTGATTGCCCATGATTTTAAAATAATTATAACGTTCAGTTCCAGCAATGATGCAGCTTTAAAAGCCGTTGAAGCAAATTTCTGTTTCTGTTAAAAATAATATTAGAAATGATGGATCGGCAGTCAAGGGTACATTGCAGGACTGGACTTAAATAAATAATGTAATTCGAAATTGGGCACAGTAATATAATAATAATAGTTTATGCAGATGACGGACAGTTTATACAACAACAAAAAAGAAGCAATATATACATATACATACACATGCAAGCATATAGACACAATGCATATTGTAACGTTTTCGGGTTCGCAATAAACAACTCGTGCAATTTATTTATTTAAAACAGTCTGTATATTCACACACGTAAAATTAATTACAATATAAAAATATAAAACTAATGTATCACACTTAACTACTACGATTTAAATTAACACTTATATTTATTTCTATTACTAATATGTCCGTATATTTATATCACACTACCGTATTTATATCACTTCTATTTATATAACACGGTAATAAATACGTTAATGTTTTCGGCAGTGAATTCTTACACGGACCTGTAATAATCCGCAAAATTTGTAGTTAACGGAGGTACTTGATTTCTTACACGACAAATTGGCCTGCTGGAAACCAAATGGTTCAGGTATATAATCCCATCCAGTCTGTGTCACGATAAATTGACCTGACAAGACTGAGATGAGCGGACTTTTCACCTAGACGCACGACAATAGGTCTGTGTCTAGAAGAAGACGGTGTCTTAGCGCAGTCACGACAATAGGTCTGACGTTGCTAAGGAGGAAGCCACACGATAATTGACCTGTGGCTAGGGTAAGGACCGGAGGGACTCTGCCTCTTGACTGGAAAACGGTCGGCTTTATATATCATTTATGATCGACAAAAACTAGCACGAAAACATTGGATTTTGCACTCGAACGTGATGTAGAAGCGCGCGAATACGACCGTGACGTATACAGGCAGTTTTCTCATACAATAAATCAATAACAAATGTACAAACAAATCGAATACAATAATTACAGCGGTATATACAGTATGAAAACATTATTACTGATGATTGAATAAAATAGCAGTCATACATAATTTGGTATTTACATGACAAATTAATTATGAACTTAAAAACATGGTATTTTATTCAATTAACGAAGGGACTTCGTTACAAAATTCTACAGAGCATTTAAGCTAGAAAAGGACTTGGTAAAAGGAGTTGATTCGACAGAGCATAAAAGCTAGAAGCAAATCTGGTAAAAGACTGTTCCTCAGAGTATGTAACTAGAACGGAACGGTAAGAAATTTGTTTCGTCAGAGTGTGAAACTAGAAACGAAACCAGAGAAGGACTAACTTTAATATACAAATTCTCGCCCTTTTATAACGCTCGAGCCACGCGTCAGAGACCAAAAGTCCATGTGTACAAACCCCACCGTTGCTAACGCGGACCATCCGTTTGTCACGTAGCCACGTGTGACGTATTATTAATGAAATTTTCCATAAAATATATACTGATTCGAAATGCAATTACGATAAATCACTAAATCTATGGAACTATGTACATTTAAATAATGAATTTAAATTATTTACAACTTTACAAAATCAAAACGTTTATGAAAAAGAAAATGCCTTGCTACATACGGAAAAATATTAGTATTAATTACGGATTAGCATTAATCAAGGCGTTTTCTTTTGGGTTAACGACGCAGTTCGTTACAACCCCCATCCCAAAAAAAGAACATGTTAAAAATATGAAACAAAATTAACAATGCAAATGCAAACCTTAGAACTAAATTAACATTACTTAAAACGTCTCTACACTTTCTCTTGAACTGGCACTGACTTCATTGTATTTTTGTGTAGGGCGTCGTAGTATGCTTCCGCTTCTCGGCGCGTCATGGACACGCTCTTCCCGTCGATCCTCACGCTGACCCTCTGATTCAGACGACGTCTTCTTCGGACTTTCTTGCCAGGACGATCGCCACGCCCCTGGATTGTGGATGGCAGGCTTTTTACCCTCAGGACGTGTATCCGATGGAAGAAGAGGATCCGTTACGAGGAAAGTCATGTCTAGAGAACACTCGGAGTGAGAGGAAGGAAAGCGGGAAAGGTGATACTCTCTGGATCGGATGAGGTTACGTTCATTGGTGGTTTAACAGTTTCTGGTGTCGGCGGCAGCGGCGATAACAGATCTGAAACCGGCGACACGCCGAATAACTCTAGGTATCGGAATTCCAAATATGCCTCGGCACCTGGACTCGTTAACACCGGTCCTACTTCTACCTCAGGTACCTTGGTAACGGACGCCTGCAGCTGCGGTTTTGGAGGCGTATTCCAGCAGTTGATATTTTTCCTCCAAAATGACTATCGTCTTCGGTGATATTATAAATTGTGGCGTTATTGGCCGCTCTGGTGTTTTTGGAGAAGCCACGAAACTCACCACACCACTGCTCAGAGATATCCAATGTCCGGAGGTTACTTGACGTGTAGGAGACTTTGTTGAAGACATGGTTGAACAGGATGATAATGCATAATCCATCGACTTATATGCCTGGCTCGGATGTTCCCCACTGCTTCTCTAGAGGGGGATCTTGAGTGGGAGGCGGAGTAGGGATTACGGACAGGCGGCGGTGTACAGTTTGATGTCCTTCACGTGGACTTTGGAGGATTTGCGGTGACCTGGTGTCTGCAACAAAACAATAGAAGGGGACAAAATTTTAATTATTTTCGAGGGGCTTTCGAACTTCGGTGCTAGCTTCGCAGAAAACTTCTTGGCGGCGTCGGACAGATAATGGCATTTATGGTACACCCACTGTTCCACCTGCGGACGAAAAGGACGGTGACGGAGGTTGTAGGGCCTGCTCTGACGCTGAAACGCTTCAGCCAATTTTACCATCACAATCTGGAACAAATCATCTAGTTTTGCCATCTCTGCCGCCAATTCTCCGGTATCTCGCTCACTGGAATCATTGGTTGGGTCCTCGACTGTCCGGCGGAGGGATCGTGGCGGGATGAGTTCCCTTCCGAAGTTCAAGAAAGGTGGCGTGTATCCCGTGGACTCATGTTTGGCAGAATTCACGGCGAAGACGAATTGTGGTAAGTACTGGTCCCACTCCCTATGATCTCCTTCTATGTATTGAGCTATCATAGGACCAATCACTCTGTTTGTCCTTTCCACCAGGTTCGATTGCGGAGCATACGACGCTGTGTACTTTATCTGGATGCCCACACCCTTATATAATCTTGGAAGTGGTGACTGGCGAACTGCGGACCATTATCTGCCAGCAGCAACTTGGGGCATCCGAAGCGATATACCAGTTTTTCCTTTAAGGCACGGATGATCGTCTTCGACGTGGCAGAGCGCAGCGGCTGGCACTCCACCCACTTTGTAAACCTGTCTTGAAGTACCAGTAACGGACGTGAAGCCCTGTTTGGAGCGGGGAAACGGTCCAAGTAGATCCACACTCACCTACTCACACTGAAAATCAACAGGTGAGTACTGCACCTGCCCTAGGGGCTATCCTTGGTTAAACTTATATCTCTTACAGGACTGACATTTGTTCACGTAGTTTCTGATATCTTTAAACATCCCTGGCCAATAGTATAAGGCTGCCGCGCGCGAATTACTTTTAGCGACGCCTAGATGTCTGGCTTCGGGTGCGTCATGTACCTCCCTTAAAACTTGTGTTGTCTTGGGCCTCGGAATGCATAACTTCCACGTTCGAATGCCGTCGACTTTCCGCGTATCGGGAATATACTTATATAGGATACCACATTTAATTCAAAAATCGCTATTTCGATCCGGTTGTGCTCTAACATCGGCAAATTTCCCATTTTACCACGGACATTGGACATCGTCACTCAACGCAGATGTATCGTCTTCGGGCTCGGACTTACGGGAGAGCGGTGATCGTGAGCGGGAGTCAGCCAGGTTATTCATCGATCCTCGGCGGTACTGTACCGTAAAATCGAATTACAGCAGGTCTATGGGCCACCTACCAAGCCTTCCGGAGGAGTTCTTCAGATCTTTGAGAAAACGTAAACATTGGTGGTCGGTCACGACGACGAATTGATAGAATTCCAGGTAGTATTTGATTTTTTTAATTCCCCAGACAACTGATAGGCATTCCTATTCTGTCACCGAATATCTGGTTTCTGCGTCGCTTAGCGTCCTACTCGCGTACGCGATCACCTTCTCGAGCCCTCCTATTTCTTGTACCAACATGGCTCCCAGTTCTTTCTCGCTGGCGTCTGTGTGTAACTGGAAAGGTTTTGTAAAGTCCGGACACACCAAAACGCGACTCTTTGTCAAGGCTTCTCTAATCTTCGCGAACGCAGATTCCTGCTCTTGCGTCCATTCCCACCGAGTATTTTTCTTTATTAAAGCCACCAGCGGAGTCTTTACTTGAGCAAAATTTGACAAGAAGCGGCGCTATCACGATGTTTGCCCCAGGAAGCTTCGTACCTCCTTCTTAGAACGTGGTGGCCGTACGTTCAGTATCGCAGCCACTTTCTCGGGGTCTATCTTAATGCCATCGGGGGTGACGACATGTCCTAAGTATTTGATACTTTGTTGTGCGAATGTGCACTTATCGGTTTATAGTTGCAGTCTTGCTCGCCTCGGGCACTCAAATACCGACTTTAAATTCTCTAAATGTTGGTCGAACGTCTTCCCCAGCACGATAATATCGTACAAGTAGACAAATGCGAAATTCGCCATTTCGAGGCCTATCACTGAGTCCAATAGTCTTTGAAAAGTGGATCCCGCAGAATGGAGGCCGAAGGCTAGAACCTTAAAATGGAATTAACCTTTCCCTGGAATGGTAAACGCAGTGATAGGTCTGCTGCTCTCTTCGAGCTCCACCTGCCAATACCCACTCTTTACGTCTAACGTGGAAAAATATTTACTGTCCCTTAATTTGTCCAAGATATTCGAAATATACGGAAGTGGGTAAGAATCCTTGACAGAAATCGCATTGATCTTTCTGAAATCGACACAAAATCTTGCTTCTCCATTCTTCTTCTTTAGTACGACAATCGGAGAGCTCCATGGAATATCACTAGGTTCGATGATATCATCCTCCAACATTTTGTCTACCTCCGCGTCGATTAGCCTCTGTTTGCTCGGATTACACGGACAGTATCTTTGTTTAATCGGAACGGCACCTGGTTGCAATTTTATCACGTGTTTCACTAAGTTCGTGCAATCTGGTACGTTCCCGAACTTCTTCATTTCAATTTCTATAAACCGTTTCAGAATTTCCTCATGCCCATCCTCTTCTTTCGCAACTAAGCAACTCTCGACGGTCGGTGCATCATTATCATTCTTAAAGTACACCTTTTTCCTCGGAGAATCAAGGAGGCTCCCAGTGCCCGAAGCACGTTTACTCCGAAGATCACTGAGCACATGCTCGTCGGTAAAATTAGAAAATTCACGTCTATTGTTCCGTGTTTCATCTTCAATGGCAGGGAGATTCTGCCTGGTGATTCGATAATCTCTTCATTGGCTAATCGGATACGTGATTTATGTGTACGCACGTCTCGCGTGTTCTCTGAGCCCAAACGATCGATTAAATTCCCGGATACGAACGAAGACGTGGCACCACAATCTATTAGAGTTTTTAAATTCACTCCATGAATACTTATTGATACCCAACACGAGGTTATCGGGGGTCGCTCGTTCTTTCTCAGATTTGTTCGGGAGCTCGGGTCCGGATTTTACTTCGTGCGGGTGACCTGAACATCCACGCCACCCTCTTTGTGGTTTCCCGGGCATCTGCAATCTATGGAGCGGACATCCACTCTTCCACATCGCGAACAGAATAATCTGGGCGGGTTACGACAACTACGCCTGCCATGTCCCTCCTGGCCACACCTCCAACATCTTTTCTCATGATTAGATAGCTTTTGACCCCCTTCGGTGATCGTGACGTCTGGCGAGACCTAATGTCCGAAGGAAAGGCAGGAAGTGGCGTGTGTTTCGACATTGACAGAAAACATAGCGCGACCGCAGTCGTTGCAAGCAAGTCTGGCCCGGGTGCGTCCACTGACTAAGAGCATCATTGCGAGCAGCGGTTGTCCAGCCGTCGGCGATCGCTGCGGGCAGTATTTTGAGTGGTCATTCGTTAGCACTAATTTTATTCTAGACGTCACAGAGCGTAGCGACGAAACACCGTCACAATTTAGCGCCCAACGTGGGTCCATAATTAGCTGGTTAATTGATTAATTATGGCTCAAAATAATTTCAAAAATTTTTATATCCGTCCAGAACCGCAAATGTAAAAAGTAGTTCAGCCGAGAATTTTTAAGTGTAATTCAGCTGCGTGACTGAATCCCGTTCTAGTTTTGAATTGTTTAAAAAAAAATTAAAGGATTCAAAATTCAAAAATAGCATGTGCTTTAAGATAATATAAGAGAAGAAGTGTTAATAATTTGGAAATAATTTTTGATACATTCTTGTAACCTTTTTACTGTAATATTATAGCATTAGTACAAGTAAATAAAAGTAGACAAATTAAGTACAAGTTTTATTTTATTATTCCACATTAAGTACAAAGTAAAATATATACAATATGACAGACGTCGACCAGGGGCTCCAGGTACCCTAGGGTGGATATACACCCTCAAAAAGGAGGATCTAAGCGCGATAGCAAAATCATTAGACCTCGACGACACCGGTACCGTTGCAGACGTTCGTGAGCGTGGCAGCACGTTTCTCAAAGTACGTAAATCTCGCTCTTCGAACGAAGGAGGCAATACAGATGGTTCGAAGCCTTGGGGCAGTGAGGATGATGTCTCCAGTGCTACGATCTGCCAACAAGTTCGCAAATGGGGCTTGATTTCAGTGGTAGCTCGGACGCAGTTTTCTTCCTGGAAAGAATAAGTGAGTTACAGTCATGCTACTATATTAAAGACGATCATATGTTGATGGCATTGCCTGAATTGTTCAAAACCAAGGCTTTACTCTGGCTTACAAACAATAGGTCGTACTGGAGAACGTGGACCGACTTCCTGGACGATTTTAAGCTGCAGTTCCTTCCGTGCCGATATCATAACCTGGTGGAAGAGGAAATACGGTCGAGGCTGCAAAAACCGTACGAGTCGTTCAAAGATTTCCTGACAGCGTTATTGACCCTGATGAGACGCGGAAAACCCATGACTGACGACGAACAGTTGGAACATAGCAACATGCCCCCTGAAATGAACTTTATGTACGCCGAGACGCGGTGGCGACGCTCAGACAACTATCGAAACTCGCCGCCGAGTATGAGCTCATAAAGGAAGAGCAGATTCGTTTCACTGAAGGAAAGAGTGACCCACAGACGCCGCAGAGCTCTTTCCGCGACAAACCGAATGTGCTTTCGACAGCGCATCGCACGGCCCATTCATCTCACGCGGTGCAGGACATTAGGCCTCGCCAGACGTCACCATCGCCGAAGGGGGTTCAAAAGCTTTCTAATCCTGAGAGACGATGTTGGCGGTGTGCCCAGGAGGGACACGGCAGGCGTAGTTGTCGTAACCCGCCCAGATTGTTCTGCTCGCGATGTAGGAAGAGTGGACGTCCGCTCCATAGATTGCAGGTGCCCGGGAAACCACAAAGAGGGTGGCATGGATGTCCAGGTCACCCGCACGAAGTAAAATCCGGATCCGAGCTCCCGAACGAATCTGAGAAAGAACGAACGACCCCCGATAACCGCGTGTGGGTACCAATAAGTATTCATGGAGTGAATTTAAAAGCTCTAATAGATAGTGGTGCCACGTCTTCGTTCGTTTCCGGGAATTTAATCGATCGTTTGGGAGCAGATAGTACGCGAGACGTGCGTACACATAAATCACGTATCCGACTGGCCAATGGAGAGATTATCGAATCACCAGGCAAAATCTCCTTGCCAGTGAAGATGAAACACCGAACTATGAACGTGAATTTTCTGATTTTACCGACGAGCATGTGTTCGGTGATCTACAGAGTAAACGTGCTTCGAGCACTGGGAGCCGTCCTCGATTTTCCGAAGAAAAAGGTATATTTTAATAGCAACGACGATGCACCACCCGTCGAGAGTTGCTTAGTTGCCGAAGAAGAGGATAGGCGAGAAGAGATTTTGAAGCAGTTTATAGAAACTGAAATGAAGAATTTCGCGAAGGTACCAGGTCGCACGAATTTAGTAAAACCCGTGATAAAATTACAGCCAGTCGCCGTTTCGATTAAACAAAGGTACTATCCGTGTAATCCGAGCAAACTGAAGTTGATCGACGCGGAAGTAGACAAAATGTTGGAGGATGATATCATCGAACCTAGTAATAGTCCATGGAGCTCCCCGATTGTCGTAGTAAAGAAGAAGAATGGTTAAGCAAGATTTTGCGTTGATTTTAGAAAGGTCAATGCGATCTCTGTCAAGAATTCATACCCACTTCCGTACATTTCAAATATCTTGGACAAATTAAGGGACAGTAAATATTTTTCCACGTTAGACCTAAAGAATTGGTATTGGCAGGTGGACCTATCACGGCGGCAACAGACCTATCACGGCGTTTACCATCCCAGGGAAAGGTTTATTCCATTTTAAGGTTTTAGCATTCGGGCTCCACTCGGCGGGGCCACTTTTCAAAGACTATTGGACTCAGTGATAGGCCCCGAAATGGCGAACTTCGCATTTGTATACTTGGATGATATCATCGTATTGGGGAAGACGTTCGACCAACATTTAGAAAATTTAAAGTCGGTATTCGAGTGCCTGAGGCGAGCAGGACTGCAACTACAAACCGATAAGTGTACATTCGCACAACGAAGTATCAAATACTTAGGGCACGTCGTCACCCCCGATGGCATTAAGACAGACCCCGAGAATGTGGCTGAGATATTGAACATACAGCCACCGCGTTCTAAGAAGGAGGTACGAAGCTTCCTGGGGCAAACATCGTGGTACCGATGTTTCGTGCCAAATTTCGCTCAGATAACGACTCCGCTGGTGGCTTTAATAAAGGAAAATACTCGGTGGGAATGGACGCAATAGCAGGAATCTGCGTTGGCTAAAATTAAAGAGGCTCTGACAAAGAGTCCCGTTTTGGTGTGTCCGGACTTTACAAAACCTTTCCAGTTACACACAGACGCCAGCGAGAAAGGACTGGGAGCCGTGTTAGTACAAGAAGTAGGAGGGCTCGAGAAGGGATCGCGTACGCGAGTAGGACGCTAAGCGACGCAGAAACCAGATATTCGGTGACGGAAAAGGAATGCCTGTCAGTTGTCTGGGGAATTAAAATATTCAAATACTACCTGGAATTCTATCAATTTGTCGTCGTGATCGACCACCAATGTCTACGCTTCCTCAATGACCTGTAGAACCCCTCCGGAAGGCTCGGCAGGTGGGCCATAGACCTGCAGCAATTCGATTTTACGGTACGGTACCTCCGAGGATCGATGAATAACCTGGCTGATTCCCTCTCACGATCACCGCTCCCCCGTAAGTCCGAGCCCGAAGACGAGACATGTGCTTTGGTTGACGATGTCCAATGTCCGTGGTACAACAGGAGAATTGCCGATGTTAAAGCACAACCAGACCAAAACGGCGATTTTCGAATTAAAGATGGTATCCTATATAAGTACATTCCCGATACGCGGAACGTCGACGGCATTCGAACATGGAAATTATGCATTCCGAGGCCCAAGAGAGCACAAGTTTTAAAGGAGGTACACGACGCACCCGAAGCCAGACATCTAGGCGTCGCTAAAAGCATTGCGCGCGGCAGCCTTATACTATTGGCCAGGGATGTTTAGAGATATCAGAAATTACGTGAACAAATGTCAGTCTTGTAAGAGATATAAGTTTAACCAAGGAAAGCCCCTAGGGCAGATGCAGTACTCACCTATTGATTTTCCGTGGGAGCAGGTGAGTGTGGATCTACTTGGACCGTTTCCCCGCTCCAAACAGGGCTTCACGTCATTACTGGTATTTCAAGACAGGTTTACGAAGTGGGTGGAGTGCCAGCCGCTGCGCTCTGCCACGTCGAAGACGATCATCCGTGCCTTAAAGGAAAAACTAATATATCGCTTCGGATGCCCCAAGTTGCTGCTGGCAGATAATAGAGTACTTATGCCGATTCTGGATCATCCCCCCAGCACCATTTACTCCTCCCCCCACCACTCAATCCACCACCACTCCCCCACCACCACCCCACCACTCAATCCCACTCCGCCACCACTAATTTTAGTTCCGAACGCGGCCACCGTGGATTTGCAGATGGCGCTGTGGTCGGCGCGCAGAATTAATATACAGGGTGTCTCAAAATTTTAAAAAAATACATATACAGCATGGTACTCGGTGACGTATGAATCATACAGGGTGTTTCAAAAGTAAGGATTTAGAAATGTAAGATGGCGAATCCAAGATGGCCGCCAAAATTTTAAAATAAATGCATATACAGGGTGTTTCAAAAATTAGAAAAGTAAGATGGCGAATCCAAGATGGCCGTCAAAATTATAAAAATAAAACAGCATGGTACTCGGTGACGTAGCAGTCAAATACGAATATACAGGGCGTTTCAAAGGTAAGGATTTAGAAAAAGCACGATGGCGAATTCAAGATCGCCACCACCAGAAAAAACATAACGAATATAGCCGAAGCTAGACGTGGCTGGGGTGCCCTAAATTTAATAAATACATAACACGCTTTAAAATCGTATATGACGTCAATTGCAATCATGAGAACTGTGTGATATGTGCAACTTATCTTGTTTTCGCGCGAATGACCTTCTTACATCATTGTAAAAAATATGAATTTTAATTAGTCTACTTACCGCAATAAACAATCGCACGGCACCACACACAATGCAATACTATAATTATTTTAAACGCGGCTACCGAGGCTTTTGAGATAGCGCTGTGGTCGGCGCGCAAATTTAGAACTAAATATTTTTTTTTAATTTAAGATACAGCATGGTTTCTGATGACATAACTGTGAACATATCAAAGTGTTGAACAAGGAAATAAAAGATTAACTTATTTAGACTATGAGCATGTATTCATGCGCACTACTAGCATATTTTGATATACAAATAGTATTATTACTTGGATAACTTTAATTATAATTGTGATATCATCCTATACTCTCGCGAAGTATTTTTAAAGTGATGGCAGTTCGAATAAAAAAGTATGAGAATTCTTAAGTGAAATAGACGTTGATTTGCCAGCTGAAATTCGCGATTGGATTTTTACATCAACATTGATTAGAAACGTTTGTCTGTTTATGGCAGCATTTGTATATCAAAATCAAAATTATTTTGATATAGATAACTTTGTAAATCTGTTACAATATTGTAATCAGCGTATGAATGATGAAACGAAGCGATTAATTTATGAACAATTCTAGATGCTTAATGAACCAGATTTGGATTTATATGAGATTTGTGTTTTCGATATTAAAAGTAACAGTATATTGAATTAATATAAGGGAAAACCGAAGAAACTACTATCTTGGTAACCACAGTATATCCACCCAGAATTGGATTATGATCATCAGCTTGTTGATAATGGAGGGGAGATGGTTATATATGCATATCCAGTATACTAAGACAAAATATATAGTAGTGTGTCATTTATCATTGATCAACAATGTATAATCGCTTTAAACGGAAACTACTAAGATTAGAGTTAAATCGACGAATCCTGAAATATCAATCCGAATTAGGAAAGCTCAGACGGGATATAGACCTTTACAAAATTATTGTGGAAATTAAAAAAATAAAACTCTAACATGGGAAACCTGCAAGGCAAAGTTGATCGAGCTATTAGACAAATTAATAATAATTTTGGTACACTTGATGGCATAAGTAAATCAAAAATTATTAAAATCCCATTAACAGTCCTACAAACCATGGTCACATCCGAATCTCTTAAACAACACTGGCATTTGATACCCAAAGAGAAAAGAGACGTTCTCAGTGAATACTTACCATGTTATCTACACTATAATCAGCCCTGGCAGACGGAACATATAGATGGTGCACCACCAGCTCGAAGAAAATGTTGTTTTTGTATTAATAAATAAAAAAATAATTTGTTTACACAAAATATAAGAATAAAAAGTATATGTAATAGTTCAACATTTGTTTTATTATTCAGTAAATGAAATATATACAATTCAGTTTTGTTTAACTTTATTCATTATCGGTCTTTAACTTCTTAATTTTAATATCGATTTTTGTTTCCAAGTTTGTCAATAATTTTTTGTATGATACATCATTTCGTTTTATATTACCTTCAACGGTATCCAATTCAAGTCTGAACTTGTTGTCCAAATTGCTAAGCTTATCTACTTCATTTTGAAACGTTTCAAACACTGTCTTTAGTCGATCTACACTATCCGTCAGCTCATCAGTTTTGCTGGTGACGTTGGTTTTCAAACGTTTTAAATCATCAACATCAGTCTGCAGCTTGATAAATTCCGTAATTTGGTTATAATACGGTGATTTAGATTTCTTAATGACTTCATCAACATCCTTAAACTTTTTGTCAACATAACCCTTATTTGCACAGTCATCAGCTTCTACTGGTGATTGAACGCCACACAGTCGCTTATTTTCAAAATTGTAATGTCCTTCAGTATTAGTCTCCAAAAGTGTATGAAGGTTATCTGTGGGTACATATTTTTTTATTTTTGATTTAGTTAAATGACGACCAAATTTATCAATGCTATCCATATTGATGTTTGTATTTAGACTGAGACACTTCGATTAAAAATCCTCTATTTATATTCAATGACACCAGCTTCCTAGAGCTCTTCTATTATTGAGGCTATCTCCTTTGCATGACCATTATTCCCTGAATTCTTGGAAGCTATCAGTAAACGTAAACGATCCACCAGTTCGTTTATATTATCCCAGTAAACGTACTGGTATGGTTCATTTCTAAATATGAGTTCTTTGCCTAAATGACCACCACCCTCAATAACAGCACTTGTTGATGAATGTCGCTCATATGTTAGGGGTCTAATGATGTTTACATACTTGTAACTCTTACTACCTTGCACCTGTTTCAGGATCCATTTGCACTGGTGTTGTGTCAGGCTCAAATACACTATCATCACGTTGTACATCTTTGTCGATACCGGTGGGCTGTACTTGAATTGCACGATCATGGGTTATACTAACCCTCTTTTTAGGTGTTGTCTGTTTTCCAGTCGAAGTTTTATTGGGGGTGTCTTTAATATTTCACCAGCCTCATTCATACTTTCGTCCTTTGGTTCCATCTTAGTTTCACTATTAATTGTTGGTATAACGACATCTTTCAATACCTTCATAAGGGGTTCGGTAACAGGTTTAAAATGTTCTGTTATTAACTTATCATAATCAGAACGACCTGCTTTTAGTGCTAAATGTTTCCTTCTAATGGACTTGGTAGCTCGTATTATTTCATATGTAATTTTATCTTTATTATTACTGCTCTGTGCGGCCATATTTAAATGATGTCGAATAGCTTTTGAAGTGATTCGAACAGCTTTCAAACAGCTTTGAACAGCTTCTGAAGAGCTTCGAACGGATTCTGAAGAGCTTTGAACAGCTTCTGAAGAGCTTTGAACAGCTTCTGAGGAGCTTTGAACAGCTTCTGAAGAGCTTTGAACAGATTCTGAAGAGCTTTGAACGGCTGATGCAGGGTTTGAAGAGCTCTCTATAATGTTCAAAGTTGTAATTTGATGTTATCACTGCAGCTTGTCCTTAATGACTAATAGAAAATACATAGTAGAAAAGTTGAAATACATTCACAGAACAAACAACACCGTTACTTCTTCTTCCATTTTATCACGTCTAACATGGTTGAATATCAATACTTGATTGACAAATTTATCTTCATTTACAAATATATAAAGCAATCAAACATTTTTCGATAGCGACCCTCATTTATGTTACTATCCTTATCAATTGTGAGTCATATTTATTTTTCCAATACTCTGCACAAACTGATTTGAACTGGTCGAAAGTCATGTCGGTGCCTACATGATCGTCATATATATGTCTAAGATTTAGATCGTCTTGTTTAAATAAAATAATAAAATTAGCATTGTCTCGAATTAAATGTTTAGGTATACGGGTATATGTTTCACATAAGTAGAAAGGATCAATGGCCTTATGTCGCCCCATACTAAAAAAATACGATTTAATTTTATCTTGCTTGTCACACACCACATCATCGAAAATAAATATAGAGTTTTCTAATGCTTCAATAGGGTCTATAATATTATCGTTTTCGGTGTACTTGAAATACTTTATGCCTTTAACATTATTAACCACCTTCTCCAGGAATTGATATTTCGGCTGGTAGAGCGACTTCGAGTACACATAGATATTATGAAATTTAAGGCCGTTTCCTTCAATAATCAGACTGAACAGGGCATTCGTTTTTCCACAATTGGACGGTTCGCATATTATACATCGAATTGTATTAGGCAGTAATGAATTATGTCTACGATATAAATTTTCAGACAGTAATTCATTGTCCAAATTTTTCACTTGGAGTTAAGCTTCTGCTTAACAAGACGCATGATGCAGTACTAAGTATATTTAGGGAGTTCATCCAATCAAATATCATTCACTCAAATGTTAGCATTCAAAGAAGGAGGTGGTATCCTAAACACACTAATCAACAATCTTCCTGTAGAGCTACACTAGCCCCACTACCAGTGGTGCGTTCCTGGGACGAAAGTAAAAGAACGTTTGGCTCGAGGAGATCCTGGAATAAACCCTCTCGACTCTGCATGTAAAGAGCACACATTGCACACTCCAAAAATAAGGCAGATCAAATTCTTGAAAAAAAGCTTGGAATCGTGTTAAGTCAAAAGACACTAGTCTTGGTGAGAAAGCGGCTGGCTGGTTGGTGACTAACAGTATGAAAGTTAAAAGAAAACTAGGGATGGGTATCAATAAACAAATGAAGAGAACGAGCAGTAGAAAGCGAATGAAACGAGCTGGTATTAAGAGTAGAAGAGTTCCGTTCAGAAGGGGTGCTGTAGCACAAGCAAAATCGGCTATGAAGAATTCAAAAATTAAGGATTTTGCTGAGCAAGCAAAAATATCACTCACCGCTGCTAAAATTGCGGTTAGAAAAAATGGAGGTAGAAAAAAATCCGAACACCACGAATTATACGATACCAAAAACTGGTGGTTTTATACCTCTAATACCACTATTTGCCGGTTTGAGCGCTTTGGGCACTCTTGCTGGAGGAGCCGCTGGAATTACACAGGCGGTGAATAAAGCAAAGTCCTCCCAAAAATAACTGGCTGAAACACAACGACATAATAAAGCAATGGAGGCTGTTGCATTGGGGAAACATGGTCAGGGTCTGTATTTGAAACCGTACAGGAAAGGATTGGGACTGTATTTAAAACCACAGTCAAAAAACTATTAAGCAGACTGCCACGAAGAGCTCTCACAGACAAAGATATTTTGAAGTTTGGAAAAAATATACCTAACTTTCGCGGTGTCTCTATGAGAGACGATTTGCCTAATAAACCGAGGAAAAGTGAGTGTGCAGTTGTTAATCTTGATTCGATATCCGGACCGGGAACCTATTGGGTTGCATATTGTAAGAAGAAGCGTACAGTTCAATATTTTGATTCATTTGGCAATTTATCGCGACCTTTAGAATTGATAGAATACTTTAAAAACTGTCAAATTATTTACAATCATTCGCGATTTCAAAATTTTGATGCCAAAAATTGTGGACATTTGTGTTTAAAATTTCTATATAGCCGTGTGTAGAGATTAGAATGTCATTAGATCATGTCGAGTACGTTCACGCTCAGCAGCACTAGTAATGTGCTTAAAGCAGATTACTATCCGCCAATTGAATTAGATAGTCGACACGAATACGCAATTGGTCTGATAGGTCTGCACACCTATAATACTATCCCGAATGTATATGAGGGACACAACAAATTTTATTACGATAATCACGTGTTAGATATACCTACGGGTTCCTATGAAATTGGGGATTTGGAGGCTTACCTACAGAAACAAATAATTGGTTGAGTGACCGACAAAAAAAATGCTGTCCATAAAGCCCAACAACAATACACTAAGATGTGAGATACAGAGTCAGTATACCATTGATTTTACGCCAAATGATTCTATTGGGCGAATGTTGGGATTCAGTAGTCGGAAATTGATTGCCAGACAAAATCATGAATCGGATCTCGCTGTACAGATTATAAAGGTTGTCACTATAAGAATCGAGTGCAATATCGTAACGTCTACGTACTATGACACACATCTTGCACACACATTATTTGAATTCGCACCCTCTGCGGAATCGGGCTACAGCATTAACGTACAACCAAGCAATATTGTTTATTTGCCGATTAATACGAAAAGAATTAGTAATATTACCCTCACCATTCCCATTTAACATCAGGATATTTACACTTTACCAAGTGAAAGCTTCATTCACATACAGGGCAAATTCAACGAGCAGACTACCGGAACAGGTAGCTGTAAACTAACAAACAATGCTTATGCTTTTCTATTCGATCAGATGCGATATGAAATTAATGGTGTGGAGATTGATCGTTGTATGAAGCCTGGTGTCACTACTAAAATGAAGGCATACGTTTCTTACAATCCGAATGAATCTAAGATGCTTGAAATGGCAGGTTGGTGCTCGTTCATGGATGAACAGCCCACCTTCTCCGTAAATGAGTTCAACGCCGTCCTACCACTCAAATTTTGTTTTGGAATATTCGATGATTAAAAACAGATAGTAATGAATGTCAGTCAGGAATTGATACTGAATCGCAGTAAAACTGACGATAATTGTTATAAAAACAATTTGGCGGATGGTACGAAGAAGGCAACCATACAAATTGAAAAGATTGAATGGTATGTGCCACACATTACTGTAAACGATAGGTCTCGCCTAAAACTGCTACAACCTCTTCGAGAAAACAAATCGATATACATACCATTCAGAAAGTGGGAATTGCACGAAGTACCATCATTGCGCAATACGAAAAATGATATATGGCCTATCAAAACCAGCACAAACTTGGAGAAACCTCGTTATGTTGTTGTGGGATTTCAACTTAAGAAGAAGGATAATCCCCAAGCAGATTCCTCCGACTTTGATAATTCTGCAATTACTAATCTAAAATTATATTTAAACTCGGAGAGCTATCCTTACGCCGCTATGAATTTAAATATGGGGCTCAAACGATATGCTATTGCATATCACGCGTATTCAAATTTCCAATCTAGCTATTACGGTCGTCAAAACCAGCCACTTTTGGATTATAACCAGTTTCATGATCATGCTCTTTATTTAATCGACTGCTCCAAGCAAAATGAATCATTGATTTCCTCAAGCGTTGATATCAAGCTGGAGATAGAGTGTCAAGAACAATTTAAACCAGATACCGTAGTATACTGCCTCATTTTACACGATAACTTGGTGGAATATCAACCTCTTACGGGAGCAGTGAAGAAAATAATTTCGTAATGGATAATTTTGATGATACAACGTTAGTGAATGAATTGTGTGAATGTAGAATATCTATAGAGGATCGATTTCAATATAGGATTGAGAATATTGAGACTAACCCGAATTTATTGCAACGGCATTCATATATAATTATTGATCTACAGGGATTTCAATTAAAAAATGGGTTTATGCTTAAGGAAATGGCAATTAGTGATGGTGTAAAAATGGGACATTTCATTTTCAAGTCTAATATCTCCTACAATAAGTTAACACGTGAAGAATTACGTCAGGTATTGTGGTTAAAAGAAAATCATCATGGTTTACATTATCATGATGGATAGATTCACTATTCTCAAATAAGTAATATTTTGAATAGATTTGTTCACTACAACGAGCGCATTTATGTGAAGGGCCATCAGAAAAAACTGTTTCTAAAAAATTACTTACCTAATTCTGTAATAATTAATTTAGAGTGTCATGAAAATAGTATTAAGTTAGATAAAACTAATTCAACTTGCATGTTTCATACTAAAGATTATTGTGTTTGTGCATTACACAATGTTAGAATACTACAAGATTTTCTCAGAATAGTTTAGCATATTTACTTGTATCTGTTCGTATATAAAAATAAATTCTATCTAAATAAGTTAATCTTTTATTTCAAAAACCTTACATCCTCGTTCAACACTTTTGGAATACCGTATATATTCATATTTGACTACTACATTATCGAGAATCATGCTGTATATGTCCTAAATTCAAATTTTAGATTTTGTTTACAATTAAAGAGAGTATAAAATTTATAATAAAACATACGTTTGTTCTGAAGACAATGTTAAAATACTATATATTTATTATAAATAATTTTATTAAACATAAAAGGAATTTTTAATTTGTTCAGTATATATTTCGCGGCTCACAACAAGGTACGGAAAAATCAATACATAAATTAAAATGTGCAATGTAGTTTCTATTAGAGATAATTATGTAAAGAATACTAACGACATATGAGCCACCCGCATCAGTTCAACAGAAAGTTAAGCGCATAATGCAATTCACAAGACTGTGTTGTTATTACATACTGCTATGATATTAGTACAATTGTTATAGGGTTGCCACGATCTAGCTCATAAAACAAAATTCTCTCTCTCTCAGGTTCCCTCGGCGAGACTGTACAATGTTCACGTCAGGAATCGTGATCTTAGGAAACAGTATAAAAAAACCACAAATTACTTGAAGACAAAAAAATGAAATAAATATTTTAATTATCTTTTCTAAAATCTTTAATAACAATGAAAAACAAATCATATATAAATTATTTATTACAAAAAAACAAAAAAAAAAAAAACTTTCATTAATAAATTCTCAAGAAAAAATCCTACCCACTACTTGACCAGATAGGATAAAAAAAACTTGTACTGACAAACGCGACAAAATTTACCTAATTAATTACTGAAAATAAATAACAAAGTTTATACAAAATAATAATTACATAAAATAAATAAATTAAATACCTATAATTAAAATACATCAAATTGTAGCAAACTGATACAATAAAGAAAATTATCTACTTTAATAGCTTCTCAAATAAATATAAAATATTCTCAAACACGTGCAGGAAACAAAATGACGGATACGAGTCTACTTTTTCAATATTAAAATTTTCTCTTATTATCATAAAGAATGCATTCTCTTTTCTTAAAAGTAAATACTTAACTTATAAAACTGCAATAAAACTAGTTCACTAACTTGATTAAATCTTGGCTCCGTAAAATAATGAAACTATAACAAATTTTATTCAAACATCAAATATCTAATAAAAGAACTGCATTTAACGGGAGACCAAAATTTAATAATCAATATTCACACGGCAGGACAAGTCAAAGTCCATACATCCCTACCACGTCTCAATAACATCGCACATGTATACAATATAAAGATATCAAGTTGAAAAGCGTAAATAATCTTCAGGCATCTTTTCTTTTAAATACAAATAACAAAATAAATATAAATATACACAGATTACCAAAAGACTACTATACCTCCCAAATTCTTAAACAGAAACCAAAATACAGTGTGTACCAAAACATTTGCTCCACAGAAAAATAAATTTGAAACAAATCAATTTATTTAATTTTACTTATCCATGATATAAAAAAACCATAGCATATCTCCAAAATAACAATTTATTAAATCTGTGCAAAGCAAAGATTTCAGAAATTTTTATTTTCCGCACACAACATCTTACTATCTCTAATGTTTTCTCCAAATACAATATAATGTAAAAATTAAAACCCTTCTCCGCACACAGAATATAATTGTATAGTACCTCACAATCTTCTTAAGGATTGTTCAAGTATGGATGAAGCATACTAATGTGATATCGTCCCTTCTTAATGCGTCCACCCATTGAATAGAGCTCATATGTGACGTTATTAAATATTCTTGTTACAATATACGGACCACAATAAGGAAGATCCAATTTAGCACACTTCTGTTGATTTCTTCTGGCAGCCCTGTATCTTCTAACAATAACTGTATCACCAATATTAAACCTAGTTCTTTCTTTGATTTTTTTATTTTCTCGGCGCACATACATCTCCCCTTGCCTTTGTAGTCTTCCTCGAACCAAATTATTTCTCTCTTCTAGATTATGAACAACTTCTCCATGCAAATCCCAGGGCCGACTAGGAGTCATTCCATTCATCAAAGTCGCTGGACACTCTTCAGTAAGGGTATTGGGCGAATTGTCCATGGAATCTTCTATCTGTTGGACATACTGGACCCAGCCTACATGGTGTTCATGGGTTTTCATCCTCAAAAATTTGATTACCTCTTGAATATACCGCTCACATGGATTGGCACATGGATGGCGTATCGAAGAAAAACATACATTAATATTTTGTTCATTCAAAGCATTTATAAATCTATCATTAGTAAAATAACTAGCATTATCTGCTAAAATGCGTCTCATTTTTCCTTGATTTTGTACGAAGTTATTAATACATAAAAGTGCAATCTCAGAATTGTATTTTGTAGTGGGAAACAGCCTAACAAATTTAGTAAAAATATCCACCATAACAAATATATTTCTATACCCATAATCTCCTGGTATTAAATTTCCTAAGAAATCAATCGCTACTAAATCCAATTTATTATTCACTATTATACTTTTTATATCATGTTGCAATGTGCGATTTTTATGCTTTCCAAAATAACATTCATTACAATTCCTTACCACCCTTTTCGCAATACTCCTATCCTTAACAGCATAAAAAGCTTCTCTAAAAGTTAACCAAACTTTCCTAGTCCCAATATGTCCCAGTTCATTATGAATAATGGACATTGCTTGACGAGCATACATTTCATTTACAACCACATTATACTGATCACGAATCTGTTTTTTAATAAGCCCATCATGAAAAATATAATCTTTATAATTCCCCACATTTCGCAATTCCTCTTTAATATGATCAAAACATTCATCCTGCTGGACCTGATGGATCTCAACATAGTCAAACATTCCCTCAGCTGCATATCTATTATAAGCATTTAACTCGACATGATTCAAGTTACTTTTTATATTGTACATTCTTGTTAAAGCATCAGCGGTAACATTTAGAACACATCTGATATGTCTAATTTGAAATGAATATTCTGATAACAACAAAGACCATCTATATATTCGATTAGTTGAAAATCTAGTTGACAAAAGTGACGTCAACGCCGCATGATCTGATTCTACAATAAATTTTTTAGCCAACAAATAAAAACGTAATTTATTTACTGTATGCACAACAGCAAGTAACTCTTTTTCTCCCACTGTATATCTTAATTCATATTTTTTTAATAGCCTTGAAATGAAACAAATAGGCTCTTCATTTCCCTCATCATCTAACTGAATTAAAACTCCACTTATAGCAGAATCACTAGCATCAACTCTTAATAAAAATTCTTTAGAAAAATCAGGCAGTACTAATAACAAACTATTATAAAATTCATTCTTAACCTTTTCAAAAGCATCTATTCTTTCTTTAGACCAAATAAATTTTTCATTCTTTCTTAATAATTCATACAATGGTGCACATAATTTTGCCAAATACGGAACAAATCTTTTATAATAACCCACAATACCAAGAAAACCTCTCAACATTTTCACATTCTTAGGTCTAGGATAATTTTTTATCACCTCCAGCCTAGAATCATCCACACTGACATATTTTAAACTTAAATTATATCCAAGGAATTTAATTTCCTTTTTAAAAAACTCACATTTCTTAATATTAATTTTTAAACCATTATTTGCTAATACCTCTATAACCTTCCTTAAATGTTCCATGTGTTCTTCAATTGTCTTGCTAAATATTAAAATATCATCTATATAATGGGATACAAACGATTCATAAGGTTCTAAAATTTGTTGCATTGCTCTAATTAAAGCAGCAGACGAGCTACTTAGTCCATATGGTACCACTTTAAATTGGTATACAGCTCCATCTACCATAAAACCACAATATTTTCTACTCTTTCTTTCTAAAGGCACCAACCAAAAAGAACTTTTTAGATCCAACTTAGTATAAATCATAGCGTCGTTGCACTTAGATAATAACGTTTCCACAGTTACAGGAGTCTCAAATTGCATCTTGGTACGATCATTCAACCTTCTCACATCCAAAGATAAGCGAATATCTCCACACTTCTTTTGAACCACCACCAGCGGATTGACATACCTGGTGACACCTCTCTCAATAACACCATCTCGCAACATCTTTCTTACTTCTTCTCTCACCTTCTCTTGCATATTTTTGGGAATTGGATAATTTTTAATTTTAAATGGTCTCGACTCATCTACTTCTAATGAATGTACATAATTTTTAGCAATACAGGGAAATTTATCTACCAAGGAAATATTCTTCTTTATCATATCTTTGACATTTTCTTTATATTTTTCTTCAACATTAATTTTAAGTAAATCTACATCTTCAGGCACCTCGATACACATATTATTGGACTCTATTTCTTTAACCTCTTCAACCTCTTCATAATTTTCACCATTTATACTATTTATAACTTCTTTTACTTCATATACCATTTCCATATTATTTATAACCTTTTCATTTTCTTCATCTACTTCATCCTGCTGAAACCAAGAAACTACTTGATTCTCCACCACCATACATTTTCTCTCAATGTCTATTACTGCCTTTATTTTTTCTAACAGGTCCATTCCAATAATACCATCTCTTTGTAAACCTTTGACTGACATAAATTCTCCCAAAAACTTATTATCTTCTACCATAAATTCAACTACATAAATTTTATTTACCATTGCTATTATCTTTTTCGTCGCAGACACAATTGTAATTTTTCTTGTAGGTATATATTTACCTGCATTCATACTTTCTAATTTTTTTATTATTTGATCATCCAAGATTGAAATTTCACTCCCCGTATCAACTAAACAATTTATTTTCACTCCTCCCATAGTAACTTTTATATGTGGCAACATCTTATTATCTAAACTATCTGAATCATTATCTCTCATTGCATTCATACTAATTATCTCTTTGGTTGGCCTATCTAAAAATCCTGACAGTTTGCCTTTTCCTCTCTCTCTACATTTTCTCTACTATTTTTTTGTTTAGTACCATTATATGAAAAATTTTTATTTACTCTTTCATTCTGTATATAATTACTATTTCTATTTTCCTCTCTTAATTGACATGCTCTATCATTCTCTCTATTCCAATTTATATTTCTATTTTCTACCTGTGGTCTCACAAATCTATTTGACATGTTATAATTGTGTGAATTTCTTTCTCTATCATTAAAATTTCTTTCTCTATCATTAAAATTTCTTTGCTCTCTATATCTTATATCATTTCTATCATATTTTAACATATTAAAACTTTGAAATCTATTTCCATACTCAGCATCATCTAATCTCCTCAATAATTCTATAAATTGACTAATGGTCTTTATATTTTGTATGGCCACTGCCTGACTTACTTCAACATCAAAATGACATGCTAATTGTGTAACCAAATCAATTTCTAGCATAGCAGGAGTTAAATATTTTAAAATTGAATATTTTTTTATTATATATGTCTCACGATTATCTGAACCTCCTTTCTTAAAATTACCAAATAATAAATCTTTTCTCACCCTCATTTGTGCCATCTGTCCCCAATACTGCTGTGTGAATCTCATTTCAAAATCCTCGAACGTCATCACCTCATCAGAAATCATGTCCCACCAGATAAGAGCATCGTCCTTCAAACAATTTCTCACCATCTGCAGCTTTCTACCATCTCCTGGAACATTCTCCAAACACGCCTTCAAATTCTTCAGAAAACCCATCGGATTTATTGATGTTGATCCATAAAACTTAGGCAAAGCATCATCTGCTACTGGCATCGGAATATATTTTATTATTTCACCATTTCCACGAATTTGTTCATTTTTTATTGCTGTTATCTTCTCTTCCACCTTTTCCATTTCTTTTCCATTTAATACATCTCTCTGTAGCACTTTTATGCATTTATCTTCAATAATATTTATTCTTTCTAACATTTCTTCTTTCATTTCATCAACTTTAATTTTTAATTCTTCAATATCTTGTTTATTTTCTTCTATTTTCTTTATTTGACCATCCACCTGTCCAAACTTTGCCATAATTACCTCAAAACTTCTTTGCATCCTTTCTTCCATCTTGTCCATTCTTTCTCCCATTTTCAATATCATTTCCATCAACATTTTATTTTCTCCTTCTTCTTTTTTCTTTAAGATAGACTCCATACCCTGACTCTGCTCCTGCGACTCATCACTCTCATACCCTGCTGGTTGTCTCCATTCCATTTTCTTTTCTTCCTCCATTTTGTTTAACACATCCAAATTTTGTTGAGCGCCTTGTAAATTTCTGCTTCCTTCCATTTTCAAACCACGTTGTTTCAGCCAAAATAATTGCTTTTCTATCACACGTTGGTTGCCGCCAAAATAATTTCTTTTCTGCCCCACGTTGGTTCAGCCAATTTAATTGTGCTATGATATTAGTACAATTGTTATAGGGTTGCCACGATCTAGCTCATAAAACAAAATTCTCTCTCTCTCAGGTTCCCTCGGCGAGACTGTACAATGTTCACGTCAGGAATCGTGATCTTAGGAAACAGTATAAAAAAACCACAAATTACTTGAAGACAAAAAAATGAAATAAATATTTTAATTATCTTTTCTAAAATCTTTAATAACAATGAAAAACAAATCATATATAAATTATTTATTACAAAAAAACAAAAAAAAAAAAAACTTTCATTAATAAATTCTCAAGAAAAAATCCTACCCACTACTTGACCAGATAGGATAAAAAAAACTTGTACTGACAAACGCGACAAAATTTACCTAATTAATTACTGAAAATAAATAACAAAGTTTATACAAAATAATAATTACATAAAATAAATAAATTAAATACCTATAATTAAAATACATCAAATTGTAGCAAACTGATACAATAAAGAAAATTATCTACTTTAATAGCTTCTCAAATAAATATAAAATATTCTCAAACACGTGCAGGAAACAAAATGACGGATACGAGTCTACTTTTTCAATATTAAAATTTTCTCTTATTATCATAAAGAATGCATTCTCTTTTCTTAAAAGTAAATACTTAACTTATAAAACTGCAATAAAACTAGTTCACTAACTTGATTAAATCTTGGCTCCGTAAAATAATGAAACTATGACAAATTTTATTCAAACATCAAATATCTAATAAAAGAACTGCATTTAACGGGAGACCAAAATTTAATAATCAATATTCACACGGCAGGACAAGTCAAAGTCCATACATCCCTACCACGTCTCAATAACATCGCACATGTATACAATATAAAGATATCAAGTTGAAAAGCGTAAATAATCTTCAGGCATCTTTTCTTTTAAATACAAATAACAAAATAAATATAAATATACACAGATTACCAAAAGACTACTATACCTCCCAAATTCTTAAACAGAAACCAAAATACAGTGTGTACCAAAACATTTGCTCCACAGAAAAATAAATTTGAAACAAATCAATTTATTTAATTTTACTTATCCATGATATAAAAAAACCATAGCAATACGTATCTAAGTAACATAAACAAGATAGATATAATTGTGTTTTACTAATGCTTTAATAAAATAGAATAGTTCTTATTCTAAACTGTAGTAAACACTGTAATCGTTGAGTGTGCATCGTTATTGTTTTTAGTTAGAGCTCTTATTATTAGAACAGTAAGTAATAATTAATTTTTTAAATTTCTTCTTCTTTAATATAATATTAATCATATTAACATTTATTCCTCGGTTTTAAATTTTTCTTCATTATAAACAGTATTTTTATGGACATTGAAATCTTACATATTTTTTGTACTATTAGCAATCAAACCGCTATAAGAAATTTTATATTTACGAGTGTAATCTCACTCTTGATATCTGATTAGATTTTCAGTAAAATTGATAGACAGGTAGTAGTTTACTTCAGTGAAATATCTAATTTTACCAATGTTTTACTAATGCTTTAATAAAATAGAATAGTTCTTATTCTAAACTTTAGTAAACACTGTAATCGTTGAGTGTGCATCGTTAGTGTTTTTAGTTAGAGCTCTTATTATTAGAACAGTAAGTAATAATTATTTTTTTAAATTTCTTCTTCTTTAATATAATATTAATCATATTCACATTTATTAGTCGGTTTTAAATTTCTTTTCATTATAAATAGTATACAGTGGTGGTGTTTAATATAAATAATACATATTTTTTATACTATTAGCAATCAAACCGCTATAACAAATTTTATATTTACGAGTGTAATCTCACTCTTCATATCTGATTAGATTTTCAGTAAAATTGATAGACAGGTAGTAGTTTACTTCAGTGAAATATCTAATTTTACCAGTATTCCTACTAATTTTAAACAAATTTTAGATTTTGTTTAACATTTAAAGAGAGTAATAAAATTTATAATAAAACATGTTTTTTTTAAGAGAATGTTAAAATACTATAGACATAAATAAATAATTTAAGATAATAAAACAAAGAACACGCAATTATGGGATTAATTTTTTTAAATTCGAGAACCCGTATGTTTGTTTCTAACAGAAAGCTAAAGTGAGGAATATTAATGTATAGGTCAACCGCCTGCATTTGTGTGTAATAAAAAGTTAAAGTACATAATACGGTTAACAAGAATATATGTCATATGAAACATATCGATATGTAAGAGAAAGACACACATCTAACGATACACTAAATAATAATCTATTAAAGTACCAGTTCCTTATGCTAAACTTTATTCAACATCGTGGTCTCGTCGAGTGTGCATCGTTATTGTTTTTAGTGAAGCCCATATATTAAACGGTAAGTAGTTTTTAAAGCTCTATTTTTCTTTAATTTATTTACAAATATTAATCACATTAAACAGATATTACCCGGTTTTTAAATTTATTTGTTGTCGTTTTCATTATCAACAGTATTTTGAAATACTGTGTTTCATAGCAATCTTATATATTTTTATACTATTAGCGGTCAAACGGCTAATAGTATTATACATATTTTCAAGATGTTTTGAAATGTGTCTAACAATTTAAATATTCATACAGATATTTTTAAAACTGTTTTCTAATTACTATTGTTTAAAATTTATATAAATATGTTAGTTTGTTTCAAATTTATTCTGTAAGATGTTTTGAGAACATTGAAATATTACATTTCTAGACTATTAGCAGTCAAACGGCTATAGGTATTAATTCCAAATTTTATTATACATATTTTCAAGATGTTTTGAATGTGTCTAGTATTCTTAACACCGTTTTCTAGTTATTACCATTTAAAATTCGCATAAATATAAAAAAATTCAATATGTTAGTTTGTTTCAAATTTTATTTACTAGTGTTTTTTAATATTTATTAGAACCGGTATTTTAAATATATTTTAAGTAGATACAGTGATGCTTTAAGTTAATCGTACATTTTTCTAAAATGTTTTGAATTATTAATTATTTCATTCTTACTTGTTTCTTTGCAGAAATGAATTGCATCATATGCAAGAAAACCTTCACCCAGCGTGATAACTTGAAGCGGCATGTAAACACCCTCCACCGCAATTCTCGTTGTGCTACTTGCGGTGAGGGTGTGGAGTCGTGTCAGCATATTGGTGGACCATCTAAGAAGAGGGTTAAAGTAGATGTTGTGCCATCCACTAGTTCTAATAGACTTGCGGATGCTGCTCCATCTACTAGTCGAGGTGTGCCTCAGGTAAGCTGTTGTGGGTTGAGTTTTCCTAATAATTATTTATATAGGGGACATCTTCGCTCACAACAGCATTTGATTAATAACACACTTATGCTGTCGGATGGAGTGTTCAAAATTAATTCCTCGTTCAAAACCCGGGTCGCGAGTTATAAAATTTTAGGCAATAAGAATTCTGATATAATAACCTTTTTGGCAGATTTGAAAATTAAAGTGTGTCGCCTGAGTACTGAAGTTCTGGCTAGGGCTGTATCGGGCATTAAGGTGCAGTTAGAGCTATTTGCTCATTATGTTAAAGCAATAGCAGATGAGGAAATAATCGACTTAAAATCATTTAATACTCGATACATCATTGTCACCGAGTCTTCGGACTTGGAGAACGTTTTTGACCAGGCGGCCACTATTATAAAGTCGAAATCGGAAGAGTTTTGGGAGAGAGGGAGTAATTGGGCATTTAAGATGGTCTCACATTTAGAGGTTAACTTCAACACCTACCAACCTCTTGGGGATCATCTTACTTGGAACTACCCCCCTCGATCCGAAACAAAAAAGCGTGCGTCAACATTCAGAAATCCGATGACGCATGCTTGGGTTGGTCGCTAGTAGCAGCACTCCATCCTGCCAACATAAATGTAGACAGAGTGGGTAGTTATCCTGAAATTCCCAGTTAAAATTAAAGACATTTCTAAAATTGAACAATTAAATAATTTAAGTATTAATGTTTACGCTTTGGCTATAAATGATGATACAAAAAATCATGAGGAGGTGGGGCCGATTTATTTTACGCGGAACAGGAAACCTGTTCACGTCAATTTATTACTTTTGGAAGACGGGGTGCATTATGTATTAATTAAAAGTTTCTCTAGTCCTGTTTCATCTCAAATCAATAAACACGGTCATGAGACCTACATCTGGGATGGGTGTTTAGTGAGATTCAGTACTGTTGAAAAATTAAACACCCATCAACAGAATGACTGTAATCACATGTATACAGTACTACCCTCAACTGATGCGCGTAAAACTAAATTTGGAGATATGATACCACAAAATATTTTAAGATTTGATGGTTATGATAAGAAAATGTCCGTTCCTTTTGTTGTTTACGCCCATTTTGAAAGTATTTTCCAACCAATTCACACATGTAGCGGTGATCCATCTAATTCGTACACAAATAAAACATTCAAACATATTCCTTATAGTTTTGCATATCAAATTGTGTGTTCGTTTGATGCAAATTTAAATAACGGTGTTTGTTGAAAAATTGATAGAAGACGTTAAGCTAATCTATGAAAACTGTTTAAAGACTATCGTGCCGATGAATTATTTAAATAATAGCGAACAAAAATTATATAATGAGGCCGTGATTTGCCACATTTGTGAGCTATCTCTCAACGGAGATAGAGTGAGAGACCACTGCCACATTACGGGAGCGTTTCGAGGGGCCGCTCATTCTAATTGTAATCTCAACTTCAAAATTCCGAAATTTGTCCCTATCTTCTTTCATAATTTGAGCGGGTACGATAGCCTTCTTAAATGTTAGACGCGCGTTTCCAGTAGATTCAGAATTCGAATTAATTAGAAAGAAGGGGATATTTCCCTATCAATATATAGATACCTTTGATCGATTGCAAGAACCGGCCTTGCCGGCAAAACGCGATTTTTTTAATTCTTTATGCAATGAGGGTATTTCAGTTGGAGATTATCAACATGCACAAACTGTTTGGAATACATTTGGATGTAAAAATTTATTAGAATATTCGAATTTATATTTAAAAACCGATGTTTTACTTTTGGCTGATATTTTTGAAAACTTTAGAAAAATTTGTCGTGATACATATAGTTTGGATCCAGCACAATATTACAACAGCCCAGGCTTGTCTTGGGATGCTATGTTGAAGCATACCAAAATTGAATTGGAGCTACTACATCGATATGCATCATTTTGTTAAGCGGAGTATCAGGGGTGGGTTGTGTCAGGTATGTTTGCGGCACGCTACAGCAAATAATAAATATATGACCAATTATGATGCGAGTGTTCCTAGTTCATATTTAGCTTATTAGGACGCGAACAATTTGTATGGGTGGGCAATGTCGCAGTATCTACCACTCGGCGGGTTTAGTTGGGTTAGTCAAGATGAAATTGATAATTTAAATATCTCGGGGGTCGCTGATGTTTCGCCGGTTGGCTATTTTTTGGAGGTGGATGTCATGTATCCTGTAACTTTGCATGATGAGCATAACGACCTACCTTTTCTGTCCGGAAACATGGTACCTCCCACATCTAAATTTCAAAATAAAAAGCTGATCGCTAATTTACAAAATAAGGAGAAATATGTCATACACTATAGAACTTTAAAGCAAGCGTTACATTTCGGCCTTAAAATCACCAAAATTCATCGCGTTTTGAAATTCAATCAGTAAAACTGGCTTCAAAATTATATCGACCTAAACAGCAGCCTACGTCAGCAAGCTAAGAATGATTTTGAAAAAGACTTCTACAAGCTTATGAACAACTCTGTATATGGTAAAACCATGGACAATGTTGATAAGCGAGTAGATGTCAAATTGGTCACACATTGGGAGGACACTCAGGACACTCTGACCTGGGGACACTATAAGATCGATTTACCACCTCCTTAGCTGGTCCCCTGCGCATGCCTCGGATGGAGCTGCTCTGGCGCTTCAAATTGAGTAATTATCCCTACTACTACTATATCTTTAATATTTGATATAATACTCTTCAACGTAAGCCAGTCTCAGTTTGTCTAAGTATCAGTACAGTTGTGCATTTAATTTCTCATAAACATTAAAATGGAAGCTAGTAAGATTTAAAACAATTACATCTAAAGTAATAATTCTATCATTTTTAATTCTTTCCAGAAACTTATAATGAATTTATTGATGAATCTCTTAAAATGATTGATGGCAACATCGTTAAGGAAAAACAACTAATTGGACAGTCATCGTACTTTCTAAACAAAAGTGGTTCCAAGTGGCTCAACATCGGCCTTAGTCCAACAGCTGGATACGTCCCCATCATTCAGCTTCGTTCCCCGACAACCTGTATATTCTTCACACCTGAAGAATGGGAGGAATCTTGCAAAACTGCAGGTTGCAGTCCTAACCACCAAATCGAATCATCGACATATAAAACTATTAGTGTTATACGAATAAGTAGTCGAAATCAGCAGATGGTGTTATCGAAGGATACATATAATAATTTGTATAATTTGCAACCACTTATTAAATGTAAATTATCATTTTTTACTGATATTGAGTTTCAGATATTTTATAATACATTGTTGAAATCATGTATAAATTTAAGTGGTGATCTATATAGCAATATTGTTAAATTAATAGATCATTCAAATTCATTAAACGCTTTTCTAATGTTAGAAGTGCTACATACTTCTTTTGATACTCTTCATTATGACTATGAAGTAATGAAACTGGGCGACATTGCTAATTGTAATTGGTGTGAAAATGGTGGTGATTTATTACTCTGTATACTCTATAAATGTGATACTTGATGATAAGTTTAATTGTATCTGTTATATAAAAAAATGAATTTTGTCTAAAGAAGCTAATCTTTTATTTCCTTGTTCAACACTTTGATATGTTCATAGTTACGTCATGAGACACCATGCTGTATCTTAAAAAAAAATTATTTAGTTCTAAATTTGCGCGGACCACAGCGCCATCTCAAAAGCCTCGGTGGCCGCGTTTAAAATAATTTTAGTATTGCATTGTGTGTGGTGCCGTGCGATTGTTTATTGCGGTAAGTAGACTAATTAAAATTTATATTTTTTACAATGATGTAAGAAGGTCATTCGTGCGAAAACAAGATAAGTTGCACATATCACACAGTTGTCATGATTGCAATTGACGTCATATACGATTTCAAAACGTGTTATGTATTTATTAAATTTAGCGCACCCCAACCACGTCTAGCTTCGGCTATATTCGTTATGTTTTTTCTGGTGGTGGCCATCTTGAATTCGCCATCTTGCTTTTTCTAAATCCTTACTTTTGAAACGCCCTGTATATTCATATTTGACTGCTACGTCACCGAGTACCATGCTGTATATGTATTTATTTTTATAATTTTGACGGCCATCTTGGATTCGCCATATTACTTTTCTAATTCCTTACTTTTGAAACACCCTGTATGATTCATACGTCACCGAGTACCATGCTGTATATGTATTTTTTTTAAATTTTGAGACACCCTGTATATTAATTTTGCGCGCCGACCACAGCGCCATCTGCAGTGGGGGAGTGGAGGTGGATTGGCTGGTGGGGGGAGGAGTAAATGGTGCTGGGGGGAGGATCCAGAATCGGCATAAGTACTCTACTGATAATGGTCCGCAGTTCGCCAGTCAACACTTCCAAGATTATATTAGGGGTGTGGGCATCCAGATAAAGTACACAGCGTCGTATGCTCCGCAATCGAACCTGGAATTCTATCAATTTGTCGTCGTGACCGACCACCAATGTCTACGCTTCCTCAATGACCTGTAGAACCCCTCCGGAAGGCTCGGCAGGTGGGCCATAGACCTGCAGCAATTCGATTTTACGGTACGGTACCGCCGAGTATCGATGAATAACCTGGCTGATTCCCTCTCACGATCACCGCTCTCCAGTAAGTCCGAGCCCGAAGGCATTTTTAGTCTAACTCTTAGGGGGGGGGGAGAGCAGGGTCTGATCGAGGAGAAGGTATTGGAGGGAATGCCTTCTCTGAACGGATTAACTGCGGCTTTATATATTTTCTGGACATGCTAAGTTCCCGCAGAAAAACGTGTTCAATCATGAATTTTGCACACGATGCATGAAACTAAAGATCGCGTGTACACAAGCATGATGTCGGCAGCTGGTACTTTTCCGTCTTAAAAACACATACAATTAATATATTTCTATGCAATTATTAAATGAACCATTAAAAGTAACATATTATTAAGGATTTGTTTCAAAATGACGTTCATATGTAATTCATAATTACAGGTGAATTAGATATGATCTTAAATGATATTTTAACACATTAATGAAGAGACTTCATTACAATTTACTCTATAAAGTCGGATGTTGCTGAGGAAGAGTGTTAATCTGTAATACATAGTTTACATACTATCAAATTTATACTCTATTCCAAAAATATACAAATGAATCTATTATATAAATGTTTCAGTTTTACAGAAATGCTTTGCTATAAGCTGTAATTGAAGTAATAATGTTGCAGACTCGATTGATTAAGATTATGCTGAATAATAATTATTTTTAACACGCCATAAACAGTAAATATAAATAATTTTATAAGCATTTCTTTTTATTGAAACAATTATAGTTTGTGAAATATAAAGTATTATTTATATATTGCACATTACTAATTTGGATTTTATAATGCAGAGCGTCTACTTCAAATGAAAATCCTGAAGACATAGTATCATACTCGAAAGAAAAGTATTTTCTGTTACTACATAAAGTGCAGACCTCACAGAAAAATGTAGAGCACCTCAGTGTGAACAAATATTTCACTACAATGAAGTTTTAAAGAAATATTTTACACCAGGACAAATCAGACTAATGAAATCAAAGACGAAAATTAAGGCAAAATGGACTGCCGAGGATATTTCCTCAGCAATTTCGCTTCGAAGTGTAAGCCCTAGAGCCTACAGATATTTAAGAAGTACTAGACAATATTCACCGCCAGGCTTGTCAACGTTAAGGAAATGGGCTACAAGTTTGGAAGTGAAACTAGGTATTCTCGAAGAGATTTTCCTAATTATGAAAGGCAAATGAGTATACCGAGCGCCACAGATTGTATGTACTTTCTTTTGACGAAATGTACGTCTCTAATGAAATATATTTCGATCAAAAAAAGGAAACAGGCTATAGAACCGCACAAAACAGTGCAAACCGTCAAGCTATGTGGGTTGCATTCGGCATGGTAGCAATGATATACTATGATGATGACAATGTGTATCTGTAAAGTCCTCCAAAATATTATATGGAAATTAGAACTAAAAGAGTACACTGTTGTAGCCGTTGTGTCGGATCTTGGATCAGGAAATAGAAAGTTGTGAAAAAATCTGAAGGTTGGTGTGGCTGTCGATAAAAGTGACTCTTCACTCATCCATCTGATGAAGAGAAAACAATTTTTGTATTTGCTAATGTGCCACATTTAATCAAATTGATTAGAAATAACGTTTTTGATATTGGGTTCACCGTAAATATACAAAGGTAATGATGAAGCTGCTACAGAAATTGGTTGACCTACAAGAAAGTGACTTGAAACGTGCCCATAAGTTTACCCAGGTTCACATCGATGTAACTGTCAACCAGAAGCAGAAAGTCTAATATGCAGTGCAGTATCTCTCACGTACAGTAGCACTAGCCATAAAGTGGTGTGGTGAACACAATTTAATGCCAGATATTGCATGCACTGAAATCAGTGACATAATTAATTAATTGGTTTGACTTGTTCAATATCAAACCAAATTTGTTATTGAAAACCAACTAGTTAAAATAGAAAAAATGAAGGAATTAATGTTTTTCCAAAAAACATATCAATATTTAAAGTCAAAACATAATATTGAGTACATAATTACCAGACATCTGAACCAAGATATAACTGACATTTTTTTTCATATATGCGACCATAGCTCCACCAATGACCATCCTAGTGCATTACAATTCAAATATAGAATGAGATGGTATATTTTTGGCAAGCACTCATCTGTTGTGTTCTCTGAAAATATAACACACAAGAAAATACCTCGGCAGTAGAGTTGTTGACTACAGGCACAACAGATTGCCTAAATCAAGTTTTGGGGTCCTTTGTGCAAGGGTCTGAAGCTTTTGAGGAGAATGCTGTCAGGGTGTCTGAAAACGATGTAAATGAGAAATTTTATGGACTAACTGAGAGAAGGTGGAAGTATCCTTGTAATACTATCTCTCCTACCGAGGATATTGCAAAGCAAGGTTTGCACTACATAGCTAGGTATATAACACATCAATATAGAAATAAATATTCATTGGCTGAAAGTACAGAAATTGAAACACCACAAAACAAATGAATTGGATTCATTTCCAGAGGGTATCTACGTCAACCCAATGCTGAAATGAAAAAAATGACGGCAGATATCGAAAAAGGTTTTAGTGACTTTCATGAAGATTCTATAAATAAGAAAACAAACATATTACAGGGTCTGGCAAAAAATATTAAAGCGGACTTGCCGGAAGAAGTTATACATGCATATGTGAGAGTACGAACTTATATAAGTATCAAAGAGATAAATAAATACAAAACTTATGAACAACAACAAAATTAAAAAGAAAAACCAATATACCAATTAACAAAAATAACCATATCTGTTGTTTTATTTATTACATGTAAATTAACAGAATTAATAAAGGAAAATCCTATATTAAACCAATAGTTTCCTTAGTTCAACTTTTGCAATATTTATTGGTATCAGTAGAGCAATATACAAGAACAAGTGAACATATTCTAGTCTTAAACTTGTATTTGTAATACATTACTTTGTCAGTAAACTAATTACAAATTGTATTATCAAAAAACATAAAACGGATTTATTAACCAAAGTGTAACATAATATCCAGTGCGCGCCTTTTCATTAATACAGTTTTATTATTTTGCTTTATGCGTTTTTAAACAGATGATTTGTAAAGAAATTTTATTTTAGTTACACATTCGTAAACAACTGTGTTGTTATTACGTATTATGTTTATATTATTATTCTTTGTATACCAATCTATCTATTACATCTGTGGTTATTCAAAAGTAATCTATTTTTTAATTTCAATGGTATGACGTAAAATGTGCGATTACGTCATAAACATACTGCGCCAGAACATGAGAGGTAGCGCTGTAGCCCTACCTCTAAGATACTTGACACCCTCATTTAACATTAGAGGGCTGTTTAGCCAAATGTTTCTTAGGAAATACTTGGCCGATTTAAGTAGGGTACTTATACCGATTCTGGCGCCTCCTCCACCTCTCACCCAGCTCCCCCTCACCCCCCCTCGCCCTAGTGGCGCCCTCTGCCAACCCAACTGATGTGGTGCCCCCTCGCGGTCGCCAACCCAACTAAAAATGGCAGATTTCATGATTACCAACCCAACTAATGTGGCGCCCTCTGACGGCCGCCAACCCAACTAAAAATGGTAGATTTCAAGATTACCAACCCAACTAATGTGGGCCCTCTGACGGCCACTGGCCAAACTAAAAATGGCAGATTTCATGATTACCAACCCAACTAATGTGGCGCCCTCTCACAGCCACTAACCAAACTAAAAAAATGGTAGATTTCATGATTACCAACCTAACTAATGTAGCGCCCTCTGACGGTCACTAACCAAACTAAGAAATGGCATCTCTCATGATTACCAACCTAACTAATGTAGCATCCTCTCACGGTCACTAGCCAAACTAAGGTGACGTCAGACAAAATGGCGGACCATCAAGATGGTCTTTTGCTTCTAGAGAATTCCTGAATAAATTACCCGGCTTGCTATCGCGCTTCTCAATGTACTTCAAACAGGTCTAAACATGTTTCCAGCGGAAACGGCAACGGCTGCCTGCTTCTGTGATAGCCGCATGCGCAGAAAATATAAAAAGCACCCCCTGATGGATACTACCCCAACTAAATAATAAATATATAAGAATTTCGAATGTAATATCATCCGTATCAATAGTAAAGCGGTGTAGCACCTTCTATATAGTGATAATATAGTATAATGACGGTGCAATATGAGAAATATGACAACTTTTGTCTGCTAATGGTATTGAAATACCTATCATAGTGCGAGATTGGTTATTATCTTCGGAATTAACGCAAAGCGAGTGTTTATTCATAGCGGCATTCGCAAATCAAAACATGCAATATTTTGATATCGATGAATTAATGAACGTTTTGGAATATTGTAACCCAAATATGACCCAACTTAAAAAGTGGTACATTTATAGTGAGTATGAATATCTACACGAACCTGATTTAGATCTTCATGCAGAAATTGTCATATTCGACATAGAAACATCGACTGTACTGACTTTAAATAAGAATATACCGAAGATGTTAATGAGTTGGTATCCTCAATATAATCATCCTGAATTGGACTATAATGACGAGCTGGCCGTGACTGGTGGTGGATATGTAACATATGACAGTCAGAAGCGTTTCGCAAGTAGCTAACATGTACAGACCTGTATAAACATGTCTAGACTTGCTGGAAATACATCAGTCGACAATGTCCGTTGAAAGCAGGCGGAGGGCTCTTAGACAGAAGAAAGACTTGTTGAACATTAGAATTATGAGGTTTATATCCCAATTAGAAAGACTCAAATCCGATTTAGAGATGTATGCGTTGGTAACAAATATTGCTAAAATAAATATATTATTAGGTAATTCGTATTACACTTTATATAATTTTATGAATAAATATATGTAATGTACATTATTATTATTAATTAGAGAATGGGTATATGTATAATTCACATTTTTCTTTTTATATAACCATATAAAAATACGCGCCTATGATGAAAATAAAACTGTATAATATAGAAAAATATATGATTACATAATCCGCTGTACACTATATAATTCTAAAAATAAATATATCACACCACATATTGCCGTGAACTCGCAAAATTTGTAGAATAAGAATAGCTTTAGAGATTAATTTAAGAATTAGTTTAAGCTTTGAAATAAAAAAATAAAAATAACAAAAATCCTATTTAAATATTATTGAGTAAAACTATGCAACAAGAACTACATGAAGGTACACAAAGTTGCATACTCATAGTCAATTTATAAAGGTGATTTTAAAAAAAACTATTATTATACAAATAAATAGTAAAAATGTAGAATAAAAATTTATTAAATAAAAATATGAAATAAAGACAAAATAAATATAAGTAATATATTTCTTTTGTAAAAGAATACACAAGATGTATGGTTTATATATCATGAAAAAGATGAAATACGATATGCAAGAAATATAAATAAGTAAATTATTATGATTTATATGCATAAAGCAGTAAAAATCTTATGAGAGTTTAAGAATTAAATTGTATTAAAAGATAAAATTTACCTTAGCTTATAAATAGACTAAGAAAGGATATAAAGATATGTAAAACGTAGAAACGATCAGCAACATCATTTTTGTATTTAAAGGTAGCTGACATCATAAATAAATAAAAAGTATATGTGTTTATGATTTGTTTGCAACACAATGCTTCAGAGAGGCAGTGGAGAAACAGACGTGTCCTACAGGTACAGGCAGTGCGGGAAGAAAAATAATGGTTATCTCCAACATGTTTCCCATTTTGCCAAGTCGCAATCCGGCTAAAAGAAAAGTGAAATTGACATTAATAAATGGAAAAAAAAAATATGTATCGAACAATGAACAAGGCAATAGGTTCATTGACGAATACAAAGAAGGATGGCATTAGCGACAAGAATAAACTTACCGTTGGAAATGCTGTGCGAGGCAGAGGGGACCTTTGAATTGGAAAGTTATGTTGACGTTTGGTAAATTGTGAACTGTCAGAACAATATGTGTATGTGTGCGTGTATCAAGACGGCAACATGCGGGCAGCGATTTCACGGGAAAGTGTATTCCAGTACCAACCTAAATATGGACTAGAGGGCGCAATGGTCAACATAGTTTTTTTTTGCCGCTATAAATACGAAAACAAGATTCGACAAGAGGACTTCTGATGACAATTCCGAGGAGACTTCTCATAACACTTCCAAAAGGAAGATCTCTTAAAGAATAAGACGTTTTAGATTGTTACATTGTAGTTTTCATTATTTCTTCATCACGTATAGTCATAGTAGTTTATTTTATTTAATACATTTGAATTCACTTGAAGCGTTCATAATGGACATTCAAAATAAATATTTTGATAGCAAGTAAGTTTATTTTTTTTTTGAAAAGGAAGTTATACAAATTGTTGGACAGACATTGGTTTTTACGTGCAAATGATTAATCAATGTATTGTTGGACAATATAGATAAGTAAATAATTTATCCTGTAAGGTTTGTTTTAAATTCATATAGTTGGAATTACAACCAAATAGGATTAATGGTGTTGGTCAGTTGGAGAGATGTTACGTGCAAATGAGCATTTTCTTCATCGTATTGTCTAGGCATCATTAATCTCTTTCAAGTTAAGCAAATAATTAATTAAAATTTCACAAGGCAAAGATTAAGAGCTAGATACAACACGTGCAAATGGTTGTCTAAAGCAATTAATTGAAGCCTATACATAAATATTATAACGTCGATAAGTATATTCATAAACGTACAATAAAAGTTTACATTTGTTTATTTGCAGGATAAATATTTATTTTGTTTGGTAGAATAAATAAATAAACAAAAGATTTACATACATTACAACCGGCATTAGGTATAAATGATATGAGCATTTTTCAATTATGTATCTTGTTTAGAGCATAAAGGTGTGTATATAAAGGAAACTATATTTTTGAATCCATAAATTACAGAATAAAAAATACATGATTATGTTGAATAGACATACAGTTTTTCTTTGGACAAAACTATTACCTCTTCCCTATTATGAGCAAGAGAAAAATCATCAGCAAAGGAGAAGGAACCACATACATTGCCAGGACCCACAATAGTCATAAAGTACATGCTCCAACAATATAAGATAAAAAATACGAAACCCAAGTATAAGTTCTTGGTGTATAAAGAATAATTTTAAGAGTACAGCATGTACAAAAGACTATACCCTACGTGTGGTAATACACACAAATATATGTTGTCACAGCATATAAATTATATGGCGATGCCCAACGTATGGCAATAACATTATTTAAAATAAATATTTATATGCCACAGCAATATGTATATCGGTAATTTAAAAAACCCTCCCATATATATACGTATGTATACGAAGCTGGATATTTCACGAATATACAGACACGGCGACGACCTCACTCTCGCTATACCTGCATACAGCATTCTTTTCCCATGAGGTCTGATGCAGCTAAATGACCGCAACCCTAACCCTTTTAAAATACATAAAAAGTGCATCTCACTTAAAGAAATGTGTAGAGATAGAAGACGTATTTTTCAATGTGACCATATATAAGAATAATGTTTTGCAGCTGCACGTTGATACCTTCTCACGATTAAAAAAAATTTCTTTTAATGCATTATACAGGATGTTAGGATACAGATATGTAATTCACCTTAAATAAAAAATATGTGCCTATAGAATTCATATTTCTTTATTTTTATATAATTATGAAATACATTTTTAATAAAATTACAAAACATTATCCTCGTCAATCCAGCTATTATGCGAATTATCGAACCCTAACCATTTTACATAAGCTTTTCCGTCCTTTACACGTAATACTTTTTCAATCAGATATACATCTTTATGTTTAGTTTTCTGCAATTCATGTTCGTAGAAACAACCCAAAATCGGATCTCCATTCATATCTTCCAGCAATACATGTTGGCGGATTTGTAGCATTAGCTTTAATAATCTTGAACAATTCACTACCCCAGTTCCTGAGATAGCCTTTCGAGAAAACACTTTTGAATTTACTTATCCGCACGATGTCACCAACTTTATATTTCCGCTTCACAGCTGTTTGCACATCATTGTAGATAGTAGAAAGCAGGAGCTTCTCATTCTTTTTAGTCACATCGCAAGGTCGCATTTTAATTGTTCGATGCTTTGTTTTATTATACGTATCAGTCACGGAGGGTAAAATATCTATCCACTTATAGCTACCTCTCATTGTAAATTCCTTATATAATCTACCCTTTAGCGTACGAATAACACGTTCGGCAATAGACGCTTTATACCATATTTCTTCATGAGATTTTGAAATCGAGTATTATAAAACTCTTTACCATTGTCGGACTGTATATTTTTCGGCTGTCGAGTGTCTTGTAGAATGCCTTCCATAGCATTACATACATCCAGACCGGTTTTCGATTTAAGGGGTCGAGTCCATAAAAATTTCGAGAAACAGTCTATAACCACAAGTATATATCTATACCCGCCATTCTCTCGAGCATGGGGTATAAATTCGGCCAAGTCAATCTGCCAAACATCGTCAAACCCTCTAATAATGAATCGACGTCTGGGAAAGAATCTACGAGCCGGCCTATGCAGCTCATCAACTAAATGACGCTTAATACTATTCATAATTAACAATTATTGTTCAGCGTGTTAATACATCATGTAGGTAGAACAATGCGATGGTAAATGAATTAAAATTATTATTTCTAGTGGGGCTGTGGCGGTGGAGGCCGCGGGGGTGGGGAATTCCCTGATTTCTTTTCAAGTTTTTTTCTTATAGCTTCTAGTTTAACATTGAGTTTAGCTTCAATTCTACTCTCAACACTTTTTTCCATTCGATACAGCTTTTGATTAGTTTCATCTTGTAGAGTATTTGCACTAACTTCGACAATCCCTTTGATTGTATCCAAGTTAACGCCCTTATTTAAATTATTTTTCAGTGCAAGTATTTCACCATCCAAATCCTTCTTAATTTTTTCAATCTTCTTACTAACTTCAGAATTTGTAGCATGGTTTTTTCTTAAAACATCAATTTTAGCATCAATCTTCTTCTCAACACTAGCTTGCATCTGGTTTAATTTCCCATTAATCGACTGTTGCACATTATTTACACTAACATTAACAATGCCTTTAAATATATCCAAATTAACAGTTTTATTTAAATTAGTTTTAAATGCATTCAAGTTCTCATCCAATCCCCTCTTAATTTTATCAATCTTGTCACTAACCCAGGTGTTTGTTGCGAGATTGTTCCTTAAATTGTCTAGTTCATTTTCGATTCTATTCTCAACAGCAGTTTGCATATGATGTATGATATCACTAATATCCTCAGCCACTTTGGAATTTGAGGCGTCTATTTTTATTTGAATATCACTCACTACATTGTCAATCCTTAGATCTATTACACCAAGTATTCTAGATAGGTGGCGCTTATTAACAGAATCTTGATCGTGTATAGGATCTGCCACATAACAAATACGCTTACTGCCAATATCAATATCACCTTCCTCTGTTAATGGCAGAGATGGTGTTTGACGTTTAACGGTAGCTTTACCGCTGCTAAGATATCGGCCAAATTTGGCTACACTCATGACGATACTGATGAAAAGAATGAGAGTATTAAATATTTATTCAATTACGCCGCATTCTTTAAGCTCCTCGATGATCGACTGCACCTCATTATGATGACTCTCATTGCCAGAATCCTGAGAGGCTTTCAAAAGTTTAAGACGATCCACGAGCTCGTTTATGTCGTCCCAATAGACGTATTGATATCTATCCTTGGTGTTGGAAACAAGCATACTACCTATATGTCCGTCAGACCTTGCTTCCGAAGTCGAACTGGAATATTTAGCAAGAAGAGGTCTTATTATTTCACGCCATTTGTGGCCTCTAGTCCCTCTCAAGTGATTTTTTGGTTGAAACAGTTTGCGATGCACATTGGTTTCTTGTAAAATATCATAGTAATGTGATAAATCCTCCTCATTATATCTACTTGGGCTAGTTTTAAATATTAATTCATAAAGACCATGAGAACCCGTAAACAGCTTATTATTGATTATTATGTCTTTACCATCTAGATATAATGTATGCCCACCCAATTTCAATCTATTTGTTTCGGGTTCGAATGTAACACCATACGTTGTATCATATACATTGCTTGTATCTTGAAAAAGACCTCGCACAAACTCTCTCGGTAAAGGATTAAGATCTCCATAAAACGTGTTATGTGAATGCGGATCCTCTTCCATCAATGGATTAGACTGCTCATCGAATGGATTAATCGAAGGGCTCTTTTCTATCTCTTGTTTTTTTATCAGCTTTCCTCTATTTTTCAAAGTGTTTGTAATATTCATTATGGGCTCCTTAATTGTTTGTGTTTCCTGTTTTATTGTTGTGTTCAAACCTTCTAGATTCTCAGTAATGGGCTTAAACATTTTTCGTATTAAGTAATCTTCATCGGAACGATTAAGCTTCAATTGCATATACTTATTCCTAATAACTTTACTTGCCTTAGTAATATCACGCTTCAATTTCTCATAATCCATTTTTCTACTATTAACTGCCTGCCTGCGCATGATTATTTGCGGACAGATATATATTAACTGAATAAAATGAATAATTCACCAGCATATATAGCAATCAAAACCCTTCCTATATCGACCATTATGCAAATCACTATCCTTGTCTATCACCAGGAATCCGTATTTATCTTTCCAACACTCACCACAAACCGATTTAAACCGCTCAAATGACATGTCAACTCCAACATGATCGTTGTAAATATGTTGTAGATTTGTATTATCCTGCTTAAATAATACCAAAAAATTAGCATTATCCCTAACTAGCTGTTTCGGAATACTAGTATAAGTTTGACATAAATAAAAGCTATCAACACACTTATGTCTACCCATACAAAAATATTTTCTAATATTGTTTTGCTTATCGCACGCTACGTCGTCAAAAATGAATATCGAATTTGTCTCAGCCTCCATGGGATCTATTATATCATCATTCTCCTTACAAGGAAAATATTTCACATCTTTAACATTATTTAAAACATTCTCCAACAGCTTATATTTAGCTTGATATAAAGACTAGGAATAAATGTATACGTTTTCGAACTTGAGACCATTTTCATTGAATAATAACGATAGCATGAGATTTGTTTTCCCAGAGTTTGATGCACCGCAAAGTAGCGCTCTAATGGAATTCGGTAGTAGGCTGCTATGTTTCCGAAATTTACCCTTTTCATCAACGTCCAAATCCAAGTTGATTATTTCAAGTGCATCCTTCTGCTTCACAAGTCTCATGGTGAATGAATTATATATAAATTGTTGGGTGTTTATAAAGCTAATTCATTTCGATGCTAACTTTTAAAGAGGGCGGAGGTGTCGTGAACTCGATAATCAACAAGTTGCCTATAGAGCTTCACCTGCCAGGTGGGTACATGTATTGTGGTCCTGGTACAAAGCTCCAGAAACGTTTAGCACGAGGTGATCCCGGCATTAATCCATTGGATGCTGCTTGTCGGGAGCACGATATCGCATATTCACAACATAAAGATTTAAAAGATAGACACGAGGCAGATTTGATATTGCAAGAAAAAGCTTGGAATCGTGTAAAGTCAGCAGACGCGAGTGTTGGTGAAAAGACAGCAGCCTGATTGGTGACTAACGCAATGAAGGTCAAAAGAAAATTTGGTATGGGCTTAAAGAAAAAAACTTTTAAAAAAATAGTGTGCACCAATGTTAAGAAGACTCTTAAGCGATTCGGGGGTGATATTAAACAGGGTGCTAAATCATCATTGGCAGCAGCTAAGGTTGCAATCAAAGAAGCTGGAGGTCGAAAACATATTAAAACCCCCAGAATAATCCCCATACCGAAAGTTGGTGACGTATTGCCACTTATACCAATATTCGCCGGGCTAAGCGCTCTAGGCTCACTGGCAGGCGGTGTAAGTGGTATAACACAAGCAGTACTCAAAGCGAAAGCGGCTCGAAGTCAATTACGGGAAGCTGAAAGACATAATAAAACTATGGAAGCTATCGCATTAAAAGGTAAAGGATTATATCTGAAGGCATATAAGCGAGGCTTAGGTTTATATCTAAAACCATCAAAAAACTAATAAGTCGACTGCCTCAAAGAGCATTAACCGATCATGATATTTTGAAATATGCGAAATATATTCATCATTTTAGAGGTGTATTTATGAGGGATACTCTACCAAAATCACCCAACAAAAATGAAAGCGCAGTCGTTAATTTGGATAGCATTAAAGGGCCGGGAACACATTGGGTCTGTTATAAGAAGAGAGGTTCTAATATATACTACTATGATTCGTTTGGCAATTTAAAGCCTCCACCGGAATTGATAGAATATTTCAATAAAAAGAGTCCTAATAAAATAATGTATAATCACAGACGTTATCAAAATTTCAATACATTAAATTGTGGTCACTTATGTTTAGAATTCCTCCTAAATAATATATAATCGTATGTCCATATATCAATATATTAGTCATGTCGTACACTTTCACCCTGAAGGGCACAAAATCAGTGCTTTCTGTTGATTATTATCCGCCTATTGAATTGAATCCCCAATATGAATATGTTCTGGGTCTAATAGGATTTAATAGCTACAATTCGATTCCCAACATTGTAGAGGGCTGTAACAAATTTTATTATGATAATGACAAAGTTGTTACGATTCCGACAGGATCTTATGAGATAAGTGATATCGCCGATTTCCTGATGAACGCAATGCCTAAAGGTGCAATATCCCTCAAACCAAACAACAATACAATAAAGTGTGAAATTAAAAGCAAATATGAAATAAATTTTGGACCTAGAGACTCTATAGGAAGCATGTTACGCTTTAGTGGGAAGCTATTACCAGCCGATCAAAAACATGAATCGGATTTACCTGTTAATATTATAAAAGTGTCGACAATAAGAATTGAGTGCAATATCACAACATCAGCCTACAACGATAGTCGTTTATCCCACACGCTCTACGAATTTTCTCCATAAGTTGAAGCTGGGTATTCGATTAATATAGCGCCCGAGCATATAATATATCTACCAATTAATTCTAAGCGTATCGATAATATCACATTAACACTGCTCGATCAAGATGGTCATGCTGTAAACTTTCTAGGCGAGCAAATCATTGTTAGATTAGAATTAAAAAGAGTTTCATAATGGGCCTTTCATTTCGTAAACGTTATATAACTTCCTCACCACCACAATCGAAGATCACTTCAACATCTAAACTCAAGCAGTTAACATCGGCCAATATAATATTTTTACAATCGTTAGGCTTTCGAGTGAAAAATGGAGGAAAAGCTATCCATATTTGAAGGTGTGCATTTTGACGAAGTTATAACGAAAGAAGAGTATCACACATATTATCCGAGAACACACAATTTCAACTTAAATGATGAAGTTCGCATAAGCATTCAAAATCAAGATATATACACACTACCTTCCGAGAGTTATATATACATAGAGGGGAAATTTAAACCTGATGCTAATGGGACTGGTGTACCTGAATTAACAAGCAATGCATACGCTTTTTTGTTTGATCAGATTCGATATGAGCTTAATGGTGTAGAAATCGATCGCGCAATGAAACCAGGAATCAGTTCTACGATGAAAGCATTAGTTTCATATAATGAAGATGAAAGTCGAATGTTGTCGATTGCCGGGTGGGGACCATTCGCGCAGCAGCAAGCAACACTCTCCAATAACAAGTTCAATGCATGCCTTCCATTGAGCATGCTTTTAGACTTCTGTTCCGATTACAGGAGGGTTATTATTAACGTTGGTCAAGAATTAGTCCTAATTAGAAGTAAAACAGATGAAAACTGCTATCAAAACAAGACAGCTGATGGTACAAAAAAGGCCTCAATCGAGATTGAAAAGATTGAATGGCGGGTGCCGCATGTACGCGTAAATGATCAGACACGCTTAAAGTTCTTAAACACCCTTAAAACCAATAAACCGATATATTTAACATTTCGTAAATGGGAATTATATGAACTTCCAGCTTTGCGTGCAACGAAACTGACATTTGGCCTGTTAAAACTAGCACTAATCTAGAGAAACTCAGATATGCTATTATAGCGTTTCAGCGCAACAGAAAAGATAATTTTCAGCAAGATGCATCAGGCTTTGATCACGCTTCAATCACAAATATTAAATTGCATTTAAATTCATAATATTACCCCTATAGCGATATGAATATAGATATGAGTAAAAAACTATATGCCCAAGCATATCTAATGTACACAAAATTTCAATCGAGCTATTATGGAAACACTCGCGGACCTCTCATGACCTATGAGAAGTTCCACGATTCAGCACTCTACGTAATAGACTGTTCGAAGCAGAATGAAAGCTTAAAATCATCCACCGTCGATGTTAAGCTTGAGATGCAGTGCCAGGAGACGTTTAGCGAGGACACCTCTTGTTTATTGTTAATTTTACAAGATTGTGTCATTGAATATAGTGCACTGACCGGCACTGTTAAGAAAATTATATAACATTCAGTCAATCGCGAGACATCATGGCTAAAAGAGGTGCAATTGACACTCGAGATCAACTTCAATCATTCCTTATTATAGACATACAAGGTTATGCGATTCCACATTTCGATCCAAAAGAGATGAGCATAAGTGGCGGAGAAAGAAGCGTCCATTTTTTATTTAAACCTAGCATCGAATTCCATCTATTATCGAAGAAAGACCAGAGGACCGTTCGATGGCTTGAAAATAATTATTTAAATAGAGAATACTCTACTGGTTATGTTTATTTTAAGGACATTATTAACTTGTTAAAAAATATCTGTAACTCATATAATAGAGTGTATGTTAAAGGACATCTAAAAAAGGAGCTACTTAAGCAGTATGTTGATATTGATGTAATTAACCTGGAATATTTTAATGATGTACCAAAGCTTATTAAAAATGTCAATCATTGTTTTTATCATAATAATAAAACTAATGAAGAATGTATATGTACGCAAAATAATATTATAACTCTATGCAATTATCTACAAAATAAAGAATTATTTTAACCTTCTTAATATTTTTATTTCAATCCACCTATGCATATTAATACTAATATTATAGCAAAATAATATACGTATGAACATGTCTATACATGTAAAAAAGGACCACCCAGACAGCACCCATCCGATGCAGGTATGCAAGCGAGAGATTTTTTATACAATTCCATTAATTAACCATCACCTGCCCTAAAAAAGGATCACCCAGACAGCATCCATCCGATGCAGGTATGCGACGCTAAAAAAATTTAAACAGATGCATTAGAACACACAGTCATCGTGAGAACGGAATGCGGCCGCTGCTAATTGCCTCCGGTCGCATACGTACATATTTCTATGCGCGTGGGAAAATGGGGCATTGCAGCCGGACCATCGTGGGAAAGGAATTTTACCGCGCTTAATTGCCTCTGGTCGCATACGTATATATATATCTATCCGTGAGAAAAGGTTTTTTTATACATCACTCCATTAGCGTGAGAATCTAACGCAGATGGATGTATACGTCACAGGCGACTACCTATATATAAGTAGATCGGCATCTTTAATTTTATTATAATCAGTGTCTTTGAACAGTCAACATCGTTTTTTTAGTGCTTGTTTGTGTTTACTACAAGGTATTTAGAAACCCTAATTTATATAATATTAACTTGCAATATTTTTCATTAGTTTTAAAAAATTTATAGGACTTTTTAAAAATTGTTTTTCCAATTATAAGCCTATTTTTTAAATAATTTAATGGTGTGTATTTTATTAATATTTTATTGAATATTATTTTTATATACAATCAATCTAGGATATGTTTCAATATAAGGCTATTTTTAATAATTTAATGGTGTAAATTTTATTAATATTTTATTGAATATTATTTTTATATACAATTAATCCAGGGCGCTTCAAAGTATTTTATATGCATTTAGTGCTTTCTTTAAATAGTTTTTTAATGTTTAGGTGCGTAAATTTATGTAATTAAGTTGATTATTTTATACAGTTCTTTAAAAAGATTTTTTCAATAATTTAAATAAATTCTGAATAATACAAGTATTTTTAGTTAAATATACGCGGATCATAGTTTTCATTAGTTTTTCTACCTCTAAAATTTTATAGAACTTTTTAAAAATTGTTTTTCTCAATTATAAGGCTATTTTTAATAATTTAATGGTGCAAATTTTATTGAATATTTTATTGAATATTATTTTTTATATACAATTAATCCAGGGTGCTTCAAAGTATTTTATATGCATTTAGTGATTTCTTTAAATCGTTTTTAACGTTTAAGCGTGTAAATTTATATAATTAAGTTGATTATTTTATACAGTTCTTTATAAAGATTTTCTTTTCAATAATTTAAATAAATTCTGTATAATACAAGTATTTTATCATTTAGTGCTTTCTTTAAATTGTTTTTAATGTTTAAGTGCGTAAATTTATATAATTAAGTTGATTATTTTATATGGTTCTTTAAAGAGTTTTTTTTCAATAATTTAAATAAATTCTGAATAATACGGGTATTTTTAGTTAAATATACGCGGATCAGTCAAATAAATTAGCAATTTAGATATATTAAAAATTAGGTTTCAATAGCTTTTTATTCTTTTAAATTTATTATATTAATTATTTTTAATTTGCTTTGTCATAGAATGAATTGCATCATATGTAGCAAGTCCTTCACCCGGCGCGACAACATGAAGCGGCATGTGAATACCCTCCACCGCAATTTTGTTTGAGGTATTTGTGGGGAGGGTGTGGATACATGTGAGCATGTTGCGGGACCGTCTAAGAAGAGGGTTAAAGTAGATGTTACACCATCCACAAGTTCTAATAGACTTGTGGATGCTGCACCATCTACCAGTCGAGATGCGCCTCAGAGAAGCTGTTGTGGGTTGATGTTCCCTAATAATTCTCTATATAGGGGACATCTTCGCTCACAGCAGCATTTGAATAACAATACATTTATGCTGCCGGATAGAGTGTTAAAAATTCATTCATCATTTAAAAACCGGGTCGCGAGTTATAGAATTCAAGGTGATGAGAGTGCTGACATCACAATTTTTTTATCGAACTTGAAAACTAAAGTGTGCAGCCTGATTAACGATGTTCTGGCCAAGGTTGTATCGGGTATTAAGGTGCAGTTAGAGCTATTTGCTCACTATGCTAAAACCGTAGCTGATGAGGAAATAGCCGACTTAAAGTCCTTCAATACTCGGTACGTCATTGTCACCGAGTCTTCAGACTTGGGGGATGTTTTTGATCAGGCTGCTGCCATCATAAAATCGAAAGCTGAAGAGTTTTCGGATAGGGGGAGCAATTGAACACTTAAGATGGTCTCACATTTAGAGGTTAATATCAACAGCTACCAACCTCTTGGGGGATCATCTTATTTGGAACTACCCCCCTCTATTCGAAACAAGAAAGCATGCATCAATATTCAGAACTCGGATGATGCATGCTTGTGTTGGTCGCTTGTAGCAGCACTCCACCCGGCAAACAAAAGTGTAGAGAGAGTTGGTAGTTATCCTCATTACTCCAGCATCCTAAATTTAGAAGGTATTACATTCCCGGTTAAAATTAAAGATATTTCAAAAATTGAGAATATGAACAATTTAAGTATTAACGTTTACGGCTTGGCTATTAATGATGAGACAAAAAATCATGAGGTGGTGGGGCCAATTCATTTCACTAAAAATAGAAAAGATATCCACATCAATTTACTCTTAATTGATGATGGAAAAAGAGCACATTATGTTTTAATTAAAAATCTGTCCAGGCTAGTTTCATCGCAAATAAGCAAATATGGTCATGAAGCTCACATCTGCGATGGGTGTTTAATTAATTTCAGCACCAACGAAAAATTAAACGCCCATCAACAACATGATTGTAACCATGTGTATACAGTACTACCCTCAACCGACGCGCGTAAAACAAAATTTGGAGATATGCTGCCCGAAAATATTTTACGTTTCGATAGTCATCATAAGAAAATGTCCGTTCCCTTCGTTGTTTATGCAGATTTTGAAAGTATTCTCCAACCAATTCACACATGCAGCCGTGATCCAGCTAGTTCGTATACGAATAAAACATTCAAACATGTTCCTTATAGTTTTGCATATCAAATTGTATGTTCGTTTGATGCAAAGTTGAATAAATTTGTCACGTATGCCGGTTTAGATTGCTCAACGGTGTTTGTCCAAAAATTGATGGAAGATGTTAAGCTAATCTATGAAAACTATTTAAAGACTATCGTGCCGATGATGACTTTAAATAATAGCGAGCGAAAATTATATAATGAGGCCGTGATTTGCCACATTTGTGAGCTGTCTCTCAACGGGGATAGAGTGAGAGATCACTGCCACATTACGGGAGCGTTTCGAGGGGCCGCTCATTCTAATTGTAATCTAAACTTCAAAATTCCGAAATTTGTCCCTATCTATTTTCACAATTTGAGCGGGTATGATAGCCATCTATTTTTGAGAGATTTGGCACAACAAAATTTAGATATTGACGTAATTCCTATTAATAAAGAGCGATATATTAGCTTCAGCGCGAAAGTTTTGGTCGGTGACTACACAGATAAAAAATCGGGCGAGAAAAAAAAATGTTTATATAAAACTACGGTTTTTAGATAGTTTTCGATTCATGGCGTCTTCTATCGATAAGCTTGCACAAAATTTGAGCCCGCAAGACTTTGTCAATGTTAGGCGGGCGTTTCCACTAGATTCACATTTCCATTTAATTAGAAAGAAGGGTGTATTTCCCTATCAATATATAGATACCTTTGGGCGATTGAACGAATCGACCTTACCGGCAAAACGCGATTTTTTTAATTCATTAACGAATGTTGATATTTCGGATGTTGAATATCAACATGCGCAAACTGTCTGGAATACGTTTGGATGTCAAAATTTATTAGAGTACTCAAACTTATATTTAAAATCGGATGTTTTACTTTTGGCCGATATTTTTGAAAATTTCAGGAAAATTTGTCGGGATACATACAGTCTGGATCCGGCTCAATATTACACCAGCCCAGGCTTGTCTTGGGATGCTATGTTGAAGCATACCAAAATTGAGCTGGAGCTACTCATAGACATCGACATGCATCATTTTGTTAAGCAGAGTATCAGGGGTGGGTTGTGTCAGGTATCATTGCGGCACGCTACAGCAAATAATAAGTATATGCCTAATTATGATGCGAGTGCTCCTAGTTCGTATTTAGCTTATTGGGATGCGAACAATTTATATGGGTGGGCAATGTCGCAGTATCTACCATTCGGTGGGTTCAATTGGGCTAGTCAGGATGAAATTGACAATTTAAATATATCTGGGGTCGCTGATGATTCGCAGATTGGCTATTTTTTGGAAGTGGATGTCACGTATCCTGTAACTTTGCATGATAAGCATAATGACCTACCTTTTCTGCCCGAAAACATGGTACCTCCCACATCTAAATTTCAGTATAAAAAGTTGATCGCGAATTTACAGAACAAAGAAAAATATGTCATACACTATCAAACACTAAAGCAAGCATTACATTTCGGCCTTAAAATCACCAAAATTCACCGCGTTTTAAAATTCAACCAGTCAAACTGGCTTCAAACTTATATCGACCTAAACACCAGCCTACGTCAGCATGCTAGGAACGATTTTGAAAAGGACTTCTACAAGCTTATGAACAACTCTGTATATGGTAAAACCATGGAGAATGTTGACAAGCGAGTAGAAGTCAAATTGGTCACACGTTGGGAGGACCATGGCAAAAGTCGGGGGGCTGGTAGTTTAATCGCGAAACCTAATATTAAAAGTGTTAGTATTTTTTCCGAAAACTTTGTGGCTGTCCAGATGGGGAAACTGAAAGTCGTATATAATAAACCTATTTATATCGGCTTCTCCGTCTTGGAGCTATCAAAGCACCTGATGTATGACTTTTTCCACAATTTTTTGAGACGCGTGTATGCTGAAAAGGTCCGTCTGTGTTATATGGATACGGACAGTTTTATCTTAAAAGTAGAAACAGACGATATATACAGCGACATGAAAAAAAATATATCAAAATTCGACACATCAAACTTTTCGATCAATAATGTATACAACATAGCGCCTCAAACAAGGCTGTTTTAGGACTATTTAAAGATGAAAATGCGGGTAATATAATGAGTGAATTTGTCGGATTGCGCGCAAAAATGTATGCCTTAGAGGTTGAGGGTAGGGAGATTAAAAAGGTTAAGGGTGTTAAAAAGAACGTTGTCCGGGATGAGATTAGTCTGGCAGATTACAAACACTGTTTATTAAATAATGATGATTATTAAGAGAGCAAAATCTATTCCAAATTAAACTACATGAAATTTATACCGTCAAGCAAAATAAATTGAGCCTATCACCTCACGATGATAAACGCCGGATTAATGAGGATGGCGTCCATACTCTCGCCTGGGGGCATTATAAAATCGACTCACCAGCTCCTTAGATGGTCGCTGCACATGGCTCGGGTGCAGCTGCTCTACCGCCTCAAATTGAGTAAGTACCCCCACCCTTTTTTGTGTAAGTACCTCCACCCTTTTTTGTTTGCTTCTCACTGTAATTTTCTCCCACTAAATCAGTATTAGTTTGTTTGCATTCGAGTTCACACATACTCTTTAACCTCTAAGATTAAAATGGAAGCTAGTAAGAATACAAAATTATTATGTACATAAACTTATATCTATATATTTTTTAATTATTTTCAGAAACATAATGAATTTATTGACGATTCGCTTAAAATGATTGATGATAATATCGTTAAGGAAAAACAACTGATTGGGCAGTCATCATACTTCCTCAACAAATGCGGTTCGAAATGGGTGAATATCGGCCTTAGTCCAGCGGCTGGATTCGTGCCCATCATCCAGATTCGATCGCCTGCAAGCTGTGTATTCTTCACACTGGATGACTGGGAAGAATTTTGTAAGACGGAAGGTTGCAGTCCGAATCATCAAATTCGCACGTCAACATTTAGAGATACTAGTGTAATTGTATTAAGCAGTCGCAATCAGCAACTGGTATTGTCCTCCGATACCTATAGTAATTTGTTTAATTTGCGACTGCTCATTAAGAGTAAATTAGAATTTTTAGTAAATAGTAATTTCATAACATTTTATAAAATGATCTTAACCGCCTGCATGGCATTAACTGGAGATTTATATACTAATGTATCAAAATTACTTGTTGATCATTGTAATTCATTTAACGCTTTCCTTATGATGGAAGTGCTACATATTAGTTATAATTCGCTTTATTATGACTTTGAAGTTATGAAGCTTGGAGATATTGTTAATTTAAAATAATATTGTTAATTTATAAATAATAATAAATAAATTGTTTTTCTTAAGAAAATATATTGTTTGTTTTATTTTATTTTATAAGTAAGATATACATTTCAAGCATGCGGCTATCACAGAAGCAGGCAGCCGTTACGGTTTCCGCTAGAAACATGTTTAGACCTGTTTGAAGTACATTGAGAAGCGCGATAGCAAGCCGGGTAATTTATTCAGGAATTTTTCTAGAAGCAAAGACCATCTTGATGGTCCGCCATTTTGTCTGACGTCACCTTAGTTGCGTTAGTGACCGTGAGAGGATGCTACATTATGGTAATCATGAGAGATGCCATTTTTTAGTTTGGCTAGTGGCTGTGAGAGGACGCTACATTAGTTGGGTTGGTAATCATGAGAGATGCCATTTCTTAGTTTGGTTAGTGGCTGTGAGAGGGCGCCACATTAGTTGGGTTGGTAATCATGAGAGATAACATTTTTAGTTTGGCTAGTGGCCGTGAGAGGACCCCACATTAGTTGGGTTGGTAATGATGAGAGTTACCATTTTTTAGTTTGGCTAGTGGCCGTGAGAGGGCCCCACATTAGTTGGGTTGGCAGAGGGCGCCACTAGGGCGAGGGGGGTGAGGGGGGCCCCCACATTGGTTGGGTTGGCGACAGCGAGGGGGCGCCACATCAGTTGGGTTGGTAAGGATGAAATCTGCCATTTTTAGTTGGGTTGGCGACCGCGAGGGGGCGCCACATCAGTTGTGTTGGTAATGATGAAATCTGCCTTTTTTAGTTGGGTTGGCGACCACGAGAGGGCGCCACATCAGTTGGGTTGGCAGAGGGCGCCACTAGGGCGAGGGGGGGTAAGGGGGGCTGGGTGAGAGGGGGAGGAGGCGCCACATCAGTTGGCTTGGTAATGATGAAATCTGCCATTTTTAGTTGGGTTGGCGACCACGAGGGGGCGCCACATCAGTTGGGTTGGTAATGATGAAATCTGCCATTTTTAGTTGGGTTGGCAGAGGGCGCCACTAGAGCGAGGGGGTGAGGGGGAGCTGGGTGAGAGGGGGAGGAGGCGCCAGAATCGGTATAAGTACCCTACTGATTTACCTGATTTTTTTTTAATGACCGCTGGGTCGAGTCTATGATGTGCGTCAAAATAGGGTTCATAAAGCGGGGCTAGTCAAAGTGCCAAAAACTGCAAAATTTGCATAAAATGAAGGTGACAGTTAATCATCAATTTTCACGGCAGAAGGCTGGAATTTTGGATAGCTATATTACATGCCCTACGAATTACACTTTTTTTCGTTTTAAAAAATCCTCATTAAAAGCGATTTTATTCAAATTTTTCGGAACGTCAGTAGTGGAAAATCGCCTTTGATGTAATAATGCATCGTCAATTTTTGAAATAGAAGGTTGAAGCCATGATACTAAATTATTCTATGACTCAAGCTCAATCAGGAATATTTTTCCCTTTTTAAAAATGTTGTCTAGATCAGATTTTATTTAAATTTTAAGGCTCAGAAAGTTTTCAAAAATTCGAGTTTTTTCAAACCTCATGTACTTTATGGCAGGTGGTTGACATCCAACTGGCGTAATTTATTTTGTATTTGTATTGTAAGGTAACAGTCAGTTTTTGTGTTGTAAATAAGAGGTGTCGAATGAACAAGCTATGGACATTTCGGTATTTGTTATATTAATTACTGCATTTAAATTATTCATTGAGGTAAAGATTTAATTGCCACTTGTAACGAAGTCTCTTCGTTTATTGAATAAAATATCATGTTTTTAAATTCATAATTAATTTGTCATGTAAATACCAAATTATGTATGACTGCTATTTTATTCAATTATCAGTAATAATGTTTTCATACTGTATATACCGCTGTAATTATTGTATTTGGTTTGTGTATACATTTGTTATTGATTTATAGTAGGGGAAAACCCCTGTATACGTCACAATCGTATTCGCGCGCTTCTACATCACGTTCGAGTGCAAAATTTCAATGCTTTCGTGCTAGTTTTTGTCGATCATAAATGATATATAAAGCCGACCGTTTTCCAGTCAAGAGGCAGAGTCCCTCCGGTCCTTACCCTAGCCACAGGTTAATTATCGTGTGGCGTCCTCCTTAGCAACGTCAGACCTATTGTCGTGACTGCGCTAAGACACCGTCTTCGTCTGGACACAGGCCTATTGCCGTGCGTCCAGGTGAAAAGTCCGCTCATCTAAGTCTTGTCAGGTCAATTTATCGTGACATAGACCTGATGAGATTATATACCTAAGCCACTTGGTTTCCAGCAGGCCTATTTGTCGTGTATGAAATCAAGTACCTCCACCTCCTGAAAGAACCTTTCGACAGGTCTATTTATCATGTAGAGAGATTTCATTCCGTCCGACAAATTACCGCTCCCAAAATTTTAACTATAAATTTTGCGTATTATTACAGGTCCGGGTAAGAATTCACTGCCGCGAATATTAACGTATTTAACAAACAAGATACAGACCGCGTATCACCGTAAATTGATTACATTCGTAGCGTGAATAAACTAGGCACTTATAAATACCGCGATAGACATAAACGAATAATATAATCCGCACGACAACCCCGAATCGTATTTATTAAAGTTCAGATATAGTTTTAAATAAACACTGTAATGCATATTCCGCGAGAATATACCTTTTGTTTGTGAAATTCAAAGACTAAAATTGTTATTTTTCATAGGTTATGTATGTATATATAGGTTAAGCATCTGTAATAAAAGAATGACATAAATTTCTTCTTGCTAGTATTTGGCATTTGTAAATGTTATATTTAATGAAATATGTAATGTATATATATATATATATATATATATATATATATATATATATATATAACGGGTGTCCCAACAGGAACTTGGGGTTTTAAATATCACAGTATTTTCAAATAACGTAACATATTAATCTAATATTTGACATACGTCATCTAGAAACTTGTAAGTGTCATCATGCAACGTTTCACAACTGAAGAACGTATCCAAATTGTTCAAATTTATTATGAAAATGCTCGTTCTGTTATGAACACAATTCGTCGACTACGCGTTGTTTTTCATCAGAATCATGTTCCCAGCGATACAGCAATTAGGAATTTAATTGCAAAATTTGAAATAAATGGTTCTGTTCTCGATGTAAAGACACCGCTACGACATCGTAATGTTCGGTCAATTGAAAATATCGTAAGGGTGAATCAAAGTGTAACAGAAAGTCCAAAAACTTCAATTCGTCGCCGGTCACAGCAATTGGCCATCTCAACATCATCTCTGCAACGAATTTTAACCAAAGACCTATGGCTACAAGCATACAAGATGCAGTTAACACAAGAATTGAAGCCCAGGGACTATTAGCACCGCCGCCGCCGTATCTTTGCAAATTGGATTTTGGAGCAAAGAGAACTTGATAACGAATTTGAAAAGCGAATCATATTCAGTGACGAAGTCCATATTCACCTAGGGGGTTACGTAAATAAACAAAACTGCCGCATTTGGGGGCTCCAAAATCCTCGAGAGATTATTGAAAAACCTATGCACCCACTACGTGTCACCATATGGTGTGGTTTCTCGACCAACGGTGTTCTTGGACTTCACTTTTTTGAAAATGAGAATGGAGAAGCAGTATCTGTCAACGGGGAGCGATATCGACAGATGTTGAATAACTTTCTATGGCCTCGTTTGGAAAATATGGACCTCAACAATTTTTTTTTTCAACAAGATGGGACCACTTGCCACACTGCCAGGGAAACTCTAAATTTACTGCAGGAGAAATTCCCTGGTCGTGTGATTTCTCGTAATGGTGACGTGGATTGGCTTGCAAGATCCTGCGACTTAACACCGCTGGACTTTTTCCTTTGGGGTTTCCTTAAGGATCAAGTATACACAAATAATCCACAGAAAATTGATGAATTAAAAAATAACATTCGTGCGGCTATTGCCGAAATTAACTTACATATTGCTGTAGTATTTGCCTCTAAATGAAATTTATATAATTTATTTATTTATTAGTTAGATAAATAAATAAAATTGTAGTTTATGCTAGCTTTATAGGCAAAACAACATAAATTGTTATCTCTCGTAGGTTCTACTGTGATTTACTTCTTTCCTTACTTGTTTCTCCTTAATTATTATTATTTTAAAGTTGTGTGGGATAGGAATTCAAATAACTATGACACCAGATTATTTATGTATAAAAATATGTATTATCTGCTTAATAATTACAATAATTAAAATTTATTGTTGCATGTATATTACTTATTTTATTTGCTTATTTACAATACTATATAAGTAGCAGTTTTCATGATAATATTGTAATCGTTTATTTTAATATGAATTCAGTCAGTACAGGGTTTCTCCACCTTCACTCTTTTCTTACTAAAGGCCTGTATATTAGGTCCAAATTATGTTGACTTGATAATGAAGGTACTGACTAATCGGCTTTATGCAAACATTCACACGTACTACATAAAGCTTGGATCAATCACCACCCCAGGTACGTTCCTAATGCATCACAAACTAATTGTCTAAACCTCTATTCTCACGGAGTCTTTAGATTCTTAGTGCGAAGCTTTTAGGCGTTCCTGTTTGTAAAAGTTTGACTGTTACTCAAAGCTGTGCTTACTAATGTCCTTTTTACTGAACACTGGTCCGTTGTGCAAGTATTCGCACACAGTACACTATTAAGACAAGTGTTCTTTATTTTTAATAAATATTGTGTCCCTATATTTACTTTCTATTATTTAAATAAATAATTATTTAAAAGAAATGGAGTGCTTGGAGAGAACCTGTGTATTTTGATTGAATTTAATTGTAATGACAATATTATTAACTACTCACTGCGTAGATTCATACAATTCTTCGAATTCTGCTTGAAATTGTTTGTCCATTCTTGTTGATTCTTCCTTCCGTTGAATCTTCTATAATTTTACTGGTGACGCTTACTTCTTGTAAATATGGCGACGATAAAACAATTGGGAATTATTCCTCTAGGAGCGTGTATGCTTCTACTTAGTTTGTGAGTTGTTAGTTGGTTTGTTTATTTATTTACACTGCGATAGTAATGGTAAGTGTGTAAAAACTCCACTTAATCACTACTCGCTTGACGCATAAATGTATTATCTACTTTAAAAGATGCTATCACTTTGCTGTGTATTGGAAGTTTTTAAAGTCACAGGTATCAGCTAACAACTAACTCTTTTTCTGTAAAAACTCCCTTTTTATAGTTGAAAATAAATGCCGCTCGTTATTTGATTGTCTTTGCGTGCTTTTATTTTCAAATTGTTCGTCGTGGCGCCTCTAGCGGATATCTCGATACTTATTCCATATCTCTTCTTATTCTTCTCAAATTTTAGGTTGGCGTTTATTTTTATTATGTTTATTTCTGACATTTGATGTTTCTCCACATTTACCAACGACGGTATTTGTTGTTTTATTTATTTATATCTAATGTACAGTAAGTATATTGATATTTATTTTATTCTTTTATTGCTATCGTAAATATTTATTGTACTTATAAATGTATTCATTGCTACTTTTACTGTTTTTCAGGTAGATTCTTCGTCCGAGCGCTAGCCTTACTCGCACCTTTGTTTTGTTGCTTTTGATCGGAAAGAATGGAAAGAAGTTGGTTATTGTTTCAATTGCCAGTCCCTCCGTCTGTGCTGCTCTTTCCTCGAACCATTTTTCCGTTCTTGGAGAATTTTGTATGTTTAATATGCTGTAATGAATCATTGCTTTTATAATAATGCTGCTTATTTCTTTGGTTATAGATGTTTATTTGTATGTGCACAAAGTTTGGAACCATGAAAAGGACTTCTGTTATTCGTATTGCGAAGAGAATTAATACTTTTTGTTGTGTATATTGAAATATTATACGATTCTGTGCTGTTCTTTATGATATACTTTATTTTAATATCCTTTTCATCGCAACTGTATGTATTTTATCTTTAAGTTATATGAGTGCATTAAGCCTCTTCATATTCATTACGAGCATATCTTATTTTATTCTCTGAGTATAATTTAATTGCTTTTAAATGATTGACTCTTACAATCGTCCCGTTGGTTAACATCACTCTTTCACGGTTGTTGGTTTTAAGGGTCCTTCCATTTTTAAATGTAGGTTCTTTGCATAATATACTCAGAGCTCTTTTTGTTCCTAACCTGTAGTCAGGTTCTTTATTTTCTAAATAAAACATTACCTCTGGTTTATCACTTCTGAAAATAAATATTCATTTGTGACATTTACTATTATTGTTGAGGTTTTGCCTCACTTATATCTAAATAGTGTTTATATACATATAATCTTAATTAAAATGCTTATACCCTATGTGCATACCTGTGTTATTGTATGGCTTAATAAAATTTATTTTAAAATAAATGTTTCTTAAACTACGAGTGTGTTTTCTTATTGCTAATATTAATCTAAATGTACTAGTATATCTTGGTGTCAACATTAATCATGTTTATTTCTAACATTATATATTTATGTACAGTATTGTCTTAAATTCTAAGGTAAAGTTCACGGCAATATGTGTGATAAAGTTATCGAAAATTTTAAGAAAAGAATCACTATGTTCAGACGGAGTCGCGGTGGACATTTATCCGATATCTTGTTCCACATATCATTTTAAGGATTCCACTTTATGTTTATGTTAATATATCGTTGAATTTCTAAACACTACGCATATTATTTGGACTTGAAATCCCTAAGTTCCCGTTGGGACACCCTATATATATATATATATATATATACAGCAAGAGCGCGCGAGGTATGATCACCCGATGGTATACGTAAACTCGCATCTAAACGTGGTCCGATAATACATATTAGAGTTACGGCACAACATACTAGCATTGCCTGCTCATATTCGAACTCATAGTGATCTGATTATTTTTTCGCAGATTGACAAAAAGAACAAATTAAATTTTCTCTTCAAGTGATGACGATTGCTTAGATAACTAAGTCGATAATAACGCGAAGATTGTAGTACTTATAACGTAATTATGATTATCCTTATGAAATTAAATAATAATGTAGTTGTGTACAAAGTTATAGCAGTACAACTGGGTTCTAGAATGAAATAAAAACAACCCGCCTGAAACATCCGCAGAATAAACTAAGATGTCTAGAGAAAAATAAATAAATAGAAATTTCATGTTAAAAAAAAACTATAAATAAGTATAACAGAAATACCATAAAATAACATAAAAACGACCCTTGAAATAGAAATTAAAATTAGAGATTCTCTCCAGTAAATATAACGAAATAACAACTCTGGAAAAATAAATCTATTATATCTATATCTGGCGAACACAGCTGGCGGAGATCATTTGCCGAATATACGTCCGAAGAATATCGACTGGCATCGGGTGATCATACCCCGCGCGCTCAAGCTGTATATATATTTGTGTAAATATATTGAGTTGTTTTGAAGAATAAACATTTATTTAAAATTCATTTGATGATTGTTTGGTTAATGTTTCGATTTGTTTATAACCCCGACCGCAATGAATTATTTCTAGTGTTTGAATTAAATCTACGTGTATTGATAGATATCTATAATAAAACAAACAAAGTACTCACCTCATAAACTCTTACTGAGGCAAACCGGTAGAATTTTGTATCTGTTACACCAAACATAACAGCATGATAACCATAATACTTTAATATTTGACAGCAAGTTATCATTAGCCGCAGCAGGTTAAATTACCGAAATTTTATATGATCATCGAAGGTTGGTAGGTGACTGGGTATAGGCAACCCAGAGTACGCTGTTCAACCGACATTTGTCCATTGGGGTAGTAACAAATGCATATAAATTTTGTAACTGTTGTTGTCCTGTATCATTATTAAATACTAATTATTAATATTTAACGTAGAGACAAGAAGACAGATTACACACTGTAAAGGTATGTTCCAGCTAATGGCGAAAATGCCCCGAAGGGGGCAGAAAAAAGGCGAATATACTTAAGTAAAAAGACCCCAAATATGAAAAAGAAATTTACAAGCAGGAATAGGTGTATTAAGAACAGGATTTAACTGCTAAATTGTGCTATAGTCTCATAACTTGGAAATAATATTTTCACCAGACAATATATATTCCGCAGCCGAGCAAGTTAAGGGAAAAATGTTGAAGTTGGATTTACTTTAGTCATGCTATAGTTGTTTATCAATCAGCTATGGGAGGCCAAGATTGCAAAATAAAGCTCTCCCAGCATGTAACTACACTAAGAGCCGTTCTATAAATTTTGCATGTACATCATTGCATAGTCTGCCGTGACTGATTTGTGGATTTCTTATAGGTTACAAAGTCACATAAAGCAGGAAATGTTTAAAGGCAAAAGCGGAGCTGCGAAATATACATTGTTTGGTGAAAATATTTTTTCCAAGTTATGAGACTATAGCACAATTCAACAGTTAAATCCTCTACTTAATGTGGTGATGAAAATAACATTTGTACAAACCTTTTGTGCTTGTTAATTTCTTTTTCAAAATCGGGGCCTTTTCGCTTAATTTTATTCGCCTTTTTTCTGTCCCATTCGGAGCATTTTCCCCATTAGCTAGTACCTTATATACTTGTACCATGATGCGTAATGTACTCATCTCGCATAGTACTTCTTCATAGTGCTATCCGCGCACACGACTTCGAATAATAGGTATTTCTCTCATATATATATTTCTCACTTATTCTTTATATGCATACATGTAGATCCATAGATTGATTTGTGTTGCGCTTTTAAATACAAGAGCTGCAGAGGGCATTGCTTGGATTATAGACAACAGAACATGAATTTTCCATAGAGTATAATAAATACGAAATAAAAAAATAATATTGCACTCTTATAAAGCATTGTTTCGATTATTTTTTTTATATTATTATAATGGATAATATACAAGGTAAGCCACAATACATAAATAAAACTGTTCATTATTCATCTTAAAACTAGATAGAAGACATTTAGTTTTTATAAAGCACATACAATTACAATTTTTTTGTAACTACATATGTGAATCATACGTAATACATCAATGTAGTAATTAATTGCTGTAAATGGTTTACTTTAAGTTCAAATAATGTAAATTATGTAATTTGATGTGTGTGAGTTGGAGTGGAAGTTGTTGTTTTGAGTGTTTGAAGCACTTTGGATAAATATAAAACAAAACTGAAACAACCTATGACAACCCCCACAGAATTACGATTTTTGAAAAAAGGGCCCGTAAAAATGTTTTTAATTTTCTTTAGATTTTGGTTGTTTTTGTGAGGTATTTTTGAATAATTTAGGACAAACCTGGAACAGCCATCACAATTTCAAGTTGCTGATTTAATACTATCGGATTTTGTTTTCTTACTATATTTTTTATCTAGAAGAGATAAGGGTCTGAAATTTTGGAACATTGTTTAGAACAATCAGGAATAACAGAACATCATAATTTTAATTTTCGAGAAAAATGGTAAGCTGGGTAAAGAATTCGTTTTTGTTTCTATTTGTTCGGCCGAATTAGCACCCAAAACATTTCTCATTTACCGTTTGTATACATAGTTGTAAATCAGACCGATTGCGACGTTTCTTATTAATGTATTTTCTCCCGCTGAATTCGAAAATCAAGGTTAAATTTTTTTTAAGGAACGATTTTTGAAATATTGTATTTTTTATTTTTTTGGTCGCTTTTCATTTAAAAACCGTATCTCGAGCTAAATGTGCCTGATTTGTGGTCGTTTTGGGTATCAAATGAAAGACATTGAAATGATGAATAAATACATATAATGGGCTCTTTAATTGGTTAAGCTGTTCAAATCATATCGATGAAAATAGTCTGGATTAAAACTGATTGTGGCCACAAAAAAAATAGGAATTGATAAAAGAAGTTCGGCTTCTTTCCATCTACGTAAAGCTGATACTTTTACGCAAACATAACACCAATCAGAAGAAAATCGACCGAAAATGACAAAGCTATTAAGGATGTGTGAATAAATCCAAATCCAATTCACGTGGCCATGCTGGCAAGGTTTTTTTTGTTCTCACGTTGACATCATACAGAAACACCGGCATTTTGTTTTGACAGTTTGTACAAAACATACTGTTGCGTTTTCGGGTTCGAAATAAACAACTAGTGCAAATGTTTTACAACTGTCTGTATATTTTCACGCTTAAAACTAATCACAATATAAAAATATAAAATAAATGTAACGCACTTAAAACTACTACGAATAAATTAACACGTATTTATTTCTATTACTACTATTTATTTCTGCAATATTTATCTACTTCTTGAACTATAATAACACTGCACCATTCACTGTATTTATGTTTATTTGCACTGTACGAATACTACTGAATGAATGAGTTCCTTCTGGGCACCGGCCGCTTTTTTATATCGGCATATAAGACTCTGGAAATATACGCGAAAATTCTCTATTTCTCTCGATGCTTGTAGAACATACGACAGACTTTCTGTCGCTTACACATTACATATATGTGGATGATTTATGATTTCTTTACGGTGCGTCACGCCAATGTTTACTCTTCTATTTTTTTGTTGACTTGTTTTCGTTACATTGCCCCCTTTTTAAGAACTGCGTTTCGTCCCGAAACACGCTATTCTATGTTCTTGTTGTTGGTGGATGACGGAATCTTCATTGGGACCCACGAGTGCACCCAGTTGTCTTGTGGAAATGGCAATCCACCGTCTTAGGTTGTATAACGGGCTGATTGGGCCGTTAGCTGCATACGACTACTTCCATACCAGTATGCCGAAACACCAACTCCAGCATGTTTCTTATGATTCTCCATTCCAAACGGTCTAATCCGCAGCCCAGCTTCGGAATTGCCAGCCTCCTTATGTTTTGTTCGAGTGCACGTCCTCGTAAATCAACAAGGAATTCCCACAATGCATGATAGGTCGGCTTTTCGTTGGAGACTTCTTTTGTGACCAGGTAAAAGATAGATCGTCCGACACGCTTTAGCTCCAGAGTTTTACCAATCCTCGGCTTTTGTTGGATCAGTTCATTGACCCCGCCATATCTCCTCTTGAATTCCACGGCAATCCCTCTACGCATACATAGGTCCTGGGCCACACAGTGAGCTAAGGCATAATCACAGGGTACCGTAAAAAGATCCTGTTGCTTCTCCGTGATAATTCCGAAACGAGCCTTCTTGGTACCAGAATATTCTTGCATGAAATTTCCATAAGTTGGCTCTCTATGTTTTCTGGTAATTTGTCGCACATCCGTTACTTCGCCGTGGTTACGTCCATGGTATGGGGCCAATCGGTTGATATGCACCACCCTCGGCTTACTATGGGGTGTTTGTCTTATGTGGTAAACCACGTCATTTATTCGCTTTAGTATTTCACATGGTCCCTCGCAGTGTTGTTGGAGCTTTGAGGACAGGCCTCGGCGACGTTGAGGATTATACAACCAAACAAGGTCCCCTTCTCGATAACCACCTCTTTCTGCTTGCACGTCGTAACGATCTTTCATCCTGTCGCTGGCATCCTGAATATCATGGCGTACTCGCTCGTGAGAATCCTCCAATCTCCGTCTAAGTCCGCTGACGTAGTCTTCTCCTGCCAGGTCTTCTCCAGACTTACAGCCGAACTTTAGGTCACATGGCAGCCTGAGCTCCCTTCCAAATAACAAATTTGCTGAAGATTGACCGGTAGTCTCGTGGACCGCAGCTCTGTAAGCCATGAGGAACAGGGGCAAATGTTCATCCCAGTTTCTTTGATGGTCTGCCACTACCTTCGACAGGTGTTTGAGCATCGTCCTGTTCATGCGTTCTACCATTCCATCCGACTACGGATGCAGCGGCGTCGTTCTTGTTTTCCTAATGCCTAGAAGATCGCAAATATTTTGGAATGAGGTCGATTTAAAATTCTTCCCTTGATCGGAATGGAGTTCCAAGGGTGTGCCAAATCGACTAACAAATTCCTTCACGAGCACTTCCGCGACTGTTGCGGCTTCTTGGTAAGGCAAGGCACATATACTTCGGCCCATTTAGTGAAGTAATCCATTACGACAATTATGTATTTATTCCCATTGTCAGTCTCAGGAAATGGCCCAGCCGCATCTATGGCAATCCTTTCAAATGGGCTTCCTACATTGTACTGATTCATGGGGGCACGTCGACGTCTTTGGGGTCAATTGCTAGCGGCACAAGTTGCACATTTTCGGCACCATTCTTTTACGTTTGGTGTTCAATTCACCCAATAGAATCGTTGGCGCACTATCTCGAGGTTATTGTGTACGCCGAAGTGTCCTCCGGAGCTGTCATCGTGGAGCTGTTGCAGTACATCAGGTACCCTTTTCTTAGGGATGACCACCTGTATCTTTTGCCCTTCTCCATCTGGGTTCTCCACAACACGCTTAAGTAGGCCGTTCTCCACCTTCAGAGAGTCCCATTGAGGCCAGTAGGATTTCAGTCCCTGTGAACGAGGAGCTACTTCTTGCCAAGCCGGTCTGTGACCAGTACCTTTCCAAACCATCAAGGAACCAAGAAGTTCATCAGCTTCCTGATCGATCCTCATATTGTCAGGTTGCACTGATCGTCAACCACGATAGTTCTGAGTGTGTTGGCCGATTTTTCTTCTACCCGGTTGCAATGCCTGTAGTCTTCTGGACATGGTCTCCTTAAAAGAGCATCAGCGTTTTGGTGTTTAAGGCCGGCTCGGTGCTCGATGTCGAAGTCGTATTCCTGCAGTCTCTCAATCCACCTGGCCACCTGATCTTCAGGGTGCTTAAAATACAAGGGCCACTTCAACGCTGCGTGATCGGTTCTAATCGAAGACTTCCTTCCATATAGGTACTTGTAAAAGTGTTCGATGGACTTGACCACTGCCAGTAGCTCACGTCTGGTCACGCAGTAGTTCCGTTCGGCCTTGGAAAGCGTCTTGCTGAAATATCCGACCTTCTCTTGCCCTTCTTGCACCTGCGAGAGTACGCCGCCAATCCTAACATTGCTAGCACCAGTCTCCAAAATAAATTTACCAACTGGCAACGGATAGCTCAGGATTGATGCACTTATCAGTCTCCTTCAGTACTTCGAAAGACGCTTGACATTCGCTATTCCAGTGGAAAGGCCCATTTTCTGTCAGACGAGTCAGGGGCTTTGCAATGTTGACGAACCCCGGGACGTATCGCCGATAGTACGTGCACAATCCCAGAAAACTTCTCACCTCATGTTTGTCCTTTGGGATAGGTCATTTTCGCACGGCTTCTATCTTCTCTGGGTCGACAGCAATTCGTTTTCCAGACACCACATGCCCAAGGTAACTTACTTCTTTGCGGAAAAGGTGACACTTCTTAGGGCTCAACTTCAGGTTTGCACCTCGTAGCCTTCGGAATACCTCCTCCAAATTCTTCACGTGATCTTGAAAGGTTTTCCCAACTACAATCACATCATCAAGGTACACCAGGCAAGTGTTCCACGAGAGTCCCTTTAACACTGTGTCCGTAAGTCGCTCGAATTGTAACATCTCATCTTTTAGGGTCTCCATAGTAGTCTCGAATTGTTTTGAATTATTTGCAATTTCATCTTTCAAAGCTTTTGAATTATTTGCAATTTCATCTTTTAAAGTTTTTGAATTATTTGCAATTTCATCTTTTAGTCTTCGTTATTAAGCTTGGATCAGCCTGTACTTGAAACAAATATTTCTCGGGATCCTTACCTTCATTTATTAGAATGTTACGAAGCCGGTCCTGGAGAATTATTTTTTTTCAGGCGTATCTGCGTCCCTTTCTTCTAATTCTGCCCTTAACTCGTTGACCTTTAATTCTTCCAAACATTTAGTCGTCATTTTTTTTGCACTTATTGTTCATCCCACTTCTGACACCAAATTGTTGCGTTTTCGGGTTCGAAATAAACAAGTCGTCCAAATGTTTTAAAACTGTCTGTATATTTTCACGCTTAAAACTAATCACAATATAAAAATATAAAATAAATGTAACGCACTTAAAACTACTACGAATAAATTAACAAACGTATTTATTTCTATTACTACTATTTATGTCTGTAATATTTATCTACTTCTTGAACTATAATAACACTGCAGCATTCACTGTATTTATGTTTATTTGCACTGTACGAATACTACTGAATGAATGAATTCCTTCTGGGCACCGGCAGCTTTTTTATATCGGCATATGAGACTCTGGAAATTCTCGCGAAAATTCTCTATTTCTCTCGATGTTTGTAGAACATACGACAGACTTTCTGTCGCTTACACATTACATATATGTGGATGATTTATGATTTATTTACGGTGCGTCGCGCCAATGTTTACTCTTCTATTTTTTTGTGGACTTGCTTTCGTTACAATACTGTGACTAGTTCGTATTCAGGAACTTAATTTCTGTTACGTGTGTGGTAATTTTGTCCCTAAGGCAACGTAGTTTTACCGATTCACTAAAACAGAATTATCTGCAATATTTTGGGACAATACCTACACCTTTTTATGAGCGATAGACACCAAATACAGTGTATTTATCGTGTCATATAACTCCTACCGCGTGGGGTTCTGGAAAAATACAATACGATTAAATTTATATATAATTGTTGATGTTTTCATATAAACATATATTGAATATTGTGCATTTTTATTCCAAATTAGACGATACATGAAATTCGGTGTACTGGTGATATGGAGAGAACAGCTCTGGCTTACGATTGAATGTTGAGCAAATGACGATTATGGAAAGAATGCTAAATGGGTTTATGAGGCAGTAGCTGCCAGTTCCACATTTAAGTAAATTTTCTCATCCTAAGTGCCCTGATTTAACTGTTGAATCTTGCGGATCATCACAAGAGGCAGGTCCAAGTAATGAAAATGTACCGGAGACGCAATTGCAACGTTTTACGTAGTCTGAACTGAATGATTTGGTGAAAGATCTCGATTTGTCAAAGGTAAAAGCAGAGTTAGTAACATTTTACAGAAACCGTCATAAGCCATACGCACAACATCTTAAATAGGAAAAGAACCACTGCTACTGCGCACCGATATTTCTGCTTCGTCTGAACAACTCGGAGAGCCTTACAATTCAAACGGTGGTGCTTCGTCATTGACGGTACTAAGAACAGTTTGAAATGAAACACCATCAGCATCACAATTGGAAAATATGTTCCGAAGTCAAAGTTGTCGGCATGTTGTGTGGGATGCACGGTGGGTATATAGAACATTGCTGCTTTCTTTGCCTTTGGGACAGCTGCGCTCGTGATCATCATTATAGAACAAAAAAACTGGCCAGAAAGGGAAAACGTCACAGTGAGCAAAGGTAATATAAATACGTCCCACTTGTGAAGAGGAAAATATATTTTTTCCAGCGTTACACATTAAACTTGCCCTCATTAAAAATGTTGTAAAGGCCTTAGACAAGGAAATTCAAGCATTCTCCGATTTGAAAACCCCTTTCCCGCAGCTTTCAACAGCAAGATTGGTATCTTCTGTGAAGAAAGTTATTGTAAATTTATTTATTCCGCGAATAACTGTATGTGCCACTACCACCAGAACCTGTTATCAAGTGCTAGGGCACATGTATACAAGCAGCATCCTATTATCACATACATTCTGGCGACTATGATACAACTACTGGATTCAAATAATGCAGTTTCTATTTTACAAGCTCAGTGTTCATGTATCCACCTATCCAGGTATATTTAGCCAATATTCATGGGTTTAATTCCAGAATACCTGCAACCATCCGCCATTTAGAACTTACCCGACCAGCGCACAATATTCTATAACTAACGCCATGAATACTGTATACGTTCTACGTCACTTCTTTATCAGGAGCTGTTGTTGTACGGAATTCGTACTGTACTCCGAGTTGCTAACTTCCTTAATGTAAAGAAATAGATTTTTCTGAAACAGGGATAAATGTGCCTCCAGTAAAAAAAAATACTTTAAGTATGTCTCATCATAACGGTAGATGTTGATCGTTCATTTTCAATGCGTAGGGGAGAGTCCCGCAGTACCGGCACCCTAAGATTAATCAACAAGAAAATCGAAGTACCTTAGGTTACATGTTTAATACCTCCTGGTATGTGTGAAGGAAGTCTTGTTCCATGAATAAAAATAATAAACTACCGGTATGTTTAGAAACAATAAACTTTATTATTACAATTTGAAGACTAGGAAAAACCAGTCTTTAAAAAATTGGCTTCCAGTACCGGCCAGCAAATATATGACTATATTTATACTATGTAGTAATCGCAAATATATCGATTTGATAGCTCTGATATATTCGCACAAGCTTCGTGGACCCAAGCCTTGCAATTTCCACATTGTATCCAATCCTCTTCATGACAATCAACGCACAAAGGATAAATTGTCTCTTCCTCAATCGGTCTGTAGGGAGGAGTCAGGATTTCGTTTTTGTCTTTTTTGGTTTTCTTGCTGACATCTCTTCCTGAAACCAAACTTTTACCTTTCTTGCTAACAAATTTTCCTGAAAGCAAACTCTTTATTTGCTTAGCTGATTCAAGATTTCTTTTATGTGGTCTTTTCTCTTCCATGATCATTTTGTACAGAGAACTTGTTACTATTTCACTTCTTTCAGCTTTACGACGTCGTGAAGTAGCTCTTCTCTCCGAAGCATAAGGAACCGGTGAGAGTTCTGTCATTACACCTTTAAAATTGTCGGCGGATTGGTCAATGCCAGCTTTTGTTTGACATTTGGATTGCTGAGGAGAGGCAATTTGTGGTTCGGCGTCAGTAGTGGTAGTTTGAGAAGAAGTTGAGGGTGTCGGTTCTGACAGTTGGGAAGATGAAAGCGATGGTTTTGATATTGATTAACTTTCTGTAACGTTGGTCATATCTGATCCAATGAATCCTATATCGCTGAAGACATATCTGTTAAAGGGGTGAACGCCTGTGTCCGTCAAGAATCAAGAGAACTGGATTTTCTGCTGTGGGGTTTGAATATTTCACAAAGTGACGCATCCCTTCCAAAAATAATTCAGCATTCATCCAACGGTTCGGCTGAGCTTCACCTACACTTTCATTTAGAGCATTAATCTGTCATTTATTCGGGACCGTGGAAATACGAAAAATGGTGGTACGAACTGATCACCAGCGCTCATTGCAAAAAGTACAGTCATATTCTTCCCACGTTCTGCAGAAGTACGTTTTCCAACTTGTCTTTGGTTTTTAGTAGCTAAAACTTCACCATATTTCTGTACAATGCTAACGCCAGTGTCATCGCAGTTCCATTTTTTATAGGCAGTGAAATTTAACCTTTGCATCAAAGTCTCAAGGCCATCGTAGAATCGATCGACCTGAGGTCTGTTAAATCTTACAGCTCTCATTAAACTCGTTGGTTCAGGACTCCGCAATGATAAATCACTGTGCCTTTTCATAAAAGAATAATAGAAGTTCTTTCCTGCAGATTTTTCCTGTTTATTAAACAGGCGAGGTAATTTCAACTTTTCGGCAAGTTGAAAAGCGAGACATAGACATTCTTTTCTGTTTAAAGGCATTACCCTATTTGCCAAGTCTTTAACGTATTCTGCCAATATTTTTTCGTATTCAGGTAAAAAGGTATTGTGAAAACGACCCATAAGTGGCTTAATAGATATTGCTATAGGGGTATAGTAAGCTCGTTACCCCCCTTTTAGTTAATGTTCTTAAAGAGCAATGAGACTAATTAAATTAAAATTGAAGAACTGTTAAAAGTTACGAGAGAAATGTTATCCAAGTTAAGTTTTACAAACACTAAATATTAAGCAAGTGAAAGTCTAAATTGAATTGCTGCTTACTGTATATGTGGGTCTAATTAAATAATTCAATGAAATGTGACTAACACTGTTGTATTAAATTTAAAATGTACTAAGTTTCGCGCTTGAAATTTCCTTCCTATCTCTTATAATTTTAGCCAATGATCTATTTCTAAAAGGGGAAGGGGTTGTTTCCGGCATCTATAGTGAATTATTCTCGATTATAGTTAGTCTTGTGAACGGTTTGTGAATATTCTTTCTCAAGGGTCGTTGAGGGGGTTCATATAATACAAAAATACACTACTAGAGTCACTCACATTACCTGTACATTTACTGATTTCCGGGATGCTGTCGGGTGAATTATCGGCTGGATTGGAACACCTGTGGTAATAAGAAAATGCGCTTCCACGTTGTGCATATAGTGGACTCAAATTTACGAGATTGATGGTGGGAGTTAAGTACGTAAATAACAAACACAAACACAGGTATATATAATAATTCTCTATATTTTACTTTAAACAGGTTACAATTTGAGTATTTATGTTGTAGATGGAGTTTCTTTATTATGAGACAAAATAAAACATTTATAGGAATATTATCTAACAAAGTGAAGAATGACACACAGTTCCACCATAAATTGTACAATTATCCACCGAATGAAAACACAGCGGTTGAGTGCCAATGTGTGAAATGTATATGGACAGAAATGATGTCCCAAAATTATCTAAAAGTGAGATTTTGGAGCTCCCATAAAACTAATTGTGACTGGAGAACCACAAATTTACTGTACGTAAGTTAATTTTAATATTTTGCTTGTTATTGAGCCCTATTTAGTTGCTTGTTTATCAAGATAGGTTAGGTTTGAATACATTAAACGTGACGGACTGTATAATTAACTAATGCCTTTAATATCTAGTGAATTAGAACACCAAAAGATTTATTTCTTAGTAAATTCAATCTTGTTGACTATTAATACTGATCTGACTTTGAACGAATTGATATTGACTTTAATCTTAATAAAAACTACAATTTTACACCTTAGTTTGATATAAATACAGTGGCTTTGACGTTACACCTCTTTGGATGTCGTAAATACTTGTAAAAACTTTCACAATACCTTCAATTTACCATATCAAAATGTTCGTTAGCTTTATGGAGGGTCCTTATGGTGAACTGGAACGGGCTTTGTAGCTGGTTATCCCTTGAATACTTCGGACTTTCGGCTGGTTGAATCTCGGGATCGAAATTCTGGAAAACGCCTTCGGGTATCTAGGTCCTCGGTAGCGGTGTTGGATTTGAGCAGCAGGCAGGATCTTCAGCTCGGAGATGCTATTGCCGTCGGTCTTGGTTCGTAGTCTTAAGTATCGGTAAGTGGATTTTTCTTCCACTGTATTGTAATTTAATTTATGTGTCCGTCTCGATTTATTTGAGGTTATGATCTTTGTTTATATTCTCTTCTCTTTTCAGCTCCAGTGGCGCTTATCTTCGCTCGTTCGTGTTGGTAAAGCAGAACTATTTCTAGATGGTCGGCGTGTTTGACCGGCCGAAATGTCGGGATCGTTTTAAAAGTTGCCGCGCTGGATTTTCAGTGGCGTTCACCTTGACTCTGACCCACTGACTTACTAACTAGATGATGATTCATCATCCCTGTCTGGTGTATGTATACCTTATATATAGGTCAAGGTTGTCTATTGTTTAAAGCCTCGAACCCAAAGTGGTTATCGATTATATTTTGATTGATTATAATAATATTTGATTATTTTACAATGCTAAAGGATGTTATTCTGTAGTTTTTATATTTATAATAATTAAATAAAATATTTTCAGTACGTGAAAATCTCTGAATACTAATTTTAGGAATTTTAATGAGTATGGCATTTTTAGCGTCGCTTTTCGATACATTTGTACGGTCATGTGCAAAAAAATAATGAAATGTTATAATTTTTGGATTTTATCCAAAAATAAGGATATTTGGACTTTATGTGGAGCTGGTTTACATATTAACTTAATTACTAAATACATTCAATTTTATTTCTGTTTTTTATTTGATTAAAATCTGTGCATTAAAAATAAACTGCTTAATGCGGTTTTTAAATTTTCAATTCAAAGTCAGTTTCCTTTTATATTTTAATAATGAATTATCTTGCTCAATGGGTTATTAGAATTTTATCAAATCATTCACATTTAACAGTTCAAAGGATTATTTTTATATACCTTTTTTTTGTATAATTGTAGCAACACTTATTCAGTTTTTTACATGTCAAATTAAATATTGATTTTAGTAGTAATTTCTTGCTAATGGCTTTAGTTTGATAGGGCACTTAATTATGCATGTCCTTCGTATCTGTAATTGGCCCAACATGTTTATATTTAAGGTGTTTTACTAAATTTTACATATTGATGTTTGACGTTTATTCATGATGGTTACTTGGTCTAAGTTAGAAATGATGCTTTCGATAATTACTCATTTGTCAAGGTGCAATTCATGACAAATCCTTATCCTAACTGTGCTGTGATATGTGCAGTTTGAGTATTTAACTTCATATATCAGGCAATTACTAAATTTTGTTACGAAATTTACACTTAAAAAGGACATGTGATCTGGGTCCATACGTGATACTTTATATGCTGTTTGTACTTAAATTAAAGTCCTATTGATATTCATGCCCTAATTCAAATCTGTTCTAAATATAGAAGAGGCTGTAGTTAATTTATGTTTTCACATTAAAATTGGTTTCCTCACCGAGTTAAATTGTATTTGACTTAATAATGGGCGTTCATGATGAACGTCCATTCCTTGCATTAAATGATGCTATTGAATATTTCTCGGTCAATAATTCTATTAGTGCTTTTAAAAACAAGAGATATACAATCAAAGAGCTTTGGAGTGTCACTCCTAGTATGTACAATTCATGATTATGTTTTGATTTAGTCATAATTGGCATTTTTATATTAGAGCATATTTGTATGCTCTAAATGCATGTGTTGTGTGTGCTAGACAAGATGCTTTGTCAAAACTCAATGTGTAATGATAATGAAAGATTGAAAATAATGTATGTCACATAAGTATAAGACTGTATAGTGCGTTTCTGTGTATTTAAATTTGTTCTCACTAATATAGTCATGTTTTTATGCTAATTTCTTATATCTTAACTTTTTAAATAAACTTTATGACCAAGATATAATTGTTTGCTAAATCGATTATATGGGATTGATTCTGTGTGCATGGTGGATTTGTTATTTCTCTCCTTTATTTAAGTAACTCAATGGCAACTACAACATTTCAACATGTACCAGGGTTCGTCCCTAATAACAAACTTAAAAGTTAACAAAAATGAGTGTTGTGACTCGTAACTAATTATGTGTATTTGAATAGTCTAGGAACAGATACGAGACTAGTTCAATATCTCTTCATCATATTTAATAGCACTAACTATGTCATTCAACGTAGTTCGTGGCACCAGATAGCGATCTGCGGCTTGGCGTGCACTCATTTCATTATTTAGGACCTTTTCTACGGCTTTATGCATGTTCGCAGGATCCCAGGTGCCCTTCTTTTTCTTTGTCCTACCATCACTTTTAACGTCTGACATCTTTGTGTATCTGTAAGTAATTTGCACTACTCAGGAATGATCTCAATCAATGGTCGGTACTGAAGGACAATGTTGTGGCCGGTACTGTAGGAAACAGAATAACATATTATGTTCCACTACAGATACCAACGTATGAACAAAGGTTGATTTGAAACATATTTTAGAATAGCCATATAAACAGCCAATACATACCAAGTTTGACTTGTTTTGAAATCGTCCTTTAAACTCGAAAAATCACCCACAGCACTTTGGTTGCGTAGCGTATATCCACCACGCTCTTCACAAATCTTTGCACTGACAGTTAACTTGTCGAGACAGGTCGCCGCCGCGCGAGGCATATACTTGGTAGAGTGTATCACACTAATGGCGGTACGAGTCTCAGCGCCACTCATTATACACAGATAAAAATCCGTTCTGATTTCTCTAATAAATATTTATTTGGAAATTATTTATTTAAACTAAACAACATTTAGTTGAATTGAACATACTTCGTTTAACTGGAATAAATTGATTTATTTGAAACAAGTCTGCTGTTTGTTTGACGATTACAAGTTTGATTTAAATATATATTTATTTGTACTCTTCAATCGAAATCTCAATGTTTTGGGTCAAATATCTGTTTATTTAAAGCAAATAAGTGGTGTTTTGAAATGCTGAGTTGATGTTCAGCGCGTGCGTGGTATACAGTTTGCATGTAAACAGACGCCAATGTATTATGGCGTAGTGCGTGTGTTCCTTGTGTTTGCCCGAAATGGAAATAAAAGCATCATTGGAGAAGTGGAAGCTGCTTCATTTATGGCCTTTATTTCAAGGTAAGTGTGAATTATATATCCAAACAGTTAACTTATAGGAACGTGTACATACTCTATCATAACTGGGTAATGGCTGCCCTTATACCTATATGTATTGGTGTCAAATTAACAGCTAATATTTAGTACCTACCGTTTCTTTTATTACTTAATAGTACCAAGCTATACAGCAATACTCTTATTCGGGAAAGCTTATCTATAACTTCATCTGAAATTCTAAAATCACTACATTATGATTTTCTTTCAAACATTTATTAATATAACACAAATTACATCTATATATTATATACGTAAAGGTATAATACATATATGTGGGATGGGTCAAGGACATGTCGCCAGCATGACGAGATGGTTCTGGTGTAAACACGCTCAAAAATGCAAGTTAAAAATTCAATACAAGTTAACATAATATAATTGCTTTATTTGTTTGCTAAAGTCCTTGGGCTAAAACGGTTTTATTCCATTTCAAGTATGGGAATTACCGTGAGGAATACATACATACATTTGAAGTTTACTTATAGATGTATATTTGTGGCATATTAATATACTGCTTGATGTGCGTATTGCTCATGCATTTTCCAGTTTCGTTTTCAAATATATATTATATTATAGTCTTTATTTCAAATATACTTAATTATTTCTGTAATGACAGTAACTTAAATAATAGTTATTTATTGTGTAACATTTTCTTGTTAGGCATTTAAAACACGAAAGGAAAGGGGCATGTAGGCATAATGTTAGCTCTATAGTATTTACACTTTGCTCGAGTGTTCTAAAGGCCACATGACGCAAATGCAATGCAAATTTTATCCAAGACATTAACATTTTACAATATTGATGAATACTGGCAAGTTTGACGTTGGTCACATAAATACTAAAGCTCGGTTAATAGCTGATGCCACTCAGGATACGCGAGGCGTGGCTAGAATATGTATCATGTGCGTTAAAAACGTAGGTATCGAAAGCAATACACTACGACAGACAAAGTGCAATAAATTTATATACCGACTAATGTTTTCAAGTCGGTCTTTAACTTTTCATATGTAGCGAAATCTATATCTCTCACGTTTCATGCTGCGTTCTCCTTTTTAGTCTTAAAATTGTCATCCACGCAAGTGCCATCAGGTCTTAACCGAGCTGTACATCAAATGAAAGGGCGTCTAAGAGACTGTAAACTGATATAGAACATTTGTAATGTAAGTATGGGGTGATTAATTTTCTTATTTTAAATTGTGATATATGGTTTTCCTTATTTATTTTAAAGACATTATTTTGGTAAAACTTTATATATATATTTTTGTATTTTACATTTATTATTACTTTTATATTAGAAAAAGTCCCCACGATTTGAAATAAGATAATCCAACTCAACCCAAAATTCACTGATATATGCATGTATAACAATTTATAGTCGCCTAAAAGCCATACTATTTGATACTTTATTTATTAAAATTGGACAATAAGTAACGTTTCGAAAATTTAAAAAATCGCCCGATATATATGAACATCAACAATTTAGCAGTTAATTTGAAGTTTTGATTGAAACAACTTCTAAAAGAATTTTCATGTACTGAATGAAAAGTACCACATAAAAATGATTGTTTTTTTTTTTGTATTTTTTCCAGGACATAAAATTGATGAAGTCGAAGTTCTAAATGGTCTTGATATGAACGAACTAGATTTTTTTAGCAATCATATTAAAGGTGACAAGATCAGACTAAAGGGGGCCTAGCGGAGCTAAGAAAGGTATTAAGAAATATTCATTTTGTTAGTCATGCTGTGTTCAAATCTCTTTGACATATGGTAATTTTTTTTATTATCAATTTATCAACAAAATAGTTACTCATTATCAGTTTTGTGACAGAAGGTCAAAATTTTTAACTGTGTTCTATATTTAAGAAATATTTTCAATTTTTTTTTTTCAATTTTGACATTCTATTTTTTCCATTTAGTTACATGGACTCAGCCCTGATAATGAACTTGCGACAAAGAAATTTAAACTAAGTTGTTCACCAATGACAGAAGATGCAGGAAAATCGAAAGAAGAATATATAATTGATATCGAGGAGTCATCCGCCAGCATTGCTAACAAAGATTTAGTTATTATTATTATTATATTATATTATTTAAGCCAGGTTTAGTTATATATTTGAATAACGAGGTACTTCCGCATTTTGGAAAGATAAAAACTGTAGTTTAAAACGAAAATAAAATTAATTTTGTGGTATTAATATTACACGCTGCAAGCCTTATCATTGTACATAAGGCTCGAGCATTTGAAATTCGTGATAATAACGGCAATCCACATGTATTTTCATATCAGTCTTTGGAAAGTCCGTATTTACTTAGTGTTCATTACACACGAGATGGAAAATCTGTTATTTAAGTTATCAATAAATAAGCGCTCATTTGTTGTTTTTTATGTTTGTCGGTTATAAGAAATATTATTGTGTTATTTTATACTTGTTAAAACAGAAACATTTGTTAATTTTTTACTTTCATAATAAAATATATTCACCAATAATATAACTTTTATTTTTTAGAGTTAATAATGATACGGCAATTTACCCACGACCTTCAGTATATTAACAAGTCCCATCACTTTATAAATTTTGTAAATGAAATCTGTCACTTCTCTTTTAACTCATTGTATATATATTCAACAATTATCCATTACTGTTACTATATTGTTTAATTTAAATACAATATCTGTTTGAAATAATTAACTAATGCTATTATTATTGGTATTATTATTACTATTAGATATTCTCTTGTCTTCGCATCCAAGGGGCTGGGAAGAACACTTTTTGTTTCTTCACAAGCAGCCCTTTGGATTTGAAGACAAAAGAATATCTAATAGTAATAATAATATTAATTAATTATTTCAAGCGAATATTGTATTTAAATCAAACAAATATTTATTGATGCCAAACAAATAAGAAATAAACGAGGAAATAAATATATATTTCGTTCGAATAAATTGTGGATTTGATTCAAACAATGCAACCGTTGAATCGCAACCACGATGATAACTAGAACCAAACAAATATTAGTTTGTTTTGAATACTAAATACTACGCACTAAGTAGATTGGATCAAATAAATATATATTTGAGTTGACTAAAAATAGAAGCGCTGAACCGAATAAATCATGTATTTGTTTCAAAAATTGAATTTGTTTGGCTCATATCAAAACAATATTTGTTTAGATCAACTCCATATTTTTTTGATTCAAATGATTTTTTTTATCTGTGTAGAATACTCGAACTTACAATTGGTCGGTACTGGATGCCGGCCGGCACTGGGGGACACTCCCCGAAATGTATTTACAGTGACATGCAGTTATTAACACCTGATCATATGAAACTTTTAATGGTGATTTACTTTCATTTGAACTCTCAACGTAAACAGTGAAGAGCCAAGATATGTAATATCTATTATGTAATATTGCTTATGGAGAAGATGTATTTACTGTTACTTTATAAGTAATTGTTTCTCTACACATATTTTGTATATCAAGTCTGGATCCATGATGTCCTCGATGCGGTCCTGGCAGTGACGTCATGAAACTCTAACTTCCGATACCTATTAATTAAAGTTTTGTCCATGCCAGTAATACTACTGGATAAAGCTAGATTTTGAGAAAATTGCTGAGCGGTGTCGCCATCATTTATTGTTCCGTATTCATGTTAACAACATCTACTAAAATGCCCATTTCCTCTCTAAATTTTTTTTTAATTACGTGTTTCCGTTTTTCTATTCTTTCTTTAGGCGTTTTCGGAAAATGTGCATTAACCTGACCCGGTCATAAAGTACCTGACAGCTTCAGTAACTTTATCCGGTTAAATGAAATATTTCCGAACGCAACTGCGGTCACGTTAAGTAACGTAACGTAAACGTCTGCATATAACCTTATGAAGACCTATATTCATAACATAGTTTAGCTGTACTGGCAACACGACAGAAGAAATGGACCGGGGTGGGGGTAAAACAACCTGCATTACCCTACTCACTTACTAGGGTTATGAAAACCGAACCGGGTTGTTGAACCCGGTTACATTTTCGATTTTACGAACGCGGTTGTTTCTACCCGACTGAATTAACGAACGCTGTGTGCTAACCGTGTTGTAACCCCTATGCCCGGGTTAAATTTCCGAAAACGCCTTTTGTCATCCTTTCACACTCGCCATATTTCAATTCCAAGCGATAATAAACCCTAAGCAAACACAAAAAATCGTATTTTTGCGTGAAGACGCCAAATCTTATAGCCTGAAAGGGTTAAGAGCATATGAACAAATTCTCAAATTTTTATAGCCTGTTCTTTTTTGGCAAGCCCATATCTCGAAGCGAAAAGTCAGTTGTATGTCTCGAGAAATTGAATGCTTATAAAAATATTAAACTCTAACAATATGACCTTTATATGCAACAATTTTACAATTAAAAATAAACAGCAACACAGTTTTTTCCCCATTTTCAAATTATTATCTTTCATACAATCACACGTACAATGCAACTGAACGACAGTGAACTATATACATGCTGCTGTTTACTTAAAATACTGGGGCAAATAGTCTACTTTAATAGATTTATAATATTATTTGATTCTCAGAAGATGAATTTTTGGAATTTAGTTCGCCTACATTCGCAAAACTGACCACTGTGCATTGTTAAGGTTGTCATATAATTGATGATTTCACATACCCTCTTGAACGTATATTACTCCAATCCAATTGATATCATTAAACTCAGAAAATTTTAAATTCTATTTTGCAGGAATAGATTTTTTTCTTAACTGATAGTGGATCAGTCAATGTGACTATAAATTTTGTAAAACTAATTCTCTTGGCTGTAAATTCTGCTGACATTAACTTCTGCTTTTCGCATTTAATTAATGGCACTTATTTTCTTATTTAATGTGATGACTTGTGCTTTGAATTTTGCTTTTTGGTTCTTGTCAGTATTTCTCACGTTATTTTTTAGTTAATAATAAATTAGTTTTGTATGTACTGTTATGATTCTAATGAGATAGAAACATAAAACTAGTATCTTTTACATGCCCCAGGCCGTCTATAAGTAGTATAATTTAATTGCTATAAAAATATTTATTAAATTAATATTCAGGGTTCTACTTTATAAACTTCTATCCAAAAAAAAAAACTCATTTCATAGATGATGCTACCAACGCCCTTACTCATACACATATTAAATCAAATGGATACATGTTAATTTTATCATTTAATTGTAATGTTTCAATAATATTTATCAAATAAATTTAAATACAAGTTAGAATTCTAATCATACTTAAAAGTCTTTGTTTAAAATTTCTTTTACGCTATAAGTTGTCAAAATACGTACATAATACATAATATCCAATAGATCTTCATAAATTGTTTTATCAAATAAAAATTAGCGATTTAATAATAGTGTTATAATTTTATTTGTATATAACGGGGATAAGGTTGGTAGTAACAGAAAAGTGTAAAGAAGAAGAAAACGTAATGTGAAAATTATAACTTTAAATAAATAGTTTAAGAAAACTAAAAACCGTGTTGTTTAATGAAACTAAAGAATAATACCGAGCAGACAACATAATTTCAGAAGTGGAATATAACCACGTATAAGGACATACATAAGAATAAATAGAACATAGAGAAAATATCGGTGTCAAAGAAAGAAAAAAGAAACATGGAGAACCCAGTCAAAGAGAATGAATAAAATGATAGTTTGAGTGAAGAAACATTTTTAAATTGAAATGGAAACAAACGGAGATCCGAATAATAAGTATAATCTGAATAGAATTTTATTAATGTTAACAATAGAAAATAGAAAGCGCGATGAAATGTTTGAACTTCTAATGATGCAAACGCCTAACTTAAATCGTAATGGATCAGAATGGATTGGGAAACAAACAAACATGAAGATTGTAGATTCATTTGCCTTAGATGTAGCTAGATCGAATATGATAGGAACTACAAAAAATTGATACAAAGCTCGAGAGGGATCGATAGAAACATTTAATGATTTCGAAACATGGCTTAATAAAACTTTTATTGTAGATGAGGGTTTACCGGAGAAATGGAAAAAATGACTGAAAGAATTGAAGGAAAACAGGAACCCGCACGTTAATAATAAATTACTAAATATAATTAAAAACAAGGTCCGAAGAAAATTAAAAAAATTAAATTTCTTACATGCCTATGTAAGTAATTTTTATTACAGAATTGAAGAAAATAGTTTAAAAATTTTGTATAGGTATCTAAATAACTTGCTTAATAATTAATACCAGTGGTCGACCAGTGGCCGAAATTCGACCTTAATTCATTAAATTTTTAAGTTTGAGTTATTGAGGTTATTTTGTCAAAGAGTTTTACTTCTATAACCATTGCATATAATTTTTTTGAATTGTCTATTACGTCAGCTGCGGGCCTGTAAAAATACGTCGTTATGCATTAATTTTCGAGTTAATTAATTAAGGTATTTATAACACATATTATACATACATTTTATCTTTCTGCACTCCTTCTCCATATGAACTGTAACTATGCCAAATCACACACTAATCCTTGCGCGCAATATGTTTAAAAAGGGTGCAAAGTTTTTTCGTCACGTATTAATATATAGACAGTTCTATTATTTATTCATTTCAATTTTATTAGGATTTCACAAAAATGAAACAGTATGCTAGTTTTCATATAAAAACTAAAAGAATATATTTTGTCATATTAAGGTGGCTACCTGGCCAATCTCAATTACATTGCAAACACGCTGCTATCATATGGCACCAGAATCCGTTAGTAAATAACAAAGCGATACCAAAAAATTTCGGCATAATCCGCAAACTTATCTCCAGGAGTACTGGGTGGTTATAACAACTGAAGTTTGTCCGAATAATATGAAAAAAATTGTTAAAAAACAGCAAGTTTTTTTACGAAAAATGTGCTACCTTATCTCGTAATTACTTCAAATATATAAATAATTCACTAGGAAACCAGCTCCTTGGTTAACTGACAATGTCAAACTTCTAATGGAAATAAGAAATCGTGCTAAGTCAAAATATCGACGAACTCGGGGTCGCGAGCACTGGGATTATTACAAGTCCCTTCGCATTTTGACGACTTCCTGCTTGAGGAATGAAACAAGAAGGCATATTTTGAATTCATCTCGCGTGACAGATCTAATAAATCACTCTTCAAACATTTACAATACCTCGAATTAAGACCTAAACACAACAATGCAACAAGGATTCCAGCTCATATCGCTGACGTAGACCAAATCAACGATTTCTTTGTGAATAGTGTTGCAAATTTAAATTATTCGTCGCAGCACATTCCACGATCTCAAAGGGCGCTTCCTAATTTTTCTTTCAGTACTGTTGACACAGCAGAAATCTGTAAAATAATTAATAATATTAAATCGACCTCTGTTGGTCAAGATGGTCTGAATATTACTATGATTAAACTGTGTGGTCCTTACATCCTACCCTACTTAACACATATAATAAACGAATGCATTCTTTCGAATAGATTTCCGGTCAAATGGAAATATGCCTCCGTGATTCCCTTCAGGATCCGATGGAATTCAAGGATCTGAGGCCAATTAGTATCCTTCCTACTTTGTCGAAGATTTTGGAGAAAATAATTTTTCATTAGTTATTCACTTTTGTTAGCAATAACAGCATACTTCCTGCATTTCAATCTGGGTTTAGAAGTGGCCACAGTTGCGAAACTGCATTGTTAAATGTAACGGATGATGTTATTACCGCTTCTGATGAGGGTCTTATTACGATATTAACTTTATTAGACTTTAGTAAAGCGTTTGACACTGTGGATCGCGATGCGTTGATTGATATTTTAAGGAGTATTAGCTTCAGTCCGACAGCGGTGGGATTGATTGCTGATTACTTAACTGATCGTAGACAAAGTGTCATCTTGCAGGGTAGGTAGTTGCTGCCGTTGCCTGTGAGACTCGGGGTCCCTCAAAACTCGATCATCGGACCTTTACTCTTCTCCATATACACAAGTAATTTGCCAAATGTAATCAAACACGCACGGTATCTCATATGTATGCGGACGATGTACAGCTGTACAAATCGTTTAGGCCTGACACTTGGCGGCAGGCAGTTGCGGACATCAACAGGGATTTAAGTTCGATTCATGCTTTCTGTGGACTGCATAATCTTCATGTGAATCCGGCTAAATCACAAGTCATTTTGTTTGGTAAATCGAAAATTTGTGATCAGCTTCGGGAGTCTGTAGTTATTGAGGTGAATGGCACAGCAGTGCCCATTGCTAGCAGTGTGAAGAACTTGGGGATGGTACTAGACAACTCGTTTAGATACCGCGAACAAATTGGTAAATATAAGTATTCAACGAGCCTACCTTACTTTAAAATCACTATATCCACACCGCAACGCTTTGGGTACCACTGTCAAGTCAACGCTTTGTGAATCTCTTGTGTTGTCTAACTTCACTTATTGCTCTGCGTTATACAATGCTGCAATAGATCAAGTGACCGAGTCGCGAATTCAAAGAATCCAGAATTCCTGTCTTCGATTTATTTTCGGCATAAGGAAGTATGATCACGTAACTTATAAATTATCCGAGTGTGGCTGGTTGAATATGAGACAGAGACGTAAGTTAAAGAGTCTATGTTTATATCACAAAATATTGACTTGCAAAACCCCTTCATACTTGCACGATAAGATCAGATATCGCTGTGATGTACACAACATCACAACCCGTTATCGTAATCTCATTTCGCCACCGCTGAGCCGTACTTCCCTCTTCAAAAGATCTTTTTCTTACGACATTTATTCAAGTTACAATGACATACCTGATCATTATAAAACTTTATCGGTCGACTGTTTCCGGATGAGGCTGAAGCGTGACCTGCTTCTCAATGGCAAGGTATGGCTATTTACCTGTGTGTGGATGCATACATATTGCTGTGACCTCTTCTACTTTGGTTAATAACCAATAGTTAAATTAATAAATTGATATACTTTAGTGATCTCAGGGTCTAAGTGTGAATTTCTTTGTTTCTATAACGGGTAATGTGTCGCAGCCTTGTACTTATTGTGAGTTCTAGCTGTGATAGTGATGTTTACTTTCCTTATGTTCTCCTTTGGGATGGGTATAAATAAGTAGATATTGAATGTCAGCACAACTTATTTTATTTTTAGAATAAATTTATAAAACATTGAGTAAATATTATTATTATTATACAATACAATACTTTATTTATTTCATTATTCTATTCAGCCTTTTTTATCAACGGTACAAGCACCTTGCAATCCTTTGTTCTTTAAGAAATTGTAAATATAAAAAAAAATCACTACACTTATTCTTCATGTATGCTCATGTGTCAAGGAAATTTTTCTTAATTCACTTTCTTTACCTTTACCGATGTATCCTCATTGAATCATCTCGACCTGAGATTCGCACGTCAAAATCGAGATTTAAACAAGGAGGAATTATTAAATGTTTCCTATACTATTTCGAAGTTATCGTTATTCAACTAAAAACGTTAACGCCTCGTTGAGCTGCCCTGAATTGAGATTCGCACGTCAATCCAAAGCTTACCCAAAGAAGAATGTATTAATTATTTAAATAATATTCTAAACTTTGTTGCTCTCCGGAAATTATTAATGCTCCGTTGAATCGCCTTGAGTTAAGATTCGCACGTCAACCCAAAGCTTACCCAAAGAAGAATTTATTAATTATTTAAATAATATTCTAAACCTCGTTGCTATCCGGAAAATTATTAATACTCCGTTGAGTCGCCTTGAGTTAAGATTCGCACGTCAACCCAAAGCTTACTCAAAGAAGAATTTATTTAATTATTTAAATAATATTCCAAAATTTTGTTGCTCGATAATTTATGAAACACACATGAAGATTCCTTTATTTATTTATTTATAGGATTGCAAGATGGAGTTTTATTTTTATAGTGCTTGTACTTACTTTTCTTGATTGTATAACATTTCAAACTCTTCTTGGTAGTCCAGGCCCTCCATTTTTATCGAATTTATTGTGGCGGCTTTGTGAGGTCCAATAGTAATATTTCGCGCCTTTATTTATAGCGCGCACCTTTCGTTTATGCCGCGTGTCACACGTTTTATTCTGCAGCGTTTGTATCTTAAAGGCGTTTTATGCCTTTTAGATTTTATTTCTTGGAGCACTGGTTTAACCTTTTTTTCCTTTTAAGTCTTGAAGATCTTCCGATGGACTCCCGGATGGACTCCTCTATTTTTGCCGGTGCCTGCCTTTTTATACCGATTAACATTTGACGAACGATTTATTTTGTTTTAAATTGTTCGTTCCGTTTAAAATTTTTGATCTGCTGCGCCCTCCGTGTTTGTTGTGATAACTATCGATGTCACGTGGTCATGTGACTTTCTTTCCGCCATGTTTACTATTGTTATTATTTACATATTCTATATTTGTATCCATGGACATTTTTATTGATTTTATTTGTTGGTAGGTATTCTTTTATTGTCTTATATTATATACTGACTAATGTTTTATTTATTTATTTTAGCCTGAAATCTCTTGAAGCATTTGTATGTGAATGAAACAATGTACTGATCGCATATTTAGATGTACATTCAACAATATCTTTTATTCTGTGAATATCAGTGAAATTGCATAACCAACATAATGTTTTATTTTTGATGGTGAACCAGACCACAATATTTACATTCTGGATGCGTTGGTGTATATCGAAAACAAGTAAATCATATACCTTTGTATGCATTTCTATGTCCCATACGGAAGAAAATACAATTGATCTTGTGAATGTGAAATAAGTGGAATATACATTTATTTATGTATAGAGACCTTTGTTCGTGTCGTAGTGTTTATTGTTAATGCAATCTGTTGAACGCAGGCTTATATTCATCGGTTATTATTACTGCCAAAGAATGTGTTCCCGAGTGACCTACTTTTTTATTAACTGCTAACAATACTGCTTTAAGTTATTATATATCCTTTTTTATTAAACGGAGGTCAGTATTTGAATATCGTTTTATAGAATATGTAATTCCTGTGCACTAATTTATTTAAAGTTGAGGTTAATATTTTTCTTTTTAATTCTTACATTATTTACTAGGCTAATTGTTTCTTACCGTCTAATATGGGTATGCAACCCATATTGCATTGACGTGTATTCCACTGCATAGTTATTAATTCGAGTATTCGCTATTAAATTATATGTATATATTTATATTTTTATATAAATTAGTGAATTATTCTGTATTTATTTGTTGAACTATTCAATTATAATTTATATCTAACATGTAAATTTATATTTATTTAAAATAAATGTAGTGGTGTTTTATTTTTGTTAACTTTTTATTTGTTTGGTTTCTTTATTTATCTATTTATTTATTTAACAAGAAAAATACCACAGCAATATGTATATATATATATATATATTTATATTTGTATTGAAAAAATGAATGAAAATCTTCTTGGTAGTAGTGGCATACAATATATGTAATAATATGTAATTCCTGTGCACTAATTTATTTAAAGTTGAGGTTAATATTTTTCTTTTTAATTCTTACATTATTTACTAGGCTAATTGTTTCTTACCGTCTAATATGGGTATGCAACCCATATTGCATTGACGTGTATTCCACTGCATAGTTATTAATTCGAGAGTGCAGAATGTTACCTATTTTAGGCATGATATAGTTAAAACTATAATATCCGGCAATGTGCATTCGTACTGAGTAGACGTGTCTGACTGTACAGCGAGCGCAAAATTATTTATTATATCTGCAAGTCGGCGTTTATTGTAAATACCAAGAAGATTTTCATTCATTTTTTCAATACATTTGTATATTTGGCAAAGAATTGTAATATATATTATATTTATATTTATATGATACTTGCAGAATGTTACCTATTTTAGGCATGATATAGTTAAAACTATAATATCCGGCAATGTGCATTCGTACTGAGTAGACGTGTCTGACTGTACAGCGAGCGCAAAATTATTTATTATATCTGCAAGTCGGCGTTTATTGTAAATACCGTTATACATTTTTAGTTATATTACTATAAATTAAACTAACATGTCTATGGATCGTGTGACACGTACTGATGAAACGATGATACAAAAAGTCGTCGAAAAAGTGTTAACATCCAAGACATTTATGGATTCCTTGAGCTCTCTAATAAAAACTCATCTAGACGATACTTTCAAGAGCCTCACTGCAAAGGTAACTGATCTTGAGATAAAACTCTCCGTTGCCCATGATGCCGTTGATGAGCTGGAGCAATATTCTCCAAGAAATAGCATTAGAGTGTACGTACGGTTTACCAAAATCACCGAATGAGAATGTAACTGAAAAAATTCTCTCCATGTGCCGAGAAAAACTGGTGATCGACGTTCAAGAAAATACGGTCGATATCTGCCATCGACTCGGCAAAACCGTAAACACATGCAGGCCTATTATTGTTAAATTTACGGATAGGCATGTTAAAAGTATGGTATACAACAATAAAAAGAAACTTAAGAACACTGGCATATCCATAAGGGAGGACCTGACCACGAGGCGTTTTCAATTACTCAAGGAAGTACAAAAGAAATATAATATCAAAAATGTTTGGACTCAGGGCGGTAAAATTATGTTTAAATTAAATGATAAACTAATTAAAATAAAAAAAGACCTTCGACTTGCTTTCTTTCAATATCTAATGTTCTTTTTGTTTTGGCTGTCAGTTTTTGCTATTTACAGTTCTTGCTATTTAAAGAAACAGCAACAAATAGATTATAGAATTTTTGTGTTTGTTTCTTTTCTTGCAGTCACGAAAGCAGGTGTGCTTAAAAATATGTATATATAGTTTTTGTGGTGTATATTTATTTTTACGTAGATATGTTTTTATACTAGAATTTACTTATACAATATTAATTGCAATTTAATTCATTGTTAAATATAACTAATATCATTTGATTTTTAATTTCATTTTCATTTATATTTAATTATGTATATTTTACTGAATATTTGATGATTTGGTTGATATGACTGGCAATTGTATAAAGGTAGCATGTGTCAATATACGCTCTTTACTTCCTAAAATTAATCATATAATTGGTCTCATTGGCGGTAATGGCATTGATGTTCTGGTGGTGGTTGAGACATGGCTGGGTGATTCTGTTGCTGATGCTGATTTGTATATTCGCGGCTACACATTAGTCAGGGCTGATCGTTCTGGACGTGGGGGTGGGGTTTGTATGTATTTCCATGAAAGATTTAATTACTCAGTAATCAATACAGACGGTGACACTGAACAATTATGGGTCAGTTTAAGGTTTCACAATTTTAAGTTCGCTGTGGGCGGGGCATATAAACCCCCCAAAATTAAATTATAAACTTTTCATTGACGACATAGAAAACGCAATAATTTCGATTCTTCCATCTACGAATAACATATTCCTGTGTGGCGACTTTAATATGGATTGTCTTAAGGTTGATACTGCTTCTACCGCTTATCTAATGAATTTTCTGGACACCATCGGTTTTAAACAGATTATCAATGAACCAACAAGGCTCACTGCGACTACTGCCACTCTACTAGATTTGGTCGTAGTAAGTGATGAAAATATCATTGCGCGCAGTGGTGTCCTGAATTGCAATTTTACAGATCATGATGCTGTATATTTCACACTTAAGCGCTGTGGGCCTGCACTTGAGTCTGTAAGAAAAACGTACCGGAACTTACGCAGGATTGATTGGTGTCTGTTTGAGAATGACTTGTTAACTATTCCATTTCACCATATCTTTCATATTCCCAATATTAATGATAAAATTGACTTTTTCAATTATCACTTTTTAAATCTATCCGATAAACATGCTCCACTTGTCACACGGTGTTTTACCAGACCATATACTCCTTGGATGACTGACAATATGAGGTTATTGATGTCTTTGAGGGATAGGGCTAAGTCAAGATATCGCAAGTCTGGTGCGCGGCAGGATTGGGATTACTATAAATCATTACGTAATCTCTGCACTAGTACACTTACGCAAGAGAAAAAGGCCTTCTACGAATATTTATGTTACCAACAGCCTCTTCCGATGGAAACAAATAAGACGTTTTCCCACAGAACAAGTCCAGGCCCAATATAGGTGTACATGTTTTATTCCTATCTTATCCCGTTCCTCCAGAATAAATTAAAATCCCAATATGAAACATTCGTAAAGTTAGAGAAATTTCGCGTAATAACTTTTTAAGACAATTTTGATATGAATCATAGGCTCCGCCCACAACCAATCAGAACATTCGTAAAGTTAGAGAAATTTCGCGTAATAACTTTTTAAGACACTTTTGATACGAATCATAGGCTCCGCCCACAACCAATTAGAACGCTTAAATACAAAATTTGTTTTACAAATTTATTTTTGGATACGAATCATAGGCTCCGCCCACGGCCAATTAAAACGCTTAAATTTCTAATACACGCAGAAGACGTAACCCTGTTTAGGCCCCAAGGGAAATTACCGTGACATAGATACTTCTTTGTTCGTCACCTGCGTCACTGGGATTCCCAATGAAAAACGTAAACACATTTGGAAACCTATATAAGGTGGGACAAATGCCTATACCATATCGAGTCCTATCTCGGTCACCAGCCTGCCAACAGCAACCTCCTGGACCAGCAGAAAACAGGCCACCGAGACAGAGCGGACTTTCCAGAAAGCCATCCAGCCGAATTGTATTACTGCTTACGTAATACAAGGGACCCAAAAGGCACTTTCCAGGTCATTGGAAGTACACGGCGAAACGTGTTCAGGAGAACACGCGGACCAAGGATCCACTAAGAATTCTGGAGGAATTCTTTATTTCGGACGCCTTCTTCATCGGAATTCAAGTTCGCCGACGTCCAAGAATATATCCACGTGGTGAAATACATCCGACGCATCGCCTAGTATTGACCGAAGAAGTTATAGGAGGATCCTACTACTGCTTACGTAGTAGCGACCGTTTTAGTTATTTACAGTGCGTTTATTCCGCATAAAGAAACCAAACTTAAGGTCCCTCTTTAGTGTTCGCCATAGTATTAACTTCAGTGCACCAGGACAAGCTACAGCTGCTTCCGCTGTAGCAATTAACCGTAAGTGCAGTGAAAAACCTATTAAGCCCGCGTTTTTATTTAACATTGTTGGTTGAATACCAGCACCTCCACCAAAATATTTAAATTCAGTGTGCGCCTTTGTTAATGAATTATCATATTAACTTCACGTGGATTCATTAACGACATTGTTATTGCTAATGTGTTAATATTAAATTCCACGCGTTAGTGAAACATAACCTTCAAATATCCAACCGATATCTTCCCTTATACATACTATTTGTTTATAACAATATTATTATCCAAGTTCGTTGTTACTGGTACCCATATGCAGCGTGTGTTTAACTTTTATTCCAGTAACAACCATTTTATTTGACATTGTTGGTTGAATTCCAGCACCTCCACCAAATTATTTAAACTCAGTGCGCGCCGTTATTAATGTATAATATTAATAAATTCACGGTGGTTCATTAACTATATTGTTGTATTCGGAAAATTAACATTAAATTCACGCGCTAGTGAAACCCTAACCTCCAAATACCTAACCTATATTTATCCCTATGTACATTATTTGTTTATAACATTATTAATATTCAAGTGTATCGTTATTAGTACCCATATTCAGTGTGTGTTTGACTTTTTAACGGCTAACTTTTATTTTATTATTGGTTAATGCCAACTCCTCCATCATTGTTATTCAGTGTGTGTATTGTTGCTATATCATAATATTTAGTTGTTTCAAAGTGTACAACAACTATTACTCAGTGTGCCCGTTTGTATTTAAACCTCGACTGTTAACATTTATTCGCGATACGACTTGTTTTTGGTTATAGTGTCGTTTATTAACACAGGTCGTTATTAACCTCGGGTGTTCTTACTTACCTATTAAGCTTTGAATTATTAAAATATTATAACGTTGTGAAAAATTATGGTTTTAATTAATAACATAACCCAACTTTACCCTAAATTCAATTAATACTTCCTGGAGGAGTCTTTTGCCGCGGCCCCTTTGTTTGTTTGTTTGTTTTACAAATCCCCAGGATTAAGAGGAGGTATTATTTATGTTACCAACAGCCTCTTCCGATGGAAACAAATAAGACGTTTTCCCACAGAACAAGTCCAGGCCCAATATAAGTGTACATGTTTTATTCCTATCTTATCCCGTTCCTCCAGAATAAATTAAACTCCCAATATGAAACATTCGTAAAGTTAGAGAAATTTCGCGTAATAACTTTTTGAGACAATTTTGATACGAATCATAGGCTCCGCCCACAACCAATCAGAACATTCGTAAAGTTAGAGAAATTTCGCGTAATGACTTTTAAGACAATTTTGATACGAATCATAGGCTCCGCCCACGGCCAATTAAAATGCTTAAATTTCTAATACACGCAGAAGACGTAACCCTGTTTAGGCCCCAAGGGAAATTACCGTGACATAGATACTTCTTTGTTCGTCACCTGCGTCACTGGGGTTCCCAAATTAAAACGTAAACACATTTGGAAACCTATATAAGGTGGGACAAATGCCTATACGATATCGAGTCCTCTCTCGATCACCAGCCTGCCAGCATCAACCTCCTGGACCAGCAGATAACAGGCCACCGATACAGAGCGGACTTTCCAGAAAGCCATCCAGCGGAATTGTATTACTGCTTACGTAATACAAGGGACCAAAAAGGCACTTCCAGGTCATTGGAAGTACACGGCGAAACGTGTTCAGGAGAGCACGTGGACCAAGAATTCACTAAGAATTCCGGAGGAATTCTTTATTTCGGACGGCTTCTTCATCGGAATCCAAACTCATCGACGTCCGAAAATAAATCTACGTGGTGAAATACATCCAACGCATCGCCTAGTACTGACCGAAGAAGTTATAGGAGGATCCTACTACTGCTTACGTAGTAGCGGCCGTTTCAGTTATTTACAGTGCGTTTATTTCGCGTAAAGAAACCAAACTTAAGGTCCCTCTTTAGTGTTCGCCCATAGTATTAACTTCAGTGCACCAGGACAAGCTACAGCTGCTTACGCTGTAGCAATTAACCGTAAGTGCAGTGAAAAACCTATTAAGCCCGCGTTTTTATTTAACATTGTTGGTTGAATTCCAGCACCTCCACCAAAATATTTAAATTCAGTGTGCGCCTTTGTTAATGAATTATCATATTAACTTCACGTGGATTCATTAACAACATTGCTATTGCTAAAGTGTTAATATTAAATTCCACGCGTTAGTGAAACATAACCTTCAAATATCCAACCGATATCTTCCCTTATACATACTATTTGTTTATAACAATATTATTATCCAAGTTCGTTGTTACTGGTACCCATATGCAGCGTGTGTTTAACTTTTATTCCAGTAACAACCATTTTATTTGACATTGTTGGTTGAATTCCAGCACCTCCACCAAATTATTTAAACTCAGTGCGCGCCGTTATTAATGTATAATATTAATAAATTCACGGTGGTTCATTAACTATATTGTTGTATTCGGAGAATTAATATTAAATTCACGCGCTAGTGAAACCATAACCTCCAAATACCTAACCTATATTAATCCCCATGTACATTATTTGTTTATAACATTATTAGTATTCAAGTGTATCGTTATTAGTACCTATATTCAGTGTGTGTTTGACTTTTTTAACGGATAACTTTTATTTTATTATTGGTTAATGCCAACTCCTCCATCATTGTTAAGCAGTGTGTGTATTGTTGCTATTTCATAATATTTAGTTGTTTCAAAGTGTACAACAACTATTACTCAGTGTGCCCGTTTGTATTTAAACCTCGACTGTTAACATTTATTCGCGATACGACTTGTTTTTGGTTATAGTGTCGTTTATTAACACAGGTCGTTATTAACATCGGGTATCATTACGTATTCATTAAGCTTTGAATTATTAAAATATTATAACGTTGTGGAACATTATTGTTTTAATTAATAACATAACCCAACTTTAACCCAAATTCAATTAATACTTCCTGGAGGAGTCTTTTGCCGCGGCCCCTTTGTTTGTTTGTTTGTTTTACAAATCCCCAGGATTAAGAGGAGGTATTATAGTGGCGCCCAACGTGGGGCTACGAACACAGGATTGTGTTCGCGGATCCACCACCGACCCATCCACCTAAGCAAGAGAGACACCAGGCTTCAAGATGCCTAAGAAGACAACACGAAAAACCAGGCAATCAAGTGACAGCGTGGAATTGGATGGTCCTAGCCCAAGACAATCGCCTTCGCTACGGACAACCACCCCCGGTGCCGCTAATCCAGCCCTGCAGCTTGAGATCATGTTACATGAACTCAGAAACATAGGTAGAAGGATGACGGCTCTGGAGGGAACGACTAAAGCCACCATCACATCCAACACCGCCTCAACGTCCAGGGTCGCATCACGTACCGAGGATCAAGAGGCTTGTACCTCCATTAGCTATTTATTAGGTGATGAGGATGGCCAGGACCCGAAGGCTGCCATCGACTTCCAGGACCAGGAGGTCATCACCGCCGTCCAGGAAGAGGAGGCATCCACTGCAGCTGTCCAAACCCAGGATGAAGTCATCATAGTCAGCAACCAAGGGAACGGAACGGTATCCAAGACGGAGGGTGTTCACCACCAAAGGCACTGCTGCAATCCATGCAGTGTCGTCACCAATATACCTACACCACCAAGGGTGTACAGCGGACACTTAGTTGAAGATCCAACCACGTTCCTAGCAAGACTAACCTCCCACTTGCAGACAGCCCGTCTTGAGGTGCCGGAGGATATAGATGACGCAGTCCGCCCGTTCCTGACAGGAGAAGCAGCCAACTGGTTCAAGAAGAACGAAGGAGGCTTTGATACTCTGGGGGAGTTTGACCACCGGTTCCGACGGGAGTTTATGAGCCCACAAAGAAGGAAGGCTCTCCAACAGGCATGTGAAACAAGGCAACGCTGGGATGAAGATCCAGCAACATTCATCACAAGAATGAAACGTTTGTGCCTGAGACTAAACCCCAGTTGGCCGGAACAAGACTTAGTGAACCACATCATCATGCAGATGACGCAGCAGTATTGCGTTCAAATAACGCAAGTGGGACCAAAGACATTAAAGGACCTACATGATACCTGCGAAAAGTGGTCAACAGTCTTCGAGCAGTTTAAAGGTAAGACAACAACAGTACCTTTAAAGAAAGAAGTTGCAGCTCCCCCAGCGGTACCAAAGAGGGAACCAGTTGTCGAGAGATCGTTGCCCAGATGTTGGTTCTGCACTGGCAGACATTTCAACCGGGACTGCCCCAACCAGCCAGAGAGTTTTGCGGCTAAGCACCCAGCACCCACTAAGCAGTCGGGGGAAGAATAGAGGGCCGCTCCAAAGCCAGTAGCGGAACGGCCCTAATTACCACGACACCCACAAACCAAACGGCATCCATCCAGTTACGGATTGATGGCCGCCCAGTGACAGCCCGAATTGACAGTGCCGCAAGTAAGAACCTGGCCAGACCCGAATGGATGTTTGGGTCAACCACCACGACAGCCGCCGTGGAATTTACAATGGCAATTAAAGGTAAAACTGTCGTCACTAATAAACTTGGACTGTTAAAGGCAACTGCGGGGCAAGAGTACGAATTCCAATGCGAAGCCCTGGAGGTGGAATGTCTCCAGGAAGGAATCATACTTGGGCACCCGTGGCTAACGGAGAACCATGCGGTCCTGGACTACCTAAGAGGATGTGTCCATGTTGGAGTTAAACGACGGCATACGATCTACTTCGATAAGACGCCACCACGAACTACTTCAGCAACGATGAATCTTGAAGATATTCCCGTTGACGTCCAGGATTGGACGAACCCACAAAGGGAGAAATTCAAGAACATCATCAACAATTTCCAGGACCTGTTCATGGAAGGTGGGCGAATACAAACCACCACCACCACCAAACACACAATACGCCTGAAGGATAATGTGCCAGTGAGGGTGCCCACGTACAAGTACACCCCGCAGAAAAAGAAGGTCATCGCCACCCAGGTTGAGGAGATGCTTGCGGCCAGAGTTATCAGACCTAGCCACAGTGAGTATAACTCTCCGATAGTTATAGTGACGAAAAAGAATGGGGAGCCCCGGTTCTGCGTCGACTACCGGCGCCTTAACGACAAGACGGAAAATGAAGCCAGTCCACTACCACCCATTCAGGAATCATTAAAGGACCTAGGGACGGCGAAGATTTTCACCACACTAGATCTGCGCAATGGATATTGGCAGATCGAATTAGAAGAGGCATCCAAGCGACTGACCGCCTTCACGACACCAGAGGGCGCTGCCTATGAGTTTCAAGAGATGCCCTTCGGCCTAAAGGGGGCCCCGACCACCTTCCAAAAGCTAATGGCCCAGGATGTCCTGGTAGGCTATCTGCAGAACTTCGCACTAGCCTACCTGGACGACATCATCATATACTCTGACAATATGGAGGAACATCTACGACACCTGAGTTTGGTGTTGGAAAGAATTCAGCAACACGGACTAAGACTAAATATGAAGAAATGCCGGTTTGCTAGTCCCTCCTTAGAGTATCTGGGCCATATGGTCACTAAAGAAGGGAACGAGCCCCAGACGATCCATATCGAAGCAATTCAGTCCCATGAAATACCCAAGACAAGGAAGGCCCTTCGCCGTTTCCTAGGCATAGTGAACTGGTTGAGAGATTACATACCAGATGCATCAAGAACGATGGCACCCCTTACGGATCTCTTGACCACCAACACCACTTACCGATGGACTAAGCCTGCCGAGGAAGCTTTCTTGGCAATTAAAGAAGCGGTAACAAGGCCCCTCTTCCTGCACCGCCCGGACTTTAGGCTGCCGTTCATTTTGCAGACAGACGCCAGCAGCATAGGCGCATCTGCCGTACTATATCAAGAGGAGGATGACCAAAGAAGAATCGTAAGCTATGCCAGCCTACGATTCAACAAGACAGAAGTAAGATACCATATTAACGAGCAAGAGTGTCTGGCCGTTATATGGGCCATCAGAAAATATCGGCCATACCTAGAAGACCGACCATTCCGACTCCGGACCGATAGTAAGGCACTCACGTGGTTGCATAGCTTTAAAGAAACCAGATCAAAGCTAATGAGATGGTCACTCCTCCTCCAAGAATTTTCATATGAAGTCCAACACATCCCAGGACGAGAAAATGAACTTCCGGATGTACTCTCCCGCCATCCCAGTGATGAAACCACTCCACTGGAACTAGATGAAGTGGAAAGATTAGTACCAGACACGCAGCAACCAATAACCCAGGCTAGTGGAGAGTTTGTCTGTTTGTTACAGGAGAGGGACCCCTTATACCATGTGATACAAGATGCACAGCAAGATGACCCAGCCATGAGGGAGTTAATCGAACAACTCCATCCAAACCAACCCGGAGAAAACCATCCCGATTTTATATATCTCGATGGATTTATAAGATATCGAGAGGGAGCCCACCAGCCAATCCTGGTCCCAGAGACAGCCAGAGCCCAGGTACTGCATCAGTACCATGACGATCCGACGGCAGGACACCCAGGAACCGAAGAGACCTATAGAGCAATCACCAATCGCTTCCATTGGCCAGGAATCCGACCAGAAGTGACGGACTATGTCCGGGGATGTAGGCTATGTAATGCCTTCAAAAGGGGACCCCTACAAGCCAAGGCTCCTCTCCGACCTCATGCCCCGAGACGTCCCTTCGAAGTCCTGTCCGTCGACATCGTGGGACCACTGACCACATCAAGAAAAGGCAATAGGTTTGGTGTGGTCATAATGGATCTCCACACCAGATGGACCGAGGTACGAGCGGTACCAACTACCAGCAACCATGCCGTAATAGACGCTTTGGAGGAAGTGTTCCTGAGATTCGGCTACCCAATGGCTGTCCTAACGGATAATGGCCCACAATTCACGTCCGTCGCCTGGGATGCTGCCTTACGTAAATGGCAATGCATCCATCTACCACCCACGGGCGAATCCAGTAGAAAGGCGGAATCAGGAGCTAAAGAAGGGCCTACGTCTCCAGTTAGAAGGGCAAACGCCAGAGAGGTGGGACGAGAAACTCGACATGGTACTCTTTAATTTAAGATGCCGAAAGAACGCTGCGACGGGCTATTCCCCGGCAAAGGCATTGTTTGGGTTCGAACTGCGGAGACCTGGTGAATGGCGAGACCGACACAATGTCCCGCCAGAAACTGGGCCGCAGCGAATCCAAAAGATACATGCCAATGAACGAAGGTATCGTGACAGATACATAGAGCAAAATGCACCCATGCCAATTCAACCACGCATCGGTCAATTGGTCATGGTACGCACCCACCTCCCACCAGGACAGCCATTCGGCGCAAAATGGGCAGGACCATACCCAGTCCGGGAAGCAGCCGGACCAACAGCCGTCTGGGTGGAACGACCTGGCGCACAATGGACAAAATATCACATTGATCAAGTCCGTATAGCAAGACGCCCAAACCAGGGTCAACCACTCCAGCCGGCTGAAATTGACGATCACCAGCCACGTGATCATCCACCACCAGGAGCACCAGGACCCAGCCAACGTAATATTCCAGGAGCAACGGGACTTAGAGCGGCCCACCAGGAGCAACGGGACACATGGGAATAGAAATTAAAATGTATTTTGCTATTTATGACATATTTTTTTTTGGGGCCTGGAATGTCGTGTGGAACAACGTCTTTTTCGGGGGGGGGTCAATTGTTACCAACAGCCTCTTCCGATGGAAACAAATAAGACGTTTTCCCACAGAACAAGTCCAGGCCCAATATAAGTGTACATGTTTTATTCCTATCTTATCCCGTTCCTCCAGAATAAATTAAACTCCCAATATGAAACATTCGTAAAGTTAGAGAAATTTCGCGTAATAACTTTTTGAGACAATTTTGATACGAATCATAGGCTCCGCCCACAACCAATCAGAACATTCGTAAAGTTAGAGAAATTTCGCGTAATGACTTTTAAGACAATTTTGATACGAATCATAGGCTCCGCCCACGGCCAATTAAAATGCTTAAATTTCTAATACACGCAGAAGACGTAACCCTGTTTAGGCCCCAAGGGAAATTACCGTGACATAGATACTTCTTTGTTCGTCACCTGCGTCACTGGGGTTCCCAAATTAAAACGTAAACACATTTGGAAACCTATATAAGGTGGGACAAATGCCTATACGATATCGAGTCCTCTCTCGATCACCAGCCTGCCAGCATCAACCTCCTGGACCAGCAGATAACAGGCCACCGATACAGAGCGGACTTTCCAGAAAGCCATCCAGCGGAATTGTATTACTGCTTACGTAATACAAGGGACCAAAAAGGCACTTCCAGGTCATTGGAAGTACACGGCGAAACGTGTTCAGGAGAGCACGTGGACCAAGAATTCACTAAGAATTCCGGAGGAATTCTTTATTTCGGACGGCTTCTTCATCGGAATCCAAACTCATCGACGTCCGAAAATAGATCTACGTGGTGAAATACATCCAACGCATCGCCTAGTACTGACCGAAGAAGTTATAGGAGGATCCTACTACTGCTTACGTAGTAGCGGCCGTTTCAGTTATTTACAGTGCGTTTATTTCGCGTAAAGAAACCAAACTTAAGGTCCCTCTTTAGTGTTCGCCCATAGTATTAACTTCAGTGCACCAGGACAAGCTACAGCTGCTTACGCTGTAGCAATTAACCGTAAGTGCAGTGAAAAACCTATTAAGCCCGCGTTTTTATTTAACATTGTTGGTTGAATTCCAGCACCTCCACCAAAATATTTAAATTCAGTGTGCGCCTTTGTTAATGAATTATCATATTAACTTCACGTGGATTCATTAACAACATTGCTATTGCTAAAGTGTTAATATTAAATTCCACGCGTTAGTGAAACATAACCTTCAAATATCCAACCGATATCTTCCCTTATACATACTATTTGTTTATAACAATATTATTATCCAAGTTCGTTGTTACTGGTACCCATATGCAGCGTGTGTTTAACTTTTATTCCAGTAACAACCATTTTATTTGACATTGTTGGTTGAATTCCAGCACCTCCACCAAATTATTTAAACTCAGTGCGCGCCGTTATTAATGTATAATATTAATAAATTCACGGTGGTTCATTAACTATATTGTTGTATTCGGAGAATTAATATTAAATTCACGCGCTAGTGAAACCATAACCTCCAAATACCTAACCTATATTAATCCCCATGTACATTATTTGTTTATAACATTATTAATATTCAAGTGTATCGTTATTAGTACCTATATTCAGTGTGTGTTTGACTTTTTAGCGGATAACTTTTATTTTATTATTGGTTAATGCCAACTCCTCCATCATTATTAAGCAGTGTGTGTATTGTTGCTATATCATAATATTTAGTTGTTTCAAAGTGTACAACAACTATTACTCAGTGTGCCCGTTTGTATTTAAACCTCGACTGTTAACATTTATTCGCGATACGACTTGTTTTTGGTTATAGTGTCGTTTATTAACACAGGTCGTTATTAACCTCGGGTGTTCTTACTTACCTATTAAGCTTTGAATTATTAAAATATTATAACGTTGTGAAAAATTATGGTTTTAATTAATAACATAACCCAACTTTACCCTAAATTCAATTAATACTTCCTGGAGGAGTCTTTTGCCGCGGCCCCTTTGTTTGTTTGTTTGTTTTACAAATTCCCAGGATTAAGAGGAGGTATTATTTATCACGTTCTAAAGACAGTCCGTGCTCTTTGAAATAATTTGAGTGAAATTGGTTTGGGTAGAAGGCGTAAGGTTGTATACCTAATCACTTGGCAAAGGCCGGTGAGATCAATGACTATTTTATCAATAGCATCCCTGTTTCTGGCAGTAATGCTTTCTCTACCAAATCACTGTACGAGAATGGTTTCAGTACACTGGATTTCCGTTTCCAATTGGTAGATACTACGGCGGTTCATAAAGTCATCAGGAGCATTATGTCAACTTCTTTTGGATGTCACAATATTAACATAGACATGCTTAGAGTGTGTTGTCCTTATATACTTCCTTATATAACGCACATAATTAATACCTGCTTACTAGATTCTGTGTTCCCGGATTGCTGGAAGTACGCCTTGGTCTGTCCCCTTCCTAAAATAATTGAACCAACCCAATTTAAAGATCTCAGGCCTATAAGTCTGTTACCCACCATGTCAAAAGTTTTCGAGCGAATTATTGGCGCACAACTAACGGATTTTATATCAAGAAATAACGTCCTACCATCGACACAGTCAGGCTTTAGGCCTGGGTATACTTGCGAGACAGCTCTGCTATCTGTTACTGATGACTTGATTGCATCTGCAGATAAGGGATACCTTTCGTGCCTTGTATTACTGGACTATACTAAGGCGTTCGATACGATTGACCATGGTATTCTTGGATCTATTTTACAATATATAGGCTTGGGCGATGCAGCAATCACTCTATTACAAAACTATCTGTCTAATCGCAGACAAGCTGTCAAATTGGATGGCGGTGTATCGGAATACCTTGCTGTTTCGCGGGGAGTTCCCCAGGGGGTCAGTTCTTGGGCCTATTTTATTTACCATTTACACCTCAAAACTATTATCTTGCATTAAACATTGCAACACACACACGTATGCCGATGATACGCAACTGTACTGCTCTTTCATCCCATCTGATTGGCGTACAGCTGCTACTAACATCACTTCAGATCTTGATTCTTTATATAAATCGTCAATTAACCATTGTCTTCATTTAAATCCCTCAAAGTTTCAAGTTATTTTGTTTGGACCTGCAAAAGCCTGCAGGAATATTAGCAGAATCATTAATATTTCGATAAATGACGTTCAATTGCCTGTGGTGGATGAGGTTAGGAGTCTTGGGCTCCATTTGGATAATACGTTCAGATTTCGAGCTCAAATTTCCAAATATATAAAAATAGCTTATATCAACTTGAAAAAACTCTTTCCTTACAGGGATATTTTAAATAAGTCAATAAAAAAATGTCTTTGCGACACTTTCGTTCTGTCGCGGTTTACATATTGCTCCGCAATTTATCATGGGGCCCTGGATCAGCTAACACAGGGTCGTATCCAGAAAATACAGAATGCGTGTCTTCGGTATATACATGGCCTCAGAAAGTATGATCGAGTTAGCCATAAGCTTCGCGAGACGGGGTGGCTTAGCATGCATGACCGCGGGGAGTGCTTGGCTCTGTGTCTCTTCCATAGGATAATGCTGTACAGATCTCCTCCATACTTATATTACAAAATCAGATATCGGTCGACGTGCACAGCATTAACACAAGATTTCGTGGATTAATTTCTCTACCCTTGCACAGATCATCCCTGTTCAGAGATCATTCTCGTTTCAGGTTTACACTAAGTACAATGCCTTGCCTCTACATCTGAAGTTGTTGCCGCTGGAGAGATTTAAACGTGAGCTTAAGTTTATGTTGATGTCGCGATAGCTTCACTTGACACATGCTCCTTTCGTTTTCTAATTTTGATCATGTACACATAATCATTCGTAACTTTCAGTTGTATATTGCAATTTATCCCCTGTTTTTCGTCTGCACGGTGCCGAATTTCTGTCTTGATTTAGTTATATTTTTAATTACTGTGTCTTACATATCGTGGGCTTACTGCAAAAATCCGTCAAGTCCACTTTTGGCCGGTTTCGTTCTAAATACACAGCTAAGTCCAAAATTGCGAGTAGAACTTACTGACGAAACCATTTAAGTCCAAGGAATCATCTCGTCCTCTTATTTAAATACACTATATCCTGCAAGTCCATTCTTTGATGATTTAAACAGACAAAATACTGTAAGTGCCTTTAACTGTATTGTGTAGGTTGTATTATTTTTAAACTGTTTAATTCTCAACAGCAAAAATCTGTTAAGTGCCCTTAGAGGATTTTGGTTGTAAGTAATTTTTCACCTCTTAGAACAATATGTTTACAGCAAGAACCGGCTAAGGGCACTTAACAGATTTTGCTATATTCTAGTTTGAGTTATTCCACAACTCATTAGACAGCTAAAATCTTGTAAGGCAACTTAGAGGATTTTGGCTGTAATAATCATCCGTTATTATTCTTTTGGTGAGTGCAGCAACAAACGTGTGAGTGCACTTAACGGGTTTTGACAGAATAATCGGCGTGCATTATTTAGTTTTGACGAGTTAAATAATTATAAAATGAACAATAAAAATAGATCCAGAGGTGCCCGAATGGTTGTAATGGCATTGGAAATGGAGAATTGCAATATTGGTACGTATTTCATAAAAAAATTATAGAATAAATCGCATTTTTTGAAAAGTAAGGTTAGGTTCCTCAATTCTGCGGTTCATCCTCAAGTCGCATGTAGTCTCTTATTTTATTAGAGATTGTGGTCTAGTGTTCCACGGTCCTATTCAACTATGAGTTTTGTAAGTTTCCTAGACTACTAAAATAATGTAACTCTGCTGTTAATTCGTTTATTTCTTCATGAACCGGACATGTTTCCCTTATAATACCTAATAATAATCGAATTCTTACAATTTTCACCTATTTTCTTTTTTTATTCAGATGCTTGTATGCCCAACGAGAATGTTGGCTCGAACGAGATCCAAAATCGTTCAACTAAAAATGCGATTAAGAACCAAATAGCAAGAGTGGATTTTGAAATACCTTCTCAAAATTTGCAAAGCACATCTAGAGAAATCGAACATGATCCAGAAAACGAGTTGTTCAATCTTCATTCACTTCAAAATGTCGACTCAGTAGTCTTCGATGAAACATTAGAACTCATTGAAACGTCTAAAAGAATTATTGTTAATGCATCTGAAGCTTTTGTGCCCAACGAGAATGTTGGCTCTAACGAGATCCAGAATCGTCGAACTGAAAATACGATTGAGAACCAAATTGCAATAGTAGATTTTGAAATACCTTCTCAAAATTTGCCAAGCACATCAAATTCTAGAGAAATCGAACATGATCCAGAAAACGAGTTGCTTAATCTTCATACACTTGTTAATGTATCTGAAGAATCAACTAGATTTGTTGAGTTTGAAGAAGATTCGGATTGTTCAGTTCGCGATCCCGATTATCAGTCTGAAACTGATAGTGAAGCCACCGATAGAGGAATAAATTCCTCAGGCAGTGACGCAGAAGATGCACAAGTCTCAGCCCCAATAAACGGGAATGCGAATGGCGAAAAAAAGCGTAGTAGGTGGAAGAAAAATGATCCTTCCAAATGGAAAAAACAATTATTGAAAAAGCAAAGAATTGAAGCGAAGCAACCAAAGCCAGTAGACTGCGAAAAATGCCGATATCATTGTAGCAGAACTTTTTCTGAAGATGTCAGAACTGCACTCTGTAAAAATTTTTGGGAAAGTGACTATCTAAAACAAAAAGAATTTCTTCTGGGCAATACAGAACGTACGAAGCCGACTAGAAGACGAATAAGGATGGAGGGATCGACGAGAGAACGAAAATATTCTATGATTCTCTATTTTAATACCGAAAGTCAAAAAGTACGAGTGTGTAAACAATTTTTTATTCGAACTCTGTGTATTTCTGCGGATATGATTGATACAGCTTACAAAGGAAAAGGAGAGGGTAAAATGTTTGTCGGGGAAGATCAAAGAGGAAAGAGAACTCCACACAATAAAACCGATCCGGAAAGCTTAAAAAGAGTAAAAGATCACATAGAAAAATTCCCGACTCTAGAGTCTCATTACTCTAGAAAAGACACAAAACGTTTGTACCTCGACTCTCAGCTTAGCATTACAAAAATGTATTGTCTCTATAAAGAAGACTGCATGCAAGACAATTCTAAGCCCGTCAGTGAGATCACTTATAGAAGGGTTTTCTGTAACGATTATAATCTGTCATTTTACAAACCAAAGAAAGATCAATGCCAGCTTTGCACTAGATACAATTCTCTAAAAAATGTGGAAGAAAAACAGGCTTTAGAAGAAGACTACCAGCAACACGTTAGACGAAAGGAAGAAAGCAATCAGGCCAAAGCCATTGATAAAGAAAGGTGCCAAGCAGATCAGACATTCATGTGCTGTACATTTGATTTATAATCAGTTTTGCAGATACCTTCAAGTGATGTGAGTTCTATGTACTATAGTCTCAAAGTATGTATGTATAACTTCACTATCTATGAGCTCTGTAACCCTAATGATGCATTTTGTTACGGATGGAACGAATTACACGGAAAGCGCGGAAGCTCAGAAATCGGTAGTTGTTTGTTGAAATATATTTTGGAGTTGAAACCTGAAATAAAACAGCTTTGTTTCTTTTCTGATACGTGCGGCGGACAAAACCGCAACCAGAACATAGCTGCACTTTTTTTATATTTGGCTCAAGTTACGAATTTAGATACTATAGAACACAAATTTCTGGAGAGTGGACACACATTTATGGAAGTCGATAGTATGCATAGCGCTATAGAGACGGCCAAAAAATATGTTCCGGTCTACACAATTCAAGACTGGCTGAACATATTCCGAATTGCGAGATCTAAACGCGTGAGAAACAAAAAGAGTCCTAATTACAAAGTTTGTCAGATGTTTTTCAAGGATTTCAAAGATTTGAATGAATTGTCGAAATGTTTAATAAAAAATAGGGCCAAAGACAGTGAAGGACAACAAGTCAATTGGTTGAAGGTAAAATGCTTCAAGTATCAGAAGTGCAAGCCCGGAATAATCCAGTACAGGTACGATCATTCTTCAGAGTACAAGGAAATTCACGTGTTTGGTAAAGGTCGTCCAAAAACTTTCCACGATAATATCAGCTTGAAGGACCTGTATTCAAAAATTCTTCCAATAAAGCCAAGAAGAAGAATAGTTTGTTACAGTTGTGTCGCAAAGGAGACATTCCTGAGGAATACCACGGATGGTACAAGTCATTGCCCACATCGAAAGCTGCCGTTGATCAAATACCTGCAACGGACAGTGACGAAGATGACCATGATTGAAAACAACTTGATCTTGCACTCCATTGGAGGAAGATTTGTTACATTTTCCGTGCTTTGAAATCTGTTTCAAATAAAACATTTCAAATAAATGGCGTTTTTTATTCTGCCAGAAACCCTTAAGTCCTCAACTTTTCTAGTTTTTTTAAAGTTTTGGTCAAAATAAACAATTTTATCATTTAACAATTGATGTCCCAATATACTTACAAGAGAAATATTTTATTTTTCAAAATTGCAAGTCTATTATGAGCAACTATAGAATTTTCCTTGAAGGAAATATTTTCAAACTCGATTTCTTCAGAACTAACAAAAGTGGACTTGACGGATTTTTGCAGTAAGCCCACGATATATACCTTTATACGTAAAACGTATATGTATATATGCATGTGTTTGAGATACACACAGTAATTATTTACTGCTTGATGTTAGTTTTAACATCCATGTGTTCACACTTTTCATTTTCGGTTTATATTTTTAGTTAAGTTTAGGTTAGGGCTAGTTTTTTTTTGTTGAGTTTTCCATGATTGAGACTCAAGGAAAATAGAACAGCTATTGCTGGATTTTCCTTGTGATTGTATATTAAAGAAAATTAAAGAAAAAAATATTAGGCATTACCATATATCTATTTTTCTTTCTTAAAATTATTTGTTTTTTTTCAATAAATATATGTTATATTTCAAGCTTAAGTTGAAAAGCAGCTCTGGTTGAACCTGAGAGTGTGACCCTTAAATGTAATTTTTGTGTTTTGTATTTTTGCTTGCCTTTTGTATTTCTAGTTACAATAAAAACATTATTATTATTATTATTATTATTATTATTATTTTATTATTATTATTATTATTAGGTAGCTTAGCTTATGGAGAAAGAATGCACTTTCTTTTGGTGCTTGATCCAAAGCAATTAAGCGTATTTGCTTAGCTGCCTTTTGCATTTAATTGTCTCCACCCAGCATTCCGATTTAACAAGGCATGTTTTAAGCAGAAAACCAGATTACTATATATATATATATATATTAATTTAATATGTATTTTAATATGCATTAAACATCATCAAATTCTTAGCCGTATCTGTTAATACATATGAAACACACATATATATATATGTGTGTTTCATATATATACAGTATGTCCACGGATCGAGTTCCAAAGAGGAAAAACTTTTTTATTTTGCATTTTACAAGAAAAATGTATTCTTGATAAAAGTTTTTGCATGTCTCGAAACGGCCAAATCAGTTTTAACCTTTTCAAAATTTCTTTTAGTTTAAGATAAAAATCGAAAAATTTGTCGTTTTATTTGAAAAATTTTTAAAGTCCCAGAAATTAAGTTGCGTTGTCATGGTAATTATCCATATTTAATTATCTAATTAACTGTCAGTTAGAAAAATCAACCATAATAGTTGAAAATGTTGTCAAAAGACCAACGAATTTACCTAATTCAATGCTATGGCAAAGGTAATAAAGCGATCCGTCTAGTTGTCGAAGAATTTAATCAAAAGTTTCCGGATATTTACATCTCAAATAGAGGTGCACGAGCATTGGTCAAAAAATTCCTATCCACTGGTTCCATACTGGATGTAAAGAAAAAAAATATAGCACGCGATGATGACGACGCCGCCACTCTTCTTGTAATGGATTCAGTACGGAACTATCCCAAATTTTCTTTACGGCGCAGATCAGTCCATCTGGGAATTAGTAAATCGCTCATTCAAAAGATTTTGAAACAAAGGAAGTTCCATCCCTACAAGCCCATTTTTAATCATGCATTAGAACCCGGAGATCCTGCGAAACGTTTGTATTTTTGTCTGTGGATGGGCGCTCAAATTATGGATAATCAATACTTTTACCGAAATATTATTTTTTCTGATGAGGCCACGTTTTCTACTAATGGTACTGTTGCATCTCAACATGTGAGATATTGGAGCGATTACAATCCGAATTTTCGCATGCCTCACAATCGACAATATTCGGCAAAAGTTAATGTGTGGTGTACAATTTCTTACCATGGTATCATTGGACCATATTTTTTTGATAATACTGTCAATCAGCATACGTACTTGGATATGCTGCAAAATTTTGTTGAAGAACGTTTGGACGATCTACCGATTAATTACCTCGCAAGGTGTTATTTCCAACAAGATGGTTGTCCGGCTCATTATGCTAGGATTGTTGTTGAATGGTTAAATCAGCAATTTGGACAGAATTGGATAGGTCGAAATGGTCCCGTGATATGGCCACCAAGGAGCCCTGATTTAACAATGGCTGATTTTTATCTTTGGGGTCGTTTGAAGCAAATAGTTTATGCAAATAATCTTCCTCCGAACGTAGAAGATTTAAAGGAGAGGATTAGAGACGCTGTGACGTCTTTAACTCTCGAAGAAATTCGAAGAAGTTATAGAGAATTGCGCCGACGGCTAGAATTGTGCGTTGAAAAGGGCGGTGAATGGATTGAGTAAAATAGTTATTAGTTATATCATTTTTGTTTTTGAGTTTATGAAAAAATTTTCAAATAAAACGACCAATTTTTCGATTTTTATCTTAAACTAAAAGAAATTTTGAAAAGGTTAAAACTGACTTGGCCGTTTCGAGACATGCAAAAACTTTTATCAAGAATACATTTTTCTTGTAAAATGCAAAATAAAAAAGTTTTTCCTCTTTGGAACTCGATCCGTGGACATACTGTATATATATATATATATATATATATTATATTATGTAGAAGTACAATTGTATTTTTCTTAGCCGTTATTTTGTATATTTTCTCTTTTTGTTCTTGGAATGCGGCTTTTTTTATATTATTATTGGTGGTAAGTAATAATTGACAAGTTAACGTTTCGACACTTTATTGTCTTCATCAGAAACAGTGTATATATATAGAAATTGCAGCATCTCTGGAAACAATTACACATTATATCTATTGTACTTTTTTAAAAACAAAAAAAACATTCACGGCTTGTTATTTATTAACATATTAAAATTATTTAATCTATAATTTACCTAAACATGACGGTTGTTATTATTAGTATTTAATAATATTTTCTTCAACAATCATTTCGTTAATACTATTTATTACGCAGGCCTTCATCGTTTCTAAAACGTATACATTGAGTGGGTCTGATCTTCTAAAGAAACACGTGCTTTTTCTTTTTAAAAGGAAAAAATTCTCGATAACAAGTTTATTTGTGTATATTTACAACGTTAACATATACAGATAGGTTTTGGGAATAGTATTTGTGTTATTTTATTAATGGAAAATATATTTTTGACAAATTATTAATTTCGTTCCTGTCATTAACAGCATTATGTTCGTGTCTTTTGATTTCAATTAATTCTAGTACTGCTCGTGATTTAGTATTTGTTTCAACATGGAGGATTTTGGTTTTATCAAAGGCAAATGAATGTGTCAATTTATTACTATGTTTCTTTAATGCCGTGATGTTGTTAGACATGTGACAAAGTTTACATCGGCCAAACTATGCAACATCTCGACGAGCGTATAAAAGGCCACAAATATGCTAACAACATCACGGCATTAAAGAAACATAGTAATAAATTGACACATTCATTTGCCTTTGATAAAACCAAAATCCTCCATGTTGAAACAAATACTAAATCACGAGCAGTACTAGAATTAATTGAAATCAAAAGACACGAACATAATGCTGTTAATGACAGGAACGAAATTAATAATTTGTCAAAAATATATTTTCCATTAATAAAATAACACAAATACTATTCCCAAAACCTATCTGTATATGTTAACGTTGTAAATATACACAAATAAACTTGTTATCGAGAATTTTTTCCTTTTAAAAAGAAAAAGCACGTGTTTCTTTAGAAGATCAGACCCACTCAATGTATACGTTTTAGAAACGATGAAGGCCTGCGTAATAAATAGTATTAACGAAATAATTGTTGAAGAAAATATTATTAAATACTAATAATAACAACCGTCATGTTTAGGTAAATTATAGATTAAATAATTTTAATATGTTAATAAATAACAAACTGTGAAAGTTTTTTTTGTTTTTAAAAAAGTACAATAGATATAATGTGTAATTGTTTCCAGAGATGCTGCAATTTCTATATATAACACTGTTTCTGATGAAGAACGAAACGTTAACTTGTCAATTATTACTTACCACCAATAATAATATAAAAAAAGCCGCATTCCAAGAACAAAAAGATGTGTGTATGTTAATGCTTTAACATACACCTTCTTTGTTATGCTGCACTGACGAAATCAAACTAGGTAGCTACAAACACATCTTAACACATACATAGTTGCATCGTTGATTGTTTATGTATTTCAATCAAATTGTAGATGTTTAGGTGAACCTAGGCCATTTTGATAGGATTACATAAGTAATACCCATTGTCCTATGCTTATTTGCTTTCATTTACATCTATACATGACTGATTTTACATTCTATATTGTTATAATATCAACAGTTCTACTCTTAATTTTTCATTACATAGTTGCGTCGCTGTTATTTGACTGAACAGTTTGTGGTAGACCCAAGCCTTTTGATGTGACTATATAAGTAAACCCGACTGTCCTATGCTCATTTGATTACATTTTCATTTATACATTTTGATTTACATTTTATATTTGTCATTGTTTTCTAATTGACAACCAGTTGTCATATTGTTATTACTTTTATTTCATTGTATGCCACTACTACCAAGAAGATTTTCAATTTTTCAATACATTTGTATATTTGGCAAAGAATTGTAATATATTTTATATATATATAACAACTGAAGTTTGTCCGAATAATATGAAAAAAATTGTTAAAGAACAGGAAGTTTTTGTACCAAAAATGTGCTACCTTATCTCGTAGTTACTTCTAATATATAAATAATTCTAAGATATTAGGTAGCTTAGCTTATGGAGAAAAAATGCACGTTCTTTTGGTGCTTGATTCAAAGCAATTAAGCGTATTTCCTTAGCTGCCTTTTGCATTTAATTGTCTCCACCCAGCATTCCGATTTAACAAAGCATGTTTTAAGCAGAAAACCAGATTCAGTCTCTCACGACCTGGATAATTCAGAGGCCGCTAGTGTCCTACGAATATAATACTATAAAAATAACTCCTGTGATCCCACTGTTTCTTCTAATTCAGTTTAATTAATTCTATAGGAAAAGGTAATCAAACAATTTCCAATTTTTACAATTTTTATTAAGGAAACGCTAAGAAAAAAATAATGAAAAATCAACATTACACCTCTGACACTGTTCTTAGTGCGAGTGTATGTAAAACCGTGGTTTGAGGCTCCACTGGCAATTCAATCACCATATCAAGACTTTTTACTTTTGAAATCGTTGTTTGATTACAAAAGCATCGATGTAAAAAATAGCAAGGCAGCCGCAAACAAGTTTTTTGATCACCCTTGGTATTCGTTGCCTGAACTAGTTGCATTTTCCTTTTTCGGCCCGGCAGTTCCCATTTCAATTAAAACGAAGATGAGTGAAAAAGTACTCATGTTTATAGACGAGGAAGACTAGGATTATGATGCAGAGGATACTCCTGTAGAACGTGTTACTGTAAAGATGAATGAAGTAAAACTGTGCCTTAAACTTTTTCAATACCTTCAAGATAAATTGCGATTTCTGAAGAATTGAATCTACATTTCCGTCTGCTGCAAAATTTACGAGCAGTAAATGACGTAGCCGAACGTGGCATAAAGTTGATTACCGACTACTAATGTTTTGTCGAAAGAGGAATTACAATAGCAATATATCCTACAAGTAGTTAGTCAATACCGACACGAATTTCTGGACGCATACAAGTCGAGTGTTAGCACTTAGCACAACTACTGAACCGCAGCTAAACCTAAGACTGCGAATTTGTTAAACGTTTTACTCATTAACTATTGTTATACTAAAAAAAATCAAGGTATGTACTTTTTTACTTTGAATTTCAAATCCTAGACATTTATGTATAATAAGTTGCACTTTAATTCAACAGAAGAAAAAGCGAAAAAGTTGATTTTTTCCAGACGCGACTTTAACCCCTCTGCGGAGCCCGTTAATATTAATCAAATAAGTAGACATTTTATGTAGTATGTTTTTACATTTAAAGGAAAAAATTAGGGGCGTACCCTAAAGAAATCTCAAATTTGAAAACTAACGACCACCCTAATGTACACTTTGTTGCAAATTAAAAGCAAATTTATGGAAATCAACTGCAAATTAAATGGAAATTAAATCCGAAAGTATTTCCAGATTCGCATTTAATTTGAAACACTTTGTACATGATCACCAAAACATAAATATTTTTCGTAAAATATGGTTGAACAATACTTGAAATAATCTCTTGGCTAGATATTTTCCGTATATATATTATTAAATAAGAATCCGAGACCTTGTATTTTCGGCTTTTTGTAATTGAGGAGCAAATAATAAAAAATATCCATAAAATTTTGTTTGAATTGAACAAACAGTATCATATCATTTCAATTTCATTTTATTTGTAAAAATGTGATTTTTTTAGGGGCTACTCTTTTAATGGCAGACAGAAAGACATATATAACGTAATTATATGACTGAGTAAGCTATAAAAGACGTACGTCGACCCTATATTTGCAGCAGACATTAAAGTTTTGCTACATTCAACTAGAGAGCGTCCCGAATATTATTAAAAACTAATATTATTGTTGGCAGCGCTTTCTGTTTAAGAATAACTGCACCCATCACCATGATTATGATATATGGAATCTACTTTTCTGATTAAAATATGGATTGTTTAATCGGAATGCTGGGTAAAAACAATTAAATGCACAAGACAGCTATAAAATACGCTTAATTGCTTTGTATCAAGCATCAAAAGAAAGAGAATTTATTTCTCCAGGGTCTAAGCTACCTAATATCTTGCAATTATTTATATATTCGAAGTAATTACGAAATAAAGTAGCAGATTTTTGATACAAAAACTCCCTGTTTTTTAACAATTTTTTCCACATTAATCGAACAAATTTCAGTTATTAAAACTACCCAGTCCCCTAGCCCTGGAGATAAGTTTGCAGATTACGCCAGTATTTTTTTAATATCATTTTGTTGCTTATTAACGGATTCTGGTACGATATGTTAGCAGCATGTTTGCAATGTAATTGAGATGGGCGAGATGGCCTCCTCAAATGATTATTTTATGATAAATTACTGTTGTGTCAAGAATTGCATTTAAATTTCAAGGAGATGAAAGAATAGATACTGATAGGATTATATGATAAAAAATTGTGCAACAGAAAAGTACGTGATCACAAAGATGATGATCAGCTAATACAAGATTTACATGATTGTAAAAGGATCGATAAAGCACGACTAGAAAAACTAAGACCAGAGATATGGTACAGGTGTTTCCTCATATTTTATTTTTTATATTTCAAACATTGCTTTTATTTTCCTCATGTATTTATCATATAGTCATGCTTTTCGTTACTTTTAAATGGAAATTTTAAAAACTATTACATATTACGTTATTATTTGCTATCTATTCCGCAGTTACCCTACACCATATATTTTTCGCTTTCTAGAATGTAACCAATTATCACTATTATCTAAGTGTATTGTTGTAGAGGAAACATATCTTGATAACCATAAAAATTATCATTACAAAGTTGATAACATAACTTTTCAAAAAGCTCGCACATTGTAAGGAATAAGTTAGTATAAAACAAAATACTAAAATCTCGACTCATATCTTGATATACAAGTTTTACGTTTTACCAAATCACCCTCCTATCTTTATATCGAATTCATAGCTACTTATTTCAAATGAGTGTTGTGAAAAGCATAAGTTTTATTATAATAATAATTTTAGATCCTACAATCATATCTACTTCAGCAATTTTTGACGACTATTTAAATTTATATATTATTATAAAAGGCAAATATTTTAATTAACATGTAGACAGGTAAAATATACTAAAATGATAGATTTAAGAAATGCCAGCGTTGGCACTTAAGCCTAATAAATCTGAATAAATTTGCTGTAGAGAATTTAGTTAATTTGCAGAGCTAATTAAATACACATCCTGGCACGCCTGTGTATTACAGATTATCGTACAAATGTACGCACATATCAACCAGTTGATGATTATGGGGATAACATAATTCTATTTAAATGGTCATTAGCGGCAAAGATGCAGGTAGATAACTCGCCGACGACATGCGTCACGGCGCACGTTACGCCTCATAGATGACACATGCGGCGGTATCATTGATGCTGTACGTGATCTCAACATGAACGTCATATTTCCTCGAAGCAACTGACAACTTTTACCGTTCTGAAACGTTTATCCAACATATTCAACGTGATCCTAATTTTGAAAGATAATCATTATTTACTTCCCTCAACTGCATAAAATATATATTCAGCATGTCTCTAAATTTCACAGACAATCATTATTTATATCCTCAATAGCACAAATATATTTAAAGTCTTAATGGACATTCCTAATATTCATCTTATAAGAGACAAATTCTATAGTCTAGCAATATAGAATTCAATAAGTATATCCTTTTTTTATAAAAATTAAATTACAAATATTTATTCCTATCTACGATGACCTACTAGATCAGATACCTGCAAATTAGAAAAAACCATCAACAAGTAATATAATGTGAGATATTGTCTTAATGTGTTTTCACTACTCGATAAATTTTACTTAAATTACATATACTGCTACTTTAGCTTTCTTTACGTAATATAATAAAGTTTTGTAATCATACAAATTTTTGAGATAAAGATTACAGGAGAGGGCACCGGGGTGGTCTGAGTGTTAAATATCAAAAATTAAGTACAGACAAAAAAATAAACTCAATATGTTATTTAATTAACTTGTTTGAAAATAAAATCCATTCGCCGTTCCTTACGATTAGCAAAATGATGATTAATAACTAATTCATTGAAGTTTGGTGTTGATGTCAGTACATAATTGTTTTTCAACGGAAAACATTGCTAGGGCGCATAGCCTGCAGTATTTTTAGAAAATGTTTTTATTCTCTTCAAAGTAGAAAAACACAGTTCACTTTCAGCTGTTGTCATCGGTATGGTGCAAATTATTTTCAATAGCTTCACAGATTCGGCAAATGTAGTTGTTAAATTATTTTCATAGAAACATTCAGTAATGTTAGAGCAGATGAAGCAGTTCCAAAATCTGGTCTATTATGCAAAACTACCAATTCATGCTTAAAAGCAATTGATTCCAAATTAAAAGTCTTCACGGCCATCTGGAATTCAGTTTCAAGGAAAGAATTTTGATATGTTGAAAATAAGTGTGGTTGAAAAAGAAGAGTTATAGATAGGTGATCACTAAACAAAAAACGGTCATCAATATTGTTAATAATAATGTCGCACACTTCTTTAGCAACCATTTTGTGTTTGTCCTCATATCGGGATCTTCTGTTCCGTTGTCGGGAATGTTTCATCTTTTTCATCGTTATCACTATTTTCATTGAAATAATCGTAATCAGTTGAGTTTCTCACATGAATTGACGATTTCAATGATGATACACAGGACTGTATTTTAATACTGTCAATTTGACGATGTTGTAATTGGTTGTAGAGAATTTCGCAATGCGGCATTATTTTATTAAAAAAATATAACCAGTAATTGAAATCATAATCATTTAAAACGTTTTTCAAGCCTACAGCTTTCCTTATTATCGACTGGTTACTAGATTCATCATATATGATCCGCGTCAGACATGTGATAAGATCTTTTTTATATCTAAGACACTCACACAACCCTTTTTGATTTAAAGTTCCATCTGGTTGGTGCAGCTCGCGGAAGTCGATATTTCACAACCTCATCCAGTATAGGAGTACGCTTTTGGGATTCTGTAAAAAAAGGGACATAGAAAAACCATCTAGATTGCAAAAGAAATCTTTCACTTGTTTGTTATGTGCGGCAGCCCGTTGAACTCTCAGATTTAACTGGTGCGCTTAACAGTGAATATAATTTGCATTTTTGTAAATATCTTTAATTTTTGTCTGAACACCATTGTTTTTACCACTCATTACTGAGGCGCCATCGTAGCTTTGGGATATTAATTTTGCAGGCGTTTGGTCCAATTTAATTTTCCTAAGTTCTTCCAATAAGCATTTGCTACTGCCATCAACAGTATGATTCTCTGGTAGCAGAAAAGGCAGAAATCGTTCTTTTATATTTCCCTTCAACTCGTATCGAACTATAAAAGCTAACTGGGAAAATGTAGCCGAACCTGTCGTCTCGTCTGCTTGTATACCGATATAGTGGGCTTCATTAATTTTGTCTAGGATCAAAGTGTGGGAAACTTCGTAGATACTGTCCAGCAATTCATTTTGAATGGTTTTTGACAAACCCATAAAAACTCTATTATAAGAGTTGTTGATGTGGTCCTTGAAAGTGCTGTCAATTCCTGCCAATTTTACTGACGTTTTCATTGTGCTTAATTATATTTAGTCTATATGCAGTGTTCAGCTGGCACATTATATTTACCTTCCACAAAACTGAATATTCTATCATGTTACTAAGATGGTTTTCACTTACTTTATGCCTTTTTACTTATTCACCAAAATGTTTTAAATCCCTAATACCTGTATAAGTCCAGGCAGAGTCGTTTTGTGGAGAATTTCCTACCTAGATTTTTTCATTCTATCTTAATGTCATAGCTCAGTGTGTTATTTTCTATCATTTCGATTATGTTACTAACGCAATTCATAGTTCTATTTGCACCGATAGAAATTACAACATACACTCACCGCTGTATATTCCATACTGGACTTGCGTCATTGGCACCGCAGAGAAGTGTCCTCTCGCTGACATATACCCGCTCTCTATCCCCGCCACTTTCATCACTCCATTCCTAATCCAGACGGTGCAGTCGAGCGAGATGTCCCGGAGCCTACGTCAGTATGCGATTTCTAAACTCAGCGCTGAGGAGACGGCCTGTTACTTCCGAAAACATATTATTTGTTATCAAACAAATCAGAAAAATTACATACATATTAGGTATTTATAATTAATTTATCTGTTAAAATAAATTTGTCACGGGGGGCAGGGCCCCGTTGCCCTCCCTGCAGCAACCGCCACTGATAAAGATCCTTATTTTGGGATTCTCTGGTTTTCAGATCATATGTGTACCTGTCCGGGGACAGAATTGGGTGTATAAAGTTAGCCCCCTTTTTAAAAAAATCTAAAATCTGACGATTATTCTAGGTTTGTTTAAATGGTTCCAAAATATTTCAGAGAAAAAACAAAATTAGCCGAGAAAATGGGGAAAAACGAAACCCAACATTATGAAGCCAGACCCCGTTTTTGCAAAAATTAATTTTGAGAGTTGCTTTAGGTTGTTCTAGGTTTGTTCTAAATATTGTTCTAATACATCAAAACTGTATCTGTTAAAATCAAAAGATATTGCAAGAAAACGAAATCCAAAAGTGTCTAATTAACCCCCCCTTTTTTGAAAATCAAAATTCTGAAATCCTGGTTGTTCTAGGTTTGCTCTAAATTGTTCCGAAGTATTTCAAAGGAAATATCATAATCGGTCGAGATAATAAGAAAAAAGTATTTTCTGCCATCCCCCCCCCTTTTTCTTTGGCGAAAATTGAAATTCTGGCGGTTGTTCCAGGTTGTTCTAGATTTGTTCTATATATTGATCTAATACATCAGAACCGTATCTCTTATAGATCAAAATAGATATTACAAAAAAGAGAAATTCAAAAGAGAGAAAAATATTTTCCAAGTCCCCCTTTTACTTTCTTTTTTTCGACCTCGAGATTTTTGCAGATGTCCACGTTTTGAAGTCCCCTGATACCAAAAAAGTGGTTTTTAAAAAATGTCTCTATCTCTCTCTCTCTGTGTGTGTGTGTGTGACCACGATAGCGGTCAAACCGCTATAGGTATCAACTTCAAATTTTATATTTACGAATATAATCTCCCTCTTGAGAACTGATTAGATTTTGAGCAAAATCGGCAGACCGGAAGTAGTAGTTTACTTCAGTGAAAAAATCGAATTTTGCAAATATTTCGTCAATTACTACGTTTAAACAAATTTATAAAGAATTCAAATGTACTCAAAATTAAATTTGAGAAAAATTGTTTTAATAAAGTTCTTCGAAATTTCTACCGGAAGTAGGTCTTTTACTCTTATCGAAAATCAGTTTTTTGGGAATATCTCGCAAATCATGCTTTCTAGGCAGGTACATTACGAGTATAAAAGTATTTAGAACATACTTTTAAATATCTTTTGTATAAAAAAAATTTCAAAATTCAGACCGGAAGTACCACTTTTACTCTTATCGAATAGCGATTTTTTGCAAATATGTCGTAAATTATGCATTCTATATATATATTTATGAAGAGTACAAAAGTATTTAGAGTTGGATTTGGAATATTTTTTGTATAAATGAAATCTCAAAATTCGGACCGGAAGTAACACTTTCATACGTATAAGAAAGTCGTGTGGTGGCCACACCTCATTTTTTTACTTTCTTATACGTAGTATAAGGAAGTATTGTGATGATGAAAATTTTCGACCTCGAGATTTTTGCAGATGTCCACGTTTGAAGTCCCCTGATACCGAAAAAGTGGTTTTTAAAAATTGTCTGTGTGTGTGTCTGTGGTACTGTGTGTCTGTGTGTCTGTGTGTGACCACGATAGCGGTCAAACCGCTGTAGATATCAATTCCAAATTTTGTATTTACGTGTACAATCTCCCTCTTGAGATCTGATTAGTTTTTCAGTAAAATCGGTAGACCGGAAGTAGCAGTTTACTCAGTGAAAAAATCGAATTTTGCCAATATTTCTTCAATTACTAAGTTTAAACAAATTTATAAAGAATTGAAATGTACTCAAAATTAAATTTGAGACAAATTATCTTAAAAAAGTTTTTCGAAATTCCAACCGGAAGTAGGTCTTTTACTCTTATCGAAAATCAGTTTTTTGCGAATATCTCGCAAGTCATGCTTTCTAGGCAGGTACATTACGAGTATAAAAGTATTTAAATTATAATTTTAAATATCTTTTGTATAAAAAAAATTTCAAAATTCGGACCGGAAGTACCACTTTTACTCTTACCGAATATCGATTTTTTGCAGATATGTCGTAAATTATGCATTCTATATATATTTATTAAGAGTACAAAAGTATTTAGAGTTGAATTTGCAATATTTTTTGTGTACATGAAATTTCAAAATTCAGACCGGAAGTGGCACTTTTACTCTTAGCGAGTAGCACTTTTTTTCGAATATCTTGCAAAGTATGCATTCTATAGCGATTTATTAAGAGAATGAAAGTACTTAGAATAGGATTTTGAATAAGTTTTGTATAAAAAAAAATCTTAAAATTGTATAGTTTGAAACGCTCATACGTATAAGAAAGTCGTGTGGTGGCCACACCTCATTTTTAGAATGGACTTCGGGCGATTCCTAAGTATTTCAAAGAAAAGTCATAATCGATCAGGATAATATAAACAATGTCAAAAAGTCTGACGTCAGAAAGTCTTAGTTTTTTACTTTCTTATACGTAGTATAAGGAAGTATTGTGATGATGAAAATTTTCGACCTCGAGATTTTTGCAGATGTCCACGTTTTGAGGTCCCCTGATACCAAAAAAGTGGTTTTTAAAAAATGTCTCTCTCTCTGTGTGTGTGTGTGTGTGTGTGTGTGTGACCACGATAGCGGTCAAACCGCTATAGGTATCAACTTCAAATTTTATATTTACGAATATAATCTCCCTCTTGAGAACTGATTAGATTTTGAGCAAAATCGGCATACCGGAAGTAGTAGTTTACTTCAGTGAAAAAATCGAATTTTGCAAATATTTCGTCAATTACTAAGTTTAAACAAATTTATAAAGAATTCAAATGTACTTAAAATTAAATTTGAGAAAAATTGTATTAATAAAGTTCTTCGAAATTCCGACCGGAAGTAGGTCTTTTACTCTTATCGAAAATCAGTTTTTTGGGAATATCTCGCAAATCATGCTTTATAATATAATCGGGGTTCTACTGTAATTTGAAACGCTCATACGTATAAGAAAGTCGTGTGGTGGCCACACCTCATTTTTTTAGACTCGGTAACGTAACATGTTGAAATAACATAGTATGCTGTCTGGTTTTCTCACTAAAACCATTGAAAACCATACTTTTATTGGGGTAAATTATTATATATATAGATAAATATACGATAGTATATGCCCCGAATAGCAGCCGGATTTGAGAAAGGTCGTTGTTTAACATAAATGATATATTGTCAATTTTGTATTGTTAGGGTTATCAAAGCATACGAGAGAATGTCTTCACTTTTATGAAATGTAGTATAAAATAATATCAATAAATAAATTTTGAAAAATACGTTTATTTTAGAAGGCATAAACTGCAATAAAAATAAACAAACTTAAAAAAGATCAACCCAGTAGCTTATGAGGAAACATCATTCTTTTTATAAGCAAGGTATAATCATTGTCAATATGTCTTATGAGGGTGTCTTAATATTCATTAATAATGTAACCAAAATTAGTGTTCTCCCTATATTGTTTTCTGTTACTAGCATCCGCAGTTAGTAACAATATTATTTTGAAACATAGTGGGAAAATGTATATTTACTTCTTATATATGTGTATCCTAAACCACAAATGAGAAATATTATTCATTTTCTGCGTCTGGAATAGAACTGCATCATACCAACCCATTAATACTACACTGTTCGGAAAATGCAAGTCATTCCATCGTTTTTTCTTATTATCTCGGTGGATTTTGATTTTTTCTTTGAATAGTTTAGAAAAATTTAGAGCAAAGCTAAAACAAATTAGAATATCCATAAAAGTTTCTATTTTCGAAAGAAAAATGAGGTGTGGTCACCAGACTACTTTCTTATACGTGTCAGCGTTTCAAATTATAGAATTTTCAGATTTCTTTTATACAAAAATTATTAAAAATCCTATTCGAAGTACTTTTATTCTCTTAATAAATTTCTATAGAATGCATACTGTTCAGGACGATAAATAATATTGCATAAGAGAGACAATTGTTTTATATATTTATGTGTAATACATTTATTTCAAATATTGTTACCTCACACTGTATATGTATATGTATTCTAAAACTACAAGTTTAGTCAAAAAAAACAGATTTCTCTTCTATTGTGACGAAATGTATGTAAACATTTATGCTATTGCTAATCATTACAAAGGTACAATAGTTAGGTCTCTTTCGACGTGACCGCCATAAAATCATTAAGCCCGTCTATAACCATTATTTTATCAATGAATTAATTATAAATAAAGCTTGTAATATTAGTCAAAAGAGATGCTTAATTTTTGCTGAAACCGGAAGTAGCACTTTACTTCGGTAAGGAATCGTACTTCGCGAATATCTGGATTACTGTTACCTTCATCAACATTTATAAAGGTCACAAAAGTATTACTGCCTTATTAATAGACAATGTCTTAATAGCGTGTTAGTACGCTATTAGTTAGTAGCCACTAACATCCTATTAAGTGGATAGTAAGAGTACCTATTAATAGTCGCATATTTAGTGGCTACTAACTAGTATTATTCTAATAGCATTTGATCGTTGGCAACATAGCAAATTCATCGTTTCTGTCAAAAACAGACCAAAAGTGCGCGTGAATTGAAAATAGTAAAGGTTATTTATGCGAGTTATTGTATTTTTTAGTTTATCTGTGGTTTTTTATAAGTGAAATGGGAGATCTAATTAATATCCAAGACGAATTATATGAGTTGGAAGAAGTACAGATTGTAATAAATCGCAATCCAAAGGTTTACTTGGCAAGAAAGAATCCTTTCGAAGTATATGACGACTTATCTTTTAAACAAAATGATTCAATACGTAAAGAAGTTGCAAGATTTATTATTAATCTCGTTATAGATGAAATTGAACAGGGAAATAGTATTCACGGATTACCAATTAGTGCAGATAATCAAGTACACTATACGCTATTTAGCTAGGGGCTTATGGATAAGATATAGGTAGGTAGAAATACATACTCAAAAGAAATAAATAAGAAAGAAATTTGTGTTGTAGCTGAACTTCATGGTCTATCACAGCCACATTGAGTTTGGTTGTGAAAAAAAGTTGTTGAGGCAATAGCTAGACACCAACAAGAATTCATTAATTTTCCAAGAGAAAATAATGCCTTGGGAGAAATGAAAGGGGAGTTTTATAAATTGCTTGGTGTCCAAATATTATTGGTGCGGTAGATGGCACACAAGTGAAAATCAAAAATCCTGAAGGTGATAATCTCTTTTTGTTTTAAAATCATATATGGTACTATTCTTCAAATGTTCAAATAAGTAGTCAATAACAATATATAAGTATGACTTCAGTTACATTTTCCAATAAGGTGATGAGTGATGCAAAATGTCGAGTTCATAATATTGTGGCTAAATGGAGAGAAAGCACAGATGATTCCCATATATGTAGCCTCTGCATATTAAAAAAGGAAGTTTGAGGTATGGATATCTGTATAAAAAATGATATTTGCAGTGCAACTTGCTCTATTTTACAGAATGACAAAATAGATTGTATATTACTTGGGGATAATGGATATGCCTGTTCTCGACACCTCCTTACCCCACTCTTAAACTCCCAAACAAATGCTGAAGGATACAATGCATCCCATATTACTACACATAATGTTGTAGAAAGATTATTTGGAATAATGAAAAACAAATTCCGTTGCTTTTTTAATGGGCTGAATTTAAATCTGGAAACTACAAAGGCAACTATTGTAGCAATTGCTGCCATGTATAACATCATTAGGAATGAGAGCATAGAAAATGAATGTATACTTTAAAGGAATAGTTATAAGTATCGTATTTTACTTTGTTTTTCGGCAAAGTTATGTAAATAGATACTTCCAATAAAAAGAAAAGTTTATGTATTAATAGAAAGAAAAATCTGTATTTGTAAATTAGTGTATTTTCTTTTTTTTTGCCAAACTATAAAATATGTTGAATACATAATTAATTATATTAATCATAAAAGAAAAAATATATGTTTTACATGCTTTAATATTGTGTATAATTTTACCTACAACTAATGTTATCGTACAAACTTTTGAGTAACTGTTTATCATAATATGTACAAAAACACAAACTTACACAGACTATGACATAATTATATAACTAAAATAAAAAGTTGAGCACAGTCAGCTTCCTTTTATTTTCAATGATGTAGGCTCCTTCCCTCACACATTCTATTAGAGTTGCCTTCTCCAGGTGTGTGATCTGCCCTTTTGTTCTAAGAAAAGAAATATTACTTTTTAATAAAGTTCCATCTTTTTTAAACTAGTATTTAATACTTTCTTTATTTAAAATAACTTACATTGTTTACTGCCATTCCACGAAATAAAAATACTTTAAAATAACACTCGACAACGAAGACGCATTTGAATCTTAATTTGGCGCTAAACCAAAGATAGGTTAGATTTAACAGCTTTCTTACCTCTTAAACACGCTATAACATGGTACTAAAATTTAGTTGGCAACTAAGCTTAGTTGTCTATTAAAAACGTCTATTAATACGAAAATTTTTAGTAGCGACTTAATATGATGTTAGTGGCTACTAACTTTGTCTATTAATAAGGCTGTTAGAATTTAGTCTGGAATAACTTTTATTCAGGAGAAATACTAAAATACAGACAAAAAAGACACTTTTCACGAATATGTTACTCTGATTTATTAAGAATATAAAACTACTTAGTAGACAATTTGGAACAACTCTTGTAAAACGAAACAAAATTCGGATTCTAATGCTTTTGCAAATATCGCGTTTAAAATTAATTTGGAAATACGTTTGTACAATTAAACTTCCTTTAGGTACATAGAATAAGGAAGCATTGTTTCTGATGAAAATTCTCGAAGTTGACACTTTTGCAGATTTCACGTTTAAGGGGGTAATGCTGAGGCCAATTTGCAAGCGTTTCGTATCGACGATATTGTGTAGTAACCATTGTATAGAATCGATTGAAACACGGAGTAATTTGTTAATTAAGCTTGAATTGAAGTACCTAAAGAAAGAAAAAATTTGTACATAAAAAATGCTACTGAATAATAACATTTTAAAAATGCTTATATTTATCGTTTACTTTAAGGTGTAATGTTTGTCTTTAATGGCAAAAACTGCCTGTGGGTACCTTCATGCGTCTTTTACCTTTAATATACACTTTTTAGTACATCATTAAAGCTAACCGTTTTGTCTTAATCACGTTGATAAGAACGTATGTTTCTTGATACACATTGCCTATATTCCAGGCGCTTAAAGCAATATTCGTAAGACGATCGCAGAGCAAGCCGCCAGTTGGTCGGGAGAACGATTTTGGTGAATCTACACTGCAAAAATTATTTTCCTGTTGGCAAAACTCTGTTTTCTTCAATTTATTCAGTCGCCGGCTTGCAACGGCGTGTAACGTTTTATACAATGTGGTTTATGTACGCATGTCGCTCATGTTGTATTGCTCATAATATTGTTAATGAATTAAAAATAATTTTAATTCATGTAATTTGTTCGCCATTTTTTATAGTTGTTAAGGACGTTTATCATTATTATTTTTGTTTTATTGGTTTTTTATAAAGTAATAGTCTATGTTCTATGTAAAACGTATATATGTTTAGTTTTAATCTCAATTTGCTTTATTTTACAAAGGCACAATTAATTAGAACATGTATATTTCTCTGTATAAGTGCTTACAGTCATTTTACTACTTCATAATCGTAAAATAATAAATATTTAAAATTAAATCTGGGAAGACTCCTAATGTAATCTCTTTCTCAGAAACTTTTCTATTGTCCGTTCTAGAAAATCGGTAAATGCCTTGTCTAAATTACCACTTATTTTCTTGCTTTTATTAACATCATGCCGTTGTAGTACTAAAAAATTCATAAACATTAGCCGGATTTCAGAAAAATTTGTTGGCGGGAAAAGAGTAAATTTCAGCGGACGACGATCATATCAAACTCGATGCGAAGCCGCTTCAATTGCATTCAACTTGGAACCGGGTGATTTACCGCGCGTTATTCATAAAAAAGCTGTATACAGAAGTCCAGGAAAACACACAAAAAAGTTTATGACTAGCTAGAAAAGAGTAAGAGCTTGGAAAAAATGCAGTAAGAAGTTATTTGCATGTAAAAACAAGAAAAAAAGGGAACCGATAGTACCTGCTGACAGCGATTATGGTGACACAGAAATAGAAATGGTTGTCACATTAACAAAAGAGCAGTACGATATAAAAGAAAAAGAAATTTTGACTTCAATTGAAAAATCGGATTCTGAACGTGACGCGTTACAACATGCTACTATAGGGCAAAGCACTAACTTATTATGGAGGCAGCAGCGCTCTGTAAGACTGACTGCGTCCAATTTTGGAGCAATATGCAAAATGCAAAAGACGATGCATTGCGCAAATTTGATAAAACGTCTTTTGTACAATAAATTTTTCGGGACTGCAGCAACACGTTGGGGACAGGAACATGAATTTGTTACTCTAAAAGAATTGGAAAAAAGCTATGGAATTCGTGTACACGAATTGGTCTTTTTATTGACGGCAAATTGAATTTTTTAGCTGCTTCGCCGGATGGTTTAATAGATGACGATGGCATTATTGAAATAAAATGCCCGTCAGCAGCTGCATCGTATTCACCAACGGAAGCCGCTCGAGAGAAGAAAATTAAATTTGCGGAGATAGTTGATGGTCGAATAACATTAAAAAGTAAAGACAATTATTATTTCCAAGTGCAAGGCCAGCTACACGTAACAAATAGAAAGTACTGCTTGTTTGTTATATGGACACCTTTCGGAATTAGTGTACAAAAAATCATGAGGGACGATAATTTCTGGGATGCGAATATGAAGGAGCAGTTGGTGACTTTCTTTTACAGATGTTTTCTACCTGAATTGGTTGATCCCCAGTATCCAAAGAAAATGCCTATTCGTGATTTACGTCAGTAGAAAAAATAACAGAATATATATCAGATATAAGGAACTACTTTATACGGACAAAATTTAAGTGATTTTAAATTTTAGTTTTACTCTGACTATAAATAATCACGTCTTGGCTTTCTTATGGCGTTATGTATTGTTTGTTATCCTCTTATATTTCCTATTTTTTAGCTTTTTCAAGTTTATTATATTATTCTGATATTCTGCTATATACAGTTCTTTATGTCATTAATTCTGCAACTTTATTCTGTTCTATTCATTAATTTGTAGAATGCCAATTTCCTATGTTAATAAATAAATATGATTGTTATTTATTATGTATTTTTTTCTTGTATAATTATGGAAAACATAGTTTCTCTGACCATAGATGATACCGTCATTATTTTTTAATATGTCTGGCCGATACATGTATGTGTGAGACTTTTAATTAAAAATAAATTCTGGACAGTTCTGATCTTTATAATAACATTTAAAAATGTATTCAAACAACAACGGGAAATGTAGCAGAAAAAACAGTTGAACAGACAATTTAAAGCAGTACAAGAATCTCCAAAAATATATAGGGTGAGTCATTTAAAAAACTTAAGTTCCGTGCATTTCCGGTGAAACCGGAAGTGCGTCAGAGCTTAAAGTATTTTTACAATATGCGCCACAAGCAACCATGGATCTTCCACTTATTGTTTTTTCTTTTATTTAAAACACAAAAGACCAATCGAAGACGCGGCTACTAATGACTCACCTGTATATATTTATTCCAAAATTTAAAAAATTCCAATGAAAATATAAGTGGTATAAAACAAATACAGAAACACAAATATTAACCCAGTAAACATTTTTCAAATTTCCCACAATATTATTTAGTAACATCAACATTAAAACTGAAAATGACCACTCATATATTATAAATAGGGAAGTTAACATGTAAATGTCGTAGTTACTAAATAATACTGTGGGAAATTTGAAAAACGTTTAATGGGAAGATAACGCCCCATAAAGGCGAACTATACGAAATGTAAAATCTATGAAATGAAACATGAAATAGTAAACATCCCAATAAGCATTTTCCAAATTATTAACTTTTTACTTTCTTATACGTAGTATAAGGAAGTATTGTGATGACGAAAATTTTCGACCTCGAGATTTTTGCAGATGTCCACGTTTTGAAGTCCCCTGATACCAAAAAAGTGGCTTTTAAAAAATGTTTGTGTGTCTGTCTGTGACCACGATGGTCAAACCGCTGTAGATATCTATTCCAAATTTTGTATTTACGTGTATAATCTCCCTCTTGAGAACTGATTAGTTTTTCAGTAAAATCGGTAGACTGGATGTAGTAGTTTACTTCAGTAAAAAAATTGAATTTTGCAAATATTTCGTCAATTACAAAGTTTAAACAAATTTATAGAGAATTCAAATGTACTCAAAATTATATTTGAGACAAATTGTCTTAAAAAGGTTTTTCGAAATTCCAACCGGAAGTAGGTCTTTTACTCTTATCGAAAATGAGTTTTTTGCGAATATCTCGCAAGTCATGCTTTCTAGGCAGGTACATTACGAGTATAAAAGTATTTAAATTATAATTTTAAATATCTTTTGTATAAAAAAAATTTCAAAATTCGGATCGGAAGTACCACTTTTACTCTTACCGAATAGCGATTTTTTGCAAATATTCCATAAGTTATGCATTCTATATATATTTGTCAAGAGTACAAAAGTATTTAGAACTGGATAGTTTTTGTATATATGAAATTTCAAAATTCGGACCGGAAGTAGCACTTATACTCTTAGCGAGTAGCACTCTTTTTCGAATATCTTGCAAAGTATGCATTCTATAGCGATTTATTAAGAGAATGAAAGTACTTAGAATAGGATTTTGAATAATTTTTGTATAAAAAAATTCTTAAAATTGTATAGTTTGAAACGCTCATACGTAAAAGAAAGTCGTGTGGTGGCCACACCTCATTTTTTTCTTAAAAATATAATAAATTCTGTATAATGTGAACAGGTTCTTTTGTCTATTAATGTGAAATAAATGCATGAAATTTGGAAAAATGGCATTTTTGATTAAACGATATTATCGAATAAAAAATCGATATCAGTCGATATTATTGAATAAAAAAATATCGATTTTAATCTCGATTATCGAAAAGAAAATATCGATATTTTTTTAAAAACGATATATCGCGCATCCCTAATGTACGCTCCTGGGATTTTTCACCAAATGTAGATGTTTGTAATAAAATTAATAGCTGACTAAACATAAATAGTTTAAGTAGATTCCAGACTATGCCATAATATTTAATTTAAACAGATACTAATTCGTAGTAAAATCAAAAAAATAAATTTAATCGGGAGTCTGAGGGCTTCCACCTCACACTCGACGTGACAAAAATCGCACCTCATCGGTTACGGGTTAACTTATATAAGAAATACATAGATGCAAATCCTGGGCTTGTGGTAAAATTCAAATATCTTTAGATATCGGTATTTTTTTTTATATCTATAAAGAAACGTGTGTGGCGACCTCGATCCGAATGAATTACCTATTCATTCAAATGTATATTATATGCTTTATGAGATTGAATACACACTTTCCTTTCCGAATATCAGTGTAGTTTAAGTGCCCGAGCAAAGTAATGTAAACATTGGACACAAGTAACAATAGCATCTCTATCCCGAACGATATTTTCTGGCAACACGTCAACTATAATTTGCATGGCACGTCAGATGCACTGGGGTAAATGACAGCCCTAATTCTCTATCTCTTTCAGAACTTTATTGTTCTTGTCATCGAGTCTTTTTAAAAACGGAGCATGACCTCCTTAAAAGTTACCCAAAAATGTTTTTTGCAAGTCTCTCTCTCTCGCTCTCTCTCTCTCTCTCTCCCTCTCTCTCTCTTCCCTGCCTCTCTCTCTGTGTGTGTGTGTATCTGTGTGTGTGTCTCTCTCTCTCTCTGTGTGTGCGTACCGACATAATCCAGTAACAGTTCAGCGTGAATTTTGGTTCAACAATAAAAATGTGTTGCACCAACGTAGTTCAGGGTCAAACTGAACGTCAAAGTTCTCTTCAATTGAACGTTCATTCTTCACCGTTCGAGGGCGATTCATGCAATATTTGGTTGTTATGCTTGGGCATAAACTTCAAAATACGTTTGTTGATCATAACACTTTTACTTACAGATTAATTAAGAGGATAAAAGTAATTAAAACTTGTGACAACTTTTGTATAAAAAATGCAGAACGCATATATACAGGGTATATCACGTCGAGATTTCGTTAGAACAATATATATTCGTCAATATTTGTTTCGCCTTAAGCTCTTTCGATTTAAAATAGTTTTGAATTTTTGCTTCTTCCGGTTACACCGAATATGGATATCACCTTCCTTATTTTAAATGGAATACCCCATTTTTTATGATTGATTCGTATTTCCAACTTAATATTAAGGATAGTTTGTCTAATAAACTTTGCCTCTAAAGTTAGCCATTTTTCAAGTATTTCAATTTTTATTAAAAAATTTACAGCTGCAGACTATTACTCATTACACCAATAATTAAATGAATGCACATATATAACATTTTAGGTAATCATTTTGGAAAGTATACTGCTTCAAATGCGTTATTATAAACTTTTCAAAATAATACAGGGTGATCAGAAAACCATGTTAAACATTTCATCTAGAAAGTATCAATATCTTGTTATTTTTAAATAGCAACCTACATTTTTTTTCAACTTCATTGCATTGCACGTTCAAAATTAGGGGCAGTATGTATTTACTTCCCTATAACTATACGTCTTAGTTTCAGAGTTATTTTGGAAAATGTATCAATCCCTTTAAAGTTTTATTTTGTATACTCAGTTAGGCTATGGAAATTCATGTGAATAAATAAAATCATGTTGCAATCTTATTACCTGTCATCAGTAAGGTATTTACTACTGCTTTTCATCGTTTTCTTTGTCTTCCGTTTCGCCCATGGGCGCACTATTAAAATGTTGTATTTTTAAAGAGGTTTTAATTTTATTTATATAATTGGATAACAAGTGGCTGTTGATCTATAAAATACAAAATACCTTATTATGTGTTCATTTTCTCTTCTGTAAGACTTGTTCTCTTTGAATTAACTACATCCTTGTAGATAGAAAACGTCCTTTCTACATCGCAACTGGTTATATTTGCGTACTGGAAATATTCTTTTATTTCAGCGTATTTAGCATACACAATTGCCGCAATGTTATTAAATCTGAATTTCTATTAAAACCTGCGTCTAACTTTTGCCGAAGGCCACATCCGAAGTCACTTGGAATTATTAATAGCCACATCTAATGTGGTTAATCCATTTTTTAATTTGAGATTCGATTTTCAAAATATGTGATTAGTTTAGGCAAATTTTCAAAGTGTTCCTGAAGGAATAACAACTGATTTTTTAAATTTGGGATTTGTGTTAGTTCCTTGCACTCAGAACTACTTCGAGTGTCGTCATTTAAACATGTATCGAAATTCTCTGCATTAAAACTAGTAGCTTCCAGCCATGTTCCCATTCTAGTTATTATTGGCGAGGGTGGCAGTGACGAAGATGGAAGTTTTTCCCTGTAAAGGGACACTCTCGATGGTGCTTTTCTGAAAACTGTTTTTAAAAGCGGATACAAGTCTATCAACTTCCGCATAGTTGTCTCTGATATATTCACAGATTCTGTGGAGAGCATGTGCTACACAAGTAATATGCAGCATATAAGGATATGTTTCCTTTAATAGTCTGCCTGTTTTTAACATATATGCGGCACTGTCACTAACAAATAAAAGTATTTTTCCCTGTACCTGTCGTCCGAATGAAGCATGTTGTTTCTCGTCAATGGTTTTAGCAATTGTTTCCCCATTAACTGTATTTATAACTATAGATGCTATTACATATGCGTTATATGGAATAGTTGGATGTAGTACACCAGCTACAAGATTTACCACACAGCGTCCTAATATATCGACAGTTTCGTCGGCACTTATCCATAGGTACTGATTTGAAAGATGTCTTCTAATGCATTCTACTGGTTTCGTGAAGCACTTAGAAACATAATATTTGCGAAAGGTGGATTCATGAGGAACATTTCGACCAGTATATTTTTGAAGAAATGTTTCGAAAGTGGGATTGCCAAGTTTCTTTAATGGGATATTAGCCGCCATTAAAGCTTCACAGAGTTCTTCGTTAAAATTGTCAGCTTTCAACGGGTCCAATTTCCGTGTATGTTTTAGCGATGCTAAGTGACGTTGTACGTGCGATTTTTGAGCATTCTGTAACGATATTTTACAGACTTTGCAATAAATATAGGAATCACTGACAATGGACATACAATCAGTATGACCCTCAATCCAACTCGTCATTGTTTCACAATGTATTTCTCGACGTTCTTCCATATCATAGTAACATAAACAATGATCTAGATCTAAATAAATGATAACTAAAAATATATGCGTATATTATTGAAACTGAACGAAATCCATTGCACACTGACGTCTAGATAATTGGGAGAAGTCGATTCAATGAAATGGGATTAAACAGAAACTATTACATAAATTACGAAGTACGTAATTAACAGTAAAAACAATGAAAAAGCGAAACTAACGTAAGTATGAATAGGTATACACATATTGCTGTGATAGCATATATTTGTGGGTATAGTCATTTGTATATGCTGTGTTCTAAATTTTTCTTTTTACACCAAAAACTTATAATTGGTTTTATATTTAATTCATATTGTTGAAGCATGTACCTAATAACTATTGTGGATTCTGGCAATGTATGTGGTTCCTTCTCCTTCACTGGTGGCCTTTCACTTACTTATAATAGGGACGAGGTAATAGTTTTGTTTAAAGAAGAAAACAGAATGTCTATTTAACATGATCATACACCTTTTATTTTTGTAATTTATAGATTCAAATAATTTTTATATACACCTTTATGCTCTAAACAAATACATAATTGAAAATGCTCATATCATTTATACCTAATGTCGGTTGTAATGTATGTAAATCTTTTATTTATTTATTTATGATGCTAAACAAAAAAATAAATATTTATCCTGTAAATAAATAAATGTAAACTTTTATTGTACATTGATAGTGATATTTATCGATGTAATTATTTTTATATTGGCTTCAATTAATTGCCTTAGACAACCATTTGCACGTGTTGTATCTAGCTTTTAATCTTTGCCTTGTGAAACTTTTAATTAATTATTAACCTAACTTGAAAAAGATTAATGATGCTTAGACAATACCATGAAGAAAATGCTCATTCGCACGTAGCATCTCTTCAACTGTCCAACACCATTAGTCCTATTTTGTTGTAATTCCAACTTTATGAATTAAAAGAAAACCTTACAGGATAATATTTGCTTATCTATATTGTCCAACATTACATTGATTAATCATTTGCACGTAAAAACCAATGTCTGTCTAACAATTTAGATAACTTCTTTTCAAAAAAAAAAAACTTACTTGCTATCTTTAAATATTTCATCAAAATGTTCATTTTGAATGTCCATATTGAACGTTTCAAGTGAATTTAAATATATATTAATAAAAGAAAAATTATTATGAATAAACGTGATAAAGAAATAATGAAAACTACTATTCTACAATGTAACAATTATTTTTTTTTAGAGCGTCTTATTCTTTCGGAGTTGAAATCAGAAGTCCCTTCTTGTCGAATCTTGTTTCTTATTTATAGCGGCAAAAAAAACTCTACGTTGACTATTGCGCCCTCTAGTCCATATTTTAGGTTGGCATTGGAATATACGTTCCAGTGAAATCGCTGCCCACATGTTGCCGTCTTGATACACACACACATACACATATTGTTCTGACAGTTCTTTATTTACCAAACGTCATTATAAATTGTTTTTCCAATTCAAAAGTCTTTTCACTGCCTCGCACAGCATTTCCGACGGTAGGTTTATTCTTGTTGTTAATACCATCCTTCTTTGTATTCATCAATGAACCTATTGCCTTGTTCATTGTTCAATACATATTTTTTCTTTCCATTTATTAATGTCAATTTCACTTTTCTTGTAGCTAGATTGCGATTTGGTAAGATGGGAAACACGTTGGAGATAACGATTATTTTTCTTCCCGCACTGCCTGCACCTGGAAGACACGCTTGTTTGTCTACTGCAACTCTGTTTTCTATCCATGATCTTTCCATCGGTAATATGTCTATCTGCAATAAACTTTACACAAGTTTTATATTTTGTTGTCTTTTGTAGGTCATGAAACTGTACACGTCTGTTTCCAGTCTCTGAAGCATTGTGTTACAAACAAATCATAAACACATACACTTTTTATTTATGCTATCAGCTACCTTTTTATACCAAATGTTATTGCTGATCGGGTTTACGTTTTACATATTTTTATATCCTCTCTAGTTATAAGCTAAGGTAATTTTTATCTTTTAATATAATTTAGTTCTTAAATTCTTTCATAAAGTTTTATTGCTTTATGCATGTAAATCATAATGATTTATTCAGTCATATTTATGTTTTTTGCATATCGTATTTGATCTTTTTCATACAATTCTATTGCTTTTACATGACTAATTCTCTTGACTGATCCGTCCATTAACATCACCCTTTCTCGATTATTTGCCTTCATTACCCTTTTTGACTTAAACAGCGGTCCATTATTTAGAATATTTAAAGCAATCTTTACGCATTGTATAAAATTAGGTTCATTTTGATGATATGTAAACCATACATTTTGTGTATCCTTTCTACAAAAGAAATATATTGCTTATATTTATTTTGTCTTTTATTTCATATTTATTTAATAAATTTTTATTTTGTCTTTTGTTTCATATTTATTTAATAAATTTTATTTTGTATTTTCTCACTATTCACTTGAATAATAATGACTTTTGAATTACTTGCTTGTATATTGACCATGTGTATGCAACTTTATATACATCCATGTAATTTTGTTGCATATTTTTACTCTTTCATATTTAAATACGATTTTTGTCATTTTTATTTTATTTCAAAACTTAAACTAATTCTTAAAGCTATTCTTATCTTATAAACTTGCGAGATATCACGGCATATTCCCTTGGTTATTATATTTTGTCGTGAATCGTCAACAATGATTATTAAAGCATGAACGACACGTATAATAACCATTGTGAAAGCTCGCACAAATAATTATTAATTTTCTACGTCTATATAATCATAAAGCATAGATATGTGATATTTCCCTTTTATGTTTTCGCTATCTATTTCTTGTAGCTCGTACGTTACATCACTCAAAATTTTATTTACTCTATATGGGCCTCTATACGGTAAGTCCGACTTTGCGCATTTGTTTAATTGTCTCCTCCCTAACCTGTAGTTTTTCACCACTACCAGATCTCCAATTTGGTATATCTTGTGTTTTTTTATCTTTTCGTTTTCTATTCTCATGTATTTTTCTGCAATATTTGCTTGTCTTTGTTTACCTTGATTTGTCAATTCTTCGAGATTATCCACGATTGGTGTCTCTTGATTCCAAGGTCTCGGTGGATGTCTCCCATGCATTAGTGTATAAGGACTTATATTTGTCGTTACACTAGGTAAGAAATTTATATTGTTTTCCACCTCTTCTATGTATTGCACCCAGGCATCGTGTCTTTCGTGCGTTAACATTCTTAAGTGCCTCGTCACTTCTTGTATGTACCTCTCACTAGGATTTGCTTGTGGATGCCTTATGCTAGTGAAAATTACCTCTATGTCCATCTCCCTCAATTCTTGAATGAATCTCATATTATTGAAGTATGAAGCATTGTCTACCAATAATTTTCTTATCTGTCCATTCTCATTTATGAATTGACTCACACAATTTATTGCTGTCTGAGTATTATATTTTCTTGTCGGATATAATTTTATATATTGTGTCTACCATTACAAATATGTTGCAATATCCTTGCTCTCCTGGTATTAAATTACCCAGAAAATCAGCAGCTACCAGATCAAGCTTATTTTCTACTCATATACTATGTATGCTGTTCTGATTTACTCTATTTTTATACTTTCCTAATAAACATTCTCTACACTTTCTATTCTCTGTGGCGATTAAATTTTTATCTCTTAGAGAATAAAATTGCTCTCTGAAAACAAGAAATGTTTTTCTATTTCCAGGATGCCTTAAATTATTATGTATGTTTCTAATGATACTTAATGCTAAATTTCTATCTAAAACTATTAAATTCTTATCACCTAGAGTCTTATATACTATGTTATTTCTTATATTATATCCTCTGTATTCTCCTTCTCTTCGTATTCTTCTTTTTATTTCAAGAATTTCTTGAGTTTGTTGACATGCTTCAATGCTCTGTCGACTGTATATTTCTGGAGCATGATCCAAGTTATAATTGTTGACTTGGTATGCATTTTGCTGCTTTATCCCTCCTTGAGCTCTACTCAATGCATCTGCAACAATGTTGTCTGTGCCCTTTCTATGCCTTATTCTAAATGAATATTCCGACAATAGAAGTGACCATCTATATATTCTTGAGTTGTTGAATCTAGTCTTCATAAGAAAAATTAATGACAAATGATCCGTCTCAACCAAGAAGCTATTTCCCAGTAAATAGTATTTTAATTTGGATACTGCATGAACCAAAGACAAAAGTTCTTTTTCTGAAATCGTGTAGTTTAATTCGTATCCCTTCAAAATCCTTGATAAGAAACAGATTGGCCTTTCCACACCATTTCTTATCTGTAGTAACTCTGCAGCTATTGCATTATTTGATGCATCGCATCTTAAAATAAATGCTTCATTAAAATCAGGCAAATTTACCATTAATGCTTTGCAAAAATTTTCTTTTACTTCTTCAAATGCTTTGAGAGTTTCAGGAGTCCATTTAAATTTTACTCCTTTCTTTATCATTCTGAAAAGCATGTAAGTTTGATCAGATATTCTCGGAATGAAATGTTGATAATAATTTATCATTCCCAAGAATCCTCTGAGCATTTTTATGTTCTTTGGTCTGGGATACTTTCTTATTGCTTCCAATTTTTATTTTTCTATAGTGATTGTTTTACCATCTATTATATACCCTAGATAATTTATTTTATTTTTATAAAATTCACATTTTTCAATGTTAACTTTTAAATCGTTTTCTGCTAACGTATTTAAAACCTTTTCTACCGATTCTTTGTGACTCTCTAAATCTTTATTAAATATTAGTATGTCATCCACATAGTGAGAAACATACTCCTCATGTGGATCTAAAATTTGTTGCATGGCTCTGACCAAAGCGGCTGTCGCTGTTGATAGGCCAAACGGAACGACTCTATACGAATAGACTAATGAATTGAACATAAAGGAACAATACTTCCTTGAGTCCTTGTATAATGGTACCAGCCAAAAAGAACTTTTCAGATCTATTTTTGTGAACCACCTTGCATCAGTACACCTTGTTAATAAGGTCTCTATACTCTGCGGAGCTTCAAAATTAGGGGAGGTCCTTGAGTTAAGGCCCCTTGCATCAAGACATAAGCGTAATTTTGTTTCTTTCTGATTACCTGTGTTTTTCTTTACTACCACTACTATTGGATTTATAAATGTTGATTCTGTTCTTTCTATAATTTTATTTGTTAACATTTCTTTAATTTCTAATTTGACTTGTTCTCTGTATTTATTGGGGACAGGATAATTTTTGACTTTAAAAGGTTGTGTTTCATCTACTTTGAGCCTGTGTTCATAGCCTTTTGCTAAACCAGGTTTATTATCAAATAACCCTTTATATTTACTGACAAGATTGCTCACATGGCTTATGTATTGTTTATCGCAATTTAAATTCGTACCATCCCTATATTGCGTGAAGTCCTCACTTTGACGATGCTTCACAGGATACACTTTTATTGTCTAATAAACCACTATCCATTTTATTTGTGAGATTTTGTTCAGCATTATTTATATATATATTATTAATTAATATCTCATCTTCCTGTGTTTCCTTACACCAGGAGATTATTGAATTTTTAATATGAAATGTTTTGTTTTCCATATTTATTTTTGTACCGTATTGACTTAAAAAGTCTATCCCCAAAATACAGTTGCTGTTCAAATTAGGCACTATTATGAATTCTGTTAATAATTTTAAACTACCTATTCTAACATTTATACAAAAAACTTTATCTATAGCAATGATATGTTTCTTATTTGCATTTATTAAATTTACCTTTCTTATAGGCATATAATATCCTAATTTTTCTATGTCTTTGTCTATAATACTACTATCTAATAATGATAATTGCGCTCCTGTGTCTAATAATGCTTCTATTTCTTCATTCCCTATTTTTACTGTTATGTGTGGTAATTCCGTCGTGATTTTCTTTAGATCGTCGAAGTTGTATACGTTTTGTATCTTCTTTTTCTTCTTGACTGGCCTTTCTAAAAATCCAACGAAGTCGCGTTTGAGTAGGTAGAATTTACCCATTCTTTGTTTATCGGTAGTTGTCTTGAATCCTTGGGTATTGCACCTTTTGATTCTGTCTTTTCCTTCGTATTTATTTCTTTCTTCTCTTCACTTATTTGAACATTATTCACTCTTCTTTCCCTCTCAGGGTTTCTTTCTTCCTTCCTATTTTCATAATTTCTTGTCTTATTATTTGAATATGGATTGTTCCCATAGCTTGGCTTATTATATGTATATGGGTTGTTTCCATAATTCTGCTTGCCCTGGTTTTGATTGTACCCATTATTGTTGTACTGTTTATTTTGGTTGTATCGAGGTGTATTGTTTGTATGCGGATTATTTCCATTATTGTTGTTGTTGTAATTTCTAGGTGGATTGCTTGTATTTTTGATGTTTCCATAATTATTGTTGTTTGCTTTTTCATCCACATCGTCCAATCTCTTGACCAGTTCCAGTAATCCTTCGATGTTATCAATTCCTTGAAGTGCTACTGCCTGTGTAACGTTGTGGTCAAAGTGTGCTGCTAGCTGTGAGACAATATCGCTCTCTTCAATGGTTGGTTGAATGTATTTGAGAAAAGAATATTTTCGTATGATGTAGTTTTCTCGAGAAGATCCAGCTCTGTATTTGCCAAACACTAAATCGTGTCTAATTCTCCTCTGCTGAGTCTGTCCCCAGTACTGTCTCACAAAACGAATCTCAAATTCTTTGAAGTTTACTACTTCATCTATTATCATGTCATACCACTGAAGTGCATAATCCTTCAAACAACCTCTTATGAAATGTAGCTTTGACATCTCATCAGATATTCCCCTCATATACGTTTTGATGGTTCGCATAAACGCCATTGGATTATCTTTATAAAATCCTGAGAATTTTGGTATATTCTCCGCGCTACCAGGTATTTGTGTCAAAGATACACTAGGTATACTGACCCCGTGTACTTTGTTTTCTAACCGTTTGATAGTGTTTTCAAAGGTTAAAGTTTTGCTTTGTAAAGTCAACATTGTGTCAGTACAAACACCATATTTTATTTTGCAATCTTCCACTTGGTGTGAAAGTCCTTGTATTTGTTCTTGACATTCTACATTATTCCCTATAACTTTATTTTCAAGAGAATTTATTTTCTCATCTACCTTATTAAAATTAGCTTGTGTTTTGGCAGACCTTTCATTGATTTCTTTTATTAAGAATGTGCCTTTACCTTCACATTTCTTTTCGTTAATATTTATTTGTTTGTTTAAAGTTGAAACTGACTGTTCTAACTTTAATTCTACTTTTGCATTCAGCTCTAAAGTTTCCTTTCTTAACTCTGCGAAACCTTTGTCTATTTTAGAATTGATTTTTTCTAATCTTTGATTATTTTGTTCTAATTTTTGATTATTCTCTTCAAATTTCTTGTTCATATTCCTATCGTTTTCTTCTATTCTGCTGAATAATTTATTAAAAAGATTCTCAAGTTTTTGTTCACCAGCTACGTCACTGATGCTTTCTGTTTGTATGCTACCTTCAAGTGTTCGATCCTCTGATTCAGGTTTTTCTGACTCTGAATCAGAAGATACCGGACGATTGTCCCTGTACTGTGTGAACTGTGAACCTTCACCATTATTCTTATCTTTTTCTGCCATTTTTTTTATCTTTTTATTAACTTATGAATTAATAACAAACTTATCTAATTAAATACTATTCCTCCTTCTTTATCCCTTTCTAAATAAGAGAAATTCACCAGTAAATGAAAATCAAAAGTATTCTGTCTCTAAATTGGACACTGAATAGCTATTTTGTTTGTTAACGAATAAGAAAATGAAACAAACTTCGTAACAATTGTTTGGACAAAATAAATTATTATTTTTTTTTAATCATAAAAAAAAACAAAATTGCACTGCTTCATAACGTTGAGCGTTATGTAGATAATTATTAACAAACGAGAAAATGAATACAATGCTCCACTATGTTAAGCGACATTAATTATATATTTTTTTTTCTTTTAAACAATTAGAAAAGTAATACATTGCCTCTCTATGTTGGGCGTTATTATTTATATGATTAATAAACAACAAAAGGAATACATTGCCCCACTTCGTTGCGGCGCCAATTTATTTATATGCTGTGATAGCATATATTTGTGGGTATAGTCATTTGTATATGCTGTGTTCTAAATTTTTCTTTTTACACCAAAAACCTATAATTGGTTTTATATTTAATTCATATTGTTGAAGCATGTACCTAATAACTATTGTGGATTCTGGCAATGTATGTGGTTCCTTCTCCTTCACTGGTGGCCTTTCACTTACTTATAATAGGGACGAGGTAATAGTTTTGTTTAAAGAAGAAAACAGAATGTCTATTTAACATGATCATACACCTTTTATTTTTGTAATTTATAGATTCAAATAATTTTTATATACACCTTTATGCTCTAAACAAATACATAATTGAAAATGCTCATATCATTTATACCTAATGTCGGTTGTAATGTATGTAAATCTTTTATTTATTTATTTATGATGCTAAACAAAAAAATAAATATTTATCCTGTAAATAAATAAATGTAAACTTTTATTGTACATTGATAGTGATATTTATCGATGTAATTATTTTTATATTGGCTTCAATTAATTGCCTTAGACAACCATTTGCACGTGTTGTATCTAGCTTTTAATCTTTGCCTTGTGAAACTTTTAATTAATTATTAACCTAACTTGAAAAAGATTAATGATGCTTAGACAATACCATGAAGAAAATGCTCATTCGCACGTAGCATCTCTTCAACTGTCCAACACCATTAGTCCTATTTTGTTGTAATTCCAACTTTATGAATTAAAAGAAAACCTTACAGGATAATATTTGCTTATCTATATTGTCCAACATTACATTGATTAATCATTTGCACGTAAAAACCAATGTCTGTCTAACAATTTAGATAACTTCTTTTCAAAAAAAAAAAAACTTACTTGCTATCTTTAAATATTTCATCAAAATGTTCATTTTGAATGTCCATATTGAACGTTTCAAGTGAATTTAAATATATATTAATAAAAGAAAAATTATTATGAATAAACGTGATAAAGAAATAATGAAAACTACTATTCTACAATGTAACAATTATTTTTTTTAGAGCGTCTTATTCTTTCGGAGTTGAAATCAGAAGTCCCTTCTTGTCGAATCTTGTTTCTTATTTATAGCGGCAAAAAAAACTCTACGTTGACTATTGCGCCCTCTAGTCCATATTTTAGGTTGGCATTGGAATATACGTTCCAGTGAAATCGCTGCCCACATGTTGCCGTCTTGATACACACACACATACACATATTGTTCTGACAGTTCTTTATTTACCAAACGTCATTACAAATTGTTTTTCCAATTCAAAAGTCTTTTCACTGCCTCGCACAGCATTTCCGACGGTAGGTTTATTCTTGTTGTTAATACCATCCTTCTTTGTATTCATCAATGAACTTATTGCCTTGTTCATTGTTCAATACATATTTTTTCTTTCCATTTATTAATGTCAATTTCACTTTTCTTGTAGCTAGATTGCGATTTGGTAAGATGGGAAACACGTTGGAGATAACGATTATTTTTCTTCCCGCACTGCCTGCACCTGGAAGACACGCTTGTTTGTCTACTGCAACTCTGTTTTCTATCCATGATCTTTCCATCGGTAATATGTCTATCTGCAATAAACTTTCCACAAGTTTTATATTTTGTTGTCTTTTGTAGGGCATGAAACTGTACACGTCTGTTTCCAGTCTCTGAAGCATTGTGTTACAAACAAATCATAAACACATACACTTTTTATTTATGCTATCAGCTACCTTTTCATACCAAATGTTATTGCTGATCGGGTTTACGTTTTACATATTTTTATATCCTCTCTAGTTATAAGCTAAGGTAATTTTTATCTTTTAATATAATTTAGTTCTTAAATTCTTTCATAAAGTTTTATTGCTTTATGCATGTAAATCATAATGATTTATTCAGTCATATTTATGTTTTTTGCATATCGTATTTGATCTTTTTCATACAATTCTATTGCTTTTACATGACTAATTCTCTTGACTGATCCGTCCATTAACATCACCCTTTCTCGATTATTTGCCTTCATTACCCTTTTTGACTTAAACAGCGGTCCATTATTTAGAATATTTAAAGCAATCTTTACGCATTGTATAAAATTAGGTTCATTTTGATGATATGTAAACCATACATTTTGTGTATCCTTTCTACAAAAGAAATATATTGCTTATATTCATTTTGTCTTTTATTTCATATTTATTTAATAAATTTTTATTTTGTCTTTTGTTTCATATTTATTTAATAAATTTTATTTTGTATTTTCTCACTATTCATTTGAATAATAATGACTTTTGAATTACTTGCTTGTATATTGACCATGTGTATGCAACTTTATATACATCCATGTAATTTTGTTGCATATTTTTACTCTTTCATATTTAAATACGATTTTTGTCATTTTTATTTTATTTCAAAACTTAAACTAATTCTTAAAGCTATTCTTATCTTATAAACTTGCGAGATATCACGGCAATATGTAACTCTATTTATCATGCGAAATATAAGGTAAATACAATAAATTTTAAAAACCTCTGACTCTCCTATATCTCCGCCGATGAAAATAGGATATGTACGACTTAAGTGGACTTCTTTTGTGTTGTTTTTCCGTCAACATGTGAGTCAATAACAGATGTTGCAGTTCACAATATGAATTAGTGCTATTCAGTAAATGTGTGTTGTTTACATTATTTCTTTGCTCCATTGTAACTTCGTCGTAGTTTAACTCGGTCATGTCCGCGGCCTAATAATAATAATAATGTCGCGATCTGGATTTAATAACGAAGATTGAAGCACATCCTAGTAATTCTCTAAAGGATGCAGAAGCTGAATTAGGGCATCCAGAATAAGCATACATCGAATTTTGAAAAAGAACAAGTGGTATGCTTACAAATTTCAACCTGTTCAACATATAAATGAAGCTGATTTTGTAACAAGAGCGCAGTATTGTGAGTGGTCTTTAATGAAATCACAAGAAGACGACGATTTCACAAAAAATCTTATATGGACAGATGAAGCAGTTTTGTAGAAATGGAATATCTAATCGACACAATAGCCATTTTCGGTCCGAAGATAATCCTCGAGTTAGTAGAGTAGGTATGCCGATTCTGGAGCCACCACCCCCCACCACTCCCCAGGTCAAAGGTCAAAGGTCAAGGGGTCAAAGGTCAAGGGTCAAAGGTCAAGGGTCAAGGGGTCAAGGGTCAAGGGGTCAAAGGTCAAGGGGTCAAAGGTCAAGGGTTAAAGGTCACGGGGTCAAATGTCAAGGGGTCAAGGGTCAAAGGTCAAGGGTCAAAGGTCAATGGTCAAAGGTCAAGGGTCAAAGGTCAATGGCCAAAGGTCATGGGTCAAAGGGCAAGGGGTCAAAGGTCAAGGGTCAAAGGTCAAAGGTCACCGGATGCGGAGGTGGCGCCCTCTAACGCTCACTAACCCAACTAAGTGGCGCCCTCTGACGGCCACTAACCCAACTAAGTGGCGCCCTCTAACGCTCACTAACCCAACTAAGTGGCGCCCTCTGACGGCCACTAACCCAACTAATGTAGCGCCCTCTAACGCTCACAAACCCAACTAAGGTGGCGCCCTCTGACGGTCATTTGCCAAACTAAAAATTAAATCTCTCATCATTACCAACCCAACTAAAATAGCGCCCTCTGACATTCACTAACCCAACTAATGTGACATCAGACAAAATGGCCGACCATCAAGATGGTCATTTGCCAAACTAAAAATTGCATCTCTCATCATTACCAACCCAACTAAGGTGGCGCCCTCTAACGCTCACTAACCCAACTAAGGTGGCGCCCTCTGACAGTCATTTGCCAAACTAAAAAATTGCATCTCTCATCATTACCAACCCAACTAAAATGGTGCCCTCTGACATTCACTAACCCAACTAATGTAGCACCCTCTGACGGTCACTAACCAAACTAAATAGCCCAAATAATGTGGTGCCCTCTGACGGTCACTAATCAAACTAATGTGACATCAGGCAAAATGGCCGACCATCAAGATGGTCAATAAAAATATAAACTTTGCTTCTAGAGAATTCATGAATAAATTACCCAACTTGCTATCGCGCTTCTCAATGTATTTCTAGCAGGTCTAAACATGTTTTCCAGCGGGAAACCTCAACGTCTGCCTGCTTCTGTGATAGCTGCAGGCTTGAAATGTATTTCTATATCTTACAAAATAAAAAAAAGAAACAATGTATTTTTTAAGGAAAAAAAAACAATTTATTTATTATAAATTAACAATATGACCAAGTTTCATAACTTCAAAGTCATAGTGAAGTGAATTATAACAAATATGTAGCACTTCCATCATAAGGAAAGCGTTAAACGAATTACAATGATCAACAAGCAATTCTGATACATTTGTATATAAATCTCCAGTTAATGTTATGCAAGCGGTTAAAATCATCTTATAAAACGCTATAAAATCGCTGTTTATTAAAAATTCTAATTTACTCTTAATGAGCGGTTGTAAATTAAACAAATTGCTATAGGTATCCGAAGACAATACCAGCTGTTGATTACGACTACTTAATACAATGACAGTAGTATTCCTAAATGTTGACGTTCGAATTTGATGTTTCGGACTGCAACCATCAGTCTTACAAAATTCCTTCCAGTCGTCCAATGTGAAGAATACACAGCTTGCAGGCGATCGAATCTGGATGATGGGCACGAATCCAGCCGCTGGACTAAGACCGATATTCACCCATTTCGAACCGCATTTGTTGAGGAAGTATGATGACTGCCCAATTAACTGTTTCTCCTTAACGATGTTCTCATCCATCATTTTAAGCGAATCATCAATAAATTCATTATAAGTTTCTGAAAAAGAATTAAAAAAATATATAGATATAAGTTTATGTATATAATTTTGTGTTCTTACTAGCTTCCATTTTAATCTTAGTATGTTAAAATATGTGCGAACTCGAATGCAAACAAACTAATACTGATTTAGTGAGAGAAAATTAGAGTGAGAACCAAACGAGAGTGGTGGTGGATATGGTATATACGCTCATCAGAAGTGTTTCGCAAGTAGCTAATATGTACAGACCTGTATAAACATGTCTAGACTTGTTGGAAATACATTAGTCGACAATGTATGTTGGACGCAGGCATAGTGCGTTAAGATTGAAGAAAGTAGTATTAAACAATAGAATTAAGAGGTTTATATACGAATTAGAAAAAATTAAAAGTGATATCGAAATATATAAATTAGTTGTAAACATCGGCAAAATAAATATATAAAAAATGGATAATATTGAAAAATAGAGATGATCGGGCAATCAGACAAATCGATAAACATTTTGGATTATTGGATGAGGTGGATAAGACGATGATTAAAAATATTCCACTGTTTATCCTCCAAAATAAGGTGAAAAGCTGAATCTCTAAAGCAACACTGGCATTACATTCCTCAGGAGATGCGAGCAACTCTAAGAGAGTATTTACCCTGTGGCTCTCATTATAATCAACCTTGGCAAGACAATCATCTGGATGGTTGGACCCCAGCTCGAAGAAATTGTTATTTATGTAACTTTATAGAATAAATATATTTTTAATGTACAATATTTTAAATAAAAGAACAGATGAAATTATTGATTCTTTTATTTATAGATAGTCACATATATTAGAGGTTGAATGAATATACGATTTTACATGTTTTATACATACTTATTAAGCATATATTATATACATTTCCAAATTTATGGCTGACCGAGAAAATGAAAATAAATTACATATACACTCAAACAATCAGTGATGTAGTAATCAATTTTGAATATACAGGTTGTTTCAAAGGTAAGATGGTGGATACAATATGCTCACAGCCAGATTATGTAACAATTAATATTTGTTTTATACATATTTATTAATCAAATATTTTGTACACCATTACACTTCGAAATTTATGGTATTATAATGTAAGTATAATACTTCAAGCCTGTATAATACATTTAAGAAGTTATCATGACAAGAGATTTAATATTTTAATGTAAAGCACCCTCCAATGAAAGCAGACTTGTGGCATACTTTTATGAAATCGAATAAAATCAGTACTCTTGAGCACACTTAACTTCTTCATTAGCTAAGAGATCCCTATTTAACATAAATTTTAAAATACATGTTCACATATCATGGATTTTTAAATACCTTGATATCCGGATATTTTGGAATACACAGGACTTTCATCATTCATCGGATAATTTATTTCATGGTTCCTTATGCATACATATAATTTAAACAACACGTATACACATACACATACATAACTATGTATTAAAATCCGGTCACTACAAACAATATATACATATTATTTATACATATAATACAAAAATCATGGTATAACCAAACTTGTCGATTCATACTATTTGAGTAAAATTAGTCTTTCCTTGTTTAGCATCACTCGATTATAACCTCAAAAAGTGTTGATATTATAATCGAAAGTTATGATTGAAAAAGAAAATGAAAATACATACATATACACTCAAGTACTGAGTGACGTTAATCAAATTTTAATATACAGGGTGTTTCAAAGGTAAGAGACGGATACATACACGGTTTTCAAATACACAGGGTTTTTATTACCAGTTTTAAAATACCAGGGTTCTCGGAAATTAATTGTTCATATCTTTGTAGATGTTAAATTCATAGCTATTTTAGTAGTATTACACTTGTATGATTATATATATAAATATATATTTATGACGAATAGAAAGAGTTAATTAGATAATGCGAGTTATTTCAATTATTTTCTTAGAAAGCATTACCTCGATATAATTAAGAAAATTACACGGCACTAATTAGACGACTTGGGGTAATTGCATAGTTAGAAAGCGTATTTTTGAAGTTGACGTCATACTGATGTCATGTAGTTTGACAGGAATTTAATATACTTTAAGTTATATGTTATATAATCTATAATATTTTTACTTAATATTGTAAGAACATTAAATAAAAAAATTGAGGTTGCAGTTGGATTATTATTATTATTAATGCCTTGATATCATTGAAAATATCCACTCATACATAAATTCTTTATTGATCAATGCAATTTAACGAACATAAAATTACATTTAAGTTCAGAAGTATATCCATATGATAATATTAATACAGACTTCAATAAGAAACAATGGGCGATTCTGTTTTAAATGTATACACAATTTCAACGTTCATATTACTATAAAAATGATGTGGAACCATGTCTTTCACCTATAAATTATGAACATTTAGCACCGATTGTTATTATAGACTGCAGTCATCAAAGTGAGTTGGTGAAGAGCGAAGCAGTTGATATTCGATTAGAGTTTGAAACTTCAGAAACGTGACAGAAAAGACTACAGCATTCTGTCTGATTTTACACGATCGGATTATTAAATATAACCCATTAACAAGTGTTGTAAAATTATTCTAAAAAGAAAAAAATGTTTATAATAGATATTCAGGGATATCAGTATGAAGATAGTGAATATTTCATTAAAGAGATCGCAATCTACGATTTAACTACACATCACGTTAACCATACTTTCGTTCAAATGCCCAACAAGTTATCATGGTTTTTTCCAACAATTAAAAAACATATGGAATGGTTATGTAATAATATACATGGATTACATTGGGATAACATAGACAAACAACAATCAATATCGATGAATCATATAGAAAACTACATTCAGAGTATCGTTGGTGATGCAATCATAATGGTAAAAGGATTGAATAAGAAGAACATTTTGGAAAATGTTCTGTCCAATACAATTATCGATATGGAGAGATTTACTTGTCCAAATCTAAGTACTTTAAGGCAAAATGAATGGAGCCGACATTGTAATTTCCATAAGAACAATAATTTAAAATGTGCAAAAGAAAATGTCTATTTGTTATATCACTGGTTTATAAAATAATAAAACACAATATTTATTGTTTTATTTAAAACCTTTAACCTATTTACATTATATTCTATAACTGTGTAAAACTATATTTCTATGCAATGTCTTGGATAATATTAATTCGAGGAACAAATCGACCATCAACTTTCCTATAGATCTTCTGAGTGACTTATACAATATTAAGCGCGAAAACCCCCCCTTTTCATGTTACCTATACCACACTAAAAAATCACTAATTTCTTTAAATAATATTTTTACTTCATATTGTAAGAGCATTAAATAAAAAAAATTGAGGTTACAGTTGAATTAGTAAACAATGGGCGTGGTTAAGATCTCTTTATTACATGTAATTATCAATATTATATATAATCATATCCCTTTTTAACCATTTAGAGTATCGGGGTTTGCTTTTGAAAAACCATCTTTCTTGCTTCATTGAAACACTGTAATAACGAGATTTCTCTAGATTAGTGCTAGTTTCACAGATCAAATATCAGTTTATCTTACAATACTAATTGTTATAATTTCAATCAATCAGAATGTTGTTTTATGAAACAGTTAAATAAAAAGGAAAAAAATCACTAATTTCTTTAAATAATAAAAAATGAATCATGGAGATATACCGAAATCACACATTATATCTATCAACATAACAACCACATATTTTTATATAAAGACTTGTCCATACATGTAAAATTGTTAAATATCATGTATTAGGTCTCCTAATAGATTATTTTGCGAAAACATCCATTAACAAGCTTTCAGAAAAACTCCATAATTATGTGACCAAAAATATTTAACTATAATTCGATTATGCTCTACTTTATATCCTACAAACATATAGTACATGTAAAATCGTTAAATACCTATTGACTCATTGATACAACATTCCTTAATATACACTTTCTATATACTGTGAATACATTATTTTTATAACATAAGTTTAAATTTTCGAAATCATGCATTATATTTGATATTCATCAAGAGCGCAACGATATATTTTTCTCGAAGTACTTAATACAGATAGATATGGACATAGTTAATTTATGATTTTCATGACTGCTATAGTAGTATTGAAACTAATTTTAGATTTACATTTAAGGAAATCTGTAACTCGGGGAAATTGAATTTGAATATATTTTATCATAATTGTATGATTTATTAAATATAGATTTAAAAGTATATTACTACAATCCCCATCTGTTGGTGGTTTAGTTACAATTATATAATACTGAATTTGCTCGAGAGATTTTGAAATTAGACATCGAACAACATTAACAAATAATTAATAAATAATTAAAAGCGAACATTTTGATTAACATGTAAAATATATCTTTATAGGAACACAATAATACACATCAATATAGCAAATTTAAATAAGAATCCATAATATTTTTAACTAATATTGTAAAAATATTAAATAAACAAGAAAAATTGAGTTGAAGTTCGATTAGTAAACAATGGATGTAACCAAGATCTCTTTATTACACGCATTCACTTGACATTAATTAAGCATCAGAACGACGTTTTTTAGATACTTGTTGTATATAGATTTGACATCTTCAACTAGCCCCGAAATAAATACTTTTGAGCAATTCGAACCGACATACGATACAAATTTATTTGGTCTAGAATCATGTGCGCAAACTACATACAACTATTTATATATACAAATACTTATAATTATTTAAATTACCTCTGTAAAGTTTTTGTTTCCTTTTTTTTGTAATCGAAAATGGTTGAAATTGAATCCGTTATTCATCAGGTACTCCAATAGCATCAATGTGGCGGCCGTTCCGATATTGATAGAGGTTTTAGTAAAGACAGCTTCTTAGCTGGACTATCTGTGGAGATCCCACTGCAGACACTATCAAATTTACGCTTATTAGACATTTTTACTTCAGAACTTCTCTATAGCTATACAATACATAAACTGAATCACTATGGAACACAATATTTTCAACTATATACATCGATTAGCTAGAAAGCTCATATCAAGGATTTCCAAAAATTTTAACGACCGAGTTAATAAGTATCGCCTAAAAATTTCCATTCATTAATATATAAATGAAAGCGTATATCAAGAAATTCCAAAAATTTTAATGATCGAGTTAATAGGTATCGTCTAATAATTTCTCTCAATGTATACCAGTATAACGCTTGTTCTGTATATGTTTCTTCTTTACATATATAATATATGTATATATTTGTTTTAATTTTTATACAATATTCTTACAATATTAAATAAAATATAATATTTGTACAATCCTGAGATATATAAAATATATATAATTAGTTATAATTGTATAAAAGAACAACAATAATAACAACTTTTTCCTAATGCTTTGCAGAACGGAACTATTTATGAGAGTAATTTAATTAAATTTCTCTATAATATTTATCTATATACTATTGCGGCGGTGCTTGATACATTATTTTTTCGGCAAGGCTCTAAAAAGAAATCCCACGGTGTGAGATCACAATATTATGTTTATTATTCAAACTAATTAAAAGATCTTTAAATACTTCTCGTAATATATTCATTTCTCACCCATTCTAGCAGAGACTTATAACTCAAGTAACTCAAAGCTATATAATCATTGACTAAGCTGATAAAGAAGGCAGGATTATTTTGAATTGAATCAATAATTCTTCATTTACTTATGGGACACCAAAACACCAACTTTTGTGGATATAGAGCAACTTCTACACAAAAATCCGCGAGTATATAAATAACAAATCAAATGTTTTGATTTTTATATACAGGGTGAGTCATTAGTAGCAGCTCTTTTGTGTTTTAAATAAAAGGAAAAACAATTACTGGAATATTCATGGTTGCTTGGGGAGCATATTCTCAAAATACTTTAGCGCTAACACACTTCCGGTTTCACCGGAAATACACTCAACACAAGAACAACAATGTTTATTCTTAGACATATATCTTCAACTACACACTTCTTACCACTTAATGCAAAAAATGTATCAAGGAATTTCTTAAAATTTTAACGATTATTGTTTTTTCAACCACATATATTCTATACTTGGAGAGCGCAATCAAGGGATTTATAAAATTTTGATAACCAAGCTAATAGACACCGCCTAAAAAAATTTCTATTACATATATAATATATAATAGAAATTTTTAGGTGATGTCTATTAGCTTGGTTATTAAAATTTTATAAATCCCTTGATTACGCTCTCCAAGTATTGAATATATGTGGTTGAAAAACAATGATCGTTAAAATTTTAAGAAATTCCTTGATACATTTTTTGCATTAAGTGGTAAGAAGTGTGTAGTTGAAGATATATGTCTAAGAATAAACATTGTTGTTCTTGTGTTGAGTGTATTTCCGGTGAAACCGGAAGTGTGTTAGCGCTAAAGTATTTTGAGAATATGCTCCCCAAGCAACCATGAATATTCCAGTAATTGTTTTTCCTTTTATTTAAAACACAAAAGAGCTGCTACTAATGACTCACCCTGTATATAAAAATCAAAACATTTGATTTGTTATTTATATACTCGCGGATTTTTGTGTAGAAGTTGCTCTATATCCACAAAAGTTGGTGTTTTGGTGTCCCATAAGTAAATGAAGAATTATTGATTCAATTCAAAATAATCCTGCCTTCTTTATCAGCTTAGTCAATGATTATATAGCTTTGAGTTACTTGAGTTATAAGTCTCTGCTAGAATGGGTGAGAAATGAATATATTACGAGAAGTATTTAAAGATCTTTTAATTAGTTTGAATAATAAACATAATATTGTGATCTCACACCGTGGGATTTCTTTTTAGAGCCTTGCCGAAAAAATAATGTATCAAGCACCGCCGCAATAGTATATAGATAAATATTATAGAGAAATTTAATTAAATTACTCTCATAAATAGTTCCGTTCTGCAAAGCATTAGGAAAAAGTTGTTATTATTGTTGTTCTTTTATACAATTATAACTAATTATATATATTTTATATATCTCAGGATTGTACAAATATTATATTTTATTTAATATTGTAAGAATATTGTATAAAAATTAAAACAAATATATACATATATTATATATGTAAAGAAGAAACATATACAGAACAAGCGTTATACTGGTATACATTGAGAGAAATTATTAGACGATACCTATTAACTCGATCATTAAAATTTTTGGAATTTCTTGATATACGCTTTCATTTATATATTAATGAATGGAAATTTTTAGGCGATACTTATTAACTCGGTCGTTAAAATTTTTGGAAATCCTTGATATGAGCTTTCTAGCTAATCGATGTATATAGTTGAAAATATTGTGTTCCATAGTGATTCAGTTTATGTATTGTATAGCTATAGAGAAGTTCTGAAGTAAAAATGTCTAATAAGCGTAAATTTGATAGTGTCTGCAGTGGGATCTCCACAGATAGTCCAGCTAAGAAGCTGTCTTTACTAAAACCTCTATCAATATCGGAACGGCCGCCACATTGATGCTATTGGAGTACCTGATGAATAACGGATTCAATTTCAACCATTTTCGATTACAAGAAAAAGGAAACAAAAACTTTACAGAGGTAATTTAAATAATTATAAGTATTTGTATATATAAATAGTTGTATGTAGTTTGCGCACATGATTCTAGACCAAATAAATTTGTATCGTATGTCGGTTCGAATTGCTCAAAAGTATTTATTTCGGGGCTAGTTGAAGATGTCAAATCTATATACAACAAGTATCTAAAAAACGTCGTTCTGATGCTTAATTAATGTCAAGTGAATGCGTGTAATAAAGAGATCTTGGTTACATCCATTGTTTACTAATCGAACTTCAACTCAATTTTTCTTGTTTATTTAATATTTTTACAATATTAGTTAAAAATATTATGGATTCTTATTTAAATTTGCTATATTGATGTGTATTATTGTGTTCCTATAAAGATATCTTTTACATGTTAATCAAAATGTTCGCTTTTAATTATTTATTAATTATTTGTTAATGTTGTTCGATGTCTAATTTCAAAATCTCTCGAGCAAATTCAGTATTATATAATTGTAACTAAACCACCAACAGATGGGGATTGTAGTAATATACTTTTAAATCTATATTTAATAAATCATACAATTATGATAAAATATATTCAAATTCAATTTCCCCAAGTTACAGATTTCCTTAAATGTAAATCTAAAATTAGTTTCAATACTACTATAGCAGTCATGAAAATCATAAATTAACTATGTCCATATCTATCTGTATTAAGTACTTCGAGAAAAATATATCGTTGCGCTCTTGATGAATATCAAATATAATGCATGATTTCGAAAATTTAAACTTATGTTATAAAAATAATGTATTCACAGTATATAGAAAGTGTATATTAAGGAATGTTGTATCAATGAGTCAATAGGTATTTAACGATTTTACATGTACTATATGTTTGTAGGATATAAAGTAGAGCATAATCGAATTATAGTTAAATATTTTTGGTCACATAATTATGGAGTTTTTCTGAAAGCTTGTTAATGGATGTTTTCGCAAAATAATCTATTAGGAGACCTAATACATGATATTTAACAATTTTACATGTATGGACAAGTCTTTATTTAAAAATATGTGGTTGTTATGTTGATAGATATAATGTGTGATTTCGGTATATCTCCATGATTCATTTTTTATTATTTAAAGAAATTAGTGATTTTTTTCCTTTTTATTTAACTGTTTCATAAAACAACATTCTGATTGATTGAAATTATAACAATTAGTATTGTAAGATAAACTGATATTTGATCTGTGAAACTAGCACTAATCTAGAGAAATCTCGTTATTACAGTGTTTCAATGAAGCAAGAAAGATGGTTTTTCAAAAGCAAACCCCGATACTCTAAATGGTTAAAAAGGGATATGATTATATATAATATTGATAATTACATGTAATAAAGAGATCTTAACCACGCCCATTGTTTACTAATTCAACTGTAACCTCAATTTTTTTTATTTAATGCTCTTACAATATGAAGTAAAAATATTATTTAAAGAAATTAGTGATTTTTTAGTGTGGTATAGGTAACATGAAAAGGGGGGTTTTCGCGCTTAATATTGTATAAGTCACTCAGAAGATCTATAGGAAAGTTGATGGTCGATTTGTTCCTCGAATTAATATTATCCATGACATTGCATAGAAATATAGTTTTACACAGTTATAGAATATAATGTAAATAGGTTAAAGGTTTTAAATAAAACAATAAATATTGTGTTTTATTATTTTATAAACCAGTGATATAACAAATAGACATTTTCTTTTGCACATTTTAAATTATTGTTCTTATGGAAATTACAATGTCGGCTCCATTCATTTTGCCTTAAAGTACTTAGATTTGGACAAGTAAATCTCTCCATATCGATAATTGTATTGGACAGAACATTTTCCAAAATGTTCTTCTTATTCAATCCTTTTACCATTATGATTGCATCACCAACGATACTCTGAATGTAGTTTTCTATATGATTCATCGATATTGATTGTTGTTTGTCTATGTTATCCCAATGTAATCCATGTATATTATTACATAACCATTCCATATGTTTTTTAATTGTTGGAAAAAACCATGATAACTTGTTGGGCATTTGAACGAAAGTATGGTTAACGTGATGTGTAGTTAAATCGTAGATTGCGATCTCTTTAATGAAATATTCACTATCTTCATACTGATATCCCTGAATATCTATTATAAACATTTTTTTCTTTTTAGAATAATTTTACAACACTTGTTAATGGGTTATATTTAATAATCCGATCGTGTAAAATCAGACAGAATGCTGTAGTCTTTTCTGTCACGTTTCTGAAGTTTCAAACTCTAATCGAATATCAACTGCTTCGCTCTTCACCAACTCACTTTGATGACTGCAGTCTATAATAACAATCGGTGCTAAATGTTCATAATTTATAGGTGAAAGACATGGTTCCACATCATTTTTATAGTAATATGAACGTTGAAATTGTGTATACATTTAAAACAGAATCGCCCATTGTTTCTTATTGAAGTCTGTATTAATATTATCATATGGATATACTTCTGAACTTAAATGTAATTTTATGTTCGTTAAATTGCATTGATCAATAAAGAATTTATGTATGAGTGGATATTTTCAATGATATCAAGGCATTAATAATAATAATAATCCAACTGCAACCTCAATTTTTTTATTTAATGTTCTTACAATATTAAGTAAAAATATTATAGATTATATAACATATAACTTAAAGTATATTAAATTCCTGTCAAACTACATGACATCAGTATGACGTCAACTTCAAAAATACGCTTTCTAACTATGCAATTACCCCAAGTCGTCTAATTAGTGCCGTGTAATTTTCTTAATTATATCGAGGTAATGCTTTCTAAGAAAATAATTGAAATAACTCGCATTATCTAATTAACTCTTTCTATTCGTCATAAATATATATTTATATATATAATCATACAAGTGTAATACTACTAAAATAGCTATGAATTTAACATCTACAAAGATATGAACAATTAATTTCCGAGAACCCTGGTATTTTAAAACTGGTAATAAAAACCCTGTGTATTTGAAAACCGTGTATGTATCCGTCTCTTACCTTTGAAACACCCTGTATATTAAAATTTGATTAACGTCACTCAGTACTTGAGTGTATATGTATGTATTTTCATTTTCTTTTTCAATCATAAATTTCGATCATAATATCAACACTTTTTGAGGTTATAATCGAGTGATGCTAAACAAGGAAAGACTAATTTTACTCAAATAGTAGGAATCGACAAGTTTGGTTATACCATGATTTTTGTATTATATGTACAAATAATATGTATATATTGTTTGTAGTGACCGGATTTTAATACATAGTTATGTATGTGTATGTGTATACGTGTTGTTTAAATTATATGTATGCATAAGGAACCATGAAATAAATTATCCGATGAATGATGAAAGTCCTGTGTATTCCAAAATATCCGGATATCAAGGTATTTAAAAATCCATGATATGTGAACATGTATTTTAAAATTTATGTTAAATAGGGATCTCTTAGCTAATGAAGAAGTTAAGTGTGCTCAAGAGTACTGATTTTATTCGATTTCATAAAAGTATGCCACAAGTCTGCTTTCATTGGAAGGTGCTTTACATTAAAATATTAAATCTCTTGTCATGATAACTTCTTAAATGTATTATACAGGCTTGAAGTATTATACTTACATTATAATACCATAAATTTCGAAGTGTAATGGTGTACAAAATATTTGATTAATAAATATGTATAAAACAAATATTAATTGTTACATAATCTGGCTGTGAGCATATTGTATCCACCATCTTACCTTTGAAACAACCTGTATATTCAAAATTGATTACTACATCACTGATTGTTTGAGTGTATATGTAATTTATTTTCATTTTCTCGGTCAGCCATAAATTTGGAAATGTATATAATATATGCTTAATAAGTATGTATAAAACATGTAAAATCGTATATTCATTCAACCTCTAATATATGTGACTATCTATAAATAAAAGAATCAATAATTTCATCTGTTCTTTTATTTAAAATATTGTACATTAAAAATATATTTATTCTATAAAGTTACATAAATAACAATTTCTTCGAGCTGGGGTCCAACCATCCAGATGATTGTCTTGCCAAGGTTGATTATAATGAGAGCCACAGGGTAAATACTCTCTTAGACTTGCTCGCATCTCCTGAGAAATGTAATGCCAGTGTTGCTTTAGAGATTCAGCTTTTCACCTTATTTTGGAGGATAAACAGTGGAATATTTTTAATGATCGTCTTATCCACCTCATCCAATAATCCAAAATGTTTATCGATTTGTCTGATTGCCCGATCATCTCTATTTTTCAATATTATCCATTTTTTATATATTTATTTTGCCGATGTTTACAACTAATTTATATATTTCGATATCACTTTTAATTTTTTCTAATTCGTATATAAACCTCTTAATTCTATTGTTTAATACTACTTTCTTCAATCTTAACGCACTATGCCTGCGTCCAACATACATTGTCGACTAATGTATTTCCAACAAGTCTAGACATGTTTATACAGGTCTGTACATATTAGCTACTTGCGAAACACTTCTGATGAGCGTATATACCATATCCACCACCACTCTCGTTTGGTTCTCACTCTAATTTTCTCTCACTAAATCAGTATTAGTTTGTTTGCATTCGAGTTCGCACATATTTTAACATACTAAGATTAAAATGGAAGCTAGTAAGAACACAAAATTATATACATAAACTTATATCTATATATTTTTTTAATTCTTTTTCAGAAACTTATAATGAATTTATTGATGATTCGCTTAAAATGATGGATGAGAACATCGTTAAGGAGAAACAGTTAATTGGGCAGTCATCATACTTCCTCAACAAATGCGGTTCGAAATGGGTGAATATCGGTCTTAGTCCAGCGGCTGGATTCGTGCCTATCATCCAGATTCGATCGCCTGCAAGCTGTGTATTCTTCACATTGGACGACTGGAAGGAATTTTGTAAGACTGATGGTTGCAGTCCGAAACATCAAATTCGAACGTCAACATTTAGGAATACTACTGTCATTGTATTAAGTAGTCGTAATCAACAGCTGGTATTGTCTTCGGATACCTATAGCAATTTGTTTAATTTACAACCGCTCATTAAGAGTAAATTAGAATTTTTAATAAACAGCGATTTTATAGCGTTTTATAAGATGATTTTAACCGCTTGCATAACATTAACTGGAGATTTATATACAAATGTATCAGAATTGCTTGTTGATCATTGTAATTCGTTTAACGCTTTCCTTATGATGGAAGTGCTACATATTTGTTATAATTCACTTCACTATGACTTTGAAGTTATGAAACTTGGTCATATTGTTAATTTATAATAAATAAATTGTTTTTTTTTCTTAAAAAATACATTGTTTCTTTTTTTTATTTTGTAAGATATAGAAATACATTTCAAGCCTGCAGCTATCACAGAAGCAGGCAGACGTTGAGGTTTCCCGCTGGAAAACATGTTTAGACCTGCTAGAAATACATTGAGAAGCGCGATAGCAAGTTGGGTAATTTATTCATGAATTCTCTAGAAGCAAAGTTTATATTTTTATTGACCATCTTGATGGTCGGCCATTTTGCCTGATGTCACATTAGTTTGATTAGTGACCGTCAGAGGGCACCACATTATTTGGGCTATTTAGTTTGGTTAGTGACCGTCAGAGGGTGCTACATTAGTTGGGTTAGTGAATGTCAGAGGGCACCATTTTAGTTGGGTTGGTAATGATGAGAGATGCAATTTTTTAGTTTGGCAAATGACTGTCAGAGGGCGCCACCTTAGTTGGGTTAGTGAGCGTTAGAGGGCGCCACCTTAGTTGGGTTGGTAATGATGAGAGATGCAATTTTTAGTTTGGCAAATGACCATCTTGATGGTCGGCCATTTTGTCTGATGTCACATTAGTTGGGTTAGTGAATGTCAGAGGGCGCTATTTTAGTTGGGTTGGTAATGATGAGAGATTTAATTTTTAGTTTGGCAAATGACCGTCAGAGGGCGCCACCTTAGTTGGGTTTGTGAGCGTTAGAGGGCGCTACATTAGTTGAGTTAGTGGCCGTCAGAGGGCGCCACTTAGTTGGGTTAGTGAGCGTTAGAGGGCGCCACTTAGTTGGGACCTTTGACCTTTGACCTTTGACCCCTTGACCCTTGACCCTTGACCTTTGACCTTTGACCTTTGACCCCTTGACCTTTGACCCCCTTGACCTTTGACCTTTGGCCTGGGGAGTGGTGGGGGTGGTGGGGGGTGGTGGCTCCAGAATCGGCATACCTACTCTACTCGAGTTGTTAGGCAACGACGTTTCCAAGAGTCTTGGAGTTTTAATGTAGTTTGTGCTATCAAACATGACAAAATATTTGCTTTGCATTTTTATGAAGAAAATTTAAATAGTGAGCGATTTATAGACATCTTAAGAAACGTCATAAATTTAAATTTAAATACACTGTCCGCAGAAGAAGCTCGTAGTGTATGGTTTCAGATGGATGGTGCACCAGCACATAATACCAGAGCTATTGGACAAGTATTAGACAACTTATTTTATGATAGGTGGATCGGAAATAAAGGACCTTATAGGTTTCCACCGCGATCACCCGATTTAACGCCCCTAAATTATTTTATTTGGGGCTATGTTAAAGATAAAGTATACAGTATACCTGCTACCACCAAAAAAGATATGATGGCCAGAGTGCGAGGCGCGTTCAATAATCTAGACGGTACCATGATTCAGCGTGCCACGCGTACGAACATTTTAAAAAGAGTAAGAAGTGTTTAGAAAGAGGTGGTGATGTGATTGAAAACTTTATTTAAGATTATTAGAAACTATTATTAAGTTTACTTCTTCTCGATATTGTGTAGTTTTCATTTAAATGTTTTAGGACATTATTAAACGATGACTTATTATATTTTTATTTATTTACATGAGTTTCCATAGCCTAAATGATTATACAAAATAAAACTTTAAAGGAATTGATACATTTTCCAAAATAACTCGGAAACTAAGACATTTAGATATAGAGAAGTAAATACATACTGCCCCTAATTTTGAACATGCAATCCAATGAAGTTGAAAAAAATGTAGGTTGCTATTTAAAAATAACAAGATATTGATATTTTCTGGATGAAATGTTTAACATAGTTTTTTGATCACCCTGTATTATTTTGGAAAGTTTATAATACCGCATTTGAAGCAGTATACTGTTACGTTCAAAAAGACGCGTTCAACCTTTAATTCATTTATCCCTGTATATTATACGTTTAATATTTTCTTGAAATCAGTATTAATTCAAATTATGTTCAAACTCTAAATAAAATACGTTTTAAAATTTTCAACAACATTAAAATCTGCGTCACATATATATTCCATTCTAAAATATTCGATTTAAGATATTTAGTTTATGAAGGACTCTTTGTTCAAATTTAAGATTGGCGACGTATGCATTTTTTGTCCGTCTAAGTTATCTAAATAGTTCTCATAGTTTCTTGTTGTATGGAATTTTCTGGTGGCGTGATCCAACAGCGTCTTTCCGACGCCTAAATTCTCCGGAATGTTCTTCTCCCACCTCCGAGTCTTTAAAAGGGCGAAGCACGTCCAAAATATTCAGTATTACATCATTTTTACATTCACCATTAGATCCATTTGTTATATCTCAGTTAATACATTCATTATTACAGTTAGTAAGTACAATTAAACAGTGAGTGGTAGTTGAAATAATCTTATCTCCGGTCCCGGCATCGGCCAGAGCCCACTAGTCCTGCGGTGAATATGTTTATGGGAAGGAGATATTAACGCCCACGGTATAGATACACCTGTAGGGTGATTTAAATCTCCATTTCCAAATAACAAATTGTTGGAGTATCTATCGTCCTTCAATTTACGGCGATAGTCCGGATTAAGTGGACATTTCACCGACAACATCAACTCAGGGCCCGTTAACAACATCGAACGGTAGCGCGGCAGAAATAGGCGTCCGGGACAATCTTCATTGGCGTACTGGAACTCTAAATTTCCAGATATTTGAGTTTTTATTTCATGTACTTCGTGTAACAAGATAACTGTACAACTATCAGGCTATCAGAAATTTTAAAAATTAGATATTTGTTTGGTAAAGTTAAATACCTATTAGTGTGCGCAAGGCACGATCATCAAGAGTGTTTGTGATTGTCTAAATTTGTATATGTTCATTAAATCTTTGTGTTTGTCTAAATTTGTATATGTTATTTTAAATCTGTGTGTTGTAATAGTCACTATTATCTTCGCTTTTTTTTGTTGTATATATGGTCAAATTATTTTGAATGTATTAAATATTAGTAAAGTTTTGATATTTGTAATATTGAGTTCATAGAAATTTTAAGATAAATGGTGGATAAATATTTGATCAATTAGTTTACCGAATTTGACCAATTAATTTTATTAGATCGTTTATTTGTCGAACCTGTTCTTATTGTTTTGTTTTTCTGTATGTACCGTCTCTCTAAAATTTAGTTTTCTTTGTTTTTGTAATGAATTTAAATTTAGCGTAAATTGAGTCATTTTTAACAACTAAAGTTAAAGTTATATTAATTTATTCAACAATCATTTATATTTTGGCTTCAATATTACTTTTGCGTAATTAATACTTCAATTAATATTATTATTGTAATGTAACTAAATTTTATATTTCAAATTCTCTTGTTTTTATTTAATAGTTATTAACGGGAAGTGCATGCTCTGATTCATACCATTATCTTGCACCCTGGTTTTGTGGATCTCATTAATTGGTGACTCCTCGACGAGCATAGTCACTAATTGATTGAGTGTTTCTGGGGAAAATATTGATTGATTGGAGACGCCGCGACGAGCATAGTCTCTGATCAATTATATATAATCAGTATCCCTTTTACCACATGGTGTCGGGTACGAGTTGGTTTATTGTTCGTATACAAACTTCCTCCACAATTCCCTATCCTTTGCTATTGCTTTGGCTTGTTTCCAGGTTTTGCCTTTCTCCTTCAGTATTTTTCCAATTACTGAATCCCATGTTTGTCTTGGTCTTCCTCTTTTCCTTTTGGTTTGTATTTTTGCTTCATATACTTGTTTCACCTGTCTGTTGTCCTCCATTCTCTGTATATGTCCCCACCAACTTAATTGCTTCTGTTGAATAAACTCTAACATTGGTTGTATCTTCAGTTCATTTCGTATTTGTGTGTTTCTGACTCTGTCTTTTAGTGTTATTCCTTTCACTCTTCTCAGGTATTTCATTTCTACCGCTTGGATTTTATTTTTCTGCTTTTTTGTTAGTACCCATGATTCCGCTCCATATGTTAATACTGCTCTGTAGATTGTTTTGAATATCTTCATTTTTGTTTCTGTCGCGATTTCTTTCTTACTAATAAATTTTCTGTTCATTGAGTGAAATAATCTGATTGTCTTCTCTATTCTTTGGTTGATTTCTGCTTCATCTCCTCCTGTATTTTCTATTCTTACCCCTAGGTACTCAAAATATTTGACCTGTTCAACTACAACTTCTTCAATTTTGATTTCCATCTTCTCTTCATTTGTAGTCATCACTTTTGTGTTGCTCTTGTTTATTTTCATCCCATTATCTTTCAGTACTTTATTCCACATTTCCAGATTTTGTTGTATGTTCTTCTTACTTTCGGCCATTATCACTATATCATCTGCGAAGGCACTTTCTCCTATTATTATTCTCTGTAGTTTGCTATAGCCAATATGTAGTTTTTTAACTCTTACTGAACACTCTTTTATTATATCATCCATGAAGATAATAAAAAGCAATGGACTTAATCCTCCTCCTTGTCTCAGCCCTTCTTGTGTTGTGAATCCTTCAGATTTTCTGTTTTTACTTATTACATAGTTTATGTTGTTTTTATACAGTAGTTGTATATTTCTTATTATTTTCCTGTTGACGCCTCTTCTTTTTAAGCTTTCCCATTCTTTGTCTCTGGGTACTCTATCAAATGCCTTTTCCATATCTATAAATGCGTAATAGGCTTGTTTATTTTGTTGTAATAACTTTTCGCTTATTTGTTTTAATGTGAATATGTGATCTTGTGTACTTCTTCCTTGTCTGAATCCGCTTTGTACTTCTGAGAGAGTCGGCTCTACTATTGCTCTTAATTTATTATTTATTAGTTGTTCGTAAATTTTTACTACTGTATTTAGTAAGGTTATTCCTCTATAGTTGTTACACTCTGTATGGTTTCCTTTTTTATAAATCGGCATTATTAATGACACTCCCCAGTCTTTCGGTGTCTTTCCGTTTTTCCAAATTCTATTTATTATTATCCATAATATTTCTGTTCCTTTTTCTCCCATGTTCTTTAGCATTTCTGCTGTTATTTTATCGTGTCCTGGAGCTTTCCCATTTTTTAGTCCTCTAATAGTTTGAAGTAGTTCTTCTATTTCTATTTCTTCGCTTAATTGCTCTTCTTCATCTTTATACTCTTCTGTTAGATTTTCCACATTATGCGTTTCTGTCTTTTCTGCATTCAACAGATTATAGAAGTATTCTTTCCATCTATCCATAATATCTTTATCTTCCGTTAGTATTTCTCCTTTTTCGTTGCTTATGTAATTACCAACTGGTCTTTTCTGACTTCTAAATGTTTTTAATATTCTATAGAATAGTTTCTGGTTTTCTGCACTTTCCCTTTCCATTTTTTCTTCAAACTCTCTCCAGCTTCTTTCTTTTGATGCTGTTACTAAATCTTTTACTCTTTTCCTTTGTTTTTTGTATATCGCATAATGTTTGGTATTTTTGGTTGACAGATACTTTTTCCATAGTTTCTTTTTTATCATAACTTCTTCTTTTATCTCATTGGTCCACCAAGTTGATTGTTTTTTCTTATTAGATTTCTTGCATGTTCCACATACCTCTGTAGCCGCTTCGATTGTAATTTCTTTAAATATGCTCCATATTTCTTCTATGTCCTTACTGTTTAAGTCTTCTTCCGCTGCTTTAATTTTTTCATTTACTATATTTTCGTATACTTTCGCTATTTCTGCCTCTTTTAATTTGTAAGATCTTATTGTCTTAAATTCCACTTTTCTTTGTTTATATTTCTTATCTTCTTCCCTCTCCAATTCTTCTTTTATTTTCGCCTCCACTAGGTAGTGGTCACTATATATTTCGGCTCCTCGCTTCACTTGGACGTCTGTTACTTTTTGTCTATTCGACCTTTCTACCAGTACATAGTCGATTATTGATTTTTCTCCCTTATTTGTACTCGTGTGTATTTATGTATGTCTCTGTGCTGGTAGAAAGTGTTAGTTATTATAAGGTCATGCAGCCGACAGAATTCCAACATCCTTTCTCCATTATTGTTCCTAACATCTTCTCCATATTGTCCCAGTACTGTCCCATAAATGTTGTCTTTTTTACCTACTCTACTGTTAAAGTCACCTGCCATGTATATAGTACCTTTTGCATCTTCTGTGACTGTCGTGAGTTCTTCCCAAAACTTTTCTTTTTCTTCTACTTTGTCATTTTCGTTAGGTCCATATACTGCTATCACTGTCAGTACCTTTTTGTTTTTGTCTTTTATTTCTATTGATAATAATCTCTCCGATATAGCATTCCATTTCGTGATGTAGTTTTTAATATCTTTGTGTATTATACAGGCTACTCCAGCTGATGCAATTTGATTAGATTGCTTTCCACTGTAGATCAGAATATGATCATTATCCAATATTAATTCTCCTTTCCCTTTCCTTTTTGTTTCACTTACGACTAATATTTTCAACCTTGCTTTCTCAAATTCATCTACTATTTCTTCTTCTGTCCCATTTAGGCTTCTAACGTTCCATGTCCCTAATTTCCATTTTAACTTTTTAGTTCTTACCATTATATTTTCTTTCTGCTGCCGCCGCCAGACCCCCTCGTCTTTTTTATGTAGGGTATTTTCCCTTCTCTTTTCCTCTGCCTTGTACGCCTTATTGTTCTTTCGTCCCTTATTTAGTTCCTTTATTTCCTTACTCATGTCCATATTCTTTGCCTTTGTTGTCGTCTTTACTCCTTCCCTATTTTGTTCTATCAGTTTTTTGTATTATTTGTTTTTGTTTGGTTTTCCATTAGTCTCCCGTTTATCCTATCCCATTTCCATTCTTCCCCGTTAATTGTGATTTTTTGATAACCTACTTTCACAATTTTTCCTTTTTTTTCTCTTCGTCCGCCACTTGTTTTATTTTCTTTTGTATATCCTTTTCCTCTTTGGTCATTTCTTTATTTATGTATATTCTATCTTGTAATTGTTTTAGTTTGTTTTTATTTTCCATTACCATTTCTTTTTCATATAGGTTATCTAGTTCCACTTTGTAAGTTTTTACTCCTATTTCTCTGGCTTCTTTTATCTGTATTTTTACACCTATTGTTTGTTCTATGAATTGTTCCAAACTATGTTTTAGTTGGGCTTTGTTTTCCTCCTTTATTTCTAAACCTGTTACTGCTATGTTATTTTTTAATCCCTCTTTTTCTATTCTTCTTACTCTTTCTTCCATCTTATTTATCTTTTCTTTGATCAGCCTATTTTCTTCTTTTATCTTTTCGTTTTCTTGTTTGAGGCTCTCCAATTCGAGTTGGTACTTCTTTTGATCTTGTTTTATTTCTTTTGTATCTGCCATAAGCTCCTTTATCATCTCTGTTAGTAAATCGATTTTATCTTCTTTCTCTTGTTTTGATTGTTGTGGTGTTCTATTTACCTTTTTGCTCTTTTTAAAGATATCGTCTCTATTCTCCGTACCCCTTTTCCTTTTTGTTTCCTCCGATGTGTAATCGTCACTATCCATTTTTCCACTCTGTATAACTAAATCTTATTTGATATTTATTTTATTTAGCACCGCGATAAAAACCTCGTCCGGGTCTACCCCTCGGAGAGTCGGTTCCTCTTGATGCTTTTTATCCTTCTCAACTTTTTTGTCCGACTATTTATTTTACGTACCAATTTACACGCTCTTTTTCTTACTATTCCCAATGTCACTCACTCGTTTTTCGTTAACTAAATATCTAAGGTATATGCACAAATATACAATTCTGCGATGTTTGTGTTTGGTAATAAATTTAACTCGACTTTCGAAACCACACTTCACTACTATTTATCTGTGTTCGCCGAGACAAGACCTGTGTATCAGGTTTATTATCGTCGTTTCCCACAGACACCCGTTCACGTTGCGATCTAAAACTCAACTCCTGATCAATTAATTTATTTGAATTAAGGGCTTTTAATAATAAAAGTAATAATACTTTCCAAAATGATTACCTAAAATTTTAAATATGTGCATGCATTCAATTATTGGGAATGTTGTTATGTGTAATAGTCTGCAGCTGTCAATTTTTTTCCAAAAATTGAAATATTTCAAAAATGGCTAACTTTAGAGGCAAAGTTTATCAGACAAACTGTCTTTAAAATTAAATTGGAAATGCGAATCAGTCATAAAAAAGGGACATTCCATTTAAAATAAGGAAGTTGATATCCATTTCCGGTGTAATAAGGTGGGATATCCTTGGAGGGTATATCACCTTATTCCTTGGCTACAACCAAATTCTGAATTTAGAATATGATGAATAAAATAGTATTTTCGGAAATATTGTTGTGTTTTTCCTGAATTTATGATAGGCGAATCTGTTCATTACATTAAGCCATTATTACGCTACAGTGTTTTCTCTTTACAGTACTCTAGTTCTTCTTATTATAAAATAATCATTCAAGAAGTTGTTCAGTTATCTTCGAACTAATTGGGGGTCTACGCTTTCTACCTATACTAAATTGCCATTTCATCACGCTAACAAATATTTATCAGAATATTGAACACATCGATCGGTAATACGGCGTTGTCGCTTTTTTGTAATCACTGAACTATTATCTATAGAAAAATATGTCATTTTAGTCATTTATAAGAAAGCTATCAAAAAGAATCTTCTGATTTTTTGTGGGATCTATGGTCCTAAAAGTTTTGGATTATTCATTCACTATTAAATATTTAATTATCATTGCCATAAAATGCTTGTTAAATAGTAACCTGTAACAATTAAAAAGCTAGCCAATTAATTTTTCTGAAATTTTACCGGAGGTTGTAGTTCATCTTTCGTTTTGTCGTTTAATTACGTAAGCATCAAATTTTCAAAGGTTTTCGCGGTTCATTTTCATCAAATAATTAAGATTAAGGAAATTTTTTCACATTTCATCTGACATGTCTTCAGTATACAAATATAAATATCTGTTATAAGAATATTGGGGTGTTTTTGTTGGAAAGGAAATAACATTTGCTGTGAAATATTACGGCCACTCAAGCATATTAGGAACCACGCAAAACATACCAAGTTCCTAAGTTTAATATATCACTATTGAACCCCCACGATGAAATATGTAACACTTGGCGGTAGCGTTAGCTTTGTCGGCAGTTCTTAGTTCTCCAGGTGTAAACAACGTGGCACGGGTCAGCATCACAGAGAACATCATTAACAAATTTTCGACACTTGTGAATTAGTACATACGTATGTTAAGAAGTGGAAAAGAGAGATATTTTATCATTAGATTTGTAGTGATTTATTAGGCTCGGTTATAAGTAGGGATCGGCAGTTAGAGGTACATTGCAATACTTGACCTAAATGAATAATGTAATTCCAAATTGGGCACAGTAGTGATGATGATATCACTATTACTGTGCACAATTTCAAATGACGATGTCACTCATTACGAGTGATGATCCATCCACTCGGAATGAGTGATTAATTTACTTCGTCTTGCAATGACAGTCATGCAATGTACAGTCCTCTCAACAATAAGGTTGCCAATCTAAAGTAGAAATACTGTCTAATATTTGTAGGTCGAGCTATTATAACTTTATTATGAATGAAATAGTCAATCTTTCCAGCAAGAATTTGACTTAAATAAATATATGGATGAATAGGTATATACATTCATGAAGATAGACTTAATGTAAACATAATAAATCATCCGGCTTTTATTTGGGATATTTTCGCAATTTTCTATGAACTTTTTACTCGAATTCTATGTATAGGGGAAATACACTGACAATTTTAGAGTTTGCTATCTTTTATGATCAAGACACTAATAGGGATACACTAATAAAGAATTATTTTATATCATCAACTAAAATATATTTAACGTTTTTATTACATATATACACTCTAACATATAATGTATTAATATGAGTAAGATAAATTATTTTTGTTATGTATAGCCAATCTAATTTGCTTTACCAGAACCCGGTGCACAGAGATATTTTTTTAAATTATGGGGGTAAAATTGTATTTAATTCAGGTGCCCATTTTCAATCTCCCCCATATAAATTTTATTAATATTGATGATACAGGATCAGTTAAATTAGTAATGTTAAGAAATTTGAGGAGTATTTGATAGTCTTTTCAAATTCAGATTTAACATTTTTTGTCAACTTTTGAAGTATTTTAAAAAATGAAAATTGCCAAAATTTTCGATTATACATATCTTCGTAACCGTTAAAAATAGAACAAAACCAAAAATGGCACCTTGTAGTATTTTCTGCGTAGAATTTAATAATCTTAATTAAAAATTCATGATCAACTTAATTATCAAGATATAATATCATAAATTTTTGTAAAAGATTATCATAGCAAACCTTATATCGTAGAGGGAATATATATAGAGAGCCCATCAAATAGGGAAATCGGGCAACATAAAATTTCGAGTAAATTCTGCTATAATGTGCTGGTATCTGGTGGTAGAAAGCAGCTAAGACAACTATTGCCATCTATACACTAACAACGAAACTAAACCATACGGAATTTATTTGTAACTGTAATCCGAGAACTAAATAAAAACACCAAAATTAGATTATGAATGAAATATACACACATAAGATAACTATCCTATCAAAGAGATTTATTGCTTACTGTCAACAAAAAAATGTATGGCTTTTTAAAAAAAACTTTAAATATATTCTGACACCACTATTTACATCTTATAAATGACTTGCTTTTTACTTTTTTATATCCATATTTTCTGCCTTAATAGTGTAAGTAATCTTTTGCTATATAATTATTTAACTCTTTGAAAAGCCTGTTCAGAATCACGGTTTAGGGAATATTTCGAATTGACATCAAACATTGATGCTTTTGACTGATTTATTGCTTTTTAATTATCCATTGCCCTTGTCTTAATAGTAATTTTTAAATTCAACTGTTAAAGAATTGCACAAATTAAATTGGGAAATTGCACATACTGTTTTATAAAAATTAGAAGTTTTAAAATCTGTCATCAAATGTTTTACTGTTATAACAGTAAATGTAATTGTTAATATTTAGGATAACCTGATTAAATAGAACAATTCTATTTTCTAAATGTGCAATATAGGTGTAAATATTAATAACTTGAAATTATTTTTAATGAGCGTGCAGAAAAAAGTATAATCCAATTTAAAAATAAGAGACATTTCCTGTTTTACCGGACACGATATTTTTTAAGTATTCATTCATAATTTCTTCATATTTAAAGTTTTTCAGCTTAAGACCTATTTATTGTACATATAATACTTATTACCGCTACATTCAGAAGATTTATTAATCAGAAACTAATTACCCCGCAAATAAAAAAAAATGTATAAGGTTGTGTTTGTTTATACAGTGTGTCCAGATTTCGATGTTCACAATTGGTATATCGGTTATTAGAAGACTAGAGGAACGGTTAAATGGGGAATGTTTTGCAGAATTCAGTGCTCGCAACAAATCTCATTTCAAATTCATTCGGCCTTTTTACAATTTTGAAATATTTTGAAAAAAACAATATTTGCCGATTTCAATTTTCCTCAATAACTCGATAACGCCTAATGCGATCGCATTTAAACTCTGACATTGTTGAGACATTTTTTTAAGACAAATTTTTTGGTGTTAACAGTAACCCCCGATTTTCATTTGTTTCCAAGTTCTTAGTGCTATCTTTTGTTTTTCTTATGGTGGCCATAGTGGATTTTTAATTAGTCCTTAAAAATAGCTGTTCAATAATGTACAACATGCCTAATAAATCTTTATTTACACGAGAGATATGAACACTCTAATACGGAATTAGTGGGCTATGAAATTAAATGGTAGTGTAAAACAAACGATAAATAACCTCTGTCATTTTTGACATGTAAAAGTGCAGTGAAATTTGTGGGAGATTTAGAACTTTATTTAAGTAATTACCGTTAATCATGGAGACTAATAAGAATTGTGATATTGGCACACACATTTTCAAATAAGTAAAGGCTGATATGTTGGAAGTTTATTTCAAAGTAAATAGAATTTCTGAAAATGCTTGCACAAGTTACGCTCAGCGTTTTTCGGAAAAACCACAACCACACTGGACAATTTTTAGCAGAATAATCAGAAATTGAGTGAACTATGGAAGCTTCGAACATAAAAGATCTATCAAGTTAACAATGCTGATATACTTCAAAATAATATTTTACAATATGTTATGAACAATCCAAGTACATCAGTACGTCGAGTGGCTCGAGAAACTGGAATTCCGAAATCTGGTGTTTACAGAACGTTGAGAAAAAACAAATACAATTCCAATTTAGCAGGTGGTTTCTACAAAAATGTGAAGATGATATTGATTTTCCTAGGAAAATATTTTGGACAGATGAAACACGGTTTACCAACTGCCGAGTGTTCAATAGGCATAACTATCATCACTGGTCTACTGAAAATCCACATTAGGTAAATCGAAGAAGATTTCAAGTTCTATTTGGTTTTAATCTCTGGTGTGGTTTGATTGGTACGAACTTTTATTGACTTCTTTTTTGTTTTTTATTATATTATCAGTATCATCTTCACATTTTTGTAGATACCATCTGCTAAATTGTAATCTTCGCTGATAATCATTATCGCTTAAACCCTGCACAATTGTTGGTTTGTATGGGTGGTATTTGTTTTTTCTCACCGTTCTGTAAAGACTAGATTTCGGAATTCCAGTTTCTCGAGCCACTCGACGTACTGATGTACTTGGAATGTTCAGCACTGTTAACTTGATAGATCTTTTTTGTTCGAAGCTTCCATAGTTCACTAAATTTCTGATTATTCTGCTAAAAATTGTCGGGTGTGGTTGTGGTCTTTCCGGAAAACGCTGAGTGTAACTTGTGCAAGAATTTTCAGAGATTCTGTTTATTTTGAAATAAACTTGCAACATATCAACCTTTACTTCATTTGAAAATGTGTGTATCAATATCAATTCTTGCTTAACGGTAATTACTTACACAACGTTCTAAATCTCCCACCAATTTCACTGCACTTTTACATGTCAATAATGACAGAGCTTATTTATCGTCTGTTTTACACTACCATTTAATTTCATAGCCAACTAATTCCGTGTTACAGGAAATTTTATTCAAACGTTCATATCTCTCGTGTAAATAAAGATTTATTAGGCATGTTGTACATTATTGATAAGCTATTTTTAAGGACTATCTAACTAATTAAAAATTCAATATGGTCGCCATACGAAAAACAAAAGATAGCGCTAAGAACTTCGAAACAAATGAAAATCGGGGGTTACTGTTAACACCAAAAAAATTGTCTTAAAAAAGTGTCTCGACAGTGTTAGTTTAAAAGCGATCCCACTAGGCGTTATCAACTTATTGAGGAAGATTCAAATCGGCAAATATTGGTTTTTTTCGAAATATCTCAAAATTGTAAAAAGTCCAAATGAATTTGAAATGAGATTTGTTGCGAGCATTGAATTCTTTTTTCTTCTTCCTGAGTCGTACTTGCTGGTATCATTGTCTTATATAACATCAATGGATCACCAGCATTGCCGGACTCTTCTGTAGTCTTAGAAATTCCCTCTCGGGTATTCACTTCTCTGGTTTCCAATTCTTTCACATCAAAATCTTTCTTCTGTCCTTTATTTTCCCTAATCTGATTTATGAGTCTTTTCCAGATACAATTCAGTTCCTTGATTTTGCATAAATAGATTCTGTCTCCCAATACTTCATCAATAGTGGCTTCAATCCATTCCTTCTTGTTAGGATTCCTATAGTCTCTACTATATACCCTATCTCCTTCTATCAAGGGTTTTGTTACTTCGTTTATCGTATCCATTCGTTGATTCACCTCCGTCTTACACAGAAGGTTTAATCTTGTTCTAACTCCATGCTTAAAGACTAAACTTGATGGACTCCTTCCAGTTGTTACATGGGGTGAGTTACGATAGTGAAACAAATATCGATTCATTGCGGTTTCGAAAGTGATTGCACTGCTCTGAAGAATTTTCGCAACTCCTTGCTTGAAACTCTTACATAATTTTCAGCAAATCCATTCGTAGCTGGGTGGTATGGAGGCGAAGTATGGTGCTCCACTCTATTGTTAAATAAAAATGTTAAAAACTCCTTCGAACAAAAAGGACTTCCATTGTCTGTCACTAGTAGATTTGGCAAACCAAACCTTGCAAAACATTCTCTGAATTTCTCTATCACTGTTCTTGCTTCAGTACTCTTCATTGAGAATGCCTCTGGCCATCTTGAATATGTATCAATAATCACCAAAACCATTCTGCCTTTAAACGGTCCTAAGAAATCTGCGTGAATACGATCAAAGAAATATTTTCCCGTGCTACAGGATATTAATTCAGCTTTCTTGGGATTTGGTTTTGATTTTTGACATACGACACAACTATTGACATACTCTTCGATTTCACCTGATAGTGAAGGCCACCAAAAGTAAGCTCTCGCTTTTGATTTCATTTTGACTATGCCTTCGTGCGCTGCATGTAATTCTTTCAATAACTGATTTCTAAGTTTGAATGGAATTACCACTCTGTATCCCCACATGATTACTCCGTCCGTAATTGTAAACTCTTCCTTTTTTGCTAAGTACGGTTTCAGTACTTCTTCCTTCGTGTGCTTAGGGAATCCGTATCTAATAAAATTGTACAGCTCTCCTAAAGTAGGGTCTTTCCTTGTCTCGGATCTCACATACTTCAAATCAATTGGTATTGTTTCATCCAAAAAATTCATGTATTCCAGTTTGTCTTCCTCTTCTCCTTCATCTTCTTTAATGTTTAGTGGCAACCTGGACAGAAGGTCTGCCTTTACATTTTCTGCACCTTTAATATATTTTATCTTATAATTAAAGTTCGACAAAAATAATGACCATCTTTGCAGACGCCCTGCCGCCATCTGTGGTAAACTTCTGTGTTCCCCAAATAGTGCGATTAAGGGTTTATGATCACTTAGGATTTCAAACTCTCTACCAGCCAGATATTGATAAAATTTCTTAACCGCCCAATATATGCTGAGTGCTTCTTTTTGCACCATGGCATAATTTTTTTCAGCCGCATTTAACACGCGCGATGCGTAACCAACCGGTCTTTCCATACGCGCGATGCGTAACCAACCGGTCTTTCCATACCGTCAGGCATCACATGCATCAACACTGCTCCAATCCCGTAATCACTGCTATCGCAGATCAGCCTTATGGGCATAGATGGATCAAAATGAGTTAATATTTTTTCAGAAGCCAAGTCTTCCTTTACTCACTTAAATGCTTGTTCTTCTTTTTCAGTCCATTTGAATTTTACATTCTTCTTAGTTAAATTGTATAAAGGTTTTAGTTTATCCGCCAAATTTTGTACAAACTTTGAATAATAAGTTATTGCCCCGATTACTGCTCTAACCTCGATAACGTTTTTCGGACTAGGAGCTTCCACTATAGCTTTAACTTTTTTCATGTACTTCTCTAAACAGCATTTAAATGTTGTTTTTGTAGTCTATTTTTTTCCCTCAATGTTCGTATTTGGTTTCTTTTATTGCGTATAATTTTATTCTTTATAGCAATATCTTGTTTAATTTTTTTTGTTCTTGGAGAATCTCCTGGTGGGATTAAAGGCATTTGACAAATTTCTTCTATATTTTGAGACTGTGACAATGAAGATGTTTCTAACAATACTCGAGAGCACCGGCTTCTTTTTTTGGAGTAGACTTTTTGTGGTATTTTAACTTTTAATATAGGAGGTGACGCATTACCAACGGGTGTTTGCGAAGACGAAGCAGCATTCTTTTCATTATAGTAAGGCTTCGGTATGGCAAATTTTCTTAAACGATGTTTACTTTTAGGATCAAGAAATGAGTCATCAGAAAAATGCACATCACATAAAAATTGATTCTTCAACTGGTCTAGGTACTTCTAATGTTAACAACCTTGCATTTCCGAAATAAATATATAATTAGTTTCTAATATTGTAAGTGGAAATTTACTTTGAGCACCTACCAGAATTTAATATCCACCTCTGCAAGCGTTCTGAATCTTGAACTGGAAATTTAAATGTTTTCATCATTGGATTTTCCTTTTTTCGACGTTGACACGAATAATAAGCACACATAAGCGGCATAGGGACACTCTTTTTTGCCTCTAATAAAGTAAATGGTTTCTCTAAATAAAAATAGTTTTAGTCGAGAATTTATATACCTATTTCAACTTATTATTTATTATATTCACACTTATTACGTCGGTATTTTGAAAATATTAAAATTTAAAAAGATACAAACTGCTACAATGAACAACATGGAACAACTAACTACATTAAATATTTAATATTACTCTGCAATTCCAAATAAAACAAATACAGTCATCCCCAACGCATAATGTGATAATACCTACTTTGATTTCTTTGAATACAAAGCAGTGTCTTTATTTCAAACCCAGACAGTGCGCTCTTTGCAAACCATATTGAAATTGCATAAAAATGTCTGTCATTTATAAAATATCCTAATAATATCATACACATGCCTAAATGTATTTCGAATTATAAGGTAGATATTATTTCTATTAAAAAGTACTTGATTAGCAAAACATTCCTCATTTTTCTTAATATGAAATAATGGACCAAATATAATAAATGTACCCTATTTACACAGATAGATAGTCCTCAATATATGTAGTTATATATTGTTTCTCTTTATAGGTATAACAGATGAATACCTATAATAATGTCTTTTTTATTCACTTCACTCCTTGCTCATATTTAAAATCCAGTAATGCTAAGATATCACTATGTTACTAACAATATTTTATACGGTTATAAAATATACATAATTAAAAATGATATGATAAAGGAGTAAATAATTTAGTTCTTTTAACGTTATCACTAGGGACCGGCAGTCAGGGGTACTTTGGCAGAATTTATAACATATAAATTCTGCCAGTGTATCTCTGACTGCCGATCACTAACTAATCAACTAATCACCATATGAAACGTAAAAAATCTATTTACATAGTTTATAGTGGATGCATTTAGTCCTAAAAAATAAGGTGTGGCCAACACACGACTTTCTTATACGTATGAGCGTTTCAAATTATACAAAATTGTTCTAAATTGTTAAGAATTTTTTTTATATAAAAATTATTCAAAACCCTTTTATAAGTACTTGTAATCTCTTAGTGAATCTCTATTGAATGCATACCTTGCGAGATATTCGAAAGAAAGTGCTACTCGCTAATGGTAAAAGTGTTACTTCCGGTCCAAATTTTGAATTTCACTTATACAAAAAATATTCCCAATCCAGCTCTAAATACTTTTGTACTCTTGACAAATATATACAAAATGCATAATTTTCGACATATTTGCAAAAAATCGCTATTCGATAAGAGTAAAAGTGTTACTTCCGGTCCGAATTTAATTTTCTTTTTATACAAAAGATATTGAAAATTATGTTTTAAATGCTTTTATACTGAAATGTACCTGCCTAGAAAGCATCACTCGCGAGGTATTTGCAAAAAACTAATTTTCGATAAGAGTGAAAGACCTACTTCCGATAGAAATTTCGAAAAACTCTTTTAATACAATTTTTCTCAAATTCAGTTTTCAGTACATTTGATTTTTTTATACATTTGTTTAAACTTAGTAGTACCTCTTGTCGGTATCAGGAGACTTGAAAACGTGGGCATCTGCAAAAATCTAGAGGTCGAAAATTTTCGGCATCACAAGACTTCCTTATACTACGTATAAGTAAAACAGCCTTGATTTTAACCCTCAGTCAACTTGAACTGCGTTAGAGTTATTGCACTGTTAACTAACGAAATAAATTGGTGTGGGCACCATACACTTTCTAGTACGTATTAATGGTCCAAATTAAAAAAAAATATATTCAAAAGTTGTTCTAAAATATGTTGTATATACTTTTTATTTGTTAAATAATCTGCTAAGTAGGTAACCAAATAATGTTATTGTTTTAAAAAATGATTTAATCCGTGTCTGAGGTGAACATAAAATTTAACAGCGTGCGTAAACAAATGCACCCATGCAATTAAAATTGTTATGGGATTTATCTTTCGTCATCTACTTTTCTAAGCTTTACTTATTGGAGAAGTGTTTGTAACTACGATCATGATGATTGATGGGTACACAGACACATACTCTCTTGGTTTGTTTTCTAATATAAAATCAATCTCACTGGGAACATCGACAATAATGTTTGAATTTATATAACCTGAAATTGAAGAATTCCTAATTTATATTTCTTAAGTATTATAAGTGTTTACATATATGATTTTTTGCCGTTCACTAACAAAAAGTGTGTCGGTTTTTTGTCGTCAACTCAAGGCTCAATGTGTTTGGGATGAGATGAATAAGGAGATTGTTCTATTCTTGTTAAGGGTGCGTTTCAATCTTGGCAAATCCATTTCGGTTCGGAACTAAGATTTTCCTGTATCTTAAATACTACTAGTAATAATAGGATGTCGCCACGGTATGCATTCTAAAATTAAATAGCAATTACCTCCAAACATTTCAAGGTCATTTCACCTGCTTCTTAAATTTCTATCTCTACATACGATTTGTAAATTTGGTCTGTGCGACTTTCTTTGCAATTTTATTTTATGCGTATGAATCAAATCGACACTTGTCACCTTTCATGCAGAATTAGGGAGAAAGACGCGCGAACTTTAAGCATTCATTTGAATTTATTTGTAAATTGAAAAACCTAATACATATATATAATATAGTTTGACATATCCTCAATAAAATGTTGATTGCATTATTAAATACATAATTTAAATTAAATTACTTTTTATACATTTACAGTCAGTTACATTTATTTTATTTATAGATTTAGTTATTTTTTAACAAATTCTTAAACACTGAAGGTAAGTGATACTCATCCATTCGACTTTCTTATTTCATACAAAATTATACAATATATAAACAGCCTTGTGTTTGCGTGGTGTCAAATAAAACATTTTCTTTTACTTGATACATTTGTAATTATTACAGGCTACTGCATCTGTGCGGTATCATATCTTTGTTGATCATAAAGAATAATAATATGCAAAGCAGCAATATAGTCATCTTCACGTACCCATTAGTTCAACATTCTATTAAATATATTTTACCCGATAAAAATACGCGTAAAGTTAGTATTTGCAAATCCTAAATGTCAATTTGCCCGTTCGTTTGATATATATAGTCTGAATTTTCAGTCTTTTTATTTAGTTCATATTTTAACTTTTCAATTCAAATATCGCGCCGAAACGCTATTATTTTTAACAGATTGTATTGGTTCCTGGGTAAGCAAATTTAACAAGGAGACATAAGTATATGGGATATCTGTTATATTTTATAACATAACGAAGCCGTAACCTGTGAACATTCTCTTGCATTTTTGTTCTGATTTATTACATTTTAGTGTGTTATTAAACACTATCTGTAAGTGTAAGTACGTCACGAACATTAGATAAGGGGCTTCCAACCACACCATGAAATTCACCACCCAAACAGCATCAAGTATTAGCACAATAAAAACGATAAAAACAGTTTTAAATATGTACAAAATTTTAACTCAAAAACAACAACCAAAATTGAATAGCCTATTTTTCGAATTTCACCAGTGTTTTATGTTTGCACTGGGCGCAATTGAATAACATATAGAGGTGTACTCGTTATATTTCACTACAAAATCAGTTAATAGAAATATAATTTTGTCATTAAATGTTTCTACATCTATTTTTTAACCAATCTTTTGTTTGAGTACACGGTGTGTCTTAAGGCTGCGTTTGATAAGGTTTTGGCGGGAGAGAAATGTACCCAAAAAATACCATTTTTATTTCCATTTTTTCAGGCGTAAGAAATTAAAGCATGTAAATTTTATGCATTAAGCATGAAGATAAAGGTTAAACGAAGTGAACGGTAGTATTCTTTTTCAAATTAAGTTAATATATAAGCCGTAAATAAAATGGGAAGACAGTGGTTTTGCAAGTACTACAAAAAGTGCCTACATTTAAAAATTACACAGTAAATTTATATGTAATATAGCAAGTACACTCGGTATTTATATTTGGAAGGTAAAATTGGTAACAGTAGCTAAATATATGTGTAATTTTTTAAGTGATCCATGAAATAAAATTTGTTTACATTTTTGGAGGGTCTTTACATACATTACAGATATCTGTTACATTTACGTCGCCTTATAGTGTAGCACATATAGTATAGATGGTGCTATTATCTTGCAATTATTTAGAGGTTAGTTGTGTGTTATACGATACTTTAATTATTTATTATAATCTAAAATTGTAATTAACAGCAATTTTTGCGGTTACTAATTATAAAATTTAGTATGTTACGTGTTATTTGAAAGTACGTAATAGCACAAATAGACAATGAGCAGTTGGCATCACAGGTTGGCACCACAAATCATAAAAAGTAACTACATAGTTTAATTTGTCAATTTAATCAAATTGTATCATTTTAAAATATGGAGTTTTCTGTTATCTTTAATTGAAAGATGCCGGATTTTTTTACGCCGATAAAAGCCTAGTAGCCGTTTTATATTTACGAAGTGGAGAAGAAATTGTTGACAAGAACCTTCTATATTTTTTTTCAAAATTGTTTTAAAGTTGTTGCTAATTACTTAAAATGTAAATATAGGTACATTTTATTTGATAGCAATTTTCAAAACTTTGAAATGCCGGAGGTCAGTTCGCCGGGTTTTTAGTTTTTAATAATAACAATAATATTATAATAGCCTCATTATTTATAATATATTAATATTAAAGTAATACCTTTACCTTACTTATTGTTTTGAAGATTTTACTACAATTGCTGTTCCCCTAGCACAATGCCCCTAGCAGCATTTTTCGAATTTCGCGGTTGTTTTAAGTTGGCTAGGAAGACAATCGAGTAGAATACAGGTAGGCTAATTCACTTTTTATTGCGAAATTACTAGACACACCGTGTACTCAAACAAAAGATTGGTCAAAAAATAGATGTAGAAACATTTAATGACAAAATTATATTTTTATTAACTAATATTGTAGTGAAATATAACGAGTACCCCTCTATATGTTATTCAATTGCGCCCAGTGCAAACATAAAACACTGGCGAAATTCGAAAAATGCTGCTAGGCTATTCAATTTTGGTTCTTGTTTTTGAGTTAAAATTTTGTACATATTTAAAACTGTTTTTATTGTGCTAATACTTGACGCTGTTTGGTTGGTGAATTTCACGGTGTGGTTGGAAGCGCCTTATAATGTTCGTGACTTACTTACACTTACAGATAGTGTTTAATAACACACTATTAAAATATAATAAATCAAAACAAAAATGCAAGAGAATGTTCACAGGTTACGGCTTGGTTATGTTATAAAATATAACAGATATCCCATATACTTATATCGCCTTGTTAAATTTGCTTACCCAGGAACCAATACAATCTGTTAAAAATAGTAGCGTTTCGGCGCGATATTTGAATTGAAAAGTTAAAATATGAACTAAATAAAGAGACTGACAATTCAGACTATATAAATCAAACGAACGGGCAAATTGACATTTAGGATTTGCAAATACTAACTTTACCTGTATTTTTATCGGGTGAGAGATATTTAATAGAATGTTGAACTAATGATAGTACGTGAAGACAATATGACTATATTTCTGTTTTGCATATTATTATTCTATATGATCAACAAAGATATGATACCGCACAGATGCAGTAGCCTGTAATAATTACAAATGTATCAAGTAAAAGAAAATGTTTTATTTGGCACCACGCAAACACAATGCTGTTTATTTATTGTATAATTTTGTATGAAATAAGAAAGTCGAATGGATGAGTATCACGTACCTTCAGCGTTTAAGAATTTGTTAAAAATTAACTAAATCTATAAATAAAATACACGGTGATGTGGGTGGCCTAACCGAAGTAAACACGTGAGTTAGATATCTGCTTAAGAAGAGTGAAAATAAGTGGTAATAATAACGAAAATTAGTAAATTATGGAAATACCGCAAAGGTATGTAGACAAACTAAGTGATACATACTAAGTGAACAATAAAACCGAGTGACTGTAATAATAAAGATATAAAGTGCATATAGACAAACAAAAAGAAAGAAAAAAGAAAAAACAGCTAGTCTAGTTCAACACTATAATAGAGATCTGCAGACCAGCATATAAAGGCAGGTAGTAGGAAACTGTATGTCGAGCGAAACCAAGTGAAAGAATAACGAGAAACTAGAAAACTCTGGAAATACTGCAAGGTACGCAGGCAAATTATGTAATATAATCAAAACATTTAAACCGAGTGATTGTAACAACAAAGCTATAACGTGCATAGAAGCGAGAAGGGCCAAAGCGACATCTAGTGAATAGCGGTAGTATCAGTTCAACACGTTAGTAGAAACCTGTACATAAAAACAGGAAGTAGAAAACTGTATGTTAACATAAGCAATATAGGAAACCCGAAGATAACTACCTGCGACTATAGAACGAGCAATAAAGCTACCTTCACCAAACATTCTCTCGGGCAAGAACAATAACCAACCGAAAGAGGGAAGAACTACTAACAAGAATAAATGAGAGATTAGCTAATTTGGAGGCGGTAAACGCGAGGATAGAAATTAAATTGGATGGAATACAAAGCGAATTAAACGAGATAAGGAAAGAAAATTCAAATATAAAACTAGAAAATGAAAAAATGAAAGAAACGATCAAAGAGCAAGGAAGAAAAATTGAAAAGATTGAATCTGAAATGAGGAAAAAAAATATAATAATCCATGGGGTAGACGAAACAGATCAAGAAAACACAACAGAGCTACAAAATAAGGTGGCCGATATAATGGAAAAAATAGAAGTAATAAATGATGGATGGGAAGGAAGAATGGAAGCGAGACGAATTGGAACGGCAGAAAAAGGGAAAAATAGACCAGTTAAGATAGAGCTTAGCAGCTTTAACAAAAAAATTGAAATACTAAGAGCAACAAAAAAGCTTAAAGGAACAAAAATATACATTGAAGAAGATTTAACCAAAGATATGCTGCAACAAAGAAAGCAACTAATACCACACATGATCAGAGAAAGAAAAGCCGGAAACACAGCATTTATACAGCAAAACAAATTAAAGGTAAATGATAAGACATATACTCTGGACGAACTGCGGGAGCTTGAGGACAGGAAAAGAGGATATGCAGAGAACATCAAGACAAACATAAGGAGCGAACACAAAAAAGGAAGGACAACTAGTGAAAGATCCCCAGACGAAGATAGCAAAACAAAACACCCCAAAATCGAAACAAGAAAGAAGGAATTAGGGGCAAAAAACGAATAGCTGTACAAAACCGGGACGAAGAAAGCAAGGTATACAACAAGGCAGTGAGTAGGGAAAACGAGCAACAAATAATAAGAAAGAAAACGAAAAAGGAAACTAGGAAACTAAAGAAAAAAGAAAAGTTCCGAATGGGTACTTGGAACATTAGAACAATGCTACAGGTAGGGAAAATGGAAGAAATCCACAGAGAAATGATAAGATACAAAATCGGAGTACTGGCACTACAGAAGATCAGATGGGAAGGAGAAGGTAAAATAGACAAAGATACATTTACGCTATACTACGCTGGGGAAGACAAGCAAGGAAGCAACGGCACTGCATTTATGATAGATGAGAAAATGAGAGACAAAGTAATAAAATTTCAAGCAGTGAATGGGAGAATTTCCTATATTAGATTCAAAAACAACTATGCAAATATATCGGTTATAAACATATATGCACCGACAGAAAAAAGCAATGAAGAGGATAAACAACAATTCTATGAAGAAATGGAGAAGATATACGAGAAAATACCAAAACACGACACAAAGCTAATCATAGGAGATTTTAATGCCAAAATAGGAAAAGAAGAGCAATACAAAGAAGTCGCAGGAAAATACACAATCCATGACACGACGAATAATAACGGCATGAGAATATGTAACTTCGCAGGGGTAACTGACATGATTATCAGTAGTACAAAGTATAATCATAAGAAGGAGCATAAAATAACTTGGAGAATACCTGGTTCACAAGAAGGAAACCAAATAGATCACGTATTAATAGATAGAAAAAGACTAAAAATAATACAAGATGTAAGATCTTACAGAGGAACAACAGTGGACACAGACCACTATTTAGTAATAGCAAAACTCAAATTAAATACGATTAACAAAAAATTAAAGCACCAAGTAAGAAGAAACTGGAATGTTGGAAAGTTAAGTTCGGAAAAAATAAGGACCCGACTAGGGAAAGAAATCACAACAAAACTCCAAGGGAAAAAACAGAGAAAGAGCATAGAGGACGAATGGAAAGAATTAAAAAATAGTATGGTGGAAGTATCTGAAAAAATTCTGGGAAATAAGGTGAATGACAAAAGCAACTCCTGGTTTGATAATGAATGTGAAAGGCTAATAAAAAAGAAGGGAGCAGCCAGGCTCAAATGGATACAATCGAATGATGAAGAAGACCTACATAAATACAAAGAAATAAGGGCAGAAAACAACAAAATATTCAGAACAAAAAAGGAAAGATGGTACGACGATATAATGGAGGAAATGGAAAAAAGCAACAAAGATAACAAGAAACTGTTCAATATGGTGAAGAAGCAAACAGGCAGGAAACAAACCACAGCTAACATTGATAGAAGGAAATGGGAAAAGCACTTCAAGGAGTTGTTGAGCGACAAGAAGAGGCAAGGCACAGAAAATACATGGAGGGTGATGAATGAACCAAGCCAAAGAGAAGTCAACGCACCCACAATAGAAGAATTCAAGGCAATAGTAGCGAAATTGAAACGGAACAAATCTCCGGGACCAGATGGACTAAATAATGAAATATTAAAATATGGAGGTGAAGAACTGCATACAAGATTATTTAAACTAGTAAGCGATGTATGGGAGAATGAAACAATGCCAAACGATTGGAAATTGGGATTGCTAGTGCCAATATTAAAAAAAGGAGAACAATGGGATTGCAAAAACTACAGAGGGATAATGTTGCTGAACACCGCATACAAAATCTTCACCACATTAATCAATGAGCGTCTGAAAAGCTATGCAGACACAGCGATAGGAGACTACCAACAAGGCTTCAGAGGCGGACGGTCTACAATCGATGCAATTCATATTTTGAAACAAATAATGGAAAAGGGCAATGAATATGACATCACACTACATATGCTATTCATAGATTTTCGGCAAGCGTTTGACTGCCTAAACAGAGAGGTCATACTGAAGGATGCAGAAGGGATGGAAATACCCAAAAAACTCATGAGACTCGTGAAAACGACATTGACACACTCACAAGCAGCCATTATGATGCAAGAAGGAACGCAAAGGAGGATCAGAAGGATCAGACTATTTTGAAATAAACAAAGGAGTTAGGCAGGGGGATGCACTTTCAACCACCCTATTTAATATTGCCTTGGACGGAATAATTAAACAAACAGGGGTAGAAGGGAATATTAGAAATAAATTGGTACAAATTATAGCATATGCGGATGACCTGGTCATAATATGTAGAGACGAAAGAAGCCTGGAAGAGACATTCGGAAGACTCGTAGAAGCGGCGGCGGACAGAGGTCTACATATCAACGAAAAGAAAACAAAGTATATGGTAAGCAACCGAACGGCGTACGCCGGAAGGAAGAGCAAAGAGATGGGGAGCTACGAATTCGAGAAAGTAGACACTATCAAATACCTCGGAACAATAATCAATATAGACAATAATAGAACTGCCGAAACAACTCACAGAATACAATCAGGTAATAAAGCGTATTACGGGTACAAGAAACTACTAAAAAACAGAAACATCGGATTCGATACAAAAATGAAAATCTACAGGGCAACAATAAGACCAATAGCGACGTACGCGGCAGAAACGATGGTACTAACGAAAAGAGACGAGGAAAACTTCAGAATATTCGAAAGGAAAGTAATAAGAACAATGTATGGCCCAAAGAGAGAAGAAGAAGGAATGCGAATACTGATGAACCATGAAATCGACCGACTAGTGAAAGGAAAAGATATAGTTAGATTTATAAAGGCCCAAAGAATAAGATGGTATGGACACATCAACAGAGCAGGCACAGGAGCAACAGTGCGCAGCATTGCCCAGTGGACACCAGCGACCAAGAGAACGAGAGGAAGACCAAGAATCAGATGGGAACAACAAGTGAAAGAGGACTTGAACAAAATGGGAACAAACTGGAGAATGAAAACACAGAACAGAAAAGAATGGAGCCTAATAGTAGAAAAGGCAACATCACACAAGAACTTATAGAGGGAATAGGCGGAAATGTGGAGTGATCCCCCACAAGAAAAGGATCGGAGGGCCCAGAAGGGCGGCTACTACTCCGCAGGAGTGTACAGCCTATTATATATATATAAATAAAATAAATGTAACTGACTGTAAATGTATAAAAAGTAATTTAATTTAAATTATGTATTTAATAATGCAATCAACATTTTATTGAGGATATGTCAAACTATATTATATATATGTATTAAGTTTTTCAATTTACAAATAAATTCAAATGAATGCTTAAAGTTCGCGCGTCTTTCTCCCTAATTCTGCATGAAAGTTGACAAGTGTCGATTTGATTCATACGCATAAAATAAAATTGCAAAGAAAGTCGCACAGACCAAATTTACAAATCGTATGTAGAATTGTAGAGGTAGAAATTTAACAGGTAAAATGACCTTGAAATGTTTGGAGGTAATTGCTATTTAATTTTAGAATGCATACCGTGGCGACATCCTATTATTACTAGTAGTACTTAAGATACAGGAAAATCTTAGTTCCGAACCGAAATGGATTTGCTAAGATTGAAACGCACCCTTAATTTCGCAATAAAAAGTGAATTAGCCTACCTGTATTCTACTCGATTGTCTTCCTAGCCAACTTAAACATCCGCGAAATTCGAAAAATGCTGCTAGGGGCATTGTGCTAGGGGAACAGCGATTGTAGTAAAATCTTCAAAACATTAAGTAAGGTAAAGGTATTACTTTAATATTAATATATTATAAATAAGGAGGCTATTATAAGATTATTGTTATTATTAAAAACTAAAATCCCGGCGAACTGACCTCCGGCATTTCAAAGTTTTGAAAATTGCTATCAAATAAAATGTACCTATATTTACATTTTAAGTAATTAGCAACAACCTTAAAAAAATTTTGAAAAAAAATATAGAAGGTTCTTGTCAACAATTTCTTCTCCACTTCGTAAATATAAAACGGCTACTAGGCTTTTATCGGCGTAAAAAAATCCGTAGGCATTTTTCAATTAAAGATAACAGAAAACTCCATATTTTAAAATGATACAATTTGATTAAATTGACAAATTAAACTATGTAGTTACTTTTTATGATTTGTGGTGCCAACCTGTGATGCCAACTGCTCATTGTCTATTAAGTACTTTCAAATAACTCGTAACATACTAAATTTTATAATTAGAAACCGCAAAAATTGCTGTTCATTATAATTTTAAATTATAATAAATAATTAAAGTATCGTATAACACACAACTAACCTCTAAATAATTGCAAGATAATAGCACCATCTATACTATACCGGGCTCTTTTTTTATCATTACACATAGCATTTTCCCTATGTGTAATGATAAAAAAAAAATTGTCAATGCATTAGCGATATAGTCACTGTATAGTAGACAACCAGTTATACACTCGTATTTTGACAAGCAGGAACAGTGAGCCGTCATAAGATTTTTATCGGTCAATTTTCGTTAAACTTTTTATTAAAATTTTAAAATAAAAATTGAGTTTGTAGCAGAAACACTGTACGACACACGTGTTAAAATGTTATTTTATTTTGCTTATTTTAAATTGCTCCAGTTCCTAATCACCCTCGTGTCGCAAATCTTACTCGTAAAATAAAATAGTACTTTTAACAATTATATCGTAAATAACTAATTTTGTACAATTTTTCTTACAATTTTAAAATTCGAAATATATCACGTCGTCAACATCATAATTGCTACATTAAGGATTTCCCGCCATTTCCCACTGGCCGATACAAATAAAATAATATTCTGGAGATCCGTTTCTCTTACTTCTACCATAAATTATTTGTACGGAAAAATTAAACTTTGCAGCGTACATAAAACCTTTTACATTTATTACGAAACTGTTAAAATTTAGCGCGAAAGTATTTGATTCGGCAATAATACTTGTACTAGTAACTGGGCGATACAGAGCAAAATAAAGCTTAGAAAAATTAGGTTATGTTTTTAATAAAGAAAATGCAGAATATCACTTGGAACAAAATAATTAGTTTATTATAACAATTAAACGAACTTAAATGTGAAGTCTAATATCATAACAAGTTCTCGAAATGTCCACCTTGTCTTTCAAGGCAATAAGCAAGGCGATCTTGAAAGCAACGAAGTGTATTTCTAATAAATTCTGGCCTTATTCCATTACATGTAGTACGTATACGCTCTTTTAGTTCATTCAAGTTGCGTATTCGTACATTGTTGTAAATTTTACTTTTTAGGTAACCCCAAAGAAAATAGTCATTTGGAGATAAATCAGCGAATCTTGGAGGCCACAGTATGGGACCAAATCTACCAATCCACCGTCTTTGAAATAAGTTATTTAAAAAATTCCTGATAGCGTTAGTAGAATGTGGCGGGGCCCCATCCATTTGGAACCAGGGCTCATCAACATTCATCATCTCAATTGATGGAATGATATGGTCTCTCAACAAATTCAAATATTTCACTGCAGTGAGGTTACCGTCAATAAAAAATGGGCCAATAAGTCTATCGCTTATTATTCCAATCCAGACATTAACTTTTTGAGGGTACTGTGTTCGGGTCAGGTTTTGAGCGTGAGGATTTGTACGGGACCAGTACCTAATGGATTAATGGATAGGAAATTTAATAATTTTTCATGGATAAATGTAGGGTACAAACCGAAAGTTCTGAGAGTTGACTTCACCGTTTACGGTAAATGTAGCCTCATCAGTAAAAATTATTTTATTTAAAATTTCTTGGTTTTCATTTAACATGTTAAACATTATTTCACAAAACTCAGTTCATTTTATCTTATCCTCTTCGAAAAGCTCTTGATGATTTGATATTTTGTATGGCCTATATTTAAATTCTTTCAGAGTTTTGTATACCGAACTGTACGATACTCCAAAATGTTTAGCTACATCTAAAAGAGATCCTACAGACCGTTCCTCTACGTAACACAGGATATTGAATTTCATGTCTTCTGTTCGAACATGATTGGTTCTATTTCTTTTTTTGTGAGAATTTAGAACACAACCATCTTCTTGAAATTTTTTAAAAAAGTTCAGAATTGTTTTTGCACAAGGTATAGGCCTGTCTGGATAATTGACGGAAAACATGTCTCTAACTTGCCTTAAACTATTATTTTTCTGGTACCACATTACTATAGCCACCTTTTCATTTCTGTTGTATTTATCCATGATTTATAAATAAATTATCTATTTTTTAATAAAATGTATTTAATTTATGACTTATGTTTGAATAAAAATTCAGAAATATTAGACATAAAAAATGTTTTTCCCGTCATGGCAACCTGATTTAAAAATTAAGGTATACTATACGTAAATTCTTCATTGGTGTATAACTGGTTGTCTACTATACAGTGACTATATCGCTAATGCATTGACAATTTTTTTTTTATCATTACACATAGGGAAAATGCTATGTGTAATGATAAAAAAAGAGCCCGGTATGTGCTACACTATAAGGCGACGTACAGCTTCAGTGATTTTTGTATAGTTTTATTAGACCATTCTTTTCCGCGGTGATATGTTAATAAATGAATTTGATCCTCCGAAAAAAGAATTTTCAAGTTTTCCTCAAGGTTGCTAATTTGTTTTTTCATAGCTAAAATTTGTACTTTAGCTGCTTTTAATTCATTTTGTAGACATTTCAACTGATCATTTTCATTTTGCTCAATATAGTTGTTCGATGATGTACCTGAAATAATATAGGAGTATAATAATTTTATCAGTGTCTGTAGAATTAATGATTATAATGTTTAATGTTCTACTAACCAGAGTGTAGTCCAGAGTTTGTTTCTAAATGTTCTTGATCCTGATTGGTAACAATTGGAGAAGTTGTCGCATTAGCAGTCGGGTCTGCAACATTTGCAATTAGATATAATAATCATATCTAATTGCATATTATGATTAACAATTGGAACAGGACAAAAGGATCTTACCTAATAGTTTTCGTTTGATTCCTTGATTTCGTGGAAAATCAGCTATTGCAATAGGAATTGCACTTTTTTTTAACAACTTCCGATTATTCAACCTGTTTAATTCGAATTGGTCAAATTCGAAGTGTGCCTGAATATTGCAAAAAAAAAAGACATCTTCACATTAGGTAACATTCTGCAAGTGAACAAGAATATGAAAGAATTGAGCAAATATAGGATTACCTCACATAACAAAGCTCGTTCAGGTAATTCAACTCGATTGATAAATGCAATCCATGCTTTACGCCGATCATCATTATTTGATGTTGGTATTCGGTAAAGCCGAAATCCGTTCTCGCCACGGTTTCGACATCCACTCAAACAACAACTGGGCATGGTTCCAAGTGTCCTCTATTTTCCTTAAATGAACTAAAACTGATGGGCTACAATAAAGCCTATCTCATGGGCTCTCTGTTTCTTTCTCTGTGATGGTGTTTCTTGAATAAGTTTTTGTGCGTGTTTGTTTTCTGTTTCTGTCTACGTTCGAGTTCATTTAAAAGCCCAAGATATAAATTTGTTGCTGTAAAAGGAATCTACATTTCTGTAGCTGTCTACAATAAGTTCGACTATTTGCCAACATGAACCGCCACATTACGGCACCTCATCTTACCTCCCACATTTATTTTACCCAGGTCCACCAAACTGAAAACTAAACGCCAGCCTTAATGTTAATATATTATAAATAATGAGGCTATTATATGATTATTGTTATTATTAAAAACTAAAAACCCAGCGAACTGACCTCCGGCATTTCAAAGTTTTGAAAATTGCTATCAAATGAAATGTACCTATATTTACATTTTAAGTAATTAGCAACAACCTTAAAAAATTTTTGAAGAAAAATATAGAAGGTTCTTGTCAACAATTTCTTCTCCACTTCGTAAATATAAAACGGCTACTAGGCTTTTATCGGCGTAAAAAATTCCGTAGGAATCTTTCAATTAAAGATAACAGAAAACGCCATACTTTAAAATGATACAATTTGATTAAACTGACAAATTAAACTATGTGGTTACTTTTTATGATTTGTGGTGCCAACCTGTGATGCCAACTGCTCATTGTCTATTACGTACTTTCAAATAACTCGTAACATACTAAATTTTATAATTAGTAACCGCAAAAATTGCTGTTAATTATAATTTTAAATTATAATAAATAATTAAAGTATCGTATAACACACAACTAACCTCTAAATAATTGCAAGATAATAGTGCCATCTATACTATATGTGCTACACTATAAGGCGACGTAAATGTAACAGATATCTGTAATGTACGTAAAGACTCTCCAAAAATGTAAACAAATTTTATTTCATGGATCACTTACGCCCGGTTTCATAATACATGGGTCAAAGTCCCTTTCACCAAAGTCTACCTTGAGTTAAAGCTGACTTCAAGGTGAACTTAAAGTAAATGCGTTTCATAATGGTATTGGGATGTCATTTTAGCTAAAATTAATTTCCATGTTCTGTGTTGGTTGCAATGTATTATAGTTTCTTTTTCCATTTTACGAATTTATATTGGCTTTCCTGATTGCTTTACGCGCCTTTTATGTTTCACAATATAGCTTGAATTCGCGTTCGATATTGATAGTGACAATTTATTATTAAATATATTGTGCAGAATGTGTGACCACAAAGAAAAGGGAAAAAAGAAGAGTAGAGGAACTAATTTTAGCAAGGAGGAAGAATTGTTGCTCGTGCAGGAAGTGGAAAAAGAAAAACTTTATATACCTAGAATGCAAAACAATAAACAAGATTTCAAGTGCCGAAAGCTTTGAAAAATAAGAGACTATAATTGTGATATATAGTGCCAATATGGCACTGAAGTGTTTCACCTGCGAAAAGAAAATTGATCGGTACGATGATTACATAGTATGTAAAAGTAAGTGCGAGCAGAACTATCATATAGCTTGTATTAACATATCGGTTGGAGAATTTACACATATGAAAGCAGATGGTGTAGTGAATACTTGGATCTGCAAACGTTGCGATGCTGATCTAACCTCAAATGGAAACCAACACAAACATGTCGAACACGTGAGTGAAGATTTTCAAACAATTATTACATCTAAAATAGAGGCGGCTATCATACAAATATCAGATGCATTAACTAACAATTTTAAAACTGAAATAGATAAATTAATTCAAGAAAACAGGGACCTACATCAAGAAATATTAGAATTAAAGAAATCTGTAAACACACTGTCCGAGAATCTAGAAAAAAGTAATGCTAAAAATATATCAACAGATACGAAAGGAAATAAACAAACAACTATTTCAGACACAGCAAAGAAGGTGCACAAAAAAGAGACCTTTAAAAACACTCTGGATGAGGTAAATAAATGTAAATATGAGATCAATGACCGGATAGGTAAAAAGTTATCGATAGACGAAAATAATAAACTTGCATTACATACAAATAACGCAAAAACTATTGAAACTATACAGGATTCACCTGTTAATAAAGATATACAAATGAATGAAACACAATTACAGCATAATGATACACATTCTATAATTAATAATGCTGATAAAGAAGCAAGCAAATGGACTGACATAGTAAAAAAGAGACAAAAGCGAAATATATCAGTTGGTTCTATTACTAATTCCTCATTAAAGCTTAAAGCTGTTGAAAAGAAAATGTGGCTGTTCATAGGAAATATAGATAAAAATAACACAATAGATGAAGTGAAAGACCATATAAAGACCATCCTCCGACACTCCGATTACGAATGTTCAAAAATAAATTCGAAGCATGGCGCCAACTGTTACAAGGTAGGCATAAAGGATAAAGATTATGTTGATTTTATAAAATCCGAGAATTGGTCGGAAGGTATTAGGATACGTAGATTTATATTCTATAATAACGGTAGAACAAATACGGATTTAAATTTCCACCACCCACAAGAACCAAACACAATAACTTAGAAAATCGAGAAGCATATAACCATATCCCAAACTCCGTTGTAAAAAGCAAATTTACCAAAAATGTTACCTACATAAATGCCCAATGCCTGACAAATAAAATAGAAGCTGTTGATCTACTAATGCAGGACCTAGATTGTGATATATTATGCGTTTCAGAACATTGGTTTAACATATACAACTTTAAGACCTACAATATTTGCGGATATACCTTGGGTACCTCTTACATAAGAAGAAATTATATACACGGAGGTGTATGTATATACGTGAAAAATGGTTTACAGTACTTTGATATTCCATTAGTGTCGGGACTTTCCGTGGACAAAACCTGTGAAATCTGCGGGATATATCTTGCAAAGTGCAACACAATAATATTATGTACATACCGTTCTCCAACTGGTGATGTTCAGGGTTTTCTGGATATTTTAGCAGACACACTTACCAAAATTCTACGACAATATAAGCAAGATGTAAATATCATTCTAAGCGGTGATTTTAATATTGATATATCTACACAGACAAAAAATACTAGGGATTTACAGAACGCTTTAGTTAGTTTTGGATTAAAACAAACAATTTATGATTTTACAAGAGTTCAGGGAACATCAAAGAGTTGCATAGATAATGTGTTCACCAACTATACTAAATACGAGGCCCACACGTTTATCACATCTATTTCTGACCATCACGGCATTAGCTTCCACTTTAACTGTAACCAAGCAAAACAAAATTACAGAAAAACAAGAAACTTATCGCATAAAAATTACGATATTTTCGAAAACGCCATTAAAGAACAAACATGGTTAAGCTCACAGAAAGTAAACAAGGCTGATATAAAATCAAACATAATCTTAACACAAATACTCTCTTGCTTGGAAATCGCTTTTCCTTTGAAGACCAAATTAATAGGAGCTAATAAAACCAGCCAACCTTTCTCGTTCAGCAATGAACTTAGACAGATTAAAGAAACTCTTTCATTAATACAAGAAACCTATAACCGCGTTGGAGGTGATGATCTTAAACAAATATTTAATTCTTACAAAAACTTTTACATCACGAAATTGAGAGAAGAGAAACGAAATAAGTACTTACGCTCTGTATACCAATCTGATAACATCCAGAAAGAGTTTTGGAGCATCATCAAAAGGGAAACAGGCACATCTAACAACTTACAACATCGGACACCATCTGCTAGTGAATTAAATAATATATTCTGTAATACGGCAAATGAGTTTTCTGCATTGCATAAAGACAACAATGAATCAATAAATTTTATAGGAAATATTCAGTATAATGAACGTTCATGTTTTCTAGTACCAGTGACACCTTTGGAAGTACAGACTATCATTCAAAACATTAAAGCGAAAGATGCTTTGGACGTATATGGCATGAATACGAAAATGCTAAAAAAATGTTCGAATTGCCTACTGGAACCACTTGCTGATTTGGTGAATGCGTGTTTTGAGCAAGGAATTGTGCCTGACAACATGAAAATTGCAAAAGTGACTCCTATTTACAAATCCGGTGACCCCAATAATCCAAAGAACTATAGACCTATTTCCGTGTTACCTACACTGTCAAAAATCCTCGAAACCGCCCTCTTACTGCGCCTCACATCATTCCTGGGAAACCACTCCATTCTAACCGGGCAACAATTTGGATTCTGTCCGGGAAAATCGACAGTGGATGCTGTATTATCGGTTTTAAACTTCGTTTGGGATGCTATGGAGGATGGGGACGATGGTTTGGTGGTGATGTGTGATTTGTCCAAGGCCTTCGACTGCGTAAGACATGAGATTCTCTTGGAAAAACTAGATCGCTACGGCGTTCGTGGTTTAACATCTAAGCTTTTACAATCGTACTTCGAGAACAGAAGACAAGTTGTGTATGCAAACAATGAAATGAGTGAATCGCGACATGTTGAGCACGGAGTAGCTCAGGGGTCGCTTATTGGTCCTCTTCTGTTCTGTATTTATATAAATGACTTGCCATACAATATTTCAAGCCATGTGGTATTGTACGCAGATGACACTACTTTTTTATTCAGAGGTACAGATGAAAAACAACTTAAAACGAAAGCTGAAACGACATTGTCCAGGGCTGCCACTTGGTTTACATCCAATAGTCTTACTGTCAATGAATCAAAGAATGTTCAATTACCATTCACCTGTAAACGTAGCAAAACACCTGCAAATGCCGGGTCTGCAAAGCTTTTAGGAATTACCCTGGATACTCGGCTGACCTGGCGGTCTCACATTGATGAACTTCACACAAGACTGTCCAGTGCTCTTTACGCCATACGGAGGTTAATAACTTTATTAAATAAGGATGCAGCAATAACGGCATACCATGCACTTTTTCATTCCCGTATGAGCTATGGTATTCAACTGTGGGGCGAATCAACACATGCTGTAGACATATTCATTCTACAAAAAAAAGCAATTCGAGCAATAGAGCAGGTCAATAGAATGACATCGTGCAGGCCTCTCTTTGTTAGAAACAAAATCATGCCTTTGCCATCAGCATACATCTACAGGCAGCTTCTTCGAGCTAAATTGGAGCTACCCACGTTAAATAGAAAAGGAGATGTGACGCAGTTGCGACTAAGATCTCAATCACAGGTTCTACTTCCGAATCACAGGTTGCAGACCACGAGTGCCAAACATAGACATCTAGAACTATTTAATAAATTACCGAACACTTGGATTGAAAAGCCAGTGCCACAATTCAAAACATCCATTAAGAAATACTTATTAGAAAACAGCTTCTACTCGGTTACTGAGTTTTTACAAGATATCAAGAAGTTTCATTTACATTGAATTATATCTACCATTAGTACACACATACATTGTTATATAGCACACGCCTACACACATTCACACACACACGCTCACACACACACCACTTGTTTCGACGTTACCGCTGTATTTTACATGCTTTTGTATTTTATATTAGTTGGTACAATAAAGCTATTCTATTCTATTCTATTCTAATAGATAGAAGTAGAGTTGGCAGTAACTTTAACCTGATCTATGATAGACAGGGTATGGTGCATACATAGTGCTTAAGATTAATATTAAATATTGAGTTGTTAATGAGTTTAATAAATATTGTATTAAAACAATATTGTGTTTTAATAACAATAAGAACAACAAACATAACATGGTGCCGAAACCCATGTAAAAGTAGAGGTAAAAAAGGAAAAGTAGGGTTAGCGTCACTTTAGCCCGCCTACGAAACACAGTTGGAAATTGGTTTTGAAAGATAAAAATGGATCAAAAAGGTGTAACGTCCATGATAATGGAAGGTAACCTTTATGAAAATTGGTTATTTTTTAAACAAAGGTTTTGTAATTACCTAAAAGCAACAGCAATGGATTCAAAACCTCAAACTATGCAATGTGCCCAATTATTGCACTATGTAGGAGAAGAAGCATTTAGAATTTACAATACTTTTACGTTTACTGATGAAGAAGTGGATAAATTGGAGGCATTACTTGACAAGTTTGAAAAACATTTCAAACCGAAAAGTAATGTAGCTAATGAAAGATATAAATTATTCACACGAAGACAACAAGAAGGAGAATCAATAGATCAGTTTATCATTGATGTACAAAACCGTGCCAAGCAATGTGAACTAGATAAGTTGGAAAATAGTTTAGTGAAAACCTGCATAACTATAGGTGTACAAAATGAGTTAATAAGGCAACGATTGTTGGAAGAGGATGAAATTACTTTGGAACAGGCAATCAAAATTTGCAAAAGTATTGAAAATTCAATACAACAATCAAGATCGATGGCTGCTTCAAGTGTTGTGAATGCTGTGAAATATAAAAAAACGAAGCAAGAAAAACTGGGAAAGAAATGGAAAGAGAGAAAGAACAGACGTCCAACAGTAGCAAGAGTTGTAGCAAGTGTTCTAGTATTCATCAAAAGGGGAAGTGTCCAGCAGAAAAAGCTAAATGTAATTACTGCTTTAAAATGGGTCACTATGCAAAGTGTTGTTACAAAAAGCAAATCAAATGTATAGATAATGAATCGTCTTCAAATGAAGATGAGAATTTTTTTATTGGATCTGTAAGTAGTAATAAGAGAAATTTAGATAATGATTGGAATGTTCAGTTAGTAATAAATAATAAGTTTACTAGATTTAAGATTGATACAGGTGCTATGGTAAATGTGATGTCAAGAACGTCATATTTAAAATTAAATGGAAATGTAAACAAGCTAATACCGACTGCAAGTAAATTAACTACTGTAACAAATGAATCAATGCCAGTGTTAGGTACCGATTGTTTAGATTGTAATTATAATAAACAAAATTATAGAATTAAGGTATATATAGTGGATGCAATTACTCCAAATATTTTAGGTTTAACATCATGTCAGAAACTAAATTTAATCAAAAGAATTAATTTGGTTGAAAACACTTCATATAAATCATTGGTAAATGAATTCTATGATATTTTTAAAGGCATAGGTTGCATTAATAAACATTATAAAATAAAATTAAAAGAAAATGTACAGCCAGTAGTACATGCTCCTAGAAAAGTACCATTTGCTTTACAAGATGAATTAAAAAATACCTTAATACGAATGGAAAATGATGGTATAATCAAGAAAGTGGAAGAACCCACAGATTGGGTGAATTCAATGGTAATGGTCAAGAAACCTGGAGGAGGTCTAAGGATTTGCATTGTTACTAAAGATTTAAATCGTGTGGTAAAACGTGAACATTTTCAACTACCAACAGTGGATGACATAGCAAGTAAGTTGTCAGGCAGTGTTATTTTTAGTAAGTTAGATGCTTCCTTTGGATTTTGGCAAATTCCATTGGATGATGAAAGTGCTAACTTATGTACGTTTAATACTCCATTTGGCAGATGGAAGTTCCTAAGATTACCTTATGGTCTGAGTCTGTCAAGTGAAGTTTTTCATAAAAAGTTTAGAGAAATTTTTGAACTTGAAGGTGTTCAGGTTTACATTGATGACATTATTGTTTATGGTTCATCAAAAGAACAGCATGATAAAAGGCTAGCGAATGTAATGAAATTAGCTAGAGAAAACAATATAAAATTTAATTTAGAAAAATGTAAATTTGGTCTAAATGAAATTAAATTTCTTGGATTTGTATTTGATCAACAAGGTCAAAAAGTTGATTTAAGTAAAGTAGAGGCAATAAATAGAATGAAAAAACCGTCTACAAAAAAGGAAGTTCAAAGACTATTAGGCATGGTAACATATATTTCTAAATTTATACCTAACTTGTCACAGATAACTGAACCGTTAAGAGAATTAGTAAAAAAGGATAGGCTTTGGTATTGGGACAAAGCTCAAGAGCAAGCATTTGAAAAGATAAAGAAATTAATTAGTAATTCACCAGTTTTAAAACATTTTAATGTCAAAGAAAAAAGTTTAATAACTGTTGATAGTTCTAAAAATGCAATTGGAGCATGCTTAATGCAAAAAGGTAATCCTGTTGCATATGCATCTAAAGCATTGACTCAAACTCAAAAAATGTATGCGCAAATAGAAAAGGAATTGTTAGGAATTATTTATGCTTGTGAGAAATTTCATACATATGTTTATGGTATGGAATTTGAAATTGAAACAGACTGTAAGCCATTAATATCAATTATAAATAAACCATTATTGAATGCACCACCTAGACTGCAACGTATGTTATTTAAGCTACAAAAATATAATTTTAACATTAGTTATAAGCGAGGTAAATATATGTATATTGCTGATACACTTAGTAGATCATGTACCAAACAATCATTAAAAGAAGACCAGTTGGATAAAGAATTAAAAGAACATGTCTGTTTAGTTGGCAGTAGTTTGAATGTCACTAAAAATAAACTAAAAGAAATAGAGAGGGAAACAAATAAAGATAAAATTTTGTCAATTTTGAAAGAATTTATTGTTGTTGGCTGGCCAGAAAGTAATGACTTATCAGAAGATTTAAAATTATTTTCTAAATATAGGAATGAAATATATTGTTCAAATGGTATACTGTACAAGAACACTAGAATAATTATTCCCAAAAGTATGCAAAAAGAAATGCTAAACAAGCTTCATTATGCTCATTTGGGAATAGTCAAATGCAAAAGTTTGGCAAGACAATCCATCTTTTGGCCAACTATGAACAGTGATATTGAAAGAATTGTTAATTCTTGTAGAGTTTGTGCAAATTATAAGGAAAATTTAAGACAGCCTTTAATACCGCATTTAGTTCCAGATAGACCATGACAAAAAGTTGGAATTGATTTATTTTGTTTACAATCACAAAATTATCTGATTGTGGTTGATTACTTTTCAAAACATTTTTAAAAAATGATACTCGTAGTAGTAATGTTATAAAAAACCTTAAATCAATATTTGCACGTCATGGCATACCGGAAGAAGTTATGTTAGATTGTGGCCCACAATTTTCTTGTATTGAATTTAAAAAGTTCTCTAAGGAATGGGAGTTTAAACACACGACTTCGTCACCTTATTATCCGCGTAGCAATGGTATGGTTGAACGGTCAATAAAAACAATTAAAGATATCTTCAGAAAAGCTTCACATGATGGTAGGGATGTTTACTTGGCTCTGCTGGCATATAGAAGTACGCCCGTTGACCATGGTATACCATCTCCTGCTGAACTTTTGATGTCAAGAAAATTGAGTTCAATAATACCAATGACTGATAATCATTTGTTGCCAAAAATATCTGATATTGATCGAATAAGAACAAGGTTACAAGAAAGACAACAGAAACAAAAATATTATTATGATAGAGGTACAAAAAATTTAAAAGAATTGCATGAAGGAGACACAGTACTAATAAAAAATCTTGTAAGCAATAAAAAGGACAAAGGAACAATAATGAGTAATAATAATGAGCGTTCTTACAAAGTTAAACTAGAGACTGGAACTATTGCAAATAGAAACAGATTTTACATAACGCCATTACCTGCATTAGAAAATGAAGAAATAAAGGAGACTGAAAATCAAGAAAAGGCTGAGATGGAGGAAATGGTTGAGAGCTGTGAATCAGAATCAAAAATTTCTGACTTTAAGGAATATAAAGACTTAGGTAATGTCTGGTAGATTAATTAAAAAACCAAATAGATTAGATCTGTAGTTTTGTAAATAAAAATTATTGTAAACAAAATTTATGTAAAGAAGGGGAATGTGATATATAGTGTAATAGATAGAAGTAGAGTTGGCAGTAACTTTAACCTGATCTAGATATGATAGACAGGGTATGGTGCATACATAGTGCTTAAGATTAATATTAAATGTTGAGTTGTTAATGAGTTTAATAAATATTGTATTAAAACAATATTGTGTTTTAATAACAATAAGAACAATACTATAGTTATTCAACCTAGAGAAAACTGTAAATATTTCTTATGTAGTAAAGTGTCGTCCTCTGATATCTTTCAAATGGATTAATACGAATGAATGAAAGTGCTCAGCCAATGAAATATTCTCAACGCCACTCCCACAATTTAATCCGGAAGTTTATAAAAAATGTAAATATATTTTGATATTTTCTATTAAATTTTACATAAGAGTATATTTTGTTTGATTTGCTTTTCACATCGTTTGCCCTTGAATTACATATCAACATAACCTATATAGCTTAACTGTGATAAAGTAGATTTAAGTAAATGTTTTATTGAAGAATCGTAGGATTACTATTTTTTCCCTTATTATACTCACAATTACCCTTTTATAACATAATAAAAAAAAAGACATACAAAAGGCTTTTTAAAAAACGTATTCATGTTTTTTAAAGAAATAAATCTAAACAAGAAAACGGTATTAAAAAGTCAGCATTTTTATTAAATACTCACCTACATGAAATGTCAGTCTGTTTCGGGTTCAGAGTTTGGGTTATTCTAATTTTTTTCTATGTGTTCAACAGGTATGTCTAAAACAGTCTTCTATATATTCGGTATGACTAGATATACCTAGGTATTATGTAAAAGAAGAAAAAGTAATTAAAAGCTATCCGAACCACAACATTTATTAAGTTGCTTTGCATGGTTTCATCAACATGACTGGTTTATGTGAGGCTTTCAAACCAGTAATGTAGTACGTTTTACAAAGAAAATGCATTATAAACACCACATTATTTTAAGGTTTTGGTATCTTCAGAATTTAGAAATTTAAATGGTTCACAGCCAATCATTTATCACTTAACCAGGATAAATGTGAGACAATTTATTTTACTAGTAAACATAGATCAAACATATATTCTACAAATTGAAAATTGCTTGATATTAGACTAGACACAAGATTAACATGGAAACCGCAGATAGTTGAATTAGTTAAACACTTATCTTCTGCTACTTATGCAATTAGACGTATCAGATTTATAACTGATAGTCTACTGGAATAACGACATACTATGGACTATCAAATCACATATCAACAATGTTTAACCAATATGGGGTAAGTAGGCCTATGTAGAAAAGGTGTTCATCCTGCAGAAGAAGGCTGTTCGAGCAATTGTCTGTGTTTCACAAACTATTCGCTGCAAACCTCTCTTCAGAGAACATATGATAAGTCCATTAGTCTAGACACATATTCTGCAACAACTAAGGAGGGCTTTGAAAAAGCAGTCACATCTGATGACTAGGGGTGAGATTACAGAAGTCTCCACTCCTCATAACCATTTGCTGCACATCCCGCATTACATAGGACAAAAGCCACTTCAGTACAACACGTCACTGGTAATTATTTAACAAAATCAAAGTTATGTGTAGACATCTTTCTATTTTTGTATCTAAAGAGAAAATAAAGGACATTCTCCTTCAAGAAGCATTCTACAATTTCAATGACATAAATTAGCCCTGTGTTGACGTTATCATTACATTTTTGCTTGATGTGCTATTGTGTAAACTGTATGTATATCTTATTATTGATATAATAAATTTATTATTATAATAGAAACACTATCCTTCTTACTGTAGAAGTGTTATAATTAATCCTGCTTTTACACCCACAATACTTCATCTCATCAGGGAAGTCGCAGCAACTTTCATCATACATTTACATTCTTGGTAATTATCAATATAGTAAGTACTGCCTACACGTGGTCTGTATATGGACGTTTCTTCAATTTGTATATATTTACCTGCGATTTTAAAAATTGCTTTCAATAATAGTAATTCCTAATAATTGAAGTTACGTTGGGGTTATCAAACAAAACTAGTTTAAAATATATAACACTTTCGGCTGTTACTTTGTGAAGATTCATGATACTGGATATACATAAGTAAAATAAAACACTCAATTAAATTTGAATAACTTCACTTTATTTTAATCACTATGTGACTGCAGTTTCGACATTACATGTCATTATCAAACTAGTTTACTTATATTTCTACTATTTAATTTTTCTTTCACCCACGTTTAATTGCAATTGTTTGAAATCTTCATGGATTTTATTGTGTTATATATGTAGAATTTTAGCCTTCATACTGGTTGAAGTGAAGTATATCACTTCATAAAAGTTAATTAGATACACACTTAAATGTACTCGGCTTTGACATTACTTATTTTATTATGGTTCTAGTTAGTTTTATTTTATTCAGGCCTGAATCGTAACAACAACTGCCATGATGCAAGCCTGGATGAATAATCATCAATTATTGTTGAGGATAGTACATACCCAACAACTTATACAAACAAACTAATTCCTAACCAAGCAAAGATTTCTTTAAAGGTTAGTAGTTTGAACCCTTTTCAGCTTGTATTGCAATATCATTGTCAATTATAAGATAAAACATATAGGAAAAATGACATTTCTTCGTTACATCGTCTTGCAATATGTATTTCAGAATAACACTTAACATCCACAATCACATCATCACTTATTTTTGGAATTTGAAAAATTATTGACAATAGACTTATCATATCCCTTAATTCAAAATATTTTAAGATATTTAAATCTAAAGCAAAACGCCTACAAAATTGTAACAAACACGATTAGTGTAATTGGATAATTGCGTCACTTCCTTTAAGCTCCCATTGGCTTCTCTTTACTACTACGAGAAGACTGCTTTTACTATAACAAATTTAGCGGGAAAAACTATGAATGGACACATCCTACTGCCCAACCCCTCTGTTGGCTACCTACCCGAACTAACCTTCAGTTGTATAACTATAGTATTAAGGCTGCGTTTGATAAGGTTTTGGCGGGAGAGAAATGTACCCAAAAAATACCATTTTTATTTCCATTTTTTCAGGCGTAAAAAATCAAAGCATGTAAATTTTATGCATTAAGCATGAAGATAAAGGTTAAAAGAAGTGAACGGTCGTATTCTTTTTCAAATTAAGTTAATATATAAGCCGTAAATAAAATGGGAAGACAGTGGTTTTGCAAGTACTACAAAAAGTGCCTACATTTAAAAATTACACAGTAAATTTATATGTAATATAGCAAGTACACTCGGTATTTATATTTGGAAGGTAAAATTGGTAACAGTAGCTAAATATATGTGTAATTTTTTAAGTGATCCATGAAATAAAATTTTTTTACATTTTTGGAGGGTCTTTACATACATTACAGTTATCTGTTACATTTACGCCGCCTCATAGTGTAGCACATATAGTATAGATGGCGATATTATCTTGCAATTATTTAGAGGTTAGTTGTGTGTTATACGATACTTTAATTATTTATTATAATCTAAAATTATAATTAACAGCAATTTTTACGGTTACTAATTATAAAATTTAGTATGTTACGAGTTATTTGAAAGTACGTAATAGACAATGAGCAGTTGGCATCCCAGGTTGGCACCACAAATCATAAAAAGTAACTACATAATTTAATTTGTCAATTTAATCAAATTGTATCATTTTAAAATATGGAGTTTTCTGTTATCTTTAATTGAAAGATGCCTACGGATTTTTTTACGCCGATAAAAGCCTAGTAGCCGTTTTATATTTACGAAGTGGAGAAGAAATTGTTGACAAGAACCTTCTATATTTTTTTTCCAAATTTTTTTAAAGTTGTTGCTAATTACTTAAAATGTAAATATAGGTACATTTTATTTGATAGCAATTTTCAAAACTTTGAAATGCCGGAGGTCAGTTCGCCGGGTTTTTAGTTTTTAATAATAACAATAATATTATAATAGCCTCATTATATATAATATATTAATATTAAAGTAATACCTTTACCTTACTTATTGTTTTGAAGATTTTACAACAATTGCTGTTCCCCTAGCACAATGCCCCTAGCAGCATTTTTCGAATTTCGCGGTTGTTTTAAGTTGGCTAGGAAGACAATCGAGTAGAATACAAGTAGGCTAATTCACTTTTTATTGCGAAATTACTAGACACACCGTGTACTCAAACAAAAGATTGGTCAAAAAATAGATGTAGAAACATTTAATGACAAAATTATATTTGTATTAACTAATTTTGTAGTGAAATATAACGAGTACCCCTCTATATGTTATTCAATTGCGCCCAGTGCAAACATAAAACACTGGTGAAATTCGAAAAATGCTGCTAGGCTATTCAATTTTGGTTCTTGTTTTTGAGTTAAAATTTTGTACATATTTAAAACTGTTTTTATCGTTTTTATTGTGCTAATACTTGACGCTGTTTGGTTGGTGAATTTCACGGTGTGGTTGGAAGCGCCTTATAATGTTCGTGACGTACTTACACTTACAGATAATGTTTAATAACACACTAAAATATAATAAATCAAAACAAAAATGCAAGAGAATGTTCACAGGTTACGGCTTGGTTATGTTATAAAATATAACAGATATCCCATATACTTATATCTCCTTGTTAAATTTGCTTACCCAGGAACCAATACAATCTGTTAAAAATAGTAGCGTTTCGGCGCGATATTTGAATTGAAAAGTTAAAATATGAACTAAATAAAAAGACTGAAAATTCAGACTATATAAATCAAACGAACGGGCAAATTGACATTTAGGATTTGCAAATACTAACTTTACCCGTATTTTTATCGGGTAAGACATATTTAATAGAATGTTGAACTAATGATAGTACGTGAAGACAATATGACTATATTTCTGTTTTGCATATTATTATTCTATATGATCAACAAAGATATGATACCGCACAGATGCAGTAGCCTGTAACAATTACAAATGTATCAAGTAAAAGAAAATGTATATTTATTTATTGTATAATTTTGTATGAAATAAGAAAGTCGAATGGATGAGTATCACGTACCTTCAGCGTTTAAGAATTTGTTAAAAATTAACTAAATCTATAAATAAAATAAATGTAACTGACTGTAAATGTATAAAAAGTAATTTAATTTAAATTATGTATTTAATAATGCAATCAACATTTTATTGAGGATATGGCAAACTATATTATATATATATGTATTAAGTTTTTCAATTTACAAATAAATTCAAATGAATGCTTAAAGTTCGCGCGTCTTTCTCCTTAATTCTGCATGAAAGTTGACAAGTGTCGATTTGATTCATACGCATGAAATAAAATTGCAAAGAAAGTCGCACAGACCAAATTTACAAATCGTATGTAGAATTGTAGAGGTAAAAATTTAACAGGTAAAATGACCTTGAAATGTTTGGAGGTAATTGCTATTTAATTTTAGATTGCATACCGTGGCGACATCCTAGTATTGCTAGTAGTACTTAAGATACAGGAAAATCTTAGTTCCGAACCGAAATGGATTTAGCATGATTGAAACGCACCCTTAAGGGTGCGTTTCAATATTGGCAAATCCATTTCGGTTCGGAACTAAGATTTTCCTGTATCTTAAATACTACTAGTAATAATAGGATGTCGCCACGGTATGCATTCTAAAATTAAATAGCAATTACCTCAAACCATTTCAAGGTCATTTTACCTGCTTCTTAAATTTCTACCTCTACATACGATTTGTAAATATCGATGGATTTTTGACAAAACATCGTAAGCGACAAATTTGCCGAAAATGGAACTTGGCTACCAAACTGTTGCTTACGATGTTTTACATGTGATTCCGCATAAGATTTACACCTATCTTTGTTCTAAAAGTGGTCGAAATCGTTATCGTAAGCGCCGATTGTAACCCCATCAAAAGCCCAGTTACTGTTATTTTATCGTAAACGCCGTTCTGTTACTTACAAATAATCGTAAACGCCAAAAAATTTTGCCGGTTACGATACTGTTTCTGTCGTTTACGATAATATTTTGTTCCCATTATGACTGAATAGCAACTCAAAAACAAAGAGTGCAGTGCAGTCGTGAACTTGTCTGCGAGGGAAAATGATTATTAGTTAACCTAAAAAGTGCATGGTGTCACGCTGCGAATTGTTTAGGCAATTTCTTGACTTTTAAACAAATCGGGTGATTATTTTCATTTATAATTGTTGTGATTCGTTGCAAATAATCAAGCTTCTGGTAAGTTATGCACTTCAGTTTTTACTTTTGTTCTATTATTGTTGTTTCATCTTTACAGATGGATGTTTCAAGGGGACAACGTATAGCTTTAATGGCAATTAATAAGCAAAATGAAAGTTTACCGGAGAGTAATAAGATAGATAATATTTTGGTTTTACAGACAGTAAGTAATTCGGTAAACTGTTCCGAAATACTTACAAATACACAAGATGAATATAGTTTTCAAAATACGTCTACTATTTCAAAAACGGAAAAGCAATGTGGAGTACCACAAAGTTCATTAGACGCTTCATTGTTTGATATTAATAATATTCCAGTAATAATTGTTGAAGAAAATAAAGAACATGATCTAGGAGCAGTAATTCTTACTGAAACACTAGATCAATCATATTTGGATAACAGTGATATAAGGGAAGTAACCTCGGAAGAAAATCTAAATGCGACTAAAAGTACCATTGTTGAAAATGATATAATACATAACAAACTCGTTAATTATTCATCTAGTTCAGAATCTGAAAATCATAATGACAGAGAAAACAGTCTTCTTAAAAAGAAGAAATTGAAAAGATTTGATTCCGATTATTCGTTTTACGAGGAAAAAGATTCTGACTTTTTTTATTCGAGTTCAGACTCAGAGCAAATGATCGAAAATAGTACAAATACAGTAGGAGAGTCTGGTTTGAAAAAAACTAAAAAAGTGTCAAAGAAGAAAATTAAGAAAAGTGAAAAAACATTGGGTATTTTAAAAACAGTTCAAGAAAATCCATGCAAAAGCAAGCGTTGTCAAAATGCTTGTGCAAAAAAATTCACAGAGCAAGAGCGACACGATATTTTTGATTACTATTGGGGACTAGGCACTCATCAGAGACAGAGAGATTGGCTTTTGTCGTGTATTAAAGAAATAGACGTAAAACGAAGACGAATAAATACGGAAAACAGCAGAAGGAACCGAACTTTTAAATACTTTATTACATGGAATGGTAAAGAAAATGAAGTTTGTCAGCAATTTATTCTAAAAACACTTTGCATCTCACAAATGACTTTGAGGTATACAAAGAATAATGCAGGAGACAACATTTTTGCTAAATTAGATCAAAGAGGCAAACATGATCCTCCACACAAAACAAGCATTGAAGATAAAAACCGTGTTCATCAGTTTATCAAAAAACTACCTGCTGTTCCATCCCACTACTGCAGAGCGAGCACGACAAAAAAATACTTACCGAGTGAATTACGAAATGTATCGTTCTTATATAGAATTTTTGTGAGAGATCAATTAGAGTTCCATAAAATAAAGACCAAGGTATCCCTGAAAGTTTTCCGGCACATTTTTAATAACGATTTCAATATTGGCTTTCACCTTCCAAAAAAGGACAAATGTACTATTTGTGAATCTAGAAAGGATGAAGAAATAAAGTTCACTCAAATAGAAGAAATTACATATCAAAACCATATGAGAGACAAAGAAGAATGCAAACGGCTATTCCTCTCCGATCAAAATATTGCAAAAGAAGATAACAGTTTTGTATGCGCGAGTTTTGATCTCCAAAAGGTGCTCAACACTCCTCATGGAGACAACATGCTCCTCTATTATTCCCGCAAATACGCTTTCTATAATGAAACAGTTTACGAAAGTGGGACAAGAAATGTATATTGCTACCTGTGGGGTGAGACAGACGGCAATCGTGGCACAAATGAGATCTCTACCATTATTTATAAGTATTTAGAGGAAGTGGATGACCGTGTAAATGTAAAAACTGTATCACTGTATTGTGACAGCTGCGCTGGACAGAACAAAAACAGAGCAATGCTGGCAATGCTACACACATTTTTGAAGAAATCTAAAAATATTCACAATATTAAAATAACGTTTCTTCTTTCTGGTCACACATATATGCCCGTGGACGCAGTCCACGCTACAATTGAAAGATTTATTCGAAAAAGAGTGGTTTGGGCGCCATCGGAGTGGTCAACAATAATACGCAATGCTAGGATAAATCCTAAACCTTTTCACGTTGTAAATATGAAATATTCAGACTTCCTGTCTTGGAAAACGATGACACAAAGTGTGTTACCTAGCACTGTTAATAAAACTAAAGAGGGAAGAACTTTTCAAGTAAGTAAACTGAGAACTGCCTTTTTAAAAAAAGGCGAGGACATGATAAAGATTAGATATTCCTATTCTAACTCAGCCGAGGAACTGATGTTGCCCGTGTTTTGTGGATTGGCAAAAGGTTTGTAAACTAAATTTTAATTTTTAATGCTTTATAAAGAAATTTACCTAACTGTAACTGTTTTGGTTGCAGGTAGGAGATCGAAAACTGTTGTAACAAGAGAGCCAGAAATTCTATATCCAAGCCCTTTGGAAATTTCCTCTTTGAAATTTGCAGATCTTATGGAACTATGCAATAAACATGTCATACCACAACAATTTGTTAATGAATATAGAAAGTTTGAAGGGAATAGTAACGTTCAGGATACATTAGCTGAAACAGATGCGGAAGACCAACAGAGTGATAGAGAACTTTCTTAATTATTTTATTGTGGTTCAATTAATGACAATTCTGAGTAAAAATTTTGTTTCGAATAAAGTCGGTTAAGCTTTGTTTTTGTTGCAATACCAGACCTGTTACTCACAAAATATCGTATGTATATCTTAAGCGACAGATCCAGAAAAAATAAAATTTCAACTGGTTTTGACAAACTATCGTATGCAACAATATTCAATGAAAATATAAAATTTTACTCAATTTTATTTTCATTAACGATTTTTTGACAAATAAATTTGCGTCCTACAAATTTTCACTGTTCTCGAGTTGAAAATAAAATTGCTGTAAGAAAAAAACGCATCCTGTAAAATTTGACTTTTGTTGCTTACGATGTTTTGTCAAAAATCCATCGATATGGTCGGTGCGGCTTTCTTTGCAATTTCATTTTATGCCGTATGAATCAAATCGGCACTTGTCAGCTTTCATGCAGAATTAGGGAGAAAGACGCGCGAACTTTAAGCATTCATTTGAATTTATTTGTAAATTGAAAAACTTAATACATATATATATAATATAGTTTGACATATCCTCCATAAAATGTTGATTGCATTATTAAATACATAATTTAAATTAAATTACTTTTTATACATTTACAATCAGCTACATTTATTTTATTTATAGATTTAGTTATTTTTTAACAAATTCTTTAACGCTGAATGTAAGTGATACTCATCCATTCGACTTTCTTATTTCATACAAAATTATATAATAAATAAACAACTTTGTGTTTGCGAGGTGCCAAATAAAACATTTTCTTTTATTTGATACATTTGTAATTATTACAGGCTACTGCATCTGTGCGGTATATCATACCTTTGTTGATCATATAGAATAATAATAAGCAAAACAGAAATATAGTCATATTGTCTTCATGTACCCATTAGTTCAACATTCTATTAAATATGTTTTACACGCTAAAAATACGGGTAAAGTTAGTATTTGCAAATCCTAAATGTCAATTTGCCCGTTCATTTGATTTATATAGTGTTGCGTTTTCGGGTTCGCAATAAACAACTCGTGCAATTTATTTATTTAAAACAGTCTGTATATTTACACACGTAAAATTAATTACAATATAAAAAATGTAAAACTAATGTATCACACTTAAACTACTACGATTTAAATTAACACAGGTATTTATTTCTATTACTAATATTTATGTCCGTGTATTTATATCACTTCTATTTATATAACACCGCACCACTATATTTATTTTGTACTACTTATATTTATGTTTACTCTTCGACTATCCTTGTCTCAGAATAAGAAGGAGTGATTCAAATATCGCGCCGAAATGGAGTATATTTTTAAAGTATTTCATTGGTTCTTGCGTAGGCAAGTTTAACATGGGAAAATAAGTTTGACAGTGGTTTGACAAAACGTCATTTTATGTTTATAGCCAAGCCATAACCTAGTCTCATACATTTTTACTTTGGTTTATTATACTTGATCATGCATTTGAAACTTTGAATTTGATTAATCTGTCAAAAATACTGTACGTCAGTGCAAAAATCAAACATTCAACAATTAATATCATTGCAAAAATAACTATAGATGAGTTCATACCATAAGTGAACTGGACAACTCACACATATTCTAGAATTGACTCATTAATTTCAAGTAAGTGTTAATTAAATACTAATTATATTACCACATGTTCATATAGGTACATGTTATATTTCAGATATGTCAAACGTAAAGAAACCTGTACTAATAGAAAAAGGTGAAAATATATGGTGGAGAATATGGGAAAAAGATTGGATTGCTGCAAGTATAATGAGTGCACGACAAGCTTTGATGAAAACCTGTAGGATTAAATAGCCATACCGATAAAGATAGGCAATTAAGAATACTTCATATAGGATCTGAATTGATACATAAGATGAAGTTGCTTCAAAAAAATCCCCTTTCAGAATATCACTTATATGAGAACTTTTGACAGAAGCAATTACAAATGTTACAATAAGTATTTGGAAAAATTGTACCGAGCATGTAAATTTTTAATCTTTTTAACACGATGTGAACACTAAATTATATTGTTAATTTCCAATATTTAATAGAAATAAATATTTGTTATACTTTATATATTTTCATAATAAATAAATTTTAATAGGGAATAATAATTAGTAATGTGTAGGTATATGTAATTATCTTTGCAGTTCGTGTAAACAATTTTAGCCGATGTAAATTTTTCTATTTATTGCTGTTGTATGTAAGATTCACATTTCCAAGACTAGTTGCTTGAATTTACCTCCTCAAGGTTTGTATAGCAGTAAAACGAATGATTTATCTATATAAGTTCTTTATTGATATTTAAAATAGAAACTAATAAGTAAAACTTTTTCTGCAAGTTCTTAAGGACATTTTGATAAGAGATAAAAGGTTTGATTCATTCTTGCTCTCTGATACAAATATTTAATAATAAATAGACTTGATTCGCAATTTTCATGTTGATGTAGCACATACACTAAAATGTGCAGTAATTATATATTTATAACGACAATCCTCCTCAAAACGCTCAGAACAAAGCCTATATGCTTTCATTTGTAAATTGAGCCTATATCTTTATCCATAGATTCTTCTAATTTTTTTTTGTAAAACTAGAATGAACAGATTTGAATGTTAAGAGATTTGTATTCATCAAATTATAGATATATGCACCTATTTGTGTTTATAACTTTACTCTCCTGTTTCCAATTGCCGTGCACTCGTATTGCTGCTTCGACTGGTAGAATGAAAAGCGGCACATCCATCTATTTTAACGAAAGTAGTAAATGAAACACAAAACAGCTAAATCCTTGGTTAGAATTAATACAGTTCTTCTAACCTCAATTGTCATGATGTCATATCAAATTGTCTACTAAATTTTAAGCTATGTGTTCCATGTTTTGGCGGGATATTTGAATCACTCCTTCTTATTCTGAGACAGGGTATACCACTCAAGGAACCATTTATTTATTTCTAATATTTATTTTTACTTTGGTCTGTTCCGCGCGACGACTACTAAGGACTTTCTTATTCCGGAATAAGAGATTCATTCAATAGTCTCGTGCGGAACAGGCAGATAAATAAATAAACATAAATAAATAGTTCCTTAAGTGGTAGTCGAAAAGTAAGCATAAATAAGTGAGTGTAGTTGTTACATAAATATTACGGAATGTAAATAGAAGTGATATAAATACGGTACAGTGTTACATAAATAACAGTAGTGAAATAAATACATGTGTTAATCTATTTGTAATAATTTTAAGTGCGTTACATTTATTTTACATTTTTATATTTTGATTAGTTTTATATTCTTATATTGTAATTAATTTTACGTGTGTGAATATACAGACTGTTTTAAATAAATAAATTGCACGAGTTGTTTATTTGGAACCCGAAAACGCACCAATAGTCTGAATTTTCAGTCTTTTTATTTAGTTCATATTATAACTTTTCAATTCAAATATCGCGCCGAAACGCTACTATTTTTAACAGATTGTATTGGTTCCTAGGTAAGCAAATTTAACAAGGAAATATAAATATATGCGATATATGTTATATTTTATAACATAACCAAGCCGTAACCTGTGAACATTCTCTTGCGTTTTTGTTTTGGTTTATTGTATTTTAGTGTGTTATTAAACACTATCGATATACTTATTTGATTTTATTATTTTGTGTTTTTTTTTCTGTCTTCTTTGTTATTTGTTAAGAGTGTTGTTAGTATTAGTATACACTACACTATTTATTTATACTTATCATGATCTGACAATTGTAATGCATTACAAGTTTGAGAATATTGACAATTTTATGTAACAGAGGTCTTACAAATATATAGTCTATTATTATTATTATTATCTGTAAGTGTAAATAGGTACGTCACGAACATTAGATAAGGCGCTTCCAACAAAACCGTGAAATTCACCACCCAAACAGCGTCAAGTATTAGCACAATAAAGACGATAAAAACAGTTTTAAATATGTACAAAATTTTAACTCTACAAAAACTAAAATTGAATAGCCTAGCAGCATTTTTCGAATTTCGCGAGTGTTTTATGTTTGCACTGGGCGCAATTGAATAATATATAGAGGTGTACTCGCTATATTTCACTATAAAATTAGTTATAATAGTTATATATATAGAAATATAATTTTGTCAATCAATGTTTGTACATCTATTTTTTGACCAATCTTTTGTTTGAGTACACGGTGTGTCTAGTAATTTCGCAATAAAAAATGAATTAGCCTACCTGTACTCAACTCGATTGTCTTCCTAGCCAACTTAAAACATCCGCGAATTTCGAAAAATGCTGCTAGGGTATTGTGCTGGGGGAATAGCAATTGTAGTAAAATCTTCAAAACATTAAGTAAGGTAAAGGTATTACTTTAATGTTAATATATTATAAATAATGAGGCTAGTATAAGATTATTGTTATTATTAAAAACTAAAAACCCGGCGAACTGACCTCCGGCATTTCAAAGTTTTGAAAATTGCTATCAAATAAAATGTACCTATATTTACATTTTAAGTAATTAGCAACAACCTTAAAAAAAATTTGAAAAAAAATATAGAAGGTTCTTGTCAACAATTTCTTCTCCACTTCGTAAATGTAAAACGGCTACTAGGCTTTTATCGGCGTAAAAAAATCCGTAGGCATCTTTCAATTAAAGATAACAGAAAACTCCATATTTTAAAATGATTCAATTTGATTAAATTGACAAATTAAACTATGTAGTTACTTTTTATGATTTGTGGTGCCAACCTGTGAGCCAACTGCTCATTGTCTATTACGTACTTTCAAATAACTCGTAACATACAAAATTTTATAATTAGTAACCGCAAAAATTGCTGTTAATTATAATTTTAAATTATAATAAATAATTAAAGTATCGTATAACACACAACTAACCTCTAAATAATTGCAAGATAATAGCGCCATCTATACTATATGTGCTACACTATAAGGCGACGTAAATGTAACAGATATCTGTAAATGTATGTAATTGCTTACAAAAATGTTACAAATTTTATTTCATGGATCACTTAAAAAATTACACATGTATTTAGCTACTGTTACTATTTTTACCTTCCAAATATAAATACCGAATGTACTTGCTATATTACATATAAATTTACCGTTTAATTTTTAAATGTAGCCATTTTTTCTAGTAGTTGCAAAACCACTAACTTCCCATTTTATTTACGGCTTATATATTAACTTAATTTAAAAAAGAATTCGACCTTTCACCTCGTTTAACCTTTATCTTCATGCTTAATGCATAAAATTTACATGTTTTGATATCATACGCCTGAAAAAATGGAAATAAAAATGGTATTTTTCGGGTACATTTCTCTCCCGCCAAAACGTTATCAAACGCAGCCTTAATAAACAAGGGCATAAGAGTAATATATATATATATATAGATATAATGTCAACAGTTAAGCATCAATAAATACAAGCATTCATTTATAGCAATTTTATAAAATTTAAATAAAATTTCAAATAGGTACGCCGTATAACATAAATAGGAATAAAACGATTCATGTTTGGAAAAACACATTTTTTGAAGTAATATTAATAATAATAACATTAATATTTATTAGTTCATGTGACCATAAACATGGTATAGAACAAGTCAATAAGTATAAAAATTAAGTAATAGAAACATTTTATGCCGGTCACCTTTCGGAATGGGATACGTCTTTATATCATTTAAACATTAAAAGACAGCATAATAGTTGTACATATAAAAAAACTAGAACTACAGTTTGATTACATGGAGGAGTCATTGAGGTACTCATCCTAAGAGTAGTAATCTTTTAAAAGCAGAAGTTTTTTAATATCATTTCTAAACCTTCTGTATGGCAACACTTTATATTTGTTTGGTAATTTATTCTAGACTCTTATAGACACGTACATTGGACTTTTCTCACTGAAAGCGCATTTGGCCGTGGTATTTCTAATAATAAATTATTCCGTGTACTGTATGTATGAAAGCTGGTCAATTTAGTATACTTGTTTGCATTCTTCTTTGCATATAATAATAATTGAAATAAGTAATTGCAGGGCAGTCATTACGTGCATCCCTAAGAATGCATCTCTACAGCTTGTTCGTCGACTGACACCACTCATTATTCAAAAACTATTCTCATGACGTTTCTAATCCATGTGTCATCATTTTCACTAGCTGTTTGAAGTTTTCTTTCTCGCTTAATTTGTAGTGTGTTTAATGAATTTTGGATGGGTCATTGTAAGAAGAATGTTGGACAATGCCATCAACCTTCTATTGCCGCACAAAAACTGGTAAAAACCAATGAAAATAAAATATTTATAAGTGACATTTTGTGTGATGTGTTACAAAGAGTAGAAAGAGGAGAACAGTTGACCATAGACTGCAGTTTTATTCTAAACAATGTGTAATAATTCGGACACATGAGGCCGAAATTACGACGAACAAAAGAAATAATGTATAACATCACGCAGTTACTGAATAGCACTATTCATATGGTGAACTACAACATCTGTTTTCGTCGAGAAAACGGACAGCAAAAAAGTCGATTTTAATGTTAAATTCCTTTCTTCATGGACGTAGGTAGAAGCTTGAGGTGTTTTAAAAATCTATTCTGTTTACCTTATATTTCGTAAGATTAATAAAATACGGGGAATTTACTCGATTTTAACTACAATATAAACAAATAATAAGGTATTTTGTACTTTATCACCACCCACTGGTTATCCAATTATATAAATAAAATTAAAAACTTTTTAAAAATATAAAATTTCAATAGTGCGCGCGTGGGTGATGAGCCATCGGCCGCTCATGTCCGGTCTCTGAACATATGAACTTAACTGACAGCATATATTGTGATTTTCAAAACTCTAACTGTGTGTGTGTAGGGGATATGATTCAGAATGTAACCAGAAAAAATCAATAGGTATTAATTACTTACGGTTGTATTATAGTCCACAATTAATTTTTATAGTAAATCTGTTCAATTATAGGATGTCTATAGGTGACACTAGTGTTTTCGGCAAAAAAATCAACTGCACTTCTTTACTTAACATTAGTCATATTTTATTATCTTATTAAATAATATTGGAGATGCGCAACATTCAGAAGAGAAAGAAATTATTTTAGTTGTTAAACGTACCTGAATATATTTTACCGAATTGAAGTAAGTTTGTAAAAATAAGGTTTACAATTTTCATATTATTCAAAGATGACATATACAGCACGTGTCAATTTTCATTAGCCATAGGCGATTAATTCATGCAATACGTGACAACATGGCACCCCCTATCTGCTAACTTGAGCTTGCATCGGTCGCGCTCGCATTGAAGAGAAAACTCTTCAATGCGAGCGCGACCGATGCAAGCTCAAGTTAGCAGATGGTTAGCAGTAGCTGTTGGACTATTGACTTGGATGTTTGTACTGCGCTTAGAAATAATATTTACGCCTTGCAAGGATTTTTCTTTTTCCTTTCAGTAAATGCAGAGAAGTATTAAGCATGACATAAACAAAAGCGTAATTCTAATAAAATTAAAAATAAGGTAAATAAAAAGGGATTCTGAAAATAATAATAAACAACTTGATCGCGCCGGCCATTTGATGATGACGGATTTTATTGCAGACTATATCTCGGAACGTGTTCGCAGCTAAACATTTAATGTAGAAGTGGCAAGATCGGAGAAAGTCGCTGTGATGTCGATTGTTGCCGGGAGACACACGTTGCCACGTATTATTTGTGTACGTATAAATCGCATGTAAACATTAAATCCCTATAGCTAATGAAAATAGACACATACGGTATACTATTACATTCGTTTAATAGACTTACCTAATATTTCACTATTAATAACAACATAAAGAATTTTTGGTATAAATCACCGAAAAAGAACCTATCTACCTGACGAAATGGTTGAACATGCAGAACACATAATTTAAGCCTATTGTGCCATATATTTATATGGTCTACCAAATCTAGTAAATTCAAGAAATATCTAAAACGTAGAATATTAACTTTCTGTGATAGAAACATCACCGATGTACCTAATATCCTTGGAGAATATACATATAGTCCAGTCAAACTATACCAAAAAGTCTCGCATGGTTACACTAATTAGGGTAGTTTTGATTTGTTGATATGGTGTATGGATTGGTAGATTGTCGCAAAGTCCCAAGTTTTCTTATTTCCGCCACCACCGCGGACGCCGCCATCTTGAAAAAACCGCTAAATGTTTTGGTCTGTTTTTACAAAATATCTCCTAAAGTATTAGTTTGAGCAAAAAAGCCGTTTACGCTTTTATTAAACTAGAGAAAATTTTCAACAATTTAATACAAAAACCGGATATTTAGCTCCAATACTTCCGGAGATAGACCTCTTCGAAATTTGAAATTTTTTTTTAAATCGGTTTTTGCTCGATAGTAAGTAAATGGTGTATTCTACGCTAAAGTCTGACATCGCATTTATAGTAGAGGTAAGTAGCTAAAGTTTAAGACCAAACTGATTCTTCTAGCTCGTTTAGACTATGATACAATCTTTTGAATATTTTTGTAGATTTTTAGGAAAACACGAAATAACTTAATACTTAGAAAATTAATGTATCTATTTATTAAAAACAAAAAGGTTCATTTATTGCTAAGTTTGTATATCACATATATTCACTAGGTCTGTGAATTATATATCATAAATTTGTAAGTAAATAAATAATTGATAAATAATTATAAATAAATTATATACTACATAAGTTTCTTCAACAAAAGTGATAAATAAGAAGCAAATGGTGATATTTTGTTATATACAAACAAAATGTGCCTGGACGACAAGCCACATTTGGAGCTTTGAATTCACTATATACTTACTATCGAGCAAAAACCAACTAAAAATCTGTGATTTTTACATTTTTAAGAAAAAAATCTCTAAATTTTAAGATATCTATCTCAGTCTCGTCGCAGACTTCCATAAATATGTGCATAAAGAATTATTTAATTTTCTGAAGTAGACTAAATTAAATATACCTATAGTTGGTATACCATCTTCTAGTTTATCCATGTTAATGTGTGTAAGTAAAGTTTATTTGGATATTATATTCTAAAAATTTAACATAATTTCTGATAATAGTATGAGCAGAAGCATTGTTTAAGTCTTCGAGATTATCAAGATATAAGCTAGGTACCTCTGCAGATTTTACTTATTTGAGTACAATTAATTATATCATATAGTAAATCAAGAAAGGTTTTCACTTTTCCACCAGTTATCACAACATACATATTTCAAATAATGTCAAAAATTCAAAAATTACTATAAATATACATCACTCGAAAGTAAACAATGTATAAGATTATTATATTGCAAATTTATCATCGTTTTTGTTTTTTATAGGTAGATATAGGTATATTTTATATTACATTTCGCAGTGTTAAACGGTTGAATAAATAATAATAATATATAACTGTTATTATTATTTGACAAATAGCAAATGAGCAATTGTACTTTTGCATAAATAAAAGTAGCTATCCTTTAAAAATGTTTAATTAATAATACACATATACGCCCTAATTTACAGTGCCACCTAATATCCAGAAGCTACACTAATATTTAAGTTCCTGACGTGATAATTCTACATCTTGACGGTTTTTCTCCACACTATAGTTGAATTGTAACCCCATTTTCACATAATATCCACGCATTTTTATTTTTGATACCATTTACAAACGAAGATATTATTTTCGTTGCAGTATTTTTTGTAACAATGCAAACTAATTTTTTGAGGTCCAGGGGGTACAAGAATGCTATACTTTATTTGAAAATCACAGATAAAAAATATTTATTTTTACCTCTAAAAGGGGTATTTTATTCACAGTACACAGGTTCAAAACAGCCCAATTAGACATTTAAAAAACCCCTACGACCTCGAATCAAGTTTCCTTAACATAACTGTGTACTTTTTATAACAATTAAATTAATAGTTTCCATTTCTTATCAAAAAAATGTAAGCATGTTTTCAACGTGAATATTGTCCGGTGTATCGTAGGGTACGCCAGCCTTAAGGCTGCGTTTGATAACGTTTTGGCGGGAGAGAAATGTACCGGAAAAATACCATGTAAATTTTATGCATTAAGCATGAAGATAAAGGTTATACGAAGTGAACGGTCGTATTTTTTTTTAAATTAAGTTAATATATAAGCCGTAAATAAAATGGGAAGTTAGTGGTTTTGCAAGTACTAGAAAAAATGGCTACATTTAAAAATTACACGGTAAATTTATATGTAATATAGGAAGTACACTCGGTATTTATATTTGGAAGGTAAAAATAGTAACAGTAGCTAAATATATGTGTAATTTTTTAAGTGATCCATGAAATAAAATTTGTTTACATTTTTGGTGGGTCTTTACCAGAGAAATAGAGTAGGGGAGAACGCGCTTAAAGATGCGCCAACTAAGTTAAATTGAATTCCGCCATTTTGAAGGTTGCTCACAAGCCTTACAAAAATGTTTGGAACAAATAACTTTATTTTTGGACCAGGTCCACGTTTCAACATTTTTTCCTAGCACATCTAACCACATTTTCAATGAATCACCCCGTGGAAATCTACAAATAGTGCAGAATTAATCGCGCTCTTAAAGATGCAATTCTTTCATTCTATTACGGTAATATTTATACCTAGCTCAACAATTCGCATGTAAAGTTCATTGACTTAGAAAAATGTAAACAAACTTACGTGTGAAAAGAAATGCCTTCCGGCTTAAATCTTCGACTGTTACTGCAGCCCAACACAGAGCACGACATGTTAATAACACACACAAGTCCTTTTTAATACAATTAATTAAAAATAACCTCCAAGCTTGACAATTACAACAACACAAGTGCCAATTACCCTGCAAAATGGCGACCACAATAGCGTTTGCTTAAAACTGGATGCGCACTCGTCGAAGCGCGTTCTCCCCTACTCTATTTCTCTGGTCTTTACATACATTACAGATATCTGTTACATTTACGTCGCCTAACAGTGTAGCACATATAATATAGATGACGCTATTATCTTGCAATTATTTAGAGGTTAGTTGTGTGTTATGCGATACTTTAAATATTCATTATAATCTAAAATTATAATTAACAACAATTTTTGCGGTTACTAATTATAAAATTTAGTATGTTAGGAGTTATTTGAAAGTACGTAATAGACAATCAACAGTTGGCATCACTGGTTGGCACCACAAAACCAAAAAGTAACTACATAGTTTATTTTGCGAGTTTAATGAAATTGCAATATTTTAAAATATGGAGTTTTCTGTTATCCTTAATTGAAAGATGCCTATGCTTTTACTAATGAGATGAATTATGTAAATCAATTAAACTGAGACTGTTTACGCCGACAAAAGCCTAATAGCTGTTTTATATTTACGAAGTTCGCAAAGAAATTGTCGGCTAAGAACGTTTTACATTTTTCTTCAAAATTTGTTAAGGTTGTTGCTAATTACTTAAAATGTAAATATAGGTACATTTTATTTGTTAGCAGTTTTCAGAACTTTGAAATCGTTTATTTTTTAAATAGAAACTGCACACCATGTCTATAGTATTTTTGACATATTCATCAAATTTTATAGTTCAAACTATATAGCAAATTAGCAAATAAAAAAATTCCAATGCGCAACGTTTCAACAATATCGATATTAGAATCGAATAATGTATCAAAAATTCAAAATCGATTTTAAACAAATATTGAATGAAGAATATCGATATACCTTGACATCGACATTTTTATCATGTTTATATTAAAAGTTCTTTGCTGTGGCTTTTCAAGCCATTTAGTAACAAATAATAAAATCTTTAACTCAAAATATATATTTACTCAAAAAATAAAAAAAATCCAATAAAAAGACAAACAAAATATAAATTTGTATCTATAACGTACTTATAAGATAATCCAAAACTCAAATATATAATTCTAGTGGTATAAAACACATACATAAATACAAATAAAAAATAAACATCTTAAAACATATCTTCTTTACAATTTTGAGGAAATAGTAATTGTGATAAAGATAACACCCCATGAAGGCGATTCGGCGAACTATACGAGATGTCAAGTCTATGAAATGCAATATTCCGCTGCCGCTTCCCGATTATAATTTCTACGAAACAGCAAACATCCCAGTAGGCATTTTTCAAATTTCCAACTTCTTTCTTAAAAATATATTCTATTGTATTCTGTATAATATGAACAGTTTCTTTTGTATATTAATGTGAAATAAATGTGTGAAATTTCAAAGATTAAAATGGCATTTTTGATTAAACGATATTATCGAATAAAAAAATCGATAACAGTCAATATTATTAAATAAAAAAATATCGATTTCAATCACGATTATCCAAAAGAAAACATCGATACTTTTTTACAAAACAATATATCGTGCGCATCCCTACTTCAAATCACATATACCTGCCCACTCTTTCTTCCGGAGGTCAGTTCCCCGGTTTTCTAGTTTCGATTAATAACAATAATCTTTATAATAGCCTCATTATTTATAATATATTAACATTAAAATAATATCTTTACCTTACTTAGTTTTGAAGATTTTTGTAAAAATACTTGAAGCTGTTTGGGTGGCGATTTTCACGGTTTGGTTAGAAAGTGCCTTATCTAATATATTCGTGACGTACTTAAACGTACAGATAGTGTATAATAACACAGTAAAATATAATAAGAGAATGTTCACAGCTTCACAAATTATGGCTAGGTTATGTTATAAAATATAAAGATATCGCATACTTATAATTCCTTGTTAAATTAACTTACATAGGAACCAATACATTCTGTTTAAAATGGTACCGTTTTGGCGCGATATTTGAATTGAAAAGTTATAATATAAAGTAACAACGTACCTATGACCAAATTTGCCTTAAAATATGTATATAGAATTTCTCTTATTCGAACTTAGTAATCTCACAAAAAAAATCCATTCTGAAATCTGTCCAGGAGCCAAATTACAAAATAGAAATAAAATAAAAACATGACAAAAACTGATCAACTGTCAAACTGGCACTTGGGATTTGCAAATACTAACTTTACATGTATTTTTAGCAGGTGAAACATATTTATTAGAAATGTTGAACTAATAGGTACGTTATGAAGACAATAATATTACTATATTTCAGTTTTGCATATTATTATTATTATTATTATTAGACATGATCAACAAAGATGCAGGCTACGTACTAAATGTATCAAGTTACAGAAAATATTTTATTTTCATAACACAAACACACTGCTGTTTATTTATTGTGTAGTTTTATATAATAATAATATTAGTTTATTTCTAAAATAAGAGAACAACATTGTATTAATATAAATTACAAAATATAAATATATATGAAATAAGAAAATAAGAAAGTCGAATGGATGAGTATCACTTACCTTTAGCGAATATGTTTAAGAATAACTTAATTTATAAATAAAAGAAACGTAATTTAAAATTTTTACAAATAAATTCAAATGAATGCTTAAAGTTCGCGCGTCTTTCTCCCTTCAGCATGAAAGTTGACAAGTATCGATTAGATTCATACGTATAAAATCAAATTGCAAAGAAAGTCTGCCAGACCAAAACTACGTTTGTAGGTAGAAATTCAATAAGCAGGTAAAATGACCTTGAAATGCTTTAGATCTTTTCTTCAGAATTAGTTTTGTTTGTGGTTTAGAATTAACATCGTGGTGCCCTCCAATTATTACTAGTAGTACTTAAGAAACGCTAAAATCTTAGATACGAACCGAAATGGATTTGCTAAGATTGAAACGCACCCTTAAGGGTGCGTTTCAAAGTTGACAAATCCATTTCGGTTCGTATCCAAGATTTTAGCGTTTCTTAAGTACTACTAGTAATAATTGGATGGCGCCACGATGTTAATTCTAACAAACTAAACTAATTCTGAAGATCTAAAAACATTTCAAGGTCATTTTACCTGCTTATTGAATTTCTACCTACAAACGTAGATTTGATCTGGCAAACTTTCTTTGCAATTCGATTTTATACATACGAATCTAATCGATACTTGTCAACTTTCATGCTGAAGGGAGAAAGACGCGCGAACTTTAAGCATTCATTTGAATTTATTTGTAAAAATTTAAAATTACGTTTCTTTTATTTATAAATTAAGTTATTCTTAAACATATTCGCTAAAGGTAGGTGATACTCATCTATTCGACTTTCTTATTTTCTTATTTCATATATATTTATATTTTGTAATTTATATTAATACAATGTTGTTCTCTTATTTTGGAAATAAAGTAATATTATTATTATTATATAAAAGCCATTTTCTGTTACTTGATACATTTAGTACGTAGCCTGCATCTCTGTTGATCATGCCTAATAATAATAATAATAATAATAATATGCAAAACTGAAATATAGTCATATTATTGTCTTCATAACGTACCTATTAGTTCAACATTCTAATAAATATATTTCACCTGCTAAAAATACATGTAAAGTTAGTATTTGCAAATCCCAAGTGCCAGTTTGACAGTTGATCAGTTTTTTTCATGTTTTTATTTTATTTCTATTTTGTAATTTGGCTCCTGGACAGTTTTCAGAATGGATTTTTTTTTGTGAGATTACTAAGTTCGAATAAGAGAAATTCTATATACATATTTTAAGGCAAATTTGGTCATAGGTACGTTGTTACTTTATATTATAACTTTTCAATTCAAATATCGCGCCAAAACGGTACCATTTTTAACAGAATGTATTGGTTCCTATGTAAGTAAATTTAACAAGGAATTATAAGTATGCGATATCTGTATATTTTATAACATAACCTAGCCATAATTTGTGAAGCTGTGAACATTCTCTTATTATATTTTACTGTGTTATTATACACTATCTGTACGTTTAAGTACGTCACGAACATATTAGATAAGGCACTTCTAACCAAACCGTGAAAATCGCCACCCAAACAGCATCAAGTATTTTTACAATAAAGATGATAAAAACAGTTTTAAATATGTACAAAGATTTAACTCTACAAACACCAAAAATAAAAAGAACAGTAATTGTAATAAAAATCTTCAAAACTAAGTAAGGTAAAGGTATTATTTTAATGTTAATATATTATAAATAATGAGGCTATTATAGAGATTATTGTTATTAATCGAAACTAGAAAACCGGCGAACTGTAGTGGGACTCTGTGTACTTTCGACTTCCAACGATTCGAATCGATTATCGATATCGATTATCGCTAACGATTCTCGCTTTGATTGGTACTCTGTGTAACTATCGATACGCGCTCGGCAAAGATCGGAAGAATACTACCTTGTTTAAAAATATTTAGCAGTGTTTTAGGGAATTTGTTGAAAATTCAAAACTTTTTTGCATTACCGGGAAGTATGAATGAAGTTTTAGCTGATTTTAATCATGGTAATCAGAATAATGGTGTAATTGCACGAAGAAATTTAATTAGGAGATAGTTTTTGAATTAAATACACCAATATTAATTAGGAAGTGCCTCCGTAGCCGGCGCCGGTTTTAAGTATGGTTGCCGGCACCGGCATATCGTATCGCTACCGGCGGTTATGTGCATATGTGATTGAATCTCCACCCCCTTTTACAACACTTATAACTAAAAATTTCCAACTAATTTTGAAATTTTATCTACAACTATCGCATAATCTATGAATACTAAGATAATTTTGGCAAGTTATAACAGTGATTATTCAGTCAGTTGAATAATAATGACAGCGATTGAGTTATGGTTATAACTCAATCGTTATGTCAATATCAGTTTCTTTCCGTGAAAGTTGTATAATACAGGCTATTAGAAATATAATCGTCGGTATTAATTTTTGTTTTGCGCATAGTGACAGCAAAAAAATTTAATACACAGTATTACACAAATTTAATATGAAACTCTTAATAGAGATTATTATAAGGTACAATACTATTAATTATTCGTCTTCTTTTTAACTTGAAATATTTTTCAATTAAAGTGACAGGAAGTAAGTTAATTAGCACAATCTCTATAGTTGTCTCGATCGGTGCAGCCTATATTACACCGTTGTCATCTGCAGATTAATTTGATCGCCATCGTGTTAACATCAGCAAAGTTGTGTATGTATATACAAAATAAGCAAATATTGAGTGGTCATCCACAAAATAAAACAATTTAGGAAACGACAGGTGCTACACATCATATTTCGATTGTTGTACCCAAACTTTCAACAACAAAAAAAGAGCTGCGTCCAAACCGTTACTATTTTTGGGAAGGTTAGTGTTCAAAGCAATTTTTGAGGTTTTGTTTTTCTGTAGCTATTCCTTTTCATTGTCTGGATTATTGTCTTTTTCAATATATTTGAAATTTGAAAGCACTTAAATTTTTATACACGCCAAAACTTTATTGTTTAGTAAATGTTAAAGACATTGTATTATATTTGTAATATAGAGACAATTAACTGGATTATTAAGTATTAATAAAACTTATTATAACCGGTATTATATTTTTTCTATAATCTAGACTGTATTAGACAGTTTTCTCTGTGTATATACTAATTTTAATATATATTACGTTAAATAAATAAAATTCCTTAAAAGTATCATACAAACCATTCCAACTCAAAATTAAAAGTAAAATACCAAAGCCTTAAGTATTTTTAAGGAGCCATTTTATTTACGATAGAGGAACAAGAATGCATTTTCTAAAAGTTATATATTATGAAAGTAACTATTTGGAAAAGTAACGATTATTTGAAACCAGTATTCGTTACTTCGGATCTTATCGAGTAACGACACTTTATTTAGTAACGGATAGTTACATTTGCAACACCACTAGTAACGGTACGTGAAGCCGGCTGCCGTCCGCAATTCTTGATGCCGTAGCCGGCATCAATATGCACACAAAACGGAGACCGGCGCCGGCTATGGAGGCACTTCCTATTAATTATATGATGTATCATTTATCACATTGCGATACCTCTGATTAAGTGCTACATAACATTTGATGTTAAAAGATATGGTGTTAATAAATGATTTCATTTAAAAATAAAAACCTCTGAATAATGTTTACTACAGCACTGAAGAATTTATGAATATTTTAAATATTTAAGATAGATGTTATTATAAAATAGTTTTACGCTTCCTTCATGTTGTATGTATTATAGTATTGTATAACAGCCTAGTGGTTTAATTGTTTTAGGTATAGTATGCTTAATATTTTATATTTTTAATTTATAAGTGTATTAATTATTGACTGTTTATTTTACACATTTTATGAAAGCACTGTAGTACAAATTACAAGATGTGCTATTCAATTACATACTTTTAATGACATTATTAAAACTGAACACTAATAAATCAATTAAAGAAGTGCTTTAACAGTATCAATTTATTTATTGAAATAGTAATGGTGATATAAAATATAAATAATTCTTTAATGAAACATTTTAGCTTAAGAAACTATTTATTTTAAATTAATTCTAACTTGAAATATTACGTAATGATTCTACCATTGTTTCCATAGCACTTGCTATTCTATTAGTGTTCTTTTCTATATTTTTAAATATATCCTTAGTTTCATTGTTGATTTTTCCTTGTGTTATCCACATAACTTGCCCAAATTATTTTCTTTTTATTACTACACTTTATGCTTTAGTACCTACTTTGTTTTCTGTCTTGTTCTTACATGCGCAGGAAGTTGCAAAGCGAGAGATGTCTCTTTTTAAACGAGATATCCCTTGGCTTCGCTTGAAGACGAGAGTGGGCGAATGGAAGGGGAAGCGAGATCGACGACAAAAATGTTATACAGAGTACCAATTTCCACCAAGACGAGACGAAAGTGAATATCGATAGTACACAGAGTCCCACTTGACCTCCGGAAGAAAGAGTGGGCAGGCATATGTTATTTGAACTAGGGATGCGCACGATATATTGTTTTGTAAAAAAGTATCGATGTTTTCTTTTCGATAATCGTGATTGAAATCGATATTTTTTTATTTAATAATATTGACTGTTATCGATTTTTTTATTCGATAATATCGTTTAATCAAAAATGCCATTCTACTTATATCCTGGTAAACAATCTTTGAAATTTCACACATTTATTTTACATTAATATACAAAAGAAACTGTTCATATTATACAGAATACAATAGAATATATTTTTAAGAAAGAAGTTGGAAATTTGAAAAATGCCTGCTGCGATGTTTGCTGTTTCGTAGAAATTATAATCCGGAAGCGGCAGCGGAATATTGCATTTCATAGACTTGACATCTCGTATAGTTCGCCGAATCGCCTTCATGGGGTGTTTGTTATCTTTATCACAATTACTATTTCCTCAAAATTGTAAAGAAGATATGTTTTAAGATGTTTATTTTTTATTTGTATTTATGTATGTGTTTTATACAACTAGAATTATATATTTGAGTTTTGGATTTCTTATACGTTATAGACACAAATTTATATTTTGTTTGTCTTTTTATTGGATTTTTTTTTGTTTTTTGAGTAAATATATATTTTAATAAGTTAAAGATTTTATTTGTTACTAAATGGCTTGAAAAGCCACAGCAAAGAACTTTTAATATAAACATGATAAAAATGTCGATATCAAGGTATATCGATATTCTAGATTCAATATTTGTTTAAAATCGATTTTGAATTTTTGATACATTATTCGATTCTAATATCGATATTTTTGAAACGTTGCGCATTGGAATTTTTTAATTTGCTATATAGTTTGAACTATAAAATTTGATGAATATGTCAAAAATACTATAGACATGGTGTGCAGTTTCTATTTAAAAAATAAACGATTTCAAAGTTCTGAAAACTGCTAACAAATAAAATGTACCTATATTTACATTTTAAGTAATTAGCAACAACCTTAACAAATTTTGAAGAAAAATGTAAAACGTTCTTAGCCGACAGTTTCTTTGCGAACTTGGTAAATATAAAACAGCTATTAGGCTTTTGTCAGCGTAAACAGTCCCAGTTTAATTGATTTACATAATTCATCTCATTAGTAAAAGCATACGCATCTTTCAATTAAGGATAACAGAAAACTCCATATTTTAAAATATTGCAATTTAATTAAACTCGCAAATTAAACTATGTAGTTACTTTTTCGTTTTGTGGTGCCAACCAGTGATGCCAACTGTTGATTGTCTATTACGTACTTTCAAATAACTCGTAACATACAAAATTTTATAATTAGTAACCGCAAAAATTGTTGTTAATTATAATTTTAAATTATAATGAATAATTAAAGTATCGCATAACACACAACTAACCTCTAAATAATTGCAAGATAATAACGCCATCTGTATTATATGTGCTACACTGTTAGGCGACGTAAATGTAACAGATATCTGTAATGTATGTAAAGACCCACCAAAAATGTAAATAAATTTTATTTCATGGATCACTTAAAAAATTACACATGTATTTAGCTACTGTTACTATTTTTACCTTCCAAATATAAATACCGAGTGTACTTGCTACATTACATATAAATTTACCGTGTAATTTTTAAATGTAGCCATATTTTCTAGTACTTGCAAAACCACTAACATCCCATTTTATTTACGGCTTATATATTAACTTAATTTAAAAAAGAATTCGACCGTTCACTTCGTTTAACCTTTATCTTCATGCTTAATGCATAAAATTTACATGTTTTGATATTTTATGCCCGTAAAAATGGAAATAAAAATGGTATTTTTTGGGTACATTTCTCTCCCGCCAAAACCTTATCAAACGCAGCCTTAAGCCAAAGCACAGAGAAAGAACATAGAACAAGAGAGATAGAAGCGGCACTTCCTTATACTAAAAGTGAACAGAGTAAAAGCGACATCTATAGGCGTGGAGTGATAACACTACTTCATATATATAGATATATAGCGCGTAGAAATGCCTTAGGTATTTTTAATTGCATTTTCGTTTATGTTCTCATATGTTGCTTATTGTACCCATAAAAGTACAATAAACAAAAAAGGATAACGAATGACTAAACTTATATTAATTAAAATAAAAAACAGTAATAGAAATAATACTTTAATGAGTAAACTTCGTGTACAAAAGAATCTAATAACTATGTTTATTGGTACAAAGCTATATATAAAAAAAGTAAGTAAAAATAAATTTCAATATTTACTTTAACACCAACAAAAAAACTACAAAGATAAATTGATACATAGTATAAATTTCAAACAAAAAAAATATTTAAGGAAGAACTAGAAGAAAATATTAAAATTATATGGATATGTGCTTCCTTCGTTTTAAATAAATATTTCTTGCTTCTTTAAAAACCTTTGGATCAGATTCATTAATTTTTCTTAAATCTTTCCCACACATTATATTATTTATTTGTTTTGTGTAATTATATATTAATGTTCCTGTTAATACCTCGAAAATTTGGAATTTAATATTTTTGCCATGATTTGAACAATGCAAATGAAATTTAATGTACCTATATAATGTGGCTATAATCCGTTTTCGAAGATTGGCTTCATGAATGTGATGTCTAAGTATATGTAGAATTAAATAATATGCTTTTGTTAAAATTGTTACTATATGGTCATTAACATATACTAAGCTTTTGCTATCTTTATTATATTCTTTTAAAACTGTAAGCCTATGTATGTCAGAGGTTTCATCAGTAAGGAACTCATTTTTACATACATTACATATTGTACAAAATCTTATTTTTCTTATTATATAGCCACCCATATATGTTAATACCTGCTTTAAGAAAAGACTTGATCTGATTACATACACTGATATGTGGAATGGTTTTATTACCATTTGTTCAACATTTGGCTGATTCTAAAACAAAACAAAGACAAACAAATTAATAAAATATAACAATAAAATATTACTCAATAAAATTACCTGGCTTACTAAATTTTTTAATGTAAAAAACATATCTGAATCGTCATCTTCACAGTTGCTTTCTATTGAGTGCTTTCCAGTTAAATTTTTAACTAAGATGCTTTTATATAATGAGTTAAAAGATGACACTGTTGGATTTGTATATCTGTATGACCTTTGTCGAATCTGTCCAAAGAAATTCTCCAAAGGATCCTGATTAAAGGTCCTGGGCATCATATATTCAACGCCACATTTTTGGAGCATGTCAAATAACCTTTTAAAATTGGCCAGTGTGGAAATAAAATTTTGTAAAGATGGTGGTTTAAGTTTTTGGTCTGTACTTGATATAAAATACATTGACTTTAATGTTTTAAGGCTTTTGGTCCAGAAATCAATGTGCCCAGAATTCTGCGATACCCCTTTTCTCCATTTCTTTGCAGACACAATGGAACTACCATTTAGACTATCAAACAGCTGGTCAAAAAAATCGCATAATTCGGCAGTATGCATTGCAGCTTTTGGAAGGTGCAATATTTCACTGCCCGTATTAACAGTAGTTTCTGTAAATAATCTGTTGATAATATATTCAAAGCTATTTGCAAATTTTAATTACCAGAAAATGCCATCAAGTTAATTGCCTTTGCAACTGAATTACTAAATACTTGGGTGCAACAGGATACTTTCATCTTCTTGATTGCAAGGGGATTTACATGGTTATCTGTAATTCTAGGCATGCTTCTCACATTGCCGATGTATGGGTCCATTTTATATGCTGTATAAATATGATCCAATTTGGCAACCTAAAATAAATAAAATAATTGCTTGCTAAAATATATACACAAACATCCCTGACTACCTTCTTTTCTGAATGAATTTCAAAACATAGGTCATTCTTTAAGAAGTTATTGCGCACACCCTTCATCAAATGTGGGACATCAAAAAGAGGTATTATGGTCATATTCAATATTTCAAAAATTGGATCTGTGCGTACCACATCTTCTTGAATATTTTTTCGAGTTTCAGCAATTAGTGTTTTTATTGCACTAACATTATTTGTACCTTGGTCACATACAGTAGCAACAATAATCAAACCAGCTGCCTGGGCTTCAGCAACGATTAATTTTATAATTTTTACAATATCTATTGATTTTGTGGCACCTCTAACAGCGTTATAGTACACTGGCTGTTTCCACTTATGGAATACTCCTCGTAGCATAAAAACCTAAAATAAAAAACAAAATACTATTACTAAATCATCAGTATTCCTTGCCTTTCTAAATTTTTACCTGTACATGATTAGCAATGTCTGGAGTTCTTCGATATCCCAAATTTTCAAATCCCTCCATGGTATCATTCTTATAATTATATTGTAAATGAGGTGCAATATTCATTTCATCAAACAGTAGTACACAGTATTTATCTAACTCATTTTTAAATTTGGTTGATTTAAAAAGTTCAAAACATGCTTGATTTATTCCTGGCTTAATGTCAACTTTTTCTAGCAATCTCTGTATTGTCCTTTTTGATGGTAAACTAAAAATGGTGGAAAGGAATTTATACCCACTTCCACTTTGCTTTTGTAAGGCAAGACCAAAAATTTTGTCATCAAGTGTGAATCGATGGCCTGTTGGTGGTCTGGTTGTATTATCCACTTGACTTTGAAAAAATCTTGCTCTTATACGGTCCAGAGTAGAATTACCTTGCGATAACAAACTAGGGCTTGCTTGTTTTAATAGTAACCTTTCTCTAAATTTCTGGCGCCTTTTCTTTACTGAAGACAACTTTCTTTTGTAGTTACATAACTTTGTGTAGAGATATTTTGTCTTAGGTGATAAGTCTTTAAATTTCCGCATACCAATAGATGAAAGTAGTTCATCTCTTTGTCCTAAAAAATAACTGATAACATTTCTCAATAATTAAACATTTCCACTAAATTTCTCTTGTTCTCTACTCCAGAACTAACAGACCATACTTGTTCACTACATCTGACTTCCAAGTTGCTGGATTACAGGAGTGCGCCACGCTCCCAGTCCAGTTACATTAAAGATTAATCTATTAAACATTGAAACAATTCTTACATAATTTCTAATGAACTTAACTATTATATAATATTTATATAAGTATTAGGTTACCTTTTCTAGGAGTTTTTGGAATTTCAATTGTAGATTTTGATGTAGATGGTGCTGATATATCTACATGAAACACAAGCCTATAACTTAAAAAAGCAGAAAGCTGGTTCAGGATTATATCAAATATATTAATGCAGAACTAATTCTTATTTAAAATAAATCAATTACCGGTATAACAATTACAATTATTATGACAACTTACATCCAGGATCTTGTAAATGTTCCAAGTCATCCTTTTTTTGAGCAATTTCGATACATTCAGGGACTAATAAATTAATTGGATTCGTTTCTCTTGATGTTGATGGAATATGTTCTTTTGATGTTGATGGATTATGTTCTGTTTCATCCCCCTTTTGAGCAACTTGGATACTTAAAGTTTTCTTCACTCCAGGTATCATACTCATTCTCAAAGGTTCTAAATGAGTAAAACACATTAATTCAATATGATAAACAATACCTGAAAATAAATAGAAAGTACAATACCTGGAAGGTGTAAGGTTGGAATCGCAGTTTTCAAAAGAACATTATTTGGCCCAAAACAGTCTTCAGTGAAATGTTTCCGACAAACTCGAGAACTATTATATATACTTGTTGGCGATTTATGTACGAGTTCTGTCCTTCCACAAGCTACAATCCAATTTTGAAATAGCACAGGATATTTATCTGGGTTTGGAAATCTGTGTTTACTTTGGTTTTTAGCTATACATCCGAAGACAGCACAGTAAGAACCCATATTTGAAGTATGTAATATTTTTAGGTTATACTGGTACTCACGGGATACACTAAAACATTAAATAATTTACCACCTCTTGCTACACTTTTATATGTATTATTGTACCCACCTATTACCGTATACTACACCCAATAAAATGGTTGTTTAAAAAAAACAGTTTGAGTAAATATTTGAAAAAAATTAAAAATTCAAACACACTACAACAAAACAGTAAACAGCAAAAGTGGCCAAAGCAACGGCGATTGTGTTTGTTGTGGTTCTTCTTAGTTTGACTCAATCGATTTAAAAGTTATCTTGTTTTTATAACTCTGCGCCATCTACCGAACTGGAGTGACACGACTACTACAATGTATCGTGTATTTCCATATAAGTGCCACAGGCATGAGAAAGAAGCAGAGAGCCCATAAGATAGGCTTTATTGTAGCCCTTCAGTTTTAGTTCATTTAAGGAAAATAGAGGACACTACGATTTAGAATTTACCATTATTTTATATTTGAACCACATGTTTGCTGGAAAAATGAAATTAAGATTTGTTATAAGTTACCTTTTAAGTTTAACTAACCGACACCAGATGACGATATTGGGGAACTTGAATTACGATCTATTTTCTATTTTTAATATTTAACAAGAATACAATCTCCTTATTCATCTCATCCCAAACATATTTAGCCTTGAGTTGACGACAAAAAACCAACACTTTTGTTAATGAACGACAAAAAACATATACATATGTAAACACACCATAGTTATCAATATAAATTACGAATTCTTGAATTTCAGATGAAAGAAATTCAAACATTATTTTCGGTTTTCCGAGTGAGATTTTATATTAGAAAATAAACCAAATAGAGTTGAGAGAGATGTTTTTTCTTAGTTATGAGGATCGTCATTTTACTTTTAACGCTGAGTCACTTTACAATAAAACATTTACATGCCATAAGAAAATTGAATATAAAATAAATCCCAGTATTAGAATATTAAGAATCATTTTCATACGTTGCCCTATAAATTGCTTAATGGTATCACCATCTACAATCTCGCTTTGAATGAAGCATAAAAAGAGCCCTGAATGATTTCACTGTAGTCCGTCGATCATAATCACAATTTCTTAGATTATTCTGAATCTGTAATTATTGTCCTTTCACTGAAACATAATAATATTATTCGGTTACCTATTTAGCAGATTATAACAAAAAATGTTTACATCAACTTAGTAGCTTTATTAGACATTCATATCACAGAATTTTTGTTATATGAAAATGAGGCAATATCCCTATTACTGATGATCGAGTCGAGGTTTTACATCAAGTGTCCAAATGACTGCCGTCAAAGAGTGTGTCGAAGTGCCGGTGAAAGATTTGCACCTCATTTATTTAAGAGTTTTCGAAATAATTTATTAAATGGCGGTTATGTATAGGTAATAAAATTATTTCTTTCAGTGACATAAAGGAGTAGTAGTATAGTAGTATAGTATTGATCAGAAAAACAAGAAGACCAGAGCACTAACAAAAATAACAAATGCGCATATACCACCCAGTTCCTTTCAAAAAGTGAGTGTAAAATTCTCTGTTCAAGTTTTTAGTCAGATGATGGTCGCAGCTATAAGAGTTTTCAGTTCTTTAGTAATTTAGGATTATCAATTTCAAACACTAATTCCTTGCAATTTATTTCTCAAAAGTAGGCGGAATTATTATTACTTCAGCCAGATAAATTATTTGACAGTTACAGTACATATTAGTTAAGACGTCATCGCCGTTCAACGTCGTTTCAATAATTTCAATTACAGTAAGACCTCCCATATCCGAACTAAAGGGGGCTCGGCCCAGTCCGGATAACAGAAATGCCGGATATGAGAAAAGACCCTCGTTAGGCCCCACAAGGTTTAAAAATCGTAAAATTCTGTATAGTATAAACAATTTTATTGCAGTACAAACAATTTTGTTATAAACAACGGTAAAAAATAAATATTTATTGTTTCTTTTCAAAAAAGTTCGACAATTTAGTTTGGTGTTTTTTTTCGCATCTTTTTCTTGCGGCAATGCTTCGCAATCTTTTCAAAACAAGCACGTCTGCTGGAGAAGCTTCTTCACATTCTTCAGCAAAACGAAGCGCAACCTGAAACAGAGATATGTAATTTAATTACATACTGTACGGTACAGCCCACAGTACTAGCCCCGTGAAACGCGACTTACAACTAGAAATACTTACGTCTAGTGCATTGAATCCCTCTTCGGCTGTAACACGCTTGTCATCTGCTGCGTCACTAGTGTTGTCCTCTTCGTTGGCGGCGTCGTCCTCTGGCTGCATCACCATATCCACTATGTTGTCATCCGTATATTCGAGCTCTAAATCATCTGAATTTACTCACTCGGTGACATCATTGTTGTCAATGGCTTCACAACCTGGTATTTCGGTAAGAAGATCAAGCAGGTTTTCATCTGATTCTGTTTCACGGCTGACAAAAATACCGTCGTACAATTTGTTCCAACATTTTTGGAGTGTTGAAGATTTGACTTTATCCCATGACTGCGCAGACCAGCATAGAACATCTTTCATGTTAATTGATTTTACAGCCTGTTGAACACTTACTGTTTCATTGCGTTCATGAAGGAGTGACCGTAAAAATAACCCACGATAATGTCTTTTAAATGATGCTAGCACACCTTGGTCCAATGGTTGCACCAAGCTAGTAACGTTAGGGGGTAAAAACTTCACAATTATATCACCATTTGCTAGAGTAGTAGGATGCGTTGGCGCATTATCTAACAGCAATATTGCTTTTCTTGGCAAGTTTTTAGATTTCAAAAACAACTCTACTTTCGGAACGAATTCATGGTGAAACCATTCTGTAAATATCTCACATGACATCCAGGCACTTTTTTGATTTTTGTAAGAAACCGGAAGGACATGTGCCTTAATATTTTTAAGTGCCCTAGGATTTTTCGACTTCCCTATGCATAACAATGGCAATCGATGCTCACCAGAAGCATTACTGCAGGCTAAAACTGTTATCCTCTCTTTATTCATTTTGTGGCCCGGAGCAGATTTTTCTTGTTTTGATGCCAGAGATTTTTGTGGTAACATCTTAAAGTTTAGTCCGGTTTCATCTGCGTTGTATACCTGGTCCTTTGTATATCCTTCTGTAAATTCTTGGAATTCAGTCTTAAAAACATCCACAGCATCTCGATCAGCTGATAATTTTTCACCGCATATGTTTAACTGGCGAATTCCATATCTAGTTTTCCATTTATCAAGCCAACCTGTACTTGCTGTAAATTCTGATATATTTTCGCCTAATTTTTCAAACATTATTCTTGCCTTCTCTTGAATGATTGGCCCGGATAAAGGCGCTCCTTTTTCCCGTTGCTGCGTGAACCAGAGGAACATTGCTTCATTGAGTTTGCAATTTTTACTTGATTTCATCATTTTTTTATGTTGGTGCTTCGATAAATTTTGTTCTAGTTTATCTTTCTGTTTCATCCAGTCAGAAATTGTGGATTTTCCTACATTGTAATCCGCCGCAACTTTCCGTAAAATTTCCCCGTTCTGTACTCTTCTGATAGCTGCTAGTTTTTCTTCTATTGTAACCACAACTTTCTTTCTTTTTGTCGACATAATGTACTGTACTGTAGTACACACGATGTGAAACACACACGTCAACAGGCAATAGTAATCACAATCACAGTAAACACAAAACGCTAGCTCATGGCATGTACATTATTAAAAGGGAGACGAACCAATTTGCGTCTAAAATAAAACAGAAAAAGTGACACAGCTACGTTGACGTTTACGGAGGTCAGTTTCGGGAACACCGTACGCCTGCGTATTTGTTTAGCGAATCCTTTGTTCGGATATGGGAAGTTTCGGATATGGGAAGGCCGGATATGGGAGGTCTTACTGTATTTAAAATGAGAACCGATTCTCAAAGCGAAAGGGTGGATATGATTTTAGTAATTAGAGAGTTTGACGAAAATTACTTGCTAGCATCAAGAGTTTATGCTCAAAAATATCCTAACACGCGTCATCGCCCTGACAGGCGGCCATTAGAAAGTTTATTGCAAGTGTTATCAGAAACCAGAAAGGCAAAGACCAATTATGGGAAATGAAGAAAATGATTTTGTTGTTATCGAATCTCTTGTAGAAAAGCTGCATACAAGTCAGCGAAAAATAAGTGAAGCCAGTGGAATAATTAAGCAGGCGGAGCGTCGGAAAAATTATAAAAAGGCACAGCTTTTTCCCGTATTGTATTCAATTATACCAAGCACTTTTGGAAGTAGATTACGATCGTCAACTCGTATTTTGTTTATGGGTTCTAGAGAAGTTTAATAAAGATGAATTTCTTTTGGATTTTGTACTTTTTACGGACGAGTCATCATTCCACAATAACGGATTAGTTAATAGACATAATTTTCACCACTACAGTGACGAAAATTCCCATTTTTTTAGAACTCTCGAAGGCAACACAGATGTTGTGTCAATGTGTAGGGTGGAATAATTGGAACGCTAGTGATACGTTCTTTTTCGATGGTAACTAACAAAGAATGTGGTTACAACTAGACGGTGCACCAGCGCATTTTCAAGTAAATGTTAGAAATGAATTGGATAGGCAATATCCCAATAGGTAGACAGGACGCGGCGGTCCACTCAATTAGCCAGCAAATTCTCCAGACCTAACGACTTCTGTTTTTTTTTTATGGAAATATTTCAAAAATATTGTCTATGATACACCACCAACTACACCAGACGATATGAGAGACAGAATAAGAATAGCGTTTCGTTCTTTAACACCAAGTATTTTAACAAGAGTTGAACAGTCCTTTCAAGAGAAAATTCGTTTATGTATTGAAAAATAAGGACATCATTTTGAGCACTTGTTAAAACATTAGTTTTCTTTTACTACTTAAGTTTGTTATTTGTTTAATAAAGTACCTATGTATTTGTTGTTTACCTAGTTATGACGCTTTTTAATTATTGTGAAACAAAACCAATCAAACCGTTAGGTTAATAAATATTAGCCATTTAAAAAATGAATTGCACGAAACTAAAGGCTGTATTACACTTACCAAGTTCTTGACCAAGTTATTGGCCAAGAAATTGTCGGCAAGTTCTTGATCAAGTTATTGTTGACCTTGACTGTTTTACACCTATCAATTCCTTGGCCAAGTTTTTAGATGAATTAGCAGTACCAATAGTGCAAAAGTACGAAACAAAAAAATTAATAAAGTTACCGAAGATTTGCGTTTGATATTGAATGTAAAAATAACTGCACAAGAGGTGCAAAAAAAAAATAAATAATTTACGCATACAATTCTTTCAAGAAGTATCAAGTTAACATGTCATTTTTAACAATTTTCTAAAATGGAATTTGTATTTACATTTTAGGCAGTTGGCAAAAAAGTTTATAACATGAATATTACTAGAAATCACTAAAAACTTGATCAAGTTGAGAAGAAAAATAGAACATGTTCTAAGCCACCAAGTTCTTGGCCAAGAAATTGACCAAGTCGACTTGACAAGTGTAATACACGACTTGTCGTCAATTTTAACTTGATCAAGTTCTTGGCCAATAACTTGGTCAAGAACTTGGTAAGTGTAATACAGCCTTAAAGTTTGAAATTGAAAATCCTAAATTACTAATATAGTTTTTAGTAATAATAGTAAATAATGTATCTGTTTGAAGTAATAATAATAATATTGTTTTTAAACACTCTGTATAATTTTTATATTTCAACTTTAACTTATCTTAGAGTCTGATGCTTTGAGTAAACAATAAATACAATTTAAAATAATTCGCTCAAATATATAAGACAGAAATAGTTAAATGTCTCTGTTAAGTTATGTATAGGGAGTATAACAGTAAGTAGCCTTCATTTAGCCTATAGTATCAAAATATGCCATAATATACAAGTGTTCCATTTAAATTTTCATAACTTTGGTACGCAACTTTTATTGAATCACTCTGTATATTTCAAAACAATTTTAAAACGTGCCCGTAATGCGGCAAAGTGTTAACACATTTTGTCACTTCGTATATATAAATCGACGGAAATGTGGTGCGCCAGCCTGTATATTATCTGTGCTATACCTATATAAGTGTTTACATTAGGATATTTTCCAGTTTGTTCACTAAAATCAATCCTCTTCCTAGATTATATTTTTATAATAATATTCCCCCAAACATTAATCTTACTCAAAGAAGGAGCTCTTGGAATTTATAGTCAATAAATCATATAAATAGAAAAAAAAAGTACGCCCAAGGTAACTTTGTGTGCATAGTTGATGTAACAGTTTTTTGTGGAGAAATGATTGCAAGCAACTATAGACCTTAAGTCTTATTATCATATGGGTAGAAATTAAATGAAATTTTGAATCCTATATTTAGTAAAAATGGTTTTGTCAATTATTAGACAAAAATAATTATAATACTTTCAAATAACAGAAAAAAATATATGTAAAGTAACTTATTCAGTACCGAAATAAATTACCTAAAATAATAATTTTTTTAGGAGCGTCATCTGTCGTTAACTAGAATACCAATTGTAGGTTTCAATCTCTTAAGAGGCTACATCAGTCCCACTATGTGGTCCGTTCTTGTTGAACGATTTCTTACAGTTATTATTAATTTAAATTAAAAAAGGTTTTTATAAAAAAGAATGGAAAATAAATAAAGAATAAGGCAATGTTATTTTCGAAAATTTTAGTTAAAAAAAGTATTTTTTAATTCTAAATGAAAATAGTTGCGGCAATGTAATTTACATTGCCAGAAAGTGCATTTTTTTCTAGGATTTTTCGCATGTTCTAATTTTTTTTTTATTGTGACATTTCTTCATAAAATGTTTATAAAGTTTTTATTAAAAAGTGCACCGTGCGCTGGCGCCCCCCATGCGGTGAGTCGATACACTAGAATGCTTTAAGGGGAAGTTCTCAATTAAGGGGATGTGTTTAAAATGCGTGTGCCTTTTAGAAAATGCACGTACACGACCCGATGTCTGGTCAACTAGATAGCAAATAAACTTGGGATATTTGTCTCCGGCATTTACATTTATTGCACGAAAATATTTATGGGTCTACTTTATTCCAATTTTTTTTTGCTCTTTCTCATTCATTCACTCATTCTTCTGGCTTGGATTTATTTAGTTTTATGTAATTTGTAATTATTTTAATGATATTTGCCGGAATTAATTAGATTAGATAATAAATTTTATTCTGCAATAAATATATAGTTGTATTATTATTATGATTATTAATTATCTAAGTTGTATGTACTTCTTATTATGTTGAGGCTTTTTAATAATATGAGGAATGTTTTAGAGAAAACTAAAATCTGACAAAAACAATATTGTATTGCAACAGTGTTTCTTACAAAATGTAAAAATATTCAGATTCTCTAAGTAGCGCACGTTTTAAATTATTAAAAATTATATTCTTCACAATCGACACTGATATTGTTAATTAGCAAAATTAAATTATAAAAATTTCAACGTCGGTAGATAGGAACATAGAGTTTTGCCGGATTCATCATAATCATTGATTTGAAGCAAATTTTAATACTACAATTTACAACCGATTGTTATTCATATATTTTTTATTAATATTTTACATTGTTTACTTTTTTTCAGAAAAGCTTCTACGAACTTTTTATTACTTTCTTATACGTAGTATAAGGAAGTATTGTGATGATGAAAATTTTCGACCTCGAGATTTTTGCAGATGTCCACGTTTTAAAGTCCCCTGATACCGAAAAAGTGGTTTTAAAAAAAATTCTGTGTGTGTGTCTGTGTCTGTGGTTGTGTCTGTGTGTGACCACGATAGCGGTCAAACCGCTGTAGATATCAATTCCAAACTTTGTATTTACGTGTATAATCTCCCTCTTGAGATCTGATTAGTTTTTCAGTAAAATCGGTAGACCGGAAGTAGCAGTTTACTTCGGTGAAAAATTCGAATTTTGCCAATATTTCGTCAATTACTAAGTTTAAACAAATTTATAAATAATTTATATGTACTTAAAATTAAAATTGAGAACAATTTTATTTAAAAAGTTTTTCGTAATTCCTACCGGAAGTAGGTCTTTTACTCTTATCAAAAATCAGTTTTTTGCGAATATTTCGCAAGTCATGCTTTTTAGAAGAGTACGTTACGGGTATAAAAGTATTTAAAATATAATTTTCAATACCTTTTGTATAAAAAAGTTTCAAAATTCAGACCGGAAGTACCACTTTTACTCTTACCGAATAGCGATTTTTGCAAATATGTATGTTATGCATTCTATATATATTTATCAAGAGTACAAAAGTATTTAGAACTGGATTTACAATATTTTTTGTATACCGGGTGTCCACACGAAAACTTTATATTGAATTATTTCTGGTGTTTTTGAAGACAAAAACTTGAAATTTTAGGTGGTTGTTCAGGATATAGGGGGACAATGAATAGTGTATTTAATACCGCCCATCGGGTCACCCGCCGCCGCCGGCCACCCCCACTCCAATATTTTAAATGACACCCTGTATTTTTTTTGTGGTTTTGAAAGGACACAATTTTCTTGATATTCCTATGTGAAAAAACTAGTAACACACATTATGACATTTATGAGATATTTAAATTTAAAAGTTTCAGATATCAGAAATTATTAACTCCGAAAAATCATAAGTTAGTCATGGAAATAGTTTGCTTTAAATTAGAATTGTCAAAATTGTGACTTTTGTGTTTCATTAATATTAATACTTGTAAAATTGTTCTTAAAGTTTCGGCTTTTTCGCTGAAATGGTTTATACTCTTGAAGAGAGAACTGAAATAGTGATTTTGTATGGGATTGCAAACAAAAATTATTCCCAAGCGGCGACGTTATTCAATGAAAACCATCCAAACAGAAACGTATCTGTTGCTTATGTCAGAACGCTAATAGAAAATTTTTTGCAAGCTGGATCTGTAAATAATAAAAAACGGAATACGAATAATTGTGGTGTACTAAATGAAGCTATGCAACTAGCAGTTCTTGGGCATATTAATTTAGACCCAGAGCTTTCGTTGAGAAAATTATCCGAAGTTTCGGGAGTGCCAAAATCAACCTGCCATAAGATATTAAAATTAAACAAAATGCACCCTTATAAAATTCAACTTCACCAAGAGTTGGGTGACGGTGATTTCGACAGAAGAGTCGAATTTTGTGAAATAATGACAGATATGATTCGGCAAAATGGAAATGTTTTGCGAAGTATTTGCTTTAGTGATGAAAGTTGCTTTTACTTAAATGGTCTTGTGAATAGACACAACTGTCGATATTGGAGCGACGTAAAACCCCATTTTTTCCGAGAAGGCAACACACAATATCCCCAAAAAATTATTGTATGCGCTGGAATTCTTAATAACCAAGTAATTGGCCCGATATTCTTCCAGGAAAATTTAAATGGACCTAAGTACTTACAATTTTTGGAAGAGCTAATACATTCTCTTATCATACAGTGTCTAGAAGAAAACTTGAATGAAATAGAGGAGGAGCAATTATATTTTCAACAAGATGGAGCTGGGCCACATTACTGTTTAGACGTTAGGAATTATTTGGATAATATTTTCCCAGGACATTGGATTGGACGTAGGGACTCTATTGAATGGCCAGCTCGCTCCCCCGATTTAACTCCCCTAGATTTCTTTTTGTGGGGACATTTGAAGTCTGTTGTTTATAAGACACCGCCACAATCAATAGCTGATTTACGTAATAGAATAACAGAGGAATGTCGAAATTTAACGCCACAAGTGTTCGAAAATGTTAGAAATGCTTTTGAAAATAGACTTTATTTATGTTTAAATGTAAACGGTGAACAATTTGAGCATTTAATTTAACTAAAATGTTGTGAATAAATCTTGTTTTAAGTATTTCCATGACTAACTTATGATTCTTCGGAGTTAATAATTTCTGATATCTGAAACTTTTAAATTTAAATATCTCATAAATGTCATAATGTGTGTTACTAGTTTTTTCACATAGGAATATCAAGAAAATTGTGTTCTTTCAAAACCACCAAAAAAAAATACAGGGTGTCATTTAAAATATTGGAGTGGGGGTGGCCGGCGGCGGCGGGTGACCCGATGGGGCGGTATGAAATACACTATTCATTGTCCCCCTATATCCTGAACAACCACCCAAAATTTCAAGTTTTTGTCTTCAAAAACACCAGAAATAATTCAATATAAAGTTTTCGTGTGGACACCCGGTATATGAAAGCAAAGCGCGCTTTTGTTCTCATGGTATCCCCAGTAGGCCTAAACTATGTTTTTTTTTGAAAAAAGATGTACATAAAAACATAGAAAACGTAGAGGAATAAGCAAGTGGCCGTGTAGTCCCCTGGAAACTTTCAAGGCTATTATTTATGATGTTCCGTTTGTAGGTGCAATAAAAAGGTTGATTAATTTCTTGACATCCGCGTTTTTGTCTAAACGTGTGACAGTCAGTATTAATTGTCCAGTCTTTGTGTATTACCTCATACCAAACACTCTTCGGAGTCTAGACTATGAAATAACATAAATCTTTCTTATATCTCCTATCTAAGCAAGATTTATGTTATTTCATAGTGTGGATCCGCAGTTCTATTACATCAAAACCGTGTCTCAACCGTGTCTCTTAAATACGAAAAGATATTGTTGCAAAAAACTATATCCAAAAGAGAAGTTATCTCCTCATTTTTTAAAAATCTAAATTCTGATGGTTGTTCCAGGTTGTTCTAGGTTTGTTCTCAATTGTTCCAATGTATTTCAAAAAATAAATCATAATCGGTCGAGTAGATTGTAAAAAACAACTTTTACCGCCAGTGCCCCTTTTTTCGAAAATCGAAATTCTGACAGTTATTCTAGGTTTGCTTTAAACTGTTCCAAAGTATTCAAATAAAAAATAATAATTGGCTGAGTTAATAGGTAAAGGGATATTCTTATAGCCCCTCTATTTGCGAAAATTCAAATTCTGACCGCTTTTCCAGGTTGTTCTAGATTTGTTCTAAACGCTGTTCTACTACATCAAAACCGTATTCCATATATCAAAATATATTGCAAAAAAACGAAATCTAAAAGTGAGAAGTTAGCCCTTCCTTTTTCGAAAATCTAAATTCTGACAGTTGTATCAGGTTGTTCTAGGTTCGTTCTAAATTGTTCCAACGCATTCAAAGAAAAAATCGAAATTGGCAAAAATAATAGGAAAAAAACAATTTTAGAAGGGTCGGAATAACTTGCACTTTCCGCATATTACAGTGTTGAAAGAAGTTTTTGTATGATGCAATTCTATAACAATACTGTATTGTGATTTATAATAAACATCTAATATAATAAGTAAATATTAAATATATATTTTTCCAACTAATATAATGTTTTATTATTACATAACGATATTGTTACCAAATACTGATGAAACTATTCCAAAGAAAAAATCAAAACCGGCTGAGGTAATAGGAAAAAATGATATTTTTCCAGCCCCTTTTCTTAAATATCGACATTCTGGCGGTTCCAAAGTAAAGTCATAATCGCTCGATATAAATAAAACCAAACAAAATCCGAAAGTCTGATTTCAGGTTATTTTATTTTGTGAACAAGTCTAGCCACTTTTTCTTTTCATGGTTTTTCTTCTGTGAATACAAACACGTGTGTCACTATTTAGAAGAAAATGCCCCCTCTCTACGCAAAATTTGCACGATCGTACGCCTCTTAAATATTTGTGTTCATTTACGATTTATCGTTTAGACGCTTTGCTAATTTTAGTGATAAAAACGTTTGTGTCTTTGCTTTTCTCTATATATAAAATGGGAAATAAAAAAGACTATAAAAAGAAAGGGAAACATTTGAGTCGACGATTGGCCCAGTTCAAAAGGTAAAGTAATTGAGGGATGAAAACGACTTTCTTATACGTATGAGCGTTTCAAACTATACAATTTTAGGATTTTTTTTATACAAAACTTATTCAAAATCCTATTCTAAGTACTTTCATTCTCTTAATAAATCGCTATAGAATGCATACTTTGCAAGATATTCGAAAAAAAGTGCTACTCGCTAAGAGTAAAAGTGCTACTTCCGGTCCGAATTTTGAAATTTCATGTATACAAAAAATATTGCAAATCCAGTTCTAAATACTTTTGTACTCTTGATAAATATATATAGAATGCATAAATTACGACATATTTGCAAAAAATCGCTATTCGATAAGACTAAAAGTGGTACTTCCGGTCTGATTTTTGAAGTGTAAACTTCTTTAGGCGCGTTGCGCTGATTGAAGGCAGTGAACAAGACTGACCTGCAACGCTCGGATATGTAACGCTCTTCGGGTAGTCGGCTAAGGGAACAAGATAATCATATAGAGGTATTTAATTTCAATTAAATTGAAATTTAAATGAATAAATAAATTCATGTCCCAGAGCAGATGTGAACCGGAGCCGCCTGGGTGAGAGGCCAGCCCTTAACCATTAGACCAAGGGCGGGAGTCGAAAGCCAGTATTCATATCGTCTATTTATATATATATATATATATATATATATATATAAAACTAAAATCTGATAAAAACAATTTTATTGTTTATTGTATATATATATATATATATATATATACAATAAACAATAAAATTGTTTTTATCAGATTTTAGTTTTCTCTAAACATTCCTCAGATTATTAAACAGCTGCAACATGTAAGGTAAATACAAATCATGGTGAGAAATAATAAGTATGAAATTATGCAACTTAATAATTATTAATAATAATACTATATATTTATTGCCCAAGAAAACTAAATATATATTTTTTCTGGCCAATATCATTAAAATAAGTACAAATTCAATAAAGCCGTAACCTTGCTCTTGAAAAATAAGATACATTATGAAAGCGAGGAGAATAGTGAAGAAAAGGAAAAAAAGTCTAATAAAATGTTATCTCGTAATAAATCATAAATGAACACCGACAGATATAAAATACACCTACTTGCTTGTATAGGTATATATATACCTACTATTTTCTTTTACAAACCTGTTTAATGTATGCTCAAATTTATATTTAAAAAATTAATACTTTCCCTATTTGGTGATACAATTTAGTTTGTACTTATGTTACCTGAGAAAAAATATTTATAATTTAATTTCGGTAATCAACACTGTCACTTGTCGATTTGGAACAATATTACATTCAATAATCCAAAATCTGCTTATTAGAGAATATAAATATTTTTACATTTTATAAAAAAAAGAAAAAAAGGCACTGTTACTGTTACAACATCTGTTTTTCTAATATTTTAGATGTCCACGGCATTGCTCATATTATTACGATTAAAAAACTTCAACATTTAGAGTAAATACAACGGCCAGATATAATATATATTTATTCCAGACCAAGAATAATAAGAGAAAAGAAAGCGGAGATCTGAATAAGACATTCATTCACCTGACAATAAAAGACAAAAGGATAAAAACCGCAAAAAGATGTTTTCTAATAAATCAATATATCAATATTATCATGCTATAAATCATAAATAGGCACATTTAAAATAAATTTCCTTGAGTAATTCTTTTATAAACTAGTTGAGTATATTCTCTCATATTAATGTACCAATGTAATAAAAAAGTTGAATGGAATGTCTGTTTATTTGGTTTTCAGCTTATTGCAGTTGGCCAGATATACCTTCTCTATGCCTGGTCTTATACATTACAAAACTGTGAATAGAAGGAGGTCTGAATTGTGTGTTGCCTATTTGCCAGTCGCTTCTCCACCCAAACGTTTACGCCTCGCTTTACCTCCCCCTTCACACCGCAAAAACCGTAGATGGTGACCGACCTACTACGGTAGGCTCTTAAGGCTGCGTTTGATAAGGTTTTGGCGGGAGAGAAATGTACCCAAAAAATACCATTTTTATTTCCATTTTTTCAGGCGTAAGAAATCAAAGCAAGTAAATTTTATGCATTAAGCATGAAGATAAAGGTTAAACGAAGTGAACGGTCGAATTCTTTTTTAAATTAAGTTAATATATAAGCCGTAAATAAAATGGGAAGTTAGTGGTTTTGCAAGTACTAGAAAAAATGGCTACATTTAAAAATTACACGGTAAATTTATATGTAATATAGCAAGTACACTCGGTATTTATATTTGGAAGGTAAAAATAGTAACAGTAGCTAAATACATGTGTAATTTTTTAAGTGATCCATGAAATAAAATTTGTTTACATTTTTGGTGGGTCTTTACATACATTACAGATATCTGTTACATTTACATCGCCTAACAGTGTAGCACATATAATACAGATGGTGTTATTATCTTGCAATTATTTAGAGGTTAGTTGTGTGTTATGCGATACTTTAATTATTCATTATAATTTAAAATTATAATTAACAACAATTTTTGCGGTTACTAATTATAAAATTTAGTATGTTACGAGTTATTTGGAAGTACGTAATAGACAATCAACAGTTGGCACCACAAAACCAAAAAGTAACTACATAGTTTAATTTGCGAGTTTGATGAAATTGCAATATTTTAAAATATGGAGTTTTCTGTTATCCTTAATTGAAAGATGCTTTTACTAATGAGATGAATTATGTAAATCAATTAAACTGGGACTGTTTACGCCGACAAAAGCCTAATAGCTGTTTTATATTTACGAAGTTCGCAAAGAAACTGTCGGCTAAGAACGTTTTACATTTTTCTTCAAAATTTGTTAAGGTTGTTGCTAATTATTTAAAATGTAAATATAGGTAGGTACATTTTATTTGTTAGCAGTTTTCAGAACTTTGAAATCGTTTATTTTTTAAATAGAAACTGCACACCATGTCTATAGTATTTTTGACATATTCATCAAATTTTATAGTTCAAACTATATAGCAAATTAGCAAATTAAAAAATTCGAATGCGCAACGTTTCAAAAATATCGATATTAGAATCGAATAATGTATCAAAAATTCAAAATCGATTTTAAACAAATATTGAATGAAGAATATCGATATACCTTGATATCGACATTTTTATCATGTTTATATTAAAAGTTCTTTGCTGTGGCTTTTCAAGCCATTTAGTAACAAATAAAATCTTTAACTTAAAATATATATTTACTCAAAAAACAAAAACAAAATCCAATAAAAAGACAAACAAAATATAAATTTGTATCTATAACGTATCAGAAATCCAAAACTCAAATATATAATTCTAGTTGTATAAAACACATACATAAATACAAGTAAAAAATAAACATCTTAAAACATATCTTCTTTACAATTTTGAGGAAATAGTAATTGTGATAAAGATAACAAACACCCCATGAAGGCGATTCGGCGAACTATACGAGATGTCAAGTCTATGAAATGCAATATTTCGCTGCCGCTTCCGGATTATAATTTCTACGAAACAGCAAACATCGCAGTAGGCATTTTTCAAATTTCCAACTTCTTTCTTAAAAATATATTCTATTGTATTCTGTATAATATGAACAGTTTCTTTTGTATATTAATGTAAAATAAATGTGTAAAATGTCAAAGATTGTTTACCAGGATATAAGTAGAATGGCATTTTTGATTACACGATATTATCGAATAAAAAAATCGATAACAGTCAATATTATTAAATAAAAAAATATCGATTTCAATCACGATTATCGAAAAGAAAACATCGATGCTTTTTTACAAAACAATATATCGTGCGCATCCCTAGTTCAAATCACATATGCCTGCCCACTCTTTCTTCCGGAGGTCAGTTCGCCGGTTTTCTAGTTTCGATTAATAACAATAATCTTTATAATAGCCTCATTATTTATAATATATTAACATTAAAATAATACCTTTACCTTACTTAGTTTTGAAGATTTTTATTACAATTACTGTTCTTTTTATTTTTGGTGTTTGTAGAGTTAATTCTTTGTACATATTTAAAACTGTTTTTATCATCTTTATTGTAAAAATACTTGACGCTGTTTGGGTGGCGATTTTCACGGTTTGGTTAGAAGTGCCTTATCTAATATGTTCGTGACGTACTTAAACGTACAGATAGTGTATAATAACACAGTAAAATATAATAAGAGAATGTTCACAGCTTCACAAATTATGGCTAGGTTATGTTATAAAATATACAGATATCGCATACTTATAATTCCTTGTTAAATTTACTTACATAGGAACCAATACATTCTGTTAAAAATGGTACCGTTTTGGCGCGATATTTGAATTGAAAATTTATAATATAAAGTAACATCGTACCTATGACCAAATTTGCCGTAAAATATGTATATAGAATTTCTCTTATTCGAACTTAGTAATCTCACAAAAAAAATCCATTCTGCAAACTGTCCAGGAGCCAAATTACAAAATAGAAATAAAATAAAAACATGAAAAAACTGATCAACTGTCAAACTGGCACTTGGGATTTGCAAATACTAACTTTACATGTATTTTTAGCAGGTGAAATATATTTATTAGAATGTTGAACTAATAGGTACGTTATGAAGACAATAATATGACTATATTTCAGTTTTGCATATTATTATTATTATTATTATTAGATATGATCAACAGAGATGCAGGCTACGTACTAAATGTATCGAGTAACAGAAAATGTTTTATTTTGCATAACACAAACACACTGCTGTTTATTTATTGTGTGGTTTTATATAATAATAATAATATTAGTTTATTTCCAAAATAAGAGAACAACATTGTATTAATATAAATTACAAAATATAAATATATATGAAATAAGAAAATAAGAAAGTCGAATGGATGAGTATCACCTACCTTTAGCGAATATGTTTAAGAATAACTTAATTTATAAATAAAAGAAACGTAATTTTAAATTTTTACAAATAAATTCAAATGAATGCTTAAAGTTCGCGCGTCTTTCTCCCTTCAGCATGAAAGTTGACAAGTATCGATTAGATTCATATGTATAAAATCGAATTGCAAAGAAAGTCTGCCAGACCAAATCTAGGTTTGTAGGTAGAAATTCAATAAGCAGGTAAAATGACCTTGAAATGTTTTTAGATCTTCAGAATTTAGTTTACTTTGTTAGAATTAACATCGTGGCGCCATCCAATTATTACTAGTAGTACTTAAGAAACGCTAAAATCTTAGATACGAACCGAAATGGATTTGTCAACTTTGAAACGCACCCTTAAATGACAACTAAACTGCAGATTATATAAATTTATTAAATATTCAGCGCCTCTGGTGGTAGTAACCCGGCGACGGTGGCGTAGCCTGGTGTTCGTAACCATTTTAGGGCTACAAAAATTTGTTAATCATGGGCCATCTGGATATTTATCTGTGGCCAAAGTATAGCACTTTGATATGTAACTTTGGTATATATGGAATAACTCCTTAAGAGAACAGTTAATTAACTGTGTTCAATTTTTTGTCAGTTGTTTAAGAAATTTGTTTTGTTTGATACATCTATCAGATATACAAAAATAAAGCAATGAAAACATTTAAATTTACTTTTATTAAATAAATATAAGACTAGAAAGCAAGAAAATAAATAATCTACAATATTAATATATTTCTGTACTTGCACTCGTAAAGAATACAGTTATAGATGAAATAAACTCCTTTTCAAAAAATTGAGTATGGCTTATCAATATATTAGGTACTTATACATACTTTCAATATAAAGTTTCATGCTATGGATTTAGCAAGCAACCTTTTGAAGTATTCCAGTGAGACAGAAATTTCAATTTCATATAATTTATGTGTAGTATTAAAAAGAAAATATATGTACAGTGGTGGGAAGTTTAAATGAAACACTTCACGATGCGTTTCCTTGTCTAGCCTTCATCGCTGAACTGGTCGACTACAGTTATATATAAATGGGAAAAAAAGGGTTTTAAAATACAACATTATACAAATCAGATATGTAATATACCAGAAATTCGAATGAATAGGTAATTCATTCAGATCCATGCCAACGAAAATATTCTTTCTTTATGGATATAAAAACTACTTTACTTAAATACAGATATATATATACATATACAAAGATATCTGAATTTTACCAAAAACTCCTAATTTCCATCTATTTCTTTTCTAGCCTAAAACAAATTATTAAAAGTCACTGATAAATTTATTATTGGCTTATTAAAATTTAACTGAAATTAATAATTTTTGTTTTCTTTAAATTAACCGTTCTCAATACACAATCTTATTTTTTCGTATTATAATTATAATTTAGTAGAAGTATGGATCCGCGTAATACAAAACTAATATTATAGGTATCCTAAATTTATCCTTTCTCGTCTTGTTACACTTGCGTTTCTGTTTGAATACAATTTTGAGCATTGACAAATGTTTAAACATTTATTGTGTAAAGATAAGAACTTCCATGAAATTATTTTTAATATAATGTGTCACACATATACAGGGTGAGTCATTAGTAGCCGCTTCTTTGATTGCTCTATTGTGTTTTAAATAAAAGGAAAAAAAACAATTAGTGGAAGATTCATGGACGCTTGTGGCGCATATTCTAAAAATACTTTAAGCTCTGACGCACTTCGGGTTTCAACTGAAATGCATGAAATTTCTTTTTTTTAACGACTCACTCTATATATTTTTGGATTTTCTAGTACTGTTTTAAATTGTCTTTTTATCTGCTTTCTGTTTTTCAAAATTGGGCTATTAGTTGTTGAGTTACTATTTTTTTTTTGAAATGTTTGACAACATTTTTTCATTGTTTTTAAAAAAACATTAACTTTGGTGATGCTTGTAGCCAAGAAAATTCTGCATCATTTGGTATAAATTGCACTCAACAATATCTCAAGAAACTTTGTATTTTCAAAGCCTACTTCCTGAAATTTTCACATACCAAATTTTTTGTTTTTAATGAAAACCCAGTATTTTACTGTGGCATTTTATTCCCTCTTTTATTCTCCTTCGTTTTTTTTAACAGTGTTCTATACCTATCTTTTGTAATTTCTGAGATGATCAGTATAGAAGCAATTAGCGGTCAATTGAAGAACTACGAGCATTGTTGTTCTATGCACCCAAATATGAACGAATGAACGAATATTTTGGCGCGTAGAACAACAGCGCTCGTAGTTCATTAATTGACCGCTAATTGCTTCTATAGTGATTATCTCAGAAATTACAAAAGATAGGTATAGGACATTGTTAACAAAAATGGAAGAGAATAAAAAAAGGAACAAAATACTACAATAAAATACTGCGTGTTCCATTAAAAAAAGAGAGTGTTGGGTATCCGAAAATTTCAGGAAGTAGGCTTTGAAAAAACAAAGTTTTTTGAGATATTGTCGAGTGCAACTTATACCAAATGATGCAGAATTTTCTTGGCTACAAGCACCACCAAAGTTAATGTTTTTACTTTTAAAAACAATGTCAGAATGATTTTTTCTGAACACGTGTTTTGGTCAAATATTGAAAAAAAAAATCAATAACCCCAAAACTATTGGCTTAATTTAGAAAAAGAAAAAACAGTTGAACAGACAATTTAAAGCAGTACTAGAAAATCTAAAAAGTTCCGTGTATTTCCGGTGAAACCGGAAGTGCGTCAGAGCTTAAAGTATTTTTACAATATGCGCCACAAGCAACCATGAACCTCTCACTAATTGTTTTTTCTTTTGTTTAAAACACAAAAGACCAATGGATTAAGCGGCTACTAATGACCACCTGCACACGCATGAAAATCGTGCAACCTGCTCACACAGATGTTTTTTGTAAAATAAAAAAAATAACGTTCATAAGAGAAATAAAAATATTATAGTTTTGGGATAAATTTCAGATATATTCCTAAAAGGAAGGGGGTGTAACAAAAATTTGTAAGTAGAGGAAGAGACGAGATTAAATTTACGTCCGATAGAAGACAAAAGAGACAAAAAGTTTCAATGCAATTATTAATTCATTAACAGAAATACTAAACCTATTCTTTGTTTGTTAAAATCATATTAAATGAATACATAAATCACCGGACAATTTTTTCATATTATGGATTTATTGCTTGTTACGATTGTTTTTGACTTATTTTGAAATTGTCTAGTATTTATTATAAATGTAACAAATAGAGCTGTAACATAATGTAAAATTACTTAAAATGCTTCTGGGTATATTTATAGAAAAATAAAATTTTAAAGACACCAATGAATAAATGACGTTCTTCTCAGAAATGTTATATGGAGTGTGATCCTTCCAAAAAAAAAATACATAAACATACATATTTTCATTGGCGTGGTCGTATATATAAATATGTGTATGTCTTATTCATTTTTAAATATTTTGTAAACATAAAATAAGACCTCTTTTAGATCTCGGTTACCTGCTCTTCCCTTTTTATTTTATTTACACAAGCGTCTATAATCTACTATAGTCGACCAATCTGGCTCGATGCCCTAGAAAAGGAAACGCATCGTGAAGTGTTTCATTTAAACTTCCCACCACTGTACATATTACAAGTTATTAAAATGTTTACGATTAACAAATGCTCATTCCTAGCCTTCCGTTAAAATTATTAACAACTGCCTCTATGTTATCTGCTCCATGCACATTTAAATCAGCCTCCCATTCATCTCGTATTTCCTCTTGCATCTCAATTGCAATAGACCACAGTATAGAGCTGTATAGACACAGTAGTTTCTCTCGCTGTCGGCACCTTTGATGTTTGTGTCCCAAAATAGTACTGCGCATTCACGCACGCGCAACCAGAGGCGTAGTAAATTTTTCTATTCAGGAATAAGCCAGTGACGCAGAACCAAATCGTTTATGAGATAATTATGTTAATCTATTTTTAAAATTATGAAAAAGCTATATCAATAATACAAAAAACGATGATAAAACACTGCTTTTTATTAAGTACATATTACACACGCATTTAAAATGTAATACATTATACGTACAACACAAAAAAAGGCTCCTCTAACCTAAAGATTACTTAAATTTCTTGTCACAATTCATCAATGGTGTTGTAAAATTGTTATTTTATTTGAATTGCCACTAACTTTGAAATTTCTATTGCAAAATTTCAAAGTATAAAAAATTCTTACACGAATAAATAGCTTTATCAAAAATTCAGTAGGAAAATTTTCGCAGGGATGTTTATATGATATCTCCTCCAACTTCTGTTTTAATTTAAAGCTAACATTTGGTTCGAAGGAAAATGAAGAAAAAAATTCACAGGAGGCTTTTCCCTGATGCGGTATTTATATATAGCTATACTGAAATTATGGTCGGGCGTTGCCAAATTAGTAAAGCTGTTTCACAAAGTTAGGACATGCCTTAAAATAAGTGTAAAATTTTAATTCATTCATTTCTTGTGTTTTAAACGTATAATTGTTGGAAAACTATGCTTTTCAAAACATTTGTGTCCCAAATAACCTATAAAATAAGTGAAGGCATTTTGTTCAGTTATATTTTCCCATTGTCGGTAATCAATCTTCGAAAATTAAATTTTGCGTTAGTGGTGGTGAATTTGTCATGAAGTTTGAGTAATTATTCACAACTACAATACACAATATGCAACAGTTGAGGACATTTTAATGCGCCTGGGGATCTTACCGCATTGGTTCTTTCGGAAACCTGAAAAAGCTTAATTTAGAATTGTTCGAACTATTCTTGCACCGAGGTGCACAACAATAATGGGGCATTTTTGTTCCAAGTATTCGCGAAACGAAACACTACAATTATTGATAAAACGTTATGCTGCCTGGCCTGCACACTAATTATAAAAAACAATTTGTTTGTCAAAAATGTTGGAAGTACGTCAGCATCCATTAAATTATATGGAAATGTTTCAAGGAAATGCACAATAATCAAACAAAAATTTTTGACACACATTTTAAACACAAATTCTAAATTAATAATGTGTTAATAAATTTATTTGACGTTAATTATAAATGCCAAAAGAATGTATAATTTAGTTTTACAAATGCCTTGTTTAATCTGTGTACAACTTGCCATTAATTTGTAAAATCAGTGTTCATAATAAATTGTTTGTCAAACATTTTGTATAATTGGTGTACAGCATAACTTATATTAACGGCCATTCACAAATCGCATGCCCAGCAGTCGCATAAATAATCCCGCCAACTCAACAGCTGATGGCTGACTACTGCGCATTCAGAAATTTTCACGCGCGCGTTGGTTCAAGGTCGTCGGTAGGAGGACAATTATTTCCCTCGAGAGAAACTACTGTTTCTATTACATAGCTATATACTGTGGTATGACTATATGCATTCTCCACTAAAATATATCATTTATTAGTAGTGATACAATAACTTCATGATAATACCTACCAATTTGTAGGAAGCGAAATTAAATGTTCTATTCTTAGTTAGTCTGAATCTATTGGAAATTCATTGTCATTGAATAAATTCAAACCGTTCTCCCTATTTCTATAAACTTTACGTCGGTCGTCTTACGACTACATCAACCTCATCTTCTGATGAGGAACTAGAACTCGTTTGCAATATGTATTGGTTCATTTTATTAGATAGTATTCGAAATAAATACCAGTGTATATCTATTTCCAAATTTAACAAGGTATTCGTCAACAACACAAATATATTATGATTATTATGTGAGGTTATACCACACTTGTCGTTAAAGTTGGTTAAAGCGGGAAACTCGTGACTTTGGCTTAAAGCACAGTATATAGCTATGTAATAGAAACAGTAGTTTCTCTCGTGGGAAATAATTGTCCTCCTACCGACGCCTTGAACCGACGCGTGCGTGAAAATTTCTGAATGCGCAGTAGTCAGCCATCAGCTGTTGAGTTGGCGGGATTACTTATGAACACTAATTTTACAAATTAATGGGTTGTTGTACACAGATTAAACAAGGCATTTGTAAAACTAAATTATACATTCTTTTGGCATTTATAATTAACATCAAATAAATTTATTAACACATTATTAATTTAGAATTTGTGTTTAAAATGTGTGTCAAAAATTGTTGTTTGATTATTGTGCATTTCCTTGAAACATTTGCATATAACTAAATGGATGCTGACGTACCTCCAACATTTTTGACAAACAAATTGTTTTTTATAATTAGTGTGCACGCAGCATAACGTTTTATCAATAATTGTAGTGTTTCGTTTCGCGAATACTTGGAACAAAAATGCCCCATTATTGTTGTGCACCTCGGTGCAAGAATAGTTCGAACAATTCTAAATTAAGCTTTTTCAGGTTTCCGAAAGAACCAATGCGGTAAGATCCCCAGGCGCATTAAAATGTCCTCAACTGTTAAAATGTGCATATTGTGTATTGTAGTTGTGAATAATTACTCAAACTTCATGACAAATTCACCACCACCAACGCAAAATTTAATTTTCGAAGACTGATTACCGACAATGGGAAAATATAACTGAACAAAATGCCTTCACTTATTTTATAGGTTATTTGGGACACAAATGTTTTGAAAAGCATAGTTTTCCAACAATTATATGTTTAAAACACAAGAAATGAATGAATTCAAATTTTACACTTATTTTAAGGCATGTCCTAACTTTGTGAAACAGCTTTACTAATTTGGCAACGCCCGACCATAATTTCAGTATACCTATATACCGCGCGATCATTTAAATTCTAAATTAGAGCAGGCTGTGAAATTTAAATTAAGTTGGTATATAAGTACTAATTTACAATTTGAATTGTCAAAGTGATGTTTCATAATGTTAATTAATCAATAATTGACATTCTGGACAACCTAATAAAAAAATCCCGCCTGCTATAATTTTGAATTTAAATGATCGCGTGGTATAAATACCGCATTAGGAAAAAGCCTGTGAATTTTTTTCTTCATTTTCCTTCGAACCAAATGTTAGCTTTAAATTAAAACAGAAGTTGGAGGAGATATCATATAAACATCCCTGCGAAAATTTTCCTACTGAATTTTTGATAAAGCTATTTATTCGTGTAAGAATTTTTTATACTTTGAAATTTTGCAATAGAAATTTCAAAGTTAGTGGCAATTTAAATAAAATAACAATTTTACAACACCATTGATGAATTGTGTCAAGAAATTTAAGTAATCTTTAGGTTAGAGGAGCCTTTTTTTGTGTTGTACGTATAATGTATTACATTTTAAATGCGTGTGTAATATGTACTTAATAAAAAGCAGTGTTTTATCATCGTTTTTTGTATTATTGATATAGCTTTTTCATAATTTTAAAAATAGATTAACATAATTATCTCATAAACGATTTGGTTCTGCGTCACTGGCTTATTCCTGAATAGAAAAATTTACTACGCCTCTGGTTGCGCGTGCGTGAATGCGCAGTACTATTTTGGGACACAAACATCAAAGGTGCCGACGGCGAGAGAAACTACTGTGTCTATACAGCTCTATACTGTGCTTAAAGTGACTTTGTCGTTCACTTTAAGGGGGGGTTTTACTTGATCGGCGTATGCCACAAAATGGTCAAATTCAACGCAAAAAAATCGCAAAAATCAAGGCACTTGAGAAAGTTGCCGTTACGTGAACGAAATAACGAATATTTGTTCTAGCGACTGACGATTAAAATTTGCAATTATATTAAAAAATAGTTAAAATACAGCACATTGAATTTTTTTCGTTTTATAGCGATATAAAGCTTACTCTGTTTAAAAAGTACTTTTTTGAATCGTGAGTACCTAGATATTTTTATTCTGAACTCGACAATGTATTTACTTTACTTTCAAAATAACCCTGGTCTCCAAAAAATTACTTTGAAACCAATGAGAATGATCACAAAGTCCGCACTGATAAATGGCAAATAGGCAACACACAATTCAACCTCTTACTCACATTTTCGTAATGTCTAAGACCAGCTATATGGAAGGTATACCTGGTCGATTGTATTAAGCCGAACATCATATAAACAGAGAGATCTTCACCTTTTTTTATTACCTTAGGTAAACGAATGCTTCATTCAGATATCGGCTTTATTTTCTAATTATTTTAATGATATTTGGGAGAATGTATTAGATATTAATTCTTCGTCTGGAATAAATATATGTTGTTATTGTTATGAAATTTAACTTGTTACTTAATTTCTGGCGGTGATATTTTGCTTTAGATGTTGAAGGCTTTTAATCTTAATAATATGAGGAATGTTGTAGTCAACTAAAATATTACAAAAACAATTCTGTGCTGTAACAGTAACAGTAACAGTGCCTGTTTTGTTTTTTAATAAAATGTAAATATATATATTTTATAATAATCAGATGTTTTGGATTGTTGAATATTATATTCTTCCCAATCGGCATTGATGGAGTTGATTAGCAAAATTAAATTATAAGACATTTTGTCACAGGAAAGATTCGAACTAAATTTTATCACCAAATAAAGTTGTATTCATTATTTCATACATAAGTTTGAGTGTTTGAGTATACATTAAACATATACAGATAGAACCACCGGCCATCTGCCTATAGGGAATTGTATGCAGTACACATTTATATACGCCTACGTATATATCTACGTACCGGCAATAATAATTTGTGGCGTAAAAAGAAATAAATACACATCCGTCGATAAAGCATATTTAATCTTTAAATATGACACAGATATTGCCATTTCATTTCGTAGATATTTGTAAGAATCCATCATCGGCATAATGTTTCGTGTTGTAGAAATATTAGTAGTAGATTTGTAATGAAAACGAAGGTTTGAGATTCCAAAGAAGTAGTAACTAGTGATTCTGAATGTACCTAGTTAAATAAAATTAAATTGCAAATTACTAAACCAAGAGAAAATAAGAAAAATAATTCTAAAAAGGAAGCAACATGGAGAAATTAAAAAACGTTCAAAAAGTAATAATTGATGTCAAACAAAAAAAATTCTAGAGAAAATAAAATAGAATTCTAGAGGCTAATAAATATCTCTTTCAAACAAGCCTCCATTGTTTGCCTCACAGTAGCCCAGTCTGTTGTAAAATTCTCTACGTACATTAGAGAGAGTTACAGGTGAAATACTATTACAGAGTTGTGTAATTCGCATTCGTAAATCATCTAATGTGCGGGGTCTTTCATTCTGGTGTACATAAATGGTTTCATTCAAATATCCCCAAAGGAAAAAATCACATGGCGTTAAGTCAGGGGATCTAGGCGGCCAAGAAATATTACCTCTAGTGCTAATGGTATGTGGAAAATGCAATGAAAGACATTCTTGTACTATTCTGGCATTATGAGCTGGGCAGCCATCTTGCTGAAACCAAATATCATTAAAGTTGACAGCAAGGTCACGCACTGCAGGAACAATATGATTTTGCAGTAATTGTAAATATGACTGCGCATTTAATGTTCCGTTTAGGAAAAATGGCCCTATGATGTGATCCCCTAAGATTCCTGCCCAGACATTTAGTTTCTGTGGATATTGAGTGTTGACATCCCTGCTCAAATGTTTGTTTTTCTGAGACCAGTAGCGAACGGCAGATGGATTATGGCGTTTGTGAAGGGAAAATGTTGATTCGTCAGTGAACAAAATATTTCGTGTAAAATTATCATTATCACATTTTTCTCTAATAGCCTCACAAAATTCGAGACGTCTAAACTGGTCATCTGGGAATATTTCTTGATTTTTTCTAACCTTATAACACTTATATTTCTTTTTGTGTAATATACGCCTAACTGTGGTTTTTGGAATACCTAATTGTTCAGAAATTTGGCGGCTAGAGCAGGGCTCACTTGATTCTACAAAGGCGCATACACTGACTTCCTTCTCTATTCTTTCCTCCGAAATAGGATGGAAATTATTCTGATAGCATTTCGAACATCCATTAATGCAGCCCGACTTTTCAAAACGATGTATGATATCTAGTATCGTCCGACGGCAGGGAACTGGACGATCAGGAAACGAAAAAACAAAACGACCAATCACTTCTTGCGTACCTCCTTGAGATGAGTAATACCATTTAATAATATTTATTTTTTCTTCTTTACTATAAACTAACGGCATAGTAAATACGTAAATGAATATCGGTAAAAAAAACAGAAAAAAATACTGAGCTCTAAATAATTCTAAACCCTAAAGATGCAGACAGCAAGAATTTGCGTATTTTTGCAAGTTCGACCAACTATGAGTATACTCCACCGCAGTCAAGACACGACTGACGCGGTTGACTGTCGATCCCTAGCGTCGGCATAGACAACGCTTCTGATAAACGGTAGGACTAGATACATAGGTATATGTACATATAAATGTGTACTGCATACAATTCCCTATAGGCAGATGGCCGGTGGTTCTATCGGTATATAAAAGAAAATACGTGCGGTTGATATATACAAGCAAATTTTAATATATTTCAGATATTTGTGGGTGTTCATTTATGATTGATTACGTGATAACATTGATGTGTCTACTTTATTAGACTCTTTTTCTGTTCCTTGATATTCTTCTCGCTTTCAAAATGTATTTTATTTTTCAAGGACAAGGTTTCGGCTTTATGAAATTTCAGAAATGCAGTTTTCTTCGGCAATAAATATACATTATTATTATTAATTATGAAGTTGCACGACTTATTGTTATTTTTAACCTTACATGTTGAATCTTTTTAATAATATGAACAATGTTTGTAGAAAACTAAAATCTGACAAAAACAACTTTATGTCATTGTAAGATACGAAATTTAGAGATTTTCCGGACTCTTCAAACTAAGATGCATTGGTTTTAGACAGCAAGTTACACAAATTTCAGTTTTCTAGATGGTAAAAGCATTTATTTAAATATCTGAGTTTGTTGTGCCTTCATGTTTTTGTTTTATTTATACTTTGTATTTTGACCACAGGACAGTTTTTAGATTTTTTTTTTGTATATGTGAATAAGTGAAAGAGCATGGGCCAAACGAGCGCATAATCCTAATTACAGCAGTTTATCAGGAGTGACAGCAATTGTTAGATGGCGAGCGAAAAAAATGTTGTATGTAGGCGTAAAAAATAAATTTTGTTTAATTTGTGCAAAATATGGTGAATCTAAAAAACACGTATGCTACAAAAATTGGTCATCGTCGTCAACAGCCATGGAGTCGCCAATTATTCCGGAAGGTTTTCGATATTCTGGTGAAATGCACGGTGTAATTTATGGTAGATTAATAGGGGACTGTGATAGCAGCGTTCTTAGAAAACTACGTGAGATGACTCCTTACGGTCCCCAAAAAATTATTGAAAAAATTGAGTGCCGAAATCATATATTATGTAATAAATAAAATTAGCGACTGTTTGAAAAAACCTAAATTCAATTCGGACATAGGACAATTAATAACAAAAAATTTACTTAGATTCAGAGCGGCCTTGACAAAAGCAATTGAACATTACAAAAGTTCGAACTTAACAATAACAAACCAGATTGTGAAACTGCAACGTCACATTATAAATGGATCAAGACATATTTTTGGTGAACACTCAGATTGTGCTTCTTACTTTTGTCAAGGATCTAATGAAGGTGAGATCAATGTGTTTGAAAAATTTATTAACGCATTAAGTCGGCTCAGCCTAATAGTAGATCTTTAATAGGAAACGTAGATGCCAACATTGTAGAATCTTTTAATTCAGTCATTGCAAAATTTGTAGGAGGTAAAAAGATTGTATTATATTCAACGTAATTCTTACAGTGCACGTTGCAAAGCGGCAGCAGTTTCATTTAATTGTAAGGGCAAATATCACTCAAAGCTTCAGACCAAATATGGATGTAGTATACGACAGTGTGTGAAAAAAACGGTATGAGAAGAAAATTTTTTTATAGGAAAGAAAAAAATACATTCAGGAACTACGGACGATCGCGACTATGGGCCGGAGGCAAATGCATAGTTTATTGAAGATATAAATAATCATAACAATACGAGTGTTGACTGTGAAGAATATAATTTTCAATAATTTAAAACATGTGCTATTTAGAGATTATAAATTTTTACATTTTGAAAGAAACACCGGCACTGTTTTTTTAGCAGATTTTAGTTTTCTCTAAAACATTACTCATATTATTACAAAGCCTCAACATGTAAAGCAAATACAAATCATGGTGAGAAATAATAAGAAGTACAACTTAAATAATTGTTAATCATAAATAATAATAATAAAGTTATATATTTATTACAGAATAAAACTTAATATCTAATTAATTTCGGAAAATATCATTAAAATAATTACAAATTACATAAATCGGGAGTCTTAATAAAACTAAATAAATACAAGCCAGGAGAATACTCAGAAACAGCAAAAACAAATTTCGAAGAAAGTAGCCGCACCAATATTTTCATGCAATAAATGCAGGAGGCAAATATCCCAAATTTATTTGCTTTCCAGTTGACCAGGCATATCCCTTCATATTGCTAGCCGGTATCTGCATCGTGTAAAAGATGCAGGTATTTTAATCTCGGTAAATATATTCAATTTATTTCAGGCAACACGACATACGCCGTTCGGGAATTTTTCTTAAGGAAAGCCCACCCTTAAAGTTAAAGTGAAATTATGAAACCGAAATTGAGATCTAAAGTCAACTTTGAAATTTAAAGTTACTTTAACTCTGTGCTTTAAGGGTGCGTTTCAATCTTGACAAATCCATTTCGGTTCGTATCTAAGATTTTAGCGTTTCTTAAGTACTACTAGTGATAATTGGATGGCGCCACAATGTTAATTCTAACAAACTAAACTAATTCCGAAGAAAAGATCTAAAAACATTTCAAGGTCATTTTACCTGTTTATTGAATTTCTACCTACAAACGTAGATTTGGTCTGGCAGACTTTCTTTGCAATTTGATTTTATACGTATGAATCTAATCGATACTTGTCAACTTTCATGCTGAAGGGAGAAAGACGCGCGAACTTTAAGCATTCATTTGAATTTATTTGTAAAAATTTAAAATTACGTTTCTTTTATTTATAAATTAAGTTATTCTTAAACATATTCGCTAAAGGTAGGTGATACTCATCCATTCGACTTTCTTATTTTCTTATTTCATATATATTTATATTTTGTAATTTATATTAATACAATATTGTTCTCTTATTTTGGAAATAAACTAATATTATTATTATATAAAACTCCACAATAAATAAACAGCAGTGTGTTTGTGTTATGCAAAATAAAATATTTTCTGTTACTTGATACATTTAGTACGTAGCCTGCATCTTTGTTGATCGTGTCTAATAATAATAATAATAATAATATGCAAAACTGAAATATAGTCATATTATTGTCTTCATAACGTACCTATTAGTTCAACATTTCTAATAAATATGTTTCACCTGCTAAAAATACATGTAAAGTTAGTATTTGCAAATCCCAAGTGCCAGTTTGACAGTTGATCAGTTTTTTTCATGTTTTTATTTTATTTCTATTTTGTAATTTGGCTCCTGGACAGTTTTCAGAATGGATTTTTTTTGTGAGATAAGAGAAATTCTATATACATATTTTAAGGCAAATTTGGTCATAGGTACGTTGTTACTTTATATTATAACTTTTCAATTCAAATATCGCGCCAAAACGGTACCATTTTAAACAGAATGTATTGGTTCCTATGTAAGTTAATTTAACAAGGAATTATAAGTACCTATGCCATATCTTTATATTTTATAACATAACCTAGCCATAATTTGTGAAGCTGTGAACATTCTCTTATTATATTTTACTGTGTTATTATACACTATCTGTACGTTTAAGTACGTCACGAATATATTAGATAAGGCACTTTCTAACCAAACTGTGAAAATCGCCACCCAAACAGCTTCAAGTATTTTTACAATAAAGATGATAAAAACAGTTTTAAATATGTACAAAGATTTAACTCTACAAACACCAAAAATGAAAAGAACAGTAATTGTAATAAAAATCTTCAAAACTAAGTAAGATAAAGGTATTATTTTAATGTTAATATATTATAAATAATGAGGCTATTATAAAGATTATTGTTATTAATCGAAACTAGAAAACCGGCGAACTGACCTCCGGAAGAAAGAGTGGGCAGGCATATGTGATTTGAACTAGGGATGCGCACGATATATTGTTTTGTAAAAAAGTATCGATGTTTTCTTTTCGATAATCGTGATTGAAATCGATATATTTTTATTTAATAATATTGACTGTTATCGATTTTTTTATTCGATAATATCGTTTAATCAAAAATGCCACTTTACTTATATCCTGGTAAACAATCTTTGAAATTTCACACATTTATTTCACATTAATATACAAAAGAAACTGTTCATATTATACAGAATACAATAGAATATATTTTTAAGAAAGAAGTTGGAAATTTGAAAAATGCCTACTGGGATGTTTGCTGTTTCGTAGAAATTATAATCGGGAAGCGGCAGCGGAATATTGCATTTCATAGACTTGACATCTCGTATAGTTCGCCGAATCGCCTTCATGGGGTGTTATCTTTATCACAATTACTATTTCCTCAAAATTGTAAAGAAGATATGTTTTAAGATGTTTATTTTTTATTTGTATTTATGTATGTGTTTTGTACCACTAGAACATTGATTATGTATAAGAAGATATACCAAGTCCATTGACAATCAAAATAATTACAAATGTTAGCGGAAGATGTCGCTTAACTATCCAAAATATGAAAAATTGCAATTTCGCGCGTGACTGCATTCAGGTTTAAAACCAATGTGTTGCGCTATCTACGAAAGAATAGTTCGTATGGCTGTTTGTAAACTCTTGCGTAAATAAACCAAAAGGAGAGACCAAAGTAACCGACACATATTATGTTTTTTACATCTATTTAAAAATATATACCTGTGATATATACATACACATAATATACGAACGGCGAATGAAGGGATGTATTGTATGAAATCGGATTATTTATTACTTCTTTCTCTATTTCTGTCTAATATTTCAGTAAAGAATCTGAAGTTTTCTTTTTAATGTATTTAAAATGTAATAAAATGCTATACAAAAATAGTCAGGAAAGATAACACATCCCATAAAAGGATACTGAAAATACTTATATTTACTCTTAAAAAGCAAACGCACTCTACGAGTTTTCAGTACAGACTATTTATTGAAGTATACACAAAAGTACATGTAATGAGTAGAGGGCGCTATTCAAAATTTAAAATTTGACATCATTCTAACACCCCCACAGAGTTGGGTAGTATTCGAATACTCGGTATTCTGAATCCTATCCAGAATACATTTGGTTGGTATTCGAATACTATTCAAATACATTTGTGTATTTGGTATTTGATATTCGACTGAATACTTTTTTGCTCAGTACTCGGTATTCTGAATTCTGAATACGGTTTTTGAATCCCAGTATTCGATTACCCACTTTGTATTCAAATCCCGGTATTAGAATCCAGTATTCGAATACTGATATTCAAATCCCGGTATTCGAATACTGTTTAATTAGTTTTATCAAAGTGTATAACGCAACCCGACGATCGGGTTAAATTATAAATTGCGAAAACGCGAGACGAGACAGGTCCTTTAAGGACTTTAGAAGTTTAGATTAGATCATTAGGTTCGTACTATACGTACGCACTTGTGTAGTAACTGCAGTATTGCCATTCTATTCTATAATAAATTTTAATACCTCTACTCTTAATCTTTTGGCAACAAGTGATGTAAACTCCGTCTTAAACTCTAACATTTCTTCGAGATCCCGACATACAACTATTTTAAATAAGTGCAATGAGCTTTGGAAATGCGCTGCAAGACCCAAGAGCGCAGAAGTGCTTCAAAAGATGCTTGGTCATACTTTAAGTTACCCAACAGTCACTCGCTGGAACTCTTTTTTTAATTCAATTTCTCAAATATTATCTATATCCAAGGAGAACCTAACCAAACTATATAAAGATTTAAACCTTAAAGAAAATCTAAAAGATGCAGATCTTCTTTATCTGCAAGAATACTCTTGTATTTTGAAACCAATTGCTGAAACAGTAGATTTTCTACAAGGAGACACTCACACATATTTTGGTTATTTAATACCAAGTATAACTTCTTTAAAAACGAAACTGATTAAAGTTAAATCAATCACGACACTTGATAGGAGTACCAGCTTAATTTTAGAACACATAATTAATCGCGTCAATGCCAGATTTGAGCAGTACTTTGACCTTACGAAAGCCGAAGCAAAAGAGGCAATAATTGCTGCAGTGACTTGCCCAACTATTAAATTTAGGTGGCTACCACAAACCGTTTCATGGCAGTGTGTATTAGACATTGAGGAATTAAAAAATATTGTAATTGATGCTGGTGTGGAACTCCAAAGAGATATTCAAAAACCAGATTTTAATAAAAAAAAGAATCAACGCCCAATAATAATATTAAGTTTTTCGAATTGAAAGTGAGGAAAATCTAGAAAAAAATAGCGATTTAATTTCTCGGGATAATAGGGATAAACTAAAAGGAAAAATTCAACTTAACCTTTTGCAATATCTTGAAGATAAAAGATTAGGTTTGGAGATGCTTAATGATTACCCTTTAATTAAACAAATATTTTTAAGATATAACTCCATATTACCGTCGTCTGCTCCAGTAGAGCGATTGTTTTCTTTTGCGGGTATGGTGAATACGCCAAAGCATCAGAATTTAAGTGACGATCTTTTTGAAATGTTGGTTTTGTTGAAGGCGAACGGGATAGCAAATTCTTAACCTTAATGTTTCATCATTTTACTTGACTTTTTTTATGTTTATATCTTCGTATAAGTGTCGACTAATAGTACTAATACGTCGTTATGACTTTATGAGATATATTACATTGGTTCCTAATCTTATTTAAATAAGAAAAAAATATTTTAAGTTTTATTTATTATTTAAGATTTTTTTTCAAGGTTAGCTTCTTCTCCAATGTACCAAAGTACTTTATTTTAAGTTTTCTTTATTATTTAAGTATGTACGTAGTAGGTAGGCCGTAGGTACGTAATAGGAATTGTTTTTTTTTTATAACTTTCATAATCAAAAATCAAGATTTCTTTATTTTTTATTAAATAGTAAGTTTATGTTTTTGTTATCTCACGGCGTATCTACCAAAGAACTTTAAGTTTTATTTATAACTTTAATACCGTTGTTTATTTTTTTTTTATTAAAAGTTTAAGTAAATAAAAATTAATAATGTCTTTTATTAAAGAATTATTTCATATAATCTCCCTGGTGACACTGTGTATCAAAAAATTATATTTTAAGCTTTATTTAATATATATTTTTTATATATTTTTATAAATTAACTAAATAGATAACAATCAACAACATGTGCGCATATGTTCATTTCAGTTGGAATATTCATGAAGTATTCACATGTAAATGAATCCAGGTATTCAAATACAGCAGTATTCAAATGCTTTTGTTTCTTTGTATTCGAATCTTGATTATTCGAATACAATTTTGAATACAATATTCAGGATTCGTATTCGAATATCGGATTACAGTATTCGACCCAAGTCTGCACCCCCACTATGTCAAACATTACAAATTTGAGTTAAACCTAACATTATTAAAAACTTACAATGTTTAACAGAGTTTAAACCTTTCGTTAGTAGATCAGCCGGCATCTCAGTAGTTGATAAATATAAAATTTTTACAAGTTCTTTTGCAACAGCTTCTCTTACAAAGTGATGACGAACATCAATGTGCTTAGATCTTTTGTGATACAATGGATTAACAGTTAATTTCTGAGCACTTTGATTGTCATTGAATAAAATAACAGTATTCAAATTCCCTGTCAATTCAAATAATAAATTCCTTAAATATATGGCTTCTTTGGAAGCTTCAGATAGTGCCATGTACTCTGCTTCGGTACTAGACAAAGCAACCGTTTTTTGCTTAACACTTTCCCAGGAAACTGTAGAATCAGAAAGCCTAAACACAAAGCCTGTATAAGACCTTCTATCGTGAGTATTACTTGCCCAATCAGCATCTACAAACCCCTCTAATTCTACTTTGCCTTTTTTAAATTCTAAACAATAATTTTTAGTTCCCTGTAAATATTTCAATATTCTCTTAGCACATTTCCAATGACTATCATTATAGCAGTTATTGAATTGGCTTAAGAAACTTACACTAAATGCTATATCTGGCCTAGTTAAAACTGATAAGTACATAAGGCTTCCAATTAATTGTTGATAAGGTTTATTACTAACACATTTATCATTATCATCAAGACTTAAATTAGTTTCTAATGGAGTACTGATTGGTTTACAATTTACCATATTAAACTTTTATAATAACTGATTTATGTAATTTTCTTGGTCCAAAGTTATAATTCCTTTATCTTTATCTCTATTTATTCGCATTCCAAGACATTGCTTTGCTTCCCCTAAATCTTTAATTTTAAAGTTCAAACTTAATTTATCTTTCAAGAAATTTGTTTCATTTACATTATTTGAAAAATAAAAAAGTCATCTACATACAGGGCAATTACAGTTATCTTATTGTCTTTATTTTTTATATATAAACAATGTTCTAATTCTGACCTTTGATAACCCAAATCTGATAAAATTGTATCCACTCTATTATACCAAGCTCTGGAGGATTGCTTGAGTCCATAAATTGCCTTTTTCAACTTACAAACCTTATTTTCATTATTTTCAACAATAAAACCCTTAGGTTGCATCATAAAAACATTTTCCTTTAAAATGCCATTTAAAAAGGCTGTTCTTACGTCGAGGTGAGTTATGTTCAAATCTAAGTTAACTGATAATGCAATTAATAGTCTCAATGTTGAGTGCCTGACCACTGGTGAAAAAGTTTCGTCATAATCAATTCCACGCTTTTGTGTAAAACCTTTTGCAACTAATCTTGCTCTGTATCTAACACAATTATCACTTCCGAACTTTCTCTTGAACACCCACTTACACTGCACTATAGTTCCCTTTTCTGGAGTGTCCACTAAATCCCATGCCTCATTCTCTTGAAAGGACTGGATTTCCTCCATCATCGCCTGCTTCCACCTCTCACTATCTGGTCTCGACAGTGCCTCTTCGAAAGTAACTGGATCGCTTTCCAAGTCTATGCAGTCTGTAGTACACATGTAAGTTACATATTCATTGAACAATTTTGGTTTCGGTTTTCTTTCTGATTTTCGTGTCACAGGTTCTTCTTGAATGTCCCTCGATTCATCTATACATTCTGTATCGACTTCCAGTTCCTTCTGTTTAACTTTCCCCACTGAATTCACTATGCCTTCATCTTCTTCTTCAGTGTTTAATACAATCTCTATTTGTTCTGATGCATCTTCTATAATCGTGACGTCTCTACTGGTAATAACAACATCTTTGTCTGGATTGTATAATCGGTAACCTTTAGTATTTTCACTAAATCCCATAAGAATCATTTTTTTTGCTTTCTTATCCCATTTTGTTCTCTTTGCTTTAGGTATCTGCACCATAACTGTGCTGCCAAAAATTCTTAAATTATTAATATTTGGTTTCTTACCTGTCCATATTTCAAAAGGGGTTTTGTTTTCCAAGCCTGAAGCAACTGATCTATTTCTTAGATATACTGCAGTATTTGCAGCTTCTGCCCAAAATCTTTTTTTCAGTTTTGCATCAAACATTAAACACTTTGCTCGTTCCACTATCGTACGGTTCATTCTTTCCGATAGTCCATTCTGCTCTGGTGTGTAGGGGTTTGTCTTTTGGTGGATAATTCCATTCCGTCGTAGATACTTCTCAAATTCATCATTACAAAATTCTTTGCCATTGTCCGTTCTTAAAGTTTTTATTTTACAGTCCTTCTGATTCTCAACCATGCCTTTGAATTCCTTGAAAAAACCAAACACTTCATCTTTTGTTTTTAAAAAATATACAAAAACAAATCGACTAAAGTCATCTTCAAAAATCAAAAAATATTTTGAACCACCTATAGATTTAACCTCCATTGGTCCACAAACATCAGCATGTATAATTTCTAATAAATTTGTTGCTCTCGTACCTTTATGTTGGAATGGTAATCTGGTTTGTTTCCCCTGACAACACACAATACAGTTTTTTCTTTCAATGTCTGTCACATTTTTGCATGACATTCCATCTACGATGCCATTTTGCATTTTATTCAAATCATTGAAATTAATATGACCAAGTCTACGATGCCATATATCATTAGATACTATTGCTGTTGCTGCCAATAAACAATCCTGTGATTTTTCTACATTCAATCTGTAAACGTTTTCTACTAAATCAGCTATGCCTACTAAGACATTTTCCCTATTGCAAATTTTACAACCATTTGTCTCAAATTTCACAGTATTTCCAGTTTTAATTAACTGACTAACCGATAATAAATTTGTTGTCACTTCAGGAACACATAAAACATCCTTAACTATAACATCATACCTTTTATTGTGTACAACAGTGGTAATATTTACATCACCAATACCAGTCACTGGTGTTTTCATTTCATTCGCCAGCATAATTTCTTGTAAATTTGTCTGCACAGAAATATTTTCTATCCATTCTTTATTTACCGTCATATGTACACTAGCTCCAGAATCTATGTACCAGTCGTTTTTGTTGAATTTACCACCCATAAATACTACACTAAAAGCATTTGAAACTTTTCGTTTCGAAGCACTATTCTCAGGTCTATTTGGACATTTATTTTTAAAATGACCAAATTGTTTACACTGATAACATTTGACATTCCTAACAGTTTCTTCTCGATTTGCAGTACTACCAACTTTATTATTAGATTTACTATGCAAGTTTCTTGTTTTACCGATAAAAGCACTACCTGCTTTATCAACATTAACTTCCATATCTAATAATTTTGTTTTAATGCGATCGGTCGTTATGTCAATGCCAGAATGTTCAATTGCCATTATCATAGGTGCAAACTTTTCAGGTAATCCTGCTAAAAGCAATGAGCCAACCCATTCATCGTCTATCTTAAAGCCGGTTCCTCTTAGCTTTTGAGCCGTTTCTACGATCTGGTTTACGTATGACGCCATTGTGTCACAATCTTCGAGGCGCGTAGAAATTAAGGCGCGAAGTAAATTAATTTTTCTGGAAAAACCAGAATCATCGAATAATGACTTTAGCTTTTTCCACAATTCACCTGCATCCTTAGCCTCCTTTATGTGAACGTATAAAGGTGCGTCTATTGTTAAAATTAACTTCGCTTTTGCTTTAGCTACCTTTTCAGCGTCCGTTTCGGTTCCCGTGATGCAGCCATTTAGACCATCCAGTACGAGAAAATGTTCAACAGCAAACGCCCAATCACTGTAATTTTCTCTTCCCCTGAGTTTAGGTACATTCGAAATATAATTCACAGCCATTCTTGTACAACTCGTTATTAACCAGCACTAATTAAAACTACCTGGTTCCGCTGGGCCAATAACCTCTTAAAAAGCAAACGCACTCTACGAGTTTTCAGTACAGACTATTTATTGAAGTATACACAAAAGTACATGTAATGAGTAGAGGGCGCTATTCAAAATTTAAAATTTGACATCATTCTAACATTTACCTTGAACATAACATCTTTAATAATTTTTCTATAAGTATACTAAGAAGCCTTTTATAGTAATTTTACATTATGTTACAGCTTTATTTCTTATATTAATAAACAATAATTTCAAAGTATGCCAAAAATAATAAATAATATGAACAAAAATTGTTCCTAGATTTATTTAACATGAATTTGACAAACAAAGAATATGTTTACTGTCAGGCAATGAATTAGGTAGTAATTGTAGTGGAATGGTAATACAGTATATTTTGTTATCTCGGACAAAAAATGCCGAATACAATGTGCAAATGAAATGTGCCTGGCATATGTTCTTTGGCACCATTTAAAATACGGAAGTGTGTAACGGGAGGGCTTTTAGTTTCTTATACGTAGTATAAGGACGTATTGTGATGACGAAAATTTTCCGCCTCGAGATTTTTGCAGATGTCCACGTTTTGAAGTCCCCTGATACAAAAAAAAGTGGTTTTTGAAAAATGTCTCTGTGTGACCACGATAGCGGTCAAACCGCTGTAGTAATCAACTCCAAATTTTGTATTTACGTGTGTAATCTCCCTCTTCAGATCTGATTAGATTTTCAGTAAATTCGGCAGATCGGAAGTAGAAGTTTACTTCAGTGAAAAAATCGAATTTCGCCAATATTTCATCAACTACTAAGTTTAAACAAATTTATAAAGCATTAATATGAACTCAGAATTAAATTTGAGAAAAATTTTATTATGAAAGTTTTTTGAAATTCCTACTGGAAGTAGGTAGGTCTTTTACTCTTATCGAAAAACAGTTTTTTGCAAATATTTCGCAAGTGATGCTTTTGAGACGGGTATATTACAAGTATAAAAATATTTAGAACTTAATTTTCAATATCTTTTGTATAAAAAATTTCAAAATTTGGACCGGAAGTAACACTTTTACTCTTATCGAATAGCAATTTTTTGCAAATATGTCGTAAGTTATCCATTCTATATATATATATATATTTATGAAGAGCACAAATATATTTAGAGCTACATATTTGAAATATTTTTTGCATAAAAGGAATTTTAAAATTCGGGAGGAAGTAACACTTTTACTCTTAGGGAGTAGCACTTTATTTCGAATATTTCGCCAAGTATGTATTCTATAGAGATTTATTAAGAGAATAGAAGTAGTACAGTAGCATTTTGTTTATTTTTTCAGAAGATAAAAGTATTTAAATCTTAGTTTAGAACAACTTTTGTATAATTTGAAACACACACACACGTATAAGTCGTGTGGTGGCCACACCTCATTTTTTGAATAATGAAAAGCCACATTATATTTACGTCAAATATGTTCGTTCCTGTCAATATTTTTTGACGTATCTGGACATTTTTTTGTGATATATTATGTTAAAAATAATTTAATGGAAATTTTTATCTTTAAACGATAATTTTTTAATCAATAATTTAATTTTTTAAACATTTATAAGCGCTCAAAATTGTATTCAGACATAAACCCAAAATGTGATAAAAGAAGAAAGGATCAATTTTGGAAATAATGTTGATTTTATATTACATACGCAGATCGATGTTACTAATTATAATACAATAAAATATTGAGGTGTGTCCACCACACGACTTTCTTATACGTATGAGAGTTTCAAATTATAGAATTTTACGAATTCTTTTGTATAATAATTATTCAAAATCCTATTATAAATACTTCTATTCTCTTAATAAATCTCCATAGAATGAATACTTTGCGAGATATTCGAAAGAAAGAACTACTCGCTAAGAGTAAAAGTGTTACTTCCGGTCCGAATTTTAAAATTTCATTTATACAAAAAATATTCCAAATCCAACTCTAAATACTTTTGTACTCTTGTTAAATATATATAGAATGCTCAATTTACGACATTTGGCAAAAAATCGCTATTCGATAAGAGTAAAAGTGTTAGTTCCGGTCCGAATTTTGAATTTTTTTTTACAAAAGGTATTGAGAAGTTCTAAACACTTTTATACTCGTAACGTACCTATCTAAAATGCATGACTTGTAAAATATATGCAAAAAACTGATTTTCGATAAGAGTAAAAGACCTACTTCCGGTAGGAATTTAGAAAAACTTTTTTACTAAAAGTGTTCTCAATTTTAATTTTAAGTACATATGAATTCCTTATAAATTTATTTAAACTTAGTAGTTGACGAAATATTGGCAAACATCGATATTTTCACTGAAGTAAACTACTACTTCCGGTCTGCCGATTTGACTAAAAATTTAGTCATTTCTCAAGAGGGAGATTATACTAGTAAATGCAAATTTGGGAATTGATAGCTATAGCGGTTTGACCGCTATCCTGGTCACACACAGACACACTGACATACAGCACACACACAGACATTTTTTAAAAATCACGTTTTCGGTATCGGGGGACTTCAAAACGTGGGCATCTGCAAAAATTTTGAGGTCCAAAATTTTCATCATCACAATACTTCCTTATACCATAAGACCGCGTGCGTCTGCATTATCGCGATACCTGTAGAGTAAGCGAAACAGATAGAGATGTCTGAGTATTAGAACGGTAAACAAGTAGACGCAGTGTTATACTGGATTACAACAGAGCTAGTATATCGCATATGCCTATGATGCACTCGTATTTGTCCAAAAAATCAACATTTATGCGGTGTAGTCGGGCAGTCGCTTCCACATATGGGCGTCAGTTCGAGTTTTATTATTGCTTAAGAATAACATTTTTTAGCTAATTACAGGTTAATTGCAATGTTGAATTACAATTCTGTTTTAAGAAGTAAATATTTTATGTATCAGTATTTTATTATAGTTAAGTTTTTAGATTATAATATTTGTTGAAAAATATTATTTTAGTTAAGAATTTTTTTTTATTTTAAAGTCTAGAAGTTATTTATTATTTATTTTTGCTCTTTTATGTTGTTTATGAAGCTGTAATGAGTTACTTCACTGACATATTATCAGTGATTATCTGATGCTTCAAACAACTACAAATAATTACTAACAACGGAAACGCAATACCTATTACACTGCTTTTCACTTGATTTGCCTACGAATACATTTATACGTATAACTTATACGCCCGCTGTCGGTGTGGCAATTCAAGTTGGCACGACCATTTATAGTCGACCAGTAGTTACTAATACATGCATCGCGCTATGAACGGCGGCCACACGGTATATACTACGTATAAGAAAGTAAGAAGGTTGTGTATTGAGAACGATTAATTTTTAAAGGAAACACATATTATTAATTTCAGTACTTTTAATACGCCTATAAAAAAATATGAATTACTTTTAATAATTTATTTTAGTCTGTAAAAGAAATAGATGCAAAGAGGCTTGCGGTAAAATTCAGAGATTTTACATGCATAGGTACCTATTTAAGTAAACTTGCTTTTATATCCATAAAGGAATGAATGAATCACCTGTTCATTCAAATGCCTTGTGTACTATATCACTCACACTATATGATTTATATGTCTGTTGTATTTTAAATCCCGTTTTATTTCCTCGACTGTAAAACCTACAGTGAATCGTGAATCAGTGTGGCGTCATGCACTAAACAAAAAAAAACATACAAATAAAAGGATTATATCCATGCCTTCCTGCTTCGGCAAAGCTGAACGTTTTTAAATATACCTACATATATTATGTATATTTATAAATGCTTTTGTCGTAGAGTGGAAGATAAATAAAATATTTTTTATAAAATATTTTTTAATACCATTAGTATATACACATTTTATTAATGACTGCGCAGTATATGATCAGAATTATTATTATTATTACCTATATTAGAATTAAATTAAATTTATTTACTTTATTTTACAGCGTCATCTATTTACTGAAAAGCCAAAACTAGGAATTTATTATGTTGGTTAACGGTTTAAATCTCAACTACCTTGAAAATTACCCCCACCACATGTGGACACTTTGACGACTAGCGCCCCACTGGTGGTGACATCCAAAATGTTGATTTTACGCGCAACCTTTTTCTTATGGACTTGGACTATCTTCTTATACATAATCAATGCACTAGAATTATATATTTGAGTTTTGGATTATCTTATACGTTATAGATACAAATTTATATTTTGTTTGTCTTTTTATTGGGTTTTTTATTGTTTGAGTAAATATATATTTTGAGTTAAGGATTTCGTTATTTGTTACTAAATGGCTTGAAAAGCCACAGCAAAGAACTTTTAATATAAACATGATAAAAATGTCGATGTCAAGGTATATCGATATTCTTCATTCAATATTTGTTTAAAATCGATTTTGAATTTTTGATACATTATTCGATTCTAATATCGATATTTTTGAAACGTTGCGCATTGGAATTTTTTTATTTGCTAATTTGCTATATAGTTTGAACTATAAAATTTGATGAATATGTCAAAAATACTATAGACATGGTGTGCAGTTTCTATTTAAAAAATAAACGATTTCAAAGTTCTGAAAACTGCTGACAAATAAAATGTACCTATATTTACATTTTAAGTAATTAGCAACAACCTTAACAAATTTTGAAGAAAAATGTAAAACCGTTGATTGAAGGAATACATAAAGCCTTCACAGTATTGGCCGTGAATGTGGTTCTTCTCAATTTCATTATCTTGCCAAAATTTGATGCTGTTACTTCTTCAAAAATGCATCTTTTTTTCTTCGTACTTTTGATTATTTATATCTTCAATAAAATATTCATATGCATATATATTTGGTCTGAAGCTTTGAGCGATATTTGCCCTTACAATTAAATGAAACTGCTGCCGCCTTGCAACGTGCACTGTAAGATTTACGTTGAATATAATACAATCTTTTACCTCCTACAAATTTTACAATGACTGAATTAAAAGATTCGAAAATGTTGGCATCTACGTTTCCTACTAAAGATCTACTATTAGGCTGAGCCGACTTAAAGCGTTAATAAAGTCATCATACATATTAAAATTCTGAAATTTACATATTGATCTCGCCTTCTTTTGATCCTTGACAAAAGGAAGAAGCACAATTCGAGTGTTCACCAAAAATATGTCTTTATCCATTTATAATGTCACGCAGCAGTTTCACTATCTGGTTCGTTATTCTTAAGTTCGGACTTTTGAAATGTTCAATTGCTTTTGTCACGGCCGCTCTGAATCTATGTAAATTGTTTATTATAATTGTCTTATGTCTGAATTGAATTTGGGTTTCTTCAAACAGTCCGTAATTTTATTTATATAATTACGTAGTATATGATTTCGGCACTCAATTTTTTCAATAATTTTTTGGGGACCGTAAAAAGCCGTTTCACATAGTTTTCTAAGAACGCTGTTATCACCGTCCCCTATCAATCTACCATAAATTACCCAGTGTATTTCACGAGAATGTCGAAAACCTTCCGCAATAATTGTCGACTTCAGGGCTGTTGAGGACGAAGACAAATTTTTGTAGCATACGTGATCTTTAGATTTACCAAATTTTGTACAAATTAAACAAAATTTGTTTTTTACGTCTACATACAACATTTTTTTCATTCGCCATCCAATAATTGCTGCCACTCTTGATAAACTGCTGTACTTAGACTTATACGCTCGTTTGGCCCATGCTCTTTTACTTACTCACATATACAAAAAAGAAATATATAAAAATTGTCCTGAGCTCAAAATACAAAGTATAAATAAAACAAAAACATGAAGGTACAACAAATTCAGATATTTAAATAAGTGCTTTTACCATCTAGAAGACTGAAAATTGTTAACTTCTTGCCTACAACCAATGCAACTTAGTTTGAAGAGTCCGGCAAACCTCTAAGTTCGTATCTTACAAAGACATAAAGTTGTTTTTGTCAGATTTTAGTTTTCTACAAACATTGTTCATATTATTAAAAAGCTATAACACGTAAGGTTAGAAATAATAAGACGTGCAACTTCATAATTAATAATAATAATATATTTATTGCCGAAGAAAACTGCATTTCTGAAATTCCATAAAGCCGGAACATTGTTCTTGAAAAATAAAATACATTTTGAAAACGAGGAGCATATTAAGGAACAAAAAAAAGTCTAATTAAGTAGACGCATCAATATTATCACGTAATCAATCATAAATGAACACCGACAAATATCTGAAATATATTCAATAATATCAGTAATCCAAAACATCTGTTTATTATAATATATATATAATTATTTATATTAAAAAAAAACAGGCACAGTTACTGTTAAACATAGAATTATTTTTGTAATATTTTAGTTTACTACCACATTACTCATATTATTAAGATTAAAAACCTTCAACATCTAAAGTAAATACATATGACCGCCAGAAATTAAGTAACAAGTAACATTTCATAATAATAATAATAATAACAACATAATATATTTATTCCAGACTAAGAATTAATATCGAATACATTCTCCCAAATATTATTTACAAAATAAAGCTGATATCTCAATGAAACATTCGTTTACCTAAGGTAATAAAAGAAGTTGAATACAATATCTGTTTATTTGATGTTCGGCTTAATACAATTGATCAGGTATACCTTCCATATCCTTGGTCTTAGACATTGAAGTGTGTGTTGCCTAACTGCCATTTATCAGTACGGAACTTGTGATCATTCTCATTGGTTTCAAAGTCATTTTTTGTAGACCAGGGTTATTTTGAAAGTAAAGTAAATACATTGTCGTGTCCACAATAAAAGTATCTAGGGTCTCACGATTCAAAAAAGTACTTTTTAAGCGCAGTAAGCTTTATATCGCTATAAAATGAAAAAAAATCAAAGTGCTGTATTTTAACTATTTTTTAATATAATTGCAAATTTTAATCGTGAGTCACTAGAACAAATATTGGTTATTTCGTTCATGCAGCGGCAACTTTTTCATGTGCCTTAATTTTTGCGATTTTTTCCGTTAAAATTGACCATTTTGTGGCATACGACGATCAAGTAAAACCCCCCCTTAAGTCATGCTTGATAATTTACGGCAACATAGATATAAGCAATTTCCCCAAGCTGATCGCATTTTTGAAAAGAACCGGTGACGGATATCAAGCGAAAAAATCGAAAATATTTACAAAGGGTCAAATCGACCGTTTTCTATCAAGTGTAGATGACAAAGAATTCTTAATGATTAAGGTAAGATTACTTTTGTTGTTAGGTATTTCAATTATTAAGTATTTTGATTTTTTATAGGTTGGATTAATTCTGGGGATTGCCGGAGCTTGTCGAACTGATGAACTAGTCAATTTAACTGTAGATGATATTGAGGATGTAGGCTCTTCCTTGATTGTAAAAATTCCAAACACTAAAACAAAGATTCCACGAACCTTTGTGGTTACCGATGTGGAAAATATGCTTGAATTGTTTCGAAAATACCTGTCCCTTCGTCCTTCCCACGTCAAGCATAAGCGCTTTTTTTTGTACTACAGAGCAGGAAAATGTAGTTCGCAGCCAGTTGGCAAGAATACCATGGGAAAAATTCCGAGTGTAGTAGCTTCGTATTTAAAATTACCTGATGCTGCATGTTATAGGGGAAGCTGGCTTAAAATGGCATACTTGGGTAAAACGGCATAGAGGTTGTTTCGAAACACGCGCGCGAACTAGAGACCGTATTCATATATGGGAATGTTGGCAACAGTGATGTCAAATTCCTTTGTAACAGAGAACAGCAAGGCTAGCACCAGTTGAGATTAATACACTTGGACATTAATCTCAACTGGTGCTAGCCTTGCTGTTCTCTGTTACAAAGGAATTTGACATCACTGTTGCCAACATTCCCATATATGAATACGGTCTCTAGTTCGCGCGCGTGTTTCGAAACAACCTCTATGCCGTTTTACCCAAGTATGCCATTTTAAGCCAGCTTCCCCTATAACATGCAGCATTAAATACGAAGCTACTACACTCGGAATTTTTCCCATGGTATTCTTGCCAACTGGCTGCGAACTACATTTTCCTGCTTTGTAGTACAAAAAAAAGCGCTTATGCTTGACGTGGGAAGGACGAAGGGACAGGTATTTTCGAAACAATTCAAGCATATTTTCCACATCGGTAACCACAAAGGTTCGTGGAATCTTTGTTTTAGTGTTTGGAATTTTTACAATCAAGGAAGAGCCTACATCCTCAATATCATCTACAGTTAAATTGACTAGTTCATCAGTTCGACAAGCTCCGGCAATCCCCAGAATTAATCCAACCTATAAAAAATCAAAATACTTAATAATTGAAATACCTAACAACAAAAGTAATCTTACCTTAATCATTAAGAATTCTTTGTCAACTACACTTGATAGAAAACGGTCGATTTGACCCTTTGTAAATATTTTCGATTTTTTCGCTTGATATCCGTCACCGGTTCTTTTCAAAAATGCGATCAGCTTGGGGAAATTTCTTATATCTATGTTGCCGTAAATTATCAAGCATGACTTAAGGGGGGGTTTTACTTGATCGTCGTATGCCACAAAATGGTCAATTTTAACGGAAAAAATCGCAAAAATTAAGGCACATGAAAAAGTTGCCGCTGCATGAACGAAATAACCAATATTTGTTCTAGTGACTCACGATTAAAATTTGCAATTATATTAAAAAATAGTTAAAATACAGCACTTTGATTTTTTTTCATTTTATAGCGATATAAAGCTTACTGCGCTTAAAAAGTACTTTTTTGAATCGTGAGACCCTAGATACTTTTATTGTGGACACGACAATGTATTTACTTTACTTTCAAAATAACCCTGGTCTACAAAAAATGACTTTGAAACCAATGAGAATGATCACAAGTTCCGTACTGATAAATGGCAGTTAGGCAACACACACTTCAATGTCTAAGACCAAGGATATGGAAGGTATACCTGATCAACTGTATTAAGCCGAACATCAAATAAACAGATATTGTATTCAACTTCTTTTATTACCTTAGGTAAACGAATGTTTCATTGAGATATCAGCTTTATTTTGTAAATAATATTTGGGAGAATGTATTCGATATTAATTCTTAGTCTGGAATAAATATATGTTGTTATTATTATTATTATTATGAAATTTTACTTGTTACTTAATTTCTGGCGGTCATATGTATTTACTTTAGATGTTGAAGGTTTTTAATCTTAATAATATGAGTAATGTGGTAGTAAACTAAAATATTACAAAAATAATTCTATGTTTAACAGTAACTGTGCCTGTTTTTTTTTAATATAAATAATTATATATATATTATAATAAACAGATGTTTTGGATTATTGAATATTATATTCTTCCCAATTGGCATTGATAGCGTTGATTAGCGAAATTAAATTATAAAACATTTTGTCAGATGTAAGATTCGAACTAACTTTTATCACCAAATAAAGAAAGTCGTATTGATTTTTTCATAAATACATGGGGTTGTTATAGACAAGCAAATTTTAATATATTTCAGATATTTGTCGGTGTTCATTTATGATTGATTACGTGATAATATTGATGCGTCTACTTAATTAGACTTTTTTTTGTTCCTTAATATGCTCCTCGTTTTCAAAATGTATTTTATTTTTCAAGAACAATGTTCCGGCTTTATGGAATTTCAGAAATGCAGTTTTCTTCGGCAATAAATATATTATTATTATTAATTATGAAGTTGCACGTCTTATTATTTCTAACCTTACGTGTTATAGCTTTTTAATAATATGAACAATGTTTGTAGAAAACTAAAATCTGACAAAAACAACTTTATGTCTTTGTAAGATACGAACTTAGAGGTTTGCCGGACTCTTCAAACTAAGTTGCATTGGTTGTAGGCAAGAAGTTAACAATTTTCAGTCTTCTAGATGGTAAAAGCACTTATTTAAATATCTGAATTTGTTGTACCTTCATGTTTTTGTTTTATTTATACTTTGTATTTTGAGCTCAGGACAATTTTTATATATTTCTTTTTTGTATATGTGAGTAAGTAAAAGAGCATGGGCCAAACGAGCGTATAAGTCTAAGTACAGCAGTTTATCAAGAGTGGCAGCAATTATTGGATGGCGAATGAAAAAAATGTTGTATGTAGACGTAAAAAACAAATTTTGTTTAATTTGTACAAAATTTGGTAAATCTAAAGATCACGTATGCTACAAAAATTTGTCTTCGTCCTCAACAGCCCTGAAGTCGACAATTATTGCGGAAGGTTTTCGACATTCTCGTGAAATACACTGGGTAATTTATGGTAGATTGATAGGGGACGGTGATAACAGCGTTCTTAGAAAACTATGTGAAACGGCTTTTTACGGTCCCCAAAAAATTATTGAAAAAATTGAGTGCCGAAATCATATACTACGTAATTATATAAATAAAATTACGGACTGTTTGAAGAAACCCAAATTCAATTCAGACATAAGACAATTATAATAAACAATTTACATAGATTCAGAGCGGCCGTGACAAAAGCAATTGAACATTTCAAAAGTCCGAACTTAAGAATAACGAACCAGATAGTGAAACTGCTGCGTGACATTATAAATGGATAAAGACATATTTTTGGTGAACACTCGAATTGTGCTTCTTCCTTTTGTCAAGGATCAAAAGAAGGCGAGATCAATATGTAAATTTCAGAATTTTAATATGTATGATGACTTTATTAACGCTTTAAGTCGGCTCAGCCTAATAGTAGATCTTTAGTAGGAAACGTAGATGCCAACATTTTCGAATCTTTTAATTCAGTCATTGTAAAATTTGTAGGAGGTAAAAGATTGTATTATATTCAACGTAAATCTTACAGTGCACGTTGCAAGGCGGCAGCAGTTTCATTTAATTGTAAGGGCAAATATCGCTCAAAGCTTCAGACCAAATATATATGCATATGAATATTTTATTGAAGATATAAATAATCAAAAGTACGAAGAAAAAAAGATGCATTTTTGAAGAAGTAACAGCATCAAATTTTGGCAAGATAATGAAATTGAGAAGAACCACATTCACGGCCAATACTGTGAAGGCTTTATGTATTCCTTCAATCAACGGTTTTACATTTTTCTTCAAAATTTGTTAAGGTTGTTGCTAATTACTTAAAATGTAAATATAGGTACATTTTATTTGTCAGCAGTTTTCAGAACTTTGAAATCGTTTATTTTTTAAATAGAAACTGCACACCATGTCTATAGTATTTTTGACATATTCATCAAATTTTATAGTTCAAACTATATAGCAAATTAGCAAATAAAAAAATTCCAATGCGCAACGTTTCAAAAATATCGATATTAGAATCGAATAATGTATCAAAAATTCAAAATCGATTTTAAACAAATATTGAATGAAGAATATCGATATACCTTGACATCGACATTTTTATCATGTTTATATTAAAAGTTCTTTGCTGTGGCTTTTCAAGCCATTTAGTAACAAATAACGAAATCCTTAACTCAAAATATATATTTACTCAAACAATAAAAAAAACCAATAAAAAGACAAACAAAATATAAATTTGTATCTATAACGTATAAGATAATCCAAAACTCAAATATATAATTCTAGTGCATTGATTATGTATAAGAAGATAGTCCAAGTCCATAAGAAAAAGGTTGCGCGTAAAATCAACATTTTGGATGTCACCACCAGTGGGGCGCTAGTCGTCAAAGTGTCCACATGTGGTGGGGGTAATTTTCAAGGTAGTTGAGATTTAAACCGTTAACCAACATAATAAATTCCTAGTTTTGGCTTTTCAGTAAATAGATGACGCTGTAAAATAAAGTAAATAAATTTAATTTAATTCTTATATAGGTAATAATAATAATAATTCTGATCATATACTGCGCAGTCATTAATAAAATGTGTATATACTAATGGTATTAAAAAATATTTTATAAAAAATATTTTATTTATCTTCCACTCTACGACAAAAGCATTTATAAATATACATAATATATGTAGGTATATTTAAAAACGTTCAGCTTTGCCGAAGCAGGAAGGCATGGATATAATCCTTTTATTTGTATGTTTTTTTTTGTTTAGTGCATGACGCACTGATTCACGATTCACTGTAGGTTTTACAGTCGAGGAAATAAAACGGGATTTAAAATACAACAGACATATAAATCATATAGTGTGAGTGATATAGTACACAAGGCATTTGAATGAACAGGTGATTCATTCATTCCTTTATGGATATAAAAGCAAGTTTACTTAAATAGGTACCTATGCATGTAAAATCTCTGAATTTTACCGCAAGCCTCTTTGCATCTATTTCTTTTACAGACTAAAATAAATTATTAAAAGTAATTCATATTTTTTTATAGGCGTATTAAAAGTACTGAAATTAATAATATTTGTTTCCTTTAAAAATTAATCGTTCTCAATACACAACCTTCTTACTTTCTTATACGTAGTATATATAAGGAAGTATTGTGATGATGAAAATTTTGGACCTCAAAATTTTTGCAGATGCCCACGTTTTGAAGTCCCCCGATACCGAAAACGTGATTTTTAAAAAATGTCTGTGTGTGTGCTGTATGTCAGTGTGTCTGTGTGTGACCAGGATAGCGGTCAAACCGCTATAGCTATCAATTCCCAAATTTGCATTTACTAGTATAATCTCCCTCTTGAGAAATGACTAAATTTTTAATCAAATCGGCAGACCGGAAGTAGTAGTTTACTTCAGTGAAAATATCGATGTTTGCCAATATTTCGTCAACTACTAAGTTTAAATAAATTTATAAAGAATTCATATGTACTTAAAATTAAAATTGAGAACACTTTTAGTAAAAAAGTTTTTCTAAATTCCTACCGGAAGTAGGTCTTTTACTCTTATCGAAAATCAGTTTTTTGCATATATTTTACAAGTCATGCATTTTAGATAGGTACGTTACGAGTATAAAAGTGTTTAGAACTTCTCAATAACTTTTGTAAAAAAAAATTCAAAATTCGGACCGGAACTAACACTTTTACTCTTATCGAATAGCGATTTTTTGCCAAATGTCGTAAATTGAGCATTCTATATATATTTAACAAGAGTACAAAAGTATTTAGAGTTGGATTTGGAATATTTTTTGTATAAATGAAATTAACGGTTCAGTTCTCCATAGGCCTGACACTCTCTGTGATCTTGGTGTCTCCTTTGATTGCAAGCTATCATTTAAAAATCACATAGCGTCCATCAGGTCGCAAGCTCTGAAAAGTCTTGGTTTCATTATTCGGCATACGAAGGAGTTCAATAACTGTTCAACGTTATCCAAGTTATATTTTGCATTTGTTCGGTCGAGATTGGAATATGCTTCTTTAGTGTGGAATCCATTCTATGACATACACTCTAATGCCCTGGAAAACGTTCAGCGTCGTTTTCTGAAATATTTATACTTTAAAGTTGATGGCCAATATCCTGTCATTGGTGTGGCACAGAGGGAAATGTTACGACGTTTTTTTATGGACTCACTGAAGTACAGACGCACTGTTATGTCCTTACTTTTTTTATCTAATACATTTAAAAGCAGAATTGATTGCCCCGAAATTCTTGCACAACTGCCTTTATTTATTCCTCGGGCAGCTTCGCGGTTAACTGTTACTTTTTACTTTCCTACACCGCGCACTAATATCCTTAGATATTCACCTTTGCACCACATGTGTAACATTTGTAATGAATACCCGTCTCTTGATATTTTTAATTGTAACATCCGGGATATTAGAGCTGTCGTTACTTTTTAGTACAACATATACATTTATTGTTATTATTACTTTTAGTTATTATTACCTTGTGTTTTTCCTCTTATTTTAATATCATGTTTGTTATAATGTTCTGTGTCCCTAATCCGTAATTAGACATATGTCTGTGGATTAGTGTATTAAATAAATAAATAAATTGTTTTATTTTTCAGTGCAATTTAAATTATGTAGAAAATACGTTCACCTGAATATATTATTTAATTATAAACTCAAATTTTATTTATTTTTTGTATAAACATGTAGGCATAGACTTCTTTTTTAAAATGTACACATAGTTACTAGAATATACGTACGACCGAGAAATTGTCTTTTTTGTAGAAAATTATGTTATGTATGTTAAGAATTTAATTTTTTTTGCTTAGTATTTCTCTAAATATAAACTTTATAACGACATAACTGACATACCTAAGTGATATAAATAGCGAATGCATGTAAAGCAATAAAATCACGCATGCATCACCGATCGAAACAAGGTCATTATATTCGTGCGTTTACCTGAATACTATCCTGGCACCCCGCAAAATCCCTCAGCTCTTCATAATTATTAGGGTAATAAATAATGAAAATATTAACGCAAAATTCCAGTTCTGTTATCTCTTTCTAACCTTAAAGAGACAAGGTAGGTATTTCATGGATGTTAAAAATTAGAGGCCCTTAACTGATATATTATGTAAACACACTTATCAATAGCTGTTTCTGTTCTAGCCCATCTGGTTTCAAATATGCTTAGGCTTTTTCCTTGAATTCTGATATGGATGTATCTCTAATACATAATTTCAAATAATTTTATTTCTGGGAATATATCTATTTTGTAATGACAGCAGTTAACAGATTTCGGAATATATTTTATAATTCAAATTAGTAAATAATAGAGTAATAGACAATGAAGAAAATATATGTACTTATATATTTAAAATAAGGACAATTATGGTTATTATTATTGTTAGTGTTATTTCTGTGTCTGTCTAATTTCCGCTGTCTATAAAGGGTAAAATTTCTTCCTGCAGTAAGACGAGTATATTTATTATTAAACCCAAAAGGTAAATATTTGATATTAAATATGAAACTTACCTGAATTTAATATCCACTGCTTTACACGTTCCAAATCTTGCACAGGAAATGAGAACATACTTAGATTCGGAACAGTTCTTCGGTTGTTCTCACATTTAAAATACTGACACTTATTACCAGCCATATTTTTCGTTTGAAAAGAAAATATGCAAATTCAACTACACTGGCTTCGTTGGCGCCCAGAAAATTAAAAAAATATTTTTCTAGTATACCTACTTACGATAGTTCTGTCATCTAGCGTTGAAAAGTATAATTATAGGCAGCATTTTACTGGATGTTCTACCTTTTCAATTTGATATACATATATATATTGGGATGTAGGAACACTAGTACACTGATTATATATAAGGAGATATATCAACGCAATAAGAAAATCGGCTACGCTTAAAACTCAGTTTCGGGATGAGGCCGCTTAAAGTCGCTAGTGTTCCTACATCCCAATATATATATGTATATCAAATTGAAAAGGTAGAACATCCAGTAAAATGCTGCCTATAATTATACTTTTCAACGCTAGATGACAGAACTATCGTAAGTAGGTATACTAGAAAAATATTTTTTTAATTTTCTGGGCGCCAACGAAGCCAGTGTAGTTGAATTTGCATATTTTCTTTTCAAACGAAAAATATGGCTGGTAATAAGTGTCAGTATTTTAAATGTGAGAACAACCGAAGAACTGTTCCGAATCTAAGTATGTTCTCATTTCCTGTGCAAGATTTGGAACGTGTAAAGCAATGGATATTAAATTCAGGTAAGTTTCATATTTAATATCAAATATTTACCTTTTGGGTTTAATAATAAATATACTCGTCTTACTGCAGGAAGAAATTTTACCCTTTATAGACAGCGGAAATTAGACAGACACAGAAATAACACTAACAATAATAATAACCATAATTGTCCTTATTTTAAATATATAAGTACATATATTTTCTTCATTGTCTATTACTCTATTATTTACTAATTTGAATTATAAAATATATTCCGAAATCTGTTAACTGCTGTCATTACAAAATAGATATATTCCCAGAAATAAAATTATTTGAAATTATGTATTAGAGATACATCCATATCAGAATTCAAGGAAAAAGCCTAAGCATATTTGAAACCAGATGGGCTAGAACAGAAACAGCTATTGATAAGTGTGTTTACATAATATATCAGTTAAGGGCCTCTAATTTTTAACATCCATGAAATACCTACCTTGTCTCTTTAAGGTTAGAAAGAGATAACAGAACTGGAATGTTGCGTTAATATTTTCATTATTTATTACCCTAATAATTATGAAGAGCTGAGGGATTTTGCGGGGTGCCAGGATAGTATTCAGGTAAACGCACGAATATAATGACCTTGTTTCGATCGGTGATGCATGCGTGATTTTATTACTTTACATGCATTCGCTATTTATATCACTTAGGTATGTCAGTTATGTCGTTATAAAGTTTATATTTAGAGAAATACTAAGCAAAAAAAATTAAATTCTTAACATACATAACATAATTTTCTACAAAAAAGACAATTTCTCGGTCGTACGTATATTCTAGTAACTATGTGTACATTTTAAAAAAGAAGTCTATGCCTACATGTTTATACAAAAAATAAATAAAATTTGAGTTTATAATTAAATAATATATTCAGGTGAACGTATTTTCTACATAATTTAAATTGCACTGAAAAATAAAACAATTTATTTATTTATTTAATACACTAATCCACAGACATATGTCTAATTACGGATTAGGGACACAGAACATTATAACAAACATGATATTAAAATAAGAGGAAAAACACAAGGTAATAATAACTAAAAGTAATAATAACAATAAATGTATATGTTGTACTAAAAAGTAACGACAGCTCTAATATCCCGGATGTTACAATTAAAAATATCAAGAGACGGGTATTCATTACAAATGTTACACATGTGGTGCAAAGGTGAATATCTAAGGATATTAGTGCGCGGTGTAGGAAAGTAAAAAGTAACAGTTAACCGCGAAGCTGCCCGAGGAATAAATAAAGGCAGTTGTGCAAGAATTTCGGGGCAATCAATTCTGCTTTTAAATGTATTAGATAAAAAAAGTAAGGACATAACAGTGCGTCTGTACTTCAGTGAGTCCATAAAAAACGTCGTAACATTTCCCTCTGTGCCACACCAATGACAGGATATTGGCCATCAACTTTAAAGTATAAATATTTCAGAAAACGACGCTGAACGTTTTCCAGGGCATTAGAGTGTATGTCATAGAATGGATTCCACACTAAAGAAGCATATTCCAATCTCGACCGAACAAATGCAAAATATAACTTGGATAACGTTGAACAGTTATTGAACTCCTTCGTATGCCGAATAATGAAACCAAGACTTTTCAGAGCTTGCGACCTGATGGACGCTATATGATTTTTAAATGATAGCTTGCAATCAAAGGAGACACCAAGATCACAGAGAGTGTCAGGCCTATGGAGAACTGAACCGTTAACATTGTAATCGTAAATATGGGAGTCAGTCTTTGTCGTGTATGACATGACGGAACATTTATCAATATTCAGGGGCAGATCATTAATTAGACACCATTCACATACCTTGTCGAGGTTCGCCTGCAATTTTAAACGATCACGATTGTTAACGTATGCGAATATTTTGAGATCATCTGCATACAACAGGTGCCCTGTATCTAAAGACGCAGTGATATCATTAATGTAAATGTTAAAAAATAATGGACCCAATATAGACCCCTGTGGTACTCCTGATGTTGCAGTGATGTTGTGAGATCGAAAACTATCAAATAAAACAAATTGTGTACGCTGTGCAAAATAAGAATTAAAAAATAAAAGAAGGTTCTGTGAGATCCCAATCGTCGATAGCTTACCCAACAAGATGTCATGATTCAACCGGTCAAAAGCTTTAGAAAAGTCGGTGTACAACACGTCAGTTTGAGACCCATTATCGATGCCAGTCGCGATGAACTGGGTAATGGAAAGAAGATTGGTGACCGTTGAGCGTCCTTGCATGAAGCCATGCTGCGCAGTGGATAGGCGATTCTTCACGAAATTATAAAGCGGCTTGTAAATACATTTTTCAAAAGCTTTTGCAAAATTGCAAATGATCGAGATTGGACGATAGTTTCTGATGCAATCCCGTCGGCCCTTTTTGAACACCGGGCAAATTTTGGAATATTTCCATATTTCCGGAAATTGACACGATTTTAACGACAAATTAAAGAGGATAGCCAGAGGGGATGACAAAACCGAAGCACAATCCTTAAGAATAAAAGAAGGGACGCCATCAGGGCCAGCAGTTGCATTCCCCTTGAGACTCCTCAGGGACTCGTACACATCGCTCTCCGAGAAGTAGGTTACATTAAAACTCTCAGAGCCATCATCGCGATCCACCCAAGTCGAGGAGTTAGAATGCCTCACAAACGATGATTGAAAGTAGTCGGCAAATGCATTGGCAACGTCGCGAGAATTGGAGATGAGATGATCATCAAACAGAAACTCACGAGGTAACATTGCAGACTTACGCTTCCTATTAACGAAAGTCCAGAATTGTTTAGGATCAGATGGAAGGCTACTTTCTATGTGAGTGATATAATTTTTGTAAGCCACATCAATCATACTCTTCACCAACCTCCTTAGTCTACTGAACTCTGTATATAATCGCACATCATGATTGCGTTTGTAAGACCGCCAGGCCTCCTTCTTGAGATGAATGGAGTTGATTATGTCTGCAGTGAAGTAAGGAGGATACGGGTTCTTTAAAGCCTTCGCAGTTTTAGGAACACAAAGTTCAAATATGTAATACAATTTATCGTAGAAGCTTTTAATGGCAACATCAACATTAGAGATGTTGTCCAGGAATGACCAATCGGTGTTACAAAGTACGTCGTATAACTGATGAAAATCGGCTTTACGAAAATTAAATGATTTCTCAGGAGAATGTTCATGCTTAAACTTATTGAGAACAGTTAATTCACAAGAAATATTTAAAGGGGGATGGTGATCATCTATCCTCACAACAGCATCACAAGACTGAGTGACACAACAAACTTTGTTCGAAAAAACAAGGTCCAGCAACCTCTCATTGCGATTGAAAATGAAGTTATACTGTGTGAAGCCAAAGAATCTGGAGAAGTTCCGTATCGTTTCCACATACATATCAGTGATATTGCATTTGTTGTGTTGCGAAGCGTAGGCAGGAATATTAAAATCACCCACGACCAGAACATCACTCGATTGGAGAAAATCCAAGTTCTGTAGAGCCTCAAAAAATTGTTGATATTGCAGTAGAGGCAGGGAAGGAGGAATGTACAAAAGCAAAATGCAAAGGCTTTTGTGATTGAAAACGAGTTTAACACATAGTCAATAATAGTTGGCTTGGTAAAATTAAATGCGTGTAAGTCGAGCAAACTGACTGAAATGTTGCGGTCAACTGCTAATAAAACACCTCCACCCCGCGAACGACCAGTTGACTGAAAGTCTCTATCGGCTCTAAAAACAGTAAATTGGCTGCTAAATAATTCACTGTCAGCAACTGAGGAATCAAGCCAGGTTTCAGAAAGCGCGATAATATCGAACTGAGAAGAGAAAGACGAATGGTACAAATCAGAAATTTTACCCTTCAAGCCTCTAGTATTTTGATAATAAAGTAATAATCTTTTATTGTGTGTACGCGTTGAATTAGCCTGTAAATCCGGTAATTGCTATTGAATAGACAGAAGACTTTCACGCAGTTTAGAAGCAGAAACCTTATACGCAGTACAATTCAAATCCCATGCAGCATGGTTCACGCCAACCTGAACGGTTTCCCCAGAGTTAAGCTTGGTGCAATTAATGCAACTTAAAGCAGTTGCCTTACATTCCTTGAGACTATGTTGATTACCACATCTTGGGCAAGTGGATTTATTATTACAGTTTCTGGACGAATGATTAAATTCATTGCAGTTGAAGCAACGTAGAACCTCTATGGCGTCAAAGACCGAGCAACAATCATAACCAACAAACATATAGCCAGCTTTCATGATATTATTGTATGAAACCTTATCAAGTTGAAGAACTGCCTGAAATAAATTACAATTTTTCTTAGTGGGATATAGCTTTATCAATTTACACTCATAACCAACACCAAATAACTCAGAATTCATTTTCACAATGTAGTCGACAAAGTCATTCTCATGAAATTCCTCGGTGAAGCCAACGACACGAATCCTGGGATTAATACCACGAAGTTCCCTAACTTCATAATTATCTGATAATTTTTCCTTGACCAATCTTCTAAACTTGTCGTTATCCTGGGACGAAACACAGCTCACAAGTAGACCTCCATTCTTCACATGCTTGACCTTAGATAAGTGTAAATTGGAATTGACGGGATCAATTTCTTTTAGAACATCAGTCTTTGTTTTAGCGTTCTCCTGTGAATTCTTTGGTTGAACAATTACAGCTGGCTTAGATTTATTCCTCAATAATTCAGCATAGGTAGGACGCGCAGTAGGTGAAACAGTAGATAGTTTATTTTGTGCTAAGTCCAAAAAATCGGTTTTTAAAGACTCAAAACTGCCGACTAGACGTGACATAGCCTGTTCGACTTGAGTATTGATAAGGTTCATGAGTTCCTGCTGATCAACGATAACGCAGCGCTGCCGACATTCCTTACATCGCCAGGATAACCCTTCTGTATCGCCCAGTACCTGCGCCAGGGGCGAACCACCGACACAGGAGATATGGAAAAGTTTACCACAAACGCCATTGCACAAGAGGCTTGGCCTTCTTGCCGAAATTGAAGATGCACATAAAGATGGACATAAGCCAGTATAAAATACAAATGATACCAGTATAAGTATAAATAAATGCAAAAAAAGTAAAGAAAACGGGGACACACACTTCACGCCGTGCTGCCTGTCACGACGACTTTAGATAAGACAAACACAGGAGCAAAGGCAACGGATAGGTGCTCGAACAGAAACAATAGGAAAAAGTTACACAAATAGCAACGAAAATAAAACAGATATTTGCTTTTATGTGCAAATAAATAACAGCACAAAAACAGCAAGGACACGATATGCGAGACCACTCGCTGCCATGTGTAAAACGGTATTAAACTTACCAAACTAAATATGGACCATTGCAGGTACTTACGTAAACAAAAATTACACAGTAAGATAGAGCAACTGAAGAACTATACACTTGTATAAAACTCAAAATTAAAATAACTGTTAAATACAGAGAAAAACCGAGTTAAACCCGACGATACATAAACCACGTACGCACACGTTGGAGAATAGTTATATTAAGCAGAAACACCATAAAAAGATCTATTGACAAAGCACAATGTCGCCTATTCATACATTTATACATAAACTCGATGCGGCTCTAGTACATAATGTATTATGTTTACATAATACATTATGTACTAGAGCGGCATGTATTATGTTTACATAATACATTATGTACTAGAGCGGCATCGAGTTTATGTATAAATGTATGAATAGGCGACATTGTGCTTTGTCGATAGATCTTTTTATGGTGTTTCTGCTGAATATAAGGATTGTTTTATTTTTCAGTGCAATTTAAATTATGTAGAAAATACGTTCACCTGAATATATTATTTAATTATAAACTCAAATTTTATTTATTTTTTGTATAAACATGTAGGCATAGACTTCTTTTTTAAAATGTACACATAGTTACTAAAATATACGTACGACGGAGAAATTGTCTTTTTTTTTGTAAAAAATTATGTTATGTATGTTAAGAATTTAATTTTTTTTGCTTAGTATTTCTCTAAATATAAAATTTATAACGACATAACTGACATACCTAAGTGATATAAATAGCGAATGCATGTAAAGCAATAAAATCACGCATGTACATACATATATAATTTCAAATATCTTTTACATTTAAATGACAGAGTTTAAACAATTTTTTATTCAGGATTATTATATTAACTTAGACCTATATATACAGCGTGCCCCGGATTGACCTAACTATACCCCTAAAATCTTTTATTTCTTATTTTTTGAGAAAGTCATTCTTCATAAAGAGTTTCGCTTGTTCTGAAAAGTCGATAGCTATAACCAGAATGTCGGTATAACGTAAAGGATGTTTAAAAATTAAGGAAACGTAAAATTATATCAAGAGTAAAGTACTAGTTATTTGAGATAAAATTAAAAATCGCAACCCTCAACTTTCTGTGCTAATTTGCAAGGTTTCTGAATATTGTGTTTATCATTGTATAAAAAAATACCAATACTAACACAACAAGACTTTCAAAAAAATGTTGGTATAAGATCAAGTTAATTAATAATTAATAATTTTGTAAAGCAAAAGGTATTAAACAAACAAGTATTAATGATGATAGAGTACGGATTTTTCACATAATAAACATTTTAATTAATAATTATAGTTAATAAAGTAATAAAATACTATTTAAGTGAAAATTGGTATTAATTCATCTCCAAATCTATAAATGTAAATTTCTTTGGTTTATAGGAAACTCTTCCTTAGCCACCACATCCCTGGAAGACCTAAAAAGGTATCAAATTTGCCAAAGACATTTCGAGAGTGACAGTTTTGTTAATCAAATACTAAAGAATCGTTTAACAAAATCAGCAGTTCCCCAACCATACGATTCTAAAAGAAAACGGGAAATATCTGAGCCGCAACCAGGCCCGTCTAAAATTATAACAACGTATGAAAGAAAAATACGAAGCGATGAAAATATAACTTTGGAAGAAGACGAAGGGGAAGAACAGGTAGAATTAATGGATGAATCAGCGGATATGGATTGGCTGCGTGATATCACAAATCTTCCTGTTGCAGAAGTTTCAACTATATCTGGAAGAAATACATCTCGTGAAAAAAAAATTAAAGAGCAATATTAAGAGTCAAAGTAAATTGCTTTTACGAAAACGAGCACAAATATCCAAATTAAAAAAAAAGTGAGATTCTCAAATTTACATCATCAACTGAATACATATTCATTTAAAAAACAATGTAGCAAAACATTAGTGAATATGCAATTAGGACAAAATAGTGTAAGAAAGTGGCCATTAGATCAGAAAAATTTTGCGTTGGCATTATATTATAAATCACCCACAGCGTATAAGTTCTTGTTTGAAAAAATTGTACTACCAGCACCTAGTACAATAAAACGATGGATTAGTGGGTCTAGCTTTTTACCAGGACTTAGCCAAAAGCTCTTTTGGCAAATTAGCAGAAAGATAGAAAGTTGGAGCATTGTAGAGAGAGCTTGCGTGATAAGCTTCGATGAAATGTCACTTAAGGAAATAAGTGAATACAACAAACATCTGGATCTTATAGAAGGTTTTGAGGATTTGGGACATCTTGGAAGAACTAGCCGACCAGCAAGGTATGCGTTAGTCTTTCTTGCTAGAGGGTTGTTTTCAAGATGGAAGTTGTCACTGGCATACTTCCTTAGTCATTCTGGCGTGCCTGCAAACAAGCTTGTAGTACTACTGCAAGATATAATAGAGAGATGTTTAGAGAATGGATTACTCCCTTATGCAACAGTTTGCGATCAAGGTGCTTCGAATCAAAGCACTTACAAAAAATTGGGAGTGACTGAGAAAAAGCCCTTCTTTAATATTCAAAATCACCCCATTGTAGCTGTCTATGATGTGCCACATCTAATAAAGAATTTTCGCAATAATCTACTAAAGGCCGATTTTATTATTTCAAATAACACCGTTATTAGTTTTCAAGATATACGTAAAGCCTATGATATTGACAGCACAAAACCTTGCAGAGCAATGCCAAAAATCACGGAAAAACATATAAATCCTAAAGGATTTCAAAAATGTCAGTGAAGTTAGCTACACAAATTTTCAGTCACTCCGTGGCAAGTTGTATTCGGACTTGTGTAGCAACAGGAGAACTAAGATCAAATACATCTTTACACACTGCAAATTTTATATCTACGATAAATAATCTTTTTGATACACTCAATAGCAGCACATTTCATGATCCTAACCCATACAAATGTAGTTTACATCATAGCCATCCGCTAGTAAGAACAACATTAGAAGAAAGTTTAGTCTTTATTCAAAATTTAAAAAAAAATAACCAAACAAGAGCACCATCAAGACCACCATGTTTTGATGGACTCCTACAAACAATTCGAGGAATATTAATGTTGTATGACAGTGAAACAACCAAACATCCTGATGCAAATATTCTTACTAGAAAAACCAACCAGGATGTTATTGAAAATTTATTTTCCATTTTCCGTCAAAAAGGAGGATACAACCCTAATCCAAGCGCGCGAACATTCAGAACCACTTTCCGTTCATATGCAATAAATTCTCTTTTAACACCTTCGGAGGCATCAAACTGTGAACATCAATCAAGAGAAATAGAGACTGAAATAGATCTATTGGAGCCAATTTCTTTAGATTCTACAGCGCAAGAAATACTGCACTCTTCCAGTAGCTTCTCCACATCTTCTTGTGATATTTTATCAGGAGGGACTGTTGAAACACCTACAAAAACCGAAACTACATTACAAGAATGCAGTATTACATATTTCGCCGGCTACCTGGCTAGAACATCGTTTGAGCAATCAAAATGTAAAATTTGCTACCACTCTTTTGTTGATACTACCTCTACACTTTCCAATAAAAATGAATTACTCATATTAAATAAAATGTATGGATATATTGAAGAAGGTGCATTTAGTTTATTAGCACCAACAGATCAGCTATGTGAAGCAATTAAATTGACTTTAGATACATTTGAAAAATATTTTGATTGTACAACACATAAGAAGAAACTACGCAAAAGGATATTAAACAAAGTTACAAAAAATCTGGAAAGAACATCGTTTTTAACTGACGAACCTTGTAAACAACATAAGGTGCAACTATTAGAACGTTGCATAACATGTGTCATTTTTAAGAGATGTAAATTTACTTCTTCTAAGCATGTAATTGGCAAAGAAAGCTTGAAATTAAAAAAGGTGAAGAATCTATAAATTCTTTGTTATTTCTATTGATTTCTGTGCTATTTATTATAAAAAAATCTATGTAAAAAATCAAATAAAGTAATTTCAAGCATGTCTCTTGTTTTATCCTTAATAATATGTAAAATTATACATTTGGAATAAATCAATTTTTGTAAAAAAAGCTTGAAATTAAAAAAGGTGAAGAATCTATAAATTATTTGTTATTTCTATTGATTTCTGTGCTATTTATTATAAAAAAATCTATGTAAAAAATCAAATAAAGTAATTTCAAGCATGTCTCTTGTTTTATCCTTAATAATATGTAAAATTATACATTTGGAATAAATCAATTTTTGTAAAACATTGGAAAGTACCTGAGTACCTATGTATGTAATGTAACACCTATGTCAAACAGATTTTCTATTAACTGTAATAAATATTTTCACTTCCTAATACATACAGACAGAAAGCATCCCTCTAAATAGCGAACGCGATATACTTAATGAATAATAGAGTAAATCACCCCTATACAGTAAGCACACGAATAGTTTTAATTATGGCCAGAAAATAAGAAAGTAAGGCAGGAATTAAATAACAAATAAAACAAAGATAGTTCAGATTCAGATAGATAAATATACTGAGTTGTCCAACAGCCAACCTACTTACACTTTACAAACGGCTAACTTAGAATTCACTGGCTCAATTCCAATACACAGAGATTATCTTATTCCTGCGATTATATTAGCGATCCTAATTAAAACATTTCGTTTACATTTCTTCAATAATTGTTTTGATAGGACACATCATTATAGATACATTCATTATCTATTTTAATAACATTCATCATATCCTTGTTTATATAAGTATATTATAAAAACAGGGATCATATACACACACATTGAACAAAAACTGAGAAAAAATATTGTGCATTTGCAGGGTCATCGAAATCTTAATATGTTTTTATTGAAACTTAAAATACCTTATGGGGCTTGTGTAGGAACTTATTAAGTCACTAAAGGTAGGAAAATAAGAATTTTGGTCTTCAATATATTGCACATACAGACGTATGTATATATTTAGAAAGCATGACAAGTCAAAACAAATAATAAAAATATCACAATATATATCTAAAACAATTATGTGAGGTGAGAAAAGCAGGAAATACTGTTTCTTTCATTTATTTCAAGCAACTTCCCTATTTATATTCATTTTCCGTAATAATACAAAGGAGCATTTAGAAAAAAAAATAGAGGATGATTTTTTGGCCCTATATTATGTCGATTTATACAAATGTAAACAAAGTGTCAAATCAGTAGGATTTATTACATATTTACAAAGCAGGCTGTGAACCAAATTTTAGTACTTCCAATAAATACCAGAAAGCGCTAAATCTACAATTCCCAAATTGTGGGAAAAACTGCATAAGATGGTAATTTCTGGTTTGCTCCGACACCTATTGAGAATATTTACAATTTTTGTGAAAAAGTGCTCGTTGATGCACTTGGATGTGTTTTTGTGCTTATAGAAACTTTTTTCCTCGAACGGTTTAAGTGAATATAAATTGACTAGGACAATTATATTGGAAATCTGAGAGGTACGTACTTAATATTATATATCTGTGCATGAAATATCGTTATAATTTCAATTTAAATCACAGGCATGTTATTTAAAATTAGGTTAGTTGCAGAATGTGTCCAAAGGGTAAAACGGCATATGTATACGTAGGGTAAAATGGCATACGACCCCAAAAGGTGTATGCCGTTTTAGGCACATATAATGGTATTAAAAATATAAGATATCTTAACTAAAGTGTTTGCTGATTTGAAGTTTTTATACATATTTTTAATCTTTTCAGAAATGGTTTGTAACTATATCAGAAAAAGTGACAGGCAAAAATGGGACGAGAATGCAATGGAAAATGCTATACGAGCCGTTCAAAGTCGGCAAATGGGTTGGTTGAAAGCGTCAAAAACTTTTGGTGTCCCTTTTACTACTCTTAGAAAAAGAGCTACAGATGCCAATAAAGCAGTTAAACATAGTGCAAAAGGTCTTGGTAGATTCCATACAACATTTACGAAGGAGCAAGAACGAATGTTAGTTGAACATATGAAGCTATTGGAGCAACGACTGTTTGGGCTTACCTGTGACGACTTACGACGATTAGTTTATGATTGGGCAGAAGCAAATAAAATAGACCACAGATTTAACAGAACCACAAAACGAGCTGGATGGGATTGGGTTAGAGGTTTCAGGAAACGTAATTTAGATCTAACATTACGAAAACCTGAAAATACTTCTATAGCTCGGGCAATGGCCTTCAATAAGCCAGTAATAGCTAACTTTTTTAAAGTATATGAAGAAGTCATTAATAAATACAAAATTATGCCGGAGAGAATTTATAATGTCGATGAGACGGGAGTATCAACGGTACAAAATCCACCAAAAATATTTGCATGCAAAGGAAAAAAGCAAGTGGGTACAATTGCTGGTGCTGAAAGAGGAATACACGTAACAGTAGTTTGCTGCACAAATCCTATAGGCAATTACATCCCCCCAATTTTTATTTTTCCGCGGAAGAACTGGAAAGAAGGTCTACTTGAAGGAGCTCCTACAGGTTCCCTAGGCTTTCCCCAGGAATCGGGTTGGATGACAGGCGATATTTTCGTCAAGTGGATGCAGCATTTTAAAAAATTCAGTCATGCGACTAAAGAGTCTCCTGTCCTACTTGTCTTAGACGGACACGTCAGCCATAAAAACTTGACTGTTTTGCAATTCGCCAAAGAAAATGGCATAATATTGTTGTGTTTGCCTGCTCATTGTAGCCATCGTATCCAGCCCCTTGACCTATCCTTTTTTGCACCTCTAAAAGCATATTTAAACCAAGAAGTTACGAAAAAAATTAGATCAAACGACGGGAAACCAATTTCCCAACTTCAGGTGGCAAGAGTTTTTTGTACAGCATATGAAAGAGCAGCGACCATCGAGAATGCTGCAAGTGGCTTTAAAAACTCAGGACTTGTTACAATTTTTTTTGTTGTATTTTATCCTTTAATGGATTATTTTAGGTTGTCGTGGAATACGTAATTTATTTTGGATTAAATTTATGTCATCTTCCTACTACTACTGCCATCTGGTGTAGATTTGTTTAAGATTCCTATTGCACGCGTTCTGCCTTATCGCAGGTGTGTGTGGCGTATACATGCATTGACGGGTAGATGGCGTACGTTGTTTTATTTAATAAATTTGTTTTCTTTATTTGTTGCTAATTTAGTTTTAGTGCTTCTTTTGGGCCTAGAGTTATGTAACAATTTATTTATAATTATTTTCCATTTTTCTATTGTCATTTGAACCTACATTTTGTCGTACGTTAAAAATATTAGATTGGGTCGTTCGGTCTTTTAGAGCAATTGTCGTGTTCCGTTTGATGGTCGGGCTTTGACATGTTAGAGTCTTTCTCTTGCACTTTAACGGTCGTCGAGGAAGGGTTAAATACCACAAGAGCAGAAGCAATTTCCTTAGCTTTACTTGAGAATGTTGGAGAGTTTGGAGGTTTATCGTCTGTAATCGCTTACAAAAGCGGATGTTATAGTACTTCTCAAGTGTTATTATTGGATTTTGGCGTTTTGATTGAATCTTGCGAGGATATTTTCTTCTTGGCTAGGAATTGTTTAATTGCTCGGTTAGTGTGGTGCATGGCCTAGACCTCATATGAGCACTTTTGTTGTGGTTAAGATTTAAGAACCACGTGCTATGGTAATCTTACGGTGCCAGGAAATTTATTGCTGGATCTTGCGGTGAAGACATATTTAAGGTACAGATTATTGGAATTCTGTAGCCTTCATACGCTATTTTCTTGAGATGTCGTTAGCCGAAGATAGGCGAGCAGATTTCTTGTAACGTGTGGATCCGTAGAAGGTATCATGTTTGGTAGCTGTGGATGTGACTTTCTTTAAGGTACTGTGTCTGTGTAAATTTCTTTGATATTATCCAGAGTGTAGAGTTTATTGACTAAACAGTTTTGGTAAAATTTATGTCAATATCGTGTACTTTGAACAGTAAATTTCAATTTTCCGGCCTAGCTAATTAAATAAGTCATCGTAATTTCCTATTTTAACTTCTTGTGGCATATGAGCCTTATGTTTTGAATTAATTAAATTAACGTAGTTTTATTAATTATAGTGACCTCAATTTGGAGGTTACTTTGACATTTTTGGAGACGTTACGTAGCCTTTTTATTTTTGGACTCAGAATTTGAACTAAATTTTGGATGTGTATGGGCAGTGTAGCCTCACATCTGTCTTGTGTAACTTCTTAGTTGTTATTTAGTGCATTTAGTCAACCATTATAATTTATTTTTGTACAATCTCGTAAGAAATTTTTGAATTTAATCGAATCACATTTCCTTATGTAAAGCATAGTTAACTAGCGCTAATTTTTTTTAATAGAATTAGATACTTATAACTTAAAGTCTGCACTCTGATGTCGAATAGATTGTCGGTTGCCTCTGGTATACAGAGTGTTTTATTTTTGTGTTGACGTGTTGCAAATCACGATCAAACTGTTCGACTTTGGAGGGACTTCCGGCAAGTTGCTTTATAACTGTGTGCTTGTAAGAATATTGTTGGTTAATTAATTTTAATTTTAAGATTGTTTCTTGTGTTCACCATTTCGAATTTCCTAAATTATGTAATTGTACGTCATTGATAATTTTGAGTTGTGGATCACCTTGGGTGACCATTTCAATTTTAATTAATCCTTCAGAATTTAATACTGGCAACTGAGTTGCGCTTGTGATTTACTTTTCACTGTTTTTTTTTCCTTTGTTCTATATATCTCTTGAAAATCAAAGATTATATAATATAGCCGGATATGTACAGTAATGGGAATGCGCTGTTGAGATCTGTGATTAAATTTCAATAAACTGTTTGTTAAGTTTGAATGAGCGTGTGTTGGTCTTATTTTCTTATCACCTGGGGAGTTTTACATTGGATCTGGTCCGGGGTCTGAATATCTGTTGGGCTTAGCATATTTTTACGGATAGGCGCCCTGACAACTTAACCTTCGACTTAGTACGGTGTTCGAACTCGCCCTTCTCTGACTGTAGCTGGAGGCAGTGCTGACTCCCATATTTAACATCGACCCTTGGGAAATGGTGTAGCCGTAAATAAACAATATACTTCTCAGTATTCCTTTATTGACTGAGATAACAGAGATAATACAAAAGATACAAAATACAAAAATACATAAAAATACGCCCACGTACAATTACGCCATTCAACTCATTGCTATGTCTCTTTGTTGCCAACCTAACTAAACAAATATACCACAATACCTCCCTCACAAGTTTAATCGCTCCGGGGCTCGGATTACCCTTTTTGGTCTGTCCCTTACGCTTGAGCTCGCCGGTAGGGCTACGGCATTTTCCAACGCTTTATCTATTTCTCCCTTACTTGTATTATTATCAGTTGGATTCACCTGCACATCCCCTAAAGGCGCATCAACCCTAGTAACAGTCCGCTCTGACCTTACAGGTTTAGTAGCACTTTGCTCCAACATTCCAGGTGGATCCTGACTGAAATCGACTATACTTGGTATTAAAGGTAATATCTCCTGTTCTCTAGGCGATTCTGAAACAACTACTACGTTATCGCCCCTGTTATCACCCTTATCTTTTAACATTTGATCTACATGTCGTTTCCATATTAGTCCTTCTTTTAATTTACACATATAAATTCTGTCACCTAAGACCTCATCTACAATAGCTTCCGCCCATGACTTCCTATTTGGATTTCGGTAATCCCTACATAATACGCGATCTCCCTCTCTAAACTTTTCGTTTCTCCCTCCTTTAACATTTTTATTTTCTACCTTATCTTTTTCTACTAACAAATCTAATCTATTTCTTAATTTATGCTTAAAAACTAAACTCGAAGGGTTGACTCCTGTAGTGACGTGTACTGAATTGCGATAGTGAAATAAATATCTATTCATTAATGTCTCAAATAAAACGTCACTATTGGCTTCATCCTTCATGGCCTTTAACATATTATTCTTAAAAGTTTTTACCGCATTTTCGGCAAAACCGTTAGTTGCGGCGTGGTACGGAGGAGCGGTCAGGTGTCTAATACCATTTTTACTTAAAAATGTTGAAAATTCACCCGAAGAAAATTGAGTCCCATTGTCGGTTACTACCACTTTGGGTAAACCGAATCGCGCAATGTCTCGCGAAACTTTTCAATTGTAGATTTGCTATCGGTTCTCGTCATTACAAAAGCTTCCGGCCATTTTGAATAGGTATCGATCATTATAAGGATCATTCTACCAGCAATTGGTCCTAAGAAATCTGCATGTATTCTTTCAAAGAAGTAGCTGGACTTTACACACGGAATGACAGTTGCCTGTCTTGGTTCAGGTCTATATTTTACACAAACTTGACAGCTATTGACTCGCCGCTCAATGTCTCTGTCGAGTGAAGGCCACCAAAAATACGATCTAGCATTTGCCTTCATTTTACTTATTCCCTCATGCGTACTATGCAGTATCGACAACGCCTGTTCTCTTAATTTAGTAGGCATCACTACACGATAACCCCACATCAAAACATCACCTTCAATTGACAATTCAGCCCTTCTTTCAACGTATGGTTTCAAAATTCCGTCCACAGTCTCTCTCGGAAACCCATACCTGACCATATTGAAGACTCTGCCTAGCACAGCATCTCTTCTCGTTTCAGCTCTTATCTTTTTTATGTCAATTGGTATCAACTCCTCCATGAAGTTTATGTAGTCACGTTTAACATGCCTAATTTTGTAACATTATTAATAGCTATTTCAACTGTAATTTTTCCTTTCGGAAAGATAACTGGCCCATGGTATGCCTTTAAAGCAATGTTAGATGGTTCTAACTTGACCATCGAAAAATATTTATTATAGATTTTAAATGGAATACAAGATAACCCTGCCCCCGTATCCACTTCCATAACTAATGGTTTGCCATTTATACATACATTTAAACAAACAGGATCTACATAATGACTATTACAGACATTTGCTGTATTTATATGGAACATTTCAACAATATTATTGTCTACTGACTCTACAAAATTTGCACTAACCTTTGCATTGCATGCTACTGCTATGTGACCTTTTTTCTTACATATTTTACAAACAAATTTCTTAAATTTACACGTTTTAAAATTATGATCGTCTTTACCACAATGGAAACACAATACTATTTTCTCTCTTCCTCCATTTTCCTTGGTCTTCTTTACTTGATTGACAGTCAGCGTGCTTGCTTTACTGATTTTATTGACTTCCACACTTCTTACTTCTTTTAATGTTGCTTCTTTTGTCAATGCTATTTCGATCACATCCTTCAATGGTTTACTAGAAAGTTCTTCACATAATCGATCCAACACTGGTCCTGGTTTCATACCAACAACAAACTTATCTAATACTCTTGCATTTAGTTGAGTTCCAAAATCACATTCAGCAGCGGCTTTCTTTACTTTTACATACCATTCATTAACGCTTTCCTCTTTTTGTCATAACATGTCGAATTGAATTCGTTTTCTATATAATGAAACTTTTAGCTTAAACTGTAATGCTAACAATTCAATTAATTGCTCGTATGTTTTTGTACTTGGCTTCTCAGGATCACAAACATTTCTCAATATCTTGTAAGTATCTTCACTAATTGAAGTTAACAAAATAGAAACTTTTCTATCATCTTCTACTTTATTTGCTAGAAAATATTGTTCTAGTCGTTCAGAAAATATTTCCCAATCATTTCCAACATTAAAACTGTTTAAACTTGCTAAATTTCCAGTATTAATAACTGTAACATTGGCCATTTTCTTTTGAAATTACAACTGTACGTTAAATCCACAGGTTAAATCAGAACTATTTCCGAATACTACTTCGTACTTTCTACTCACTATTTATGTTGCTCTCGTCGCCATATACTGGTGTAGCCGTAAATAAACAATATACTTCTCAGTATTCCTTTATTGACTGAGATAACAGAGATAATACAAAAGATACAAAATACAAAAATACATAAAAATACGCCCACGTACAATTACGCCATTCAACTCATTGCTATGTCTCTTTGTTGCCAACCTAACTAAACAAATATACCACAATTTCAATGAATAAATTAAATACCTACAAGAAGCGGAAATGAAACACATATTATTGCAATACATAAATATGCATGTTTAATGTATATTGAACAAATATATAGGTTCATATGTCCAGGAGATTTTAAAGCATGCAAATTCGCCCAGAGCTATTATATGTAATTACTGCAAACGGCAAAACCATCGCTTTTTCGTCAATTTCTAGGAGTTATAGGTATGGTCGTATGGTGTCGCCACAAGACAGCGACTGTGTTTCATGGCAAGGGGTGTGCGGGGGTATTTAGCGGTAAAACACGCTCTTTTGCTATAGCGTTGCGCATCTTTATGTATTCCTTCAATCAACGATTATATAGATAAAAGTGATAATTGTTCAACTATAATAATCTAATAATAAGTATAGTTGATCTCGACTATACATGTGATGTTTGTGTAACATACGAATTTAAACAATACGTCGGTGTATTTTATTTTAAGAAAAACAAATAGGTATAAATATTCTAAAATAAAACAAACATCAATATTTTTTGTAAAATCTAACGAATAATGAGCAAGTTTAACTGTTATGCCTATTTAAATCTTTGTTCACGATCGCTAATTATATTTAGCATTTGACAACGCTGTCAACCTCAAGATACATATCATCATACAACTGTGCATCAAGGTCATTGCTGGCGCCCCAATTGTTAACCATTGCCGTATTTTGAATTGTTCCATGTGTTTGCGCTTTTTGTATTTGTTTAGGTTGTTATTATTATTAATCTCAGTATTTTTAAAAACTCTATTAATGATTAAAGATTTATTGAAGGTAAGATGTATAAATCGTAAACAAAGCAAATGCTTTATAGGTTAATTATGTTTCAGCTTTCCAGAAGTGTTGAATTTAAGTTACTGTTTTTACCTGTTTATACAGTACTGTGCAAAATGCAGCCAGAACTGAAGAAACGAGTAAAGAGACATTTTACAGTGCTAGAAAAAGAGACTGTACTGAATATATTTACCAAACGGCAACAAGAATGCCCAGCTGACTCTAAGACACGAATTGTTGACTTTACAGCCGAAGCTGCAGGTATCTGCTCTGCAAGTGTTTTTAATATTTTATGAGAACACAATGCACAAGATGCGAAACCTCCAAAGACGTATACAAGAGGACGATCTGTCCTGGATAATATTGATAATGATATGCGCAATATTATTAGACGTATAGTACACTCATTTTTCTATAAAAATGAGGTGCCGAGAGTGGATAAGATTTTATTGAAAATAAATGAAGATGAGAACTTGCCAAACCTCAAACGTACAACAGTGTGGAAGTGAATTTCTCTTTCAAAAAAAGAGCTCGTAATAGTTTTTTAAAGGAAAAATGTGAAAGACTACCATCACATCATTGCGAACTGAAGCCGATTGAATTAATATGGGCCCAAGTTAAAGGAGAAATTGCAAGGAAAAACACTACATTTAAATTAAGGAAGTCAAAGAGCTGTTACACACATAATTGAACAATGTTATAAAATAGAACTGGTTAAATGCCATCAAACATGTTAAGGAAGTAGTGAAGAATATGTGGGAGTTAGACGTAATTGTTGAAAATTTACAAGAGAGTTTCATAATTAATTTGGAAAGTTCTGAAAGTAGTGAATGTGACAGTGACATTCAGGAATAATTTTAATTGTCAACACAGAAAAATTTAAAATATATGATTACATTCATAGTTTCTTTCGCTCTTTCTTCTATATATTTTTTGAAAATAAAGTATATTGTGTATGCATTTAATTTATATATGTTTACTATGTATGTACTCTATCTATACACGTATAAAATACCTTATAAATTCACAATAAAGTAACTACCTATGCCCTATTTAAACTTGTAATTTATATTATATAAGGTAAGGTGGGGTAAGTGCAAAATCGGGTAAAGTGCAATCACAGATTACAATGACCCACTAACTAAAATTCGACTTGATCTTTCTAGTGGATTTCAAACATTTTGGTGTCCTCTGGAATTTTGCAAAGCCGCCGTGCGCTTTGCTCGCTTCTTTACCGACAGGGTGGATTAATAGTTCTCAACAGCTGTTTTCAGTCAGTCGGAAAGTGGAACAGTGTGTCAGAAAAAAGCGTGTAACTGTGTTATATTGAAGTTAATTTTAACTAAATACGTGCAGAGACCATTATTCACCCTTGATTGAAATATGTAAGTATTGTATTTGATGAAATTCCTACTTTTTACCCTTGTATTTATATGACTACATTTGCCCCGCCGTAAAGGCTGTTAGGGAAACTGCAATCAAGATGGTATGGGAAAGAGCAATCACCTGGCTGCACTTTCCCTCCCGCAAAAAATTGTATTTTACTTATGTAAGTATATTCGATTTTAAATTACAGTGTCCATTAAATTCATGATGGTACGACATTATGTTCGCAAGACTGCTAGGGGCACACAATGTACCCCGGAGACTCTTGAAATAGCAATTTCTGATGTTAAACGGGGTGCTACAACCGTAAGAAAAGCTGCGAAAGCTTATAACATCTCCTATAGTACCTTACAAAGTTAACTAAAAGGCAGACGTGGTAAAAAAAGTCAGACAGGTGGTCGTGCGCCGGCATTACCCTTAGAAGCCGAAAGAAAATTGGCCGGCTATTTGAAAATTATGGAGAAATGGGGGTTTGGGATGTCCCGAACAGAGGTAATGGATTGCGTGGAACAATATGTATTAGAAAAAAATGAAAAAACTCCATTTAAAAACAACAGGCCGGGGAGGATTGGTTTTTGAATTTTAAACGACACAACCTTTCTATAAAGAAGCCCCAATCTGTTGAATACTCAAGAAAGAAAATGGCAGATCCTTTCATTGTGCAGTCTTATTTTGATTTACTTCATAGCACAGGAAGCTTCAGGATCGAAAGCACCTCCATTGATAATTTTTAAAGGAATTAACGTGTGGAGCACATGGGTTCCTGACCCAACCAAAGGAGAAGAATCATACCCCGGTATGGTTTATGCCGCTAGTGCAAACGGTTGGATAACGTCGGAAATATTTCTGAATTACTTTCAGAGGTCTTTGATACCTGCATTAGGACCTGAACGTCCTAGTCTGTTAATATATGATGGACACGCTACACATCTTTCATCTGCTGTTGTAAATTTAGCTCAACGTGAAAACATAACAATGTTAAAACTCCCCCCCCCCCACACAAGTCACCTTTTGCAACCCTTAGATTTGTGTGTCTTTAAAGCTTTGAAAACACAATGGGATCAAAAACTGTGCGCATGGCAGCGAAATCACTCTGGAATGCGTATTCCCAAAAAGAAATTTGCTATGTTGCTAGGATCAGTTTGGGCAAACGTTAAACCTGAGATTATTGTCAGTGGGTTTAGAAAAGCCGGAATTATGCTATTTAATAGAACTGCAGTGCCTAAAGAAAAATTTGATCCAGAAGCATGGAAACGCTGGGAATCGTTTCAAAAGGAGGAAATTAATGGTGAAGATGATTATGTTAACCACGATCGTGAAAACCAAGACAATCGTCTTTCATTTGAAAATATATTATTAGAAACTGTTAAACAAAGACCTGCATCCGCTTCAAATCAAAAGAGGAAAAGAATTGCCCAAGGGGCAGAAGTTATTACTGCCACGGAGGTAACTGTAAGGATTAATGAAACCGAAAAACAATCAAAACAGAAGTCTAAGAAAACCAAACCGTCACCAAGTAAAAAAGCCAAACCCAAAAAGTACAGCGTCAGCGATACAGATTGAAGTGAAGAAGATCTGAGTGATCCGCAATACATTGACTCAGAGGATGATCTAGATCCAGAAGATTTTGAAGAAGTTAATCTGGAACCAGAAACTTTTGAAGTTTTGCGTTCCGAAAATGTTGAAGATGCACACTCCGAAGATTTTGAAGATTTGCATCACGAAAATTTTGAAGATCTACCTCATGAAAATTATGAAGATATGCATCATGAAAACACATCACTTGAAGAGGGTAATTTACAGGAAAATAATAAAGATGATAAAGAAAGTATTAATTCGGACAGTGAAGGGAACATAAATATTAAAAAGAACTCGAAAAGAACAGAATTTAAGATTGAAGATTTTATAGTGGTCAGATTTAATGGAAAAGACACTGGCATCGAGTACTATTATATTGGAAAGATCTTGGAAATTGAACAAGAAAAAGAAAACTTTTTTTGCAGTTTCATGAGGTTAAAAAGGCACAACAATGGATAACATTCGTATGTTTTTCCAGACAACAAAGATTTATCCATCATAGACAAAAATCAGATTGTTCAAGTTTTAGACACGCCTCCTATCCGACGTGGGCATTATTATTTTAAAAAGACATTTTTCAATAACTAACTTTTCAATTCATTTTCTAGTGTTTTTGTAATTTTCTTTTTAATTGCACTTTAATTTTGAATGTATTTAACTCTCATTTCGATCTCTATGTAACTGATATAGTTTAATAAATTTTTTCTGATATTCCTCTTGTTAACATGTCTGTATACATTGTACACTGTACTCTTATCAAGTGTTAAATGGCGATTATATTAAAAGGAAAAAATCCGAAAAAAAATTACAGCTCTCTTTATGTGTTGAAGAATGTAATACTCTTGCCCCATAAATTTACACATATGCCTAAATGAGTTTTATAAGCCGTGATTGCACTTGCCCACTTTGGCTGGGAAAATGTAATCAATCACAGGCTTTAATAAAAAAAATTTAATATACGTTTGTTTTGTTTTGTAAACGAAATACGAGCAGAGGTCAGTTAAAGAATCTTATAAAGTATCGATTTGACCAAAGATCCGTTTTTGGAAGCGAGAACTTTACATATTATAATTAATTTATGTTGAACTATTGAAAATCATGGTCGCACTTCCCCCATCTTACCTTACACATGTGAATAAAGTCTTTAATATACCTATTTGCTTCATTTTTAAATACTTATATTGGTTTTGTATTATGTGTTAAAATGCCTGATATTGAATTTGACAAATGCATATTAAATTATCTTAAATTGTTTACAAAATGCGCATTTGTGTATTTTTTTGTTAAGTCAATTAATATTTATTAAATTATTAAGTGATGGATTTTAAGCAATTTACGAATGTTTTGTTGATATAGGTTATGTTTGAGATTTACGAATTTTAGTTATCTAAAAAGACAAAACATGCACTTTCTGTAAATTTAAATCGGGTCGGTATTTTATATAAACTAATAAGTTGTTGTTTTTGAAAATTTAAATATGTAATCAAAAGATTTTATAACAGTTTATTGTTAATATAAGTTTTCTATTGTAAATTGAGCTGTGCACGTGAAACAGTCGTGAACAGCTCGTAAGGCCCGGTTATAGTCGGTAAAAATTTCAACAGCTGGTATGAAATTAGCACAGTATAGAGCTGTATAGACACAGTAGTTTCTCTCGCCGTCGGCACCTTTGATGTTTGTGTCCCAAAACAGTACTGCGCATTCACGCACGCACAACCAGAGGCGTAGTAAATTTTTCGATTCAGGAATAAGCCAGTGACGCAGAACCAAATCGTTTATGAGATAATTATGTGAATCTATTTTTAAAATTATGAAAAAGCTATATCAATAATACAAATGTAAACAGAAATATTTTGTATGATGTAGTTGGTAGTAGTGTACAACTGGGGAGTTGAATAAAAGATGGCGACTTGACAACTATATATTTTGTTTTAATGTAATATAATGGTGATTTATATTCATTTATACCACGCGATCATTTAAATTCTAAATTATAGCAGGCGGGATTTTTTTTATTAGGTTGTCCAGAATGTCAATTATTGATTAATTAACATTTTGAAACGTCACTTTGACAATTCAAATTGTAAATTAGTACTTATATACCAACTTAATTTAAATTTCACAGCCTGCTCTAATTTAGAATTTAAATGATCGCGCGGTATTAACAAGCCAGTGAGGCTTGCAGTTCAGGTGTGGGGTAAAGCCACGGTATAGCCTAGGGTTAGGTCGGATGTGACTAGGCGGCTCTTGTGGTACTGCCGGAGATAGTTTTACGGGTTTTTTGGGTAGAGTCGGTAAAGTCGTAGAAGCTACCAAGATGGAAGGAATAAGAGATACAAATGCAGAGTTGGGACAGAGTGCAACAGCAAATACAAGGTTTGTTCGGGTTTAATATTACGAACGGTTCTAACACAGTTCTGTTACTGCGCAGAACTGTATGCGTCATAGTACACCGTTCGGAACGGTCTGGAAACGGTTCCGAACGATTCGATGCCTTTATCCCGAATTAGTTCTACAGTTCTAGAACGGTTCCAGAACTGACAATCAGAAACCAAAACACGAAATTTTTAGTTCCAGAACAGTTCCAGAAACCCGAACACTTAACATATTTCTGCGCATGACGTGAACTGTTCTGGAATCGTTCTTAGCGAAACAAAAACAAACCTACAAAGAGTAGTCAGATAACTGTCCAGGAAATAGTGCAGATAGTTGTGGCTGCTTTGAGCGAGCAGGACACAAATAGATTGTCTAATTCGGAAATAGCTGCAATGATACCGGAATTTGAAGGTGGTGTCGAGGAGGATGTATCAACATGGTTCCAGAGAATAGTGATGATTAAGCAATCACATAATGTGGGTGACAAGGTAATAATGCCAATCCTTATCAGCAAGTTTAAGGGTGTTGCATTATCATGGTTTTATTCCAAACCAGAATATGTGTCTTTTACATATGCAGAACTTAAAGATAAAGTTACTGCAATGTTTGGTTGCAGAGAAAATCGCATAGTATTAATGCGTAAATTTGATAATAGAAAATGGAAAATGAATGAACCTTTCTTCAATTATTACCAGGACAAAGTAATGTTAGGTAATAAACTAGATATGTGTGAAAGCGATTTAATTTCCTATATGATTGATGGTTTTGACAATGGAATTTTGCAAGCACAGGCAAGAATGGCACGGTTTACATCTCTGTCGGATCTATTGGATGTGATGAAAAACTTGTCAAGCAATGAGCGACATTGTGCTAAGTCAAGCACAATTTCCCGTTCAAATGTTGTTCCTGAACCCAGTGCTTCAAAGAAGATTGTGAAGTGTTTTAATTGTAGGAAGGAAGGTCATTATATGCATCTGCGTGCCAGCAGGCTAAGAAGAAGCTATGTTTTGGATGCAATGAGGAGGGACATTTCAAGAGTGATTGCCCGAAGAAGAGAACGAACCTGCGTGAACCTGATAGTACAACTTTATTGGTGGACCAAAAACCGAAAATTCCGCCTGCAGACCAGGTGCCTATTAGTTTTAATTTTGGTAATGGGGAATTCAAATTATTTGCTATTCTCGATAGTGGTAGTGGGATATCATTAATTAAAGACAAATATGTTCCTGGCAATCATATGAGACCATATTTGTGTCCGATTGGTTTTACTGGTACCTATTAACAGTTCAAAGCTGAATGTTTTGGGTCTGTATACACATGATGTTAAAATTAATGATATTTCTGTACCTATTACTTTTCATGTTGTTAGTAATAATTCACTGAGTTATGACTGTCTACTAGGCAGAGATTTTATTTCTAGTTCATTAATTAATGTTAAGTTTAATGGCAATAGTGTTATTGTTGAGAATGTAATTAGTTCTGAGATTGTAAATGAATTATTGTTTATCGATCTGCATGATAATGATGTTTGTGGTTCAAAACTAAATATTGGTAATACTAGTTTTAAAGAGATGAGAAGGGAGAAGTTACTAGAAGCTGAGAGAGAAATGGCAAGACAAAAAGAACAATCCAAGTTAGAACGTGAACGTAGACATATAGAAAAACAGGCGAAGAGAAAACTGGAAGAGGAAACCGCTTCGTCTAAAAGAATTCGTACAGAAGAAACGCACGTGGTGACAGTTTCCGATAATACCGACGAGGATGTGGAAAAGGACGAAGAGGAGTTCGAGGAAGAAGTGAGGAAGGAGCGAAGCAAGCGATGCTAGATCTTCCAGCAATGAATCGCTCCCATCGAACAGGAGTAATCCATCTAACCAATCGAATCATTCCAATCCATCTCTCAGCAGTCGATCACCTGATATAACACCAGTTTCCGAAAGAGAACGCAAGGAAAGAGACCACCAAAGAGATAATGAGCGGTACTATAGGGAGAAAAGAAATTATGAAAACCATAAAGAAACCTTCGCTGAATACATCAATGAGAGAAACTACAGGGAAAGAAAGGAAGAATCGTCCAAATCAAGACATGCCGACTTCCGTAAGTATCAAGAGAAAAAAGAAAAACATCGCAGAGAAAAGCACAACGAGGAAAGACGGGAAAAGTTGATTGGTGACAAGACGTTGCAGGATTTGCGCGAACGCTTGTTGAGTAAGAGAGGTAATAAAACAGAAGAAGAGTTTCAAAAATTGGAGAAAAGTGAGGCTCATAAGGAGAAGAGAATGAAGGACTACGAAAATTTAGAAAGTGCATTGCAAGGTGAAGCTGGAATGTATGTGAAGGAAATTATCAACATCAGTACTGATGAAAGGCGTTACAGGAAAGATCCGCGGGAGGAGGACAAGCTTACTGAAGAAGAGAGAGCAGAACAAGAGATCAGAAGAGATTTGATTAATGAAAGAAAATCGCAGCCGAGAAGATAGGAAAATCCCAGGAATATAACACTCGGTATTATAACAAGGGGCGTGTAGATAGCCATAAGTATCTTGTTGGTGATTATGTCGTTTTGGCTAATACTGTCACTACGCCAGGTATTAACAGAAAACTTTTACCAAAATTTAAGGGACCATATGTTATTTCTAAGTGTTTGGGTAATGACCGATATGTTGTAAAGGATGTCGATGGATTTCAATTAGCACATACACCATTTGAGGGTATTTACGAGTCATCACGTATTAAACCGTGGATCAGTACTAATCGATACTAATCCATCCACATCCACTAGTGTTTAACATTTTTGAATTTAACGCGGCCTGATCGGGTGATCAGTGTTGTCAGGATAGGCCGAGTTGTAAAGAGAAATATTTTGTATGATGTAGTTGGTAGTAGTGTACAACTGGGGAGTTGAATAAAAGATGGCGACTTGACAACTATATATTTTGTTTTAATGTAATATAATGGTGATTTATATTCATTTATATTAACAAGCCAGTGAGGCTTGCACAAAAAACGATGATAAAACACTGCTTTTTATTAAGTACATATTACACACGCCTTTAAAATGTAATACATTATACGTACAACACAAAAAAAGGCTCCTCTAACCTAAAGATTACTTAAATTTCTTGACACAATTCATCAATGGTGTTGTAAAATTGTTATTTTATTTGAATTACTTTGAAATTTCTATTGCAAAATTTCAAAGTATAAAAAATTCTTACACGAATAAATAGCTTTATCAAAAATTCAGTAGGAAAATTTTCGCAAGGATGTTTATATGATATCTCCTCCAACTTCTGTTTTAATTTAAAGCTAACATTTGGTTCGAAGGAAAGTGAAGAAAAAAATTCACAAAAGGCTTTTTCCTAATGCGGTATTTATATATAGGTATACTGAAATTATGGTCGGGCGTTGCCAAATTAGTAAAGCTGTTTCACAAAGTTAGGACATGCCTTAAAATAAGTGTAAAATTTGAATTCATTCATTTCTTGTGTTTTAAACGTATACTTGTTGGAAAACTATGCTTTTCAAAACATTTGTGTCCCAAATAACCTATAAAATAAGTGAAGGCATTTTGTTCAGTTATATTTTCCCATTGTCGGTAATCAATCTTCGAAAATTAAATTTTTCGTTGGTGGTGGTGAATTTGTCATGAAGTTTGAGTAATTATTCACAACTACAATACACAATATGCACATTTTAACAGTTGAGGACATTTTAATGCGCCTGGGGTCTTACCGCATTGGTTCTTTCGGAAACCTGAAAAAGCTTAATTTAGAATTGTTCGAACTATTCTTGCACCGAGGTGCACAACAATAATGGGGCATTTTTGTTCCAAGTATTCGCGAAACGAAACACTACAATTATTGATAAAACGTTATGCTGCGTGCACACTAATTATAAAAAACAATTTGTTTGTCAAAAATGTTGGAAGTACGTCAGCATCCATTAAATTATATGGAAATGTTTCAAGGAAATGCACAATAATCAAACAAAAATTTTTGACACACATTTTAAACACAAATTCTAAATTAATAATGTGTTAATAAATTTATTTGACGTTAATAATAAATGCCAAAAGAATGTATAATTTAGTTTTACAAATGTCTTTAATCTGTGTACAACTACCCATTAATTTGTAAAATTAGTGTTCATAATAAATTGTTTGTCAAACATTTTGTATAATTGGTGTACAGCATAACTTATATTAACGGCCATTCACAAATCGCATGCCCAGCAGTCGCATCAAATAATCCCACCAACTCAACAGCTGATGGCTGACTACTGCGCATTCAGAAATTTTCACGCACGCGTCGGTTCAAGGTCGTCGGTAGGAGGACAATTATTTCCCTCGAGAGAAACTACTGTTTCTATTACATAGCTATATACTGTGAAATTAGCTAGAGTTCGAAATCTAATGCTATATAGATGTAGCTAAATGTACGGATTACACTAAAATTAAAATTTAGTTCGTTGCCATGGGGATGCATACGAAAGTCGAAAGTAAAGCAAACGATTTATTTACTGAATTGTAGAACGAACTGGATCGCGCAGGTAACGTTATGAATGAATATCGGTCTTCTAACTAAAGTAAGAGGGAGAATACGTTGCAAGTCGTATACCTCTCTTTCCGTCCTACACATTATTGTAAGTGGATATAAAGCACAAAAGGGGTAATATAAGTGTGTAAATATTATTTATTCAGTGAGAAGAGAGATTTAAATTAAATAGAAAATACGATGGAATAATGTAAATTTCTTTAAGACTTTAATATATTTAAAAAATGTTTTTTTTTTCTGATGGCACATATATTTCTATTTTCAACTACAAATATGTTACGTGTAAAAATTGAAATAAATTCAAATTGAGTTCAATTGAACTCAATTTGAATTTATTTCAATTTTTACTTGTAAATTATGGAGTTTCAACACGTATCTCCGTCTTCAATCAATTATTTACAAATATGTTCTCTACATTGCTTATTATAAGTTTCTCTATTTGTTGAGTTACATTGCCCATGATAAAATTTTATTATTTACCATGTATGTACTTATATATTTTTTAGTTTATAATAATATGTAGTATTTTCTTGCTGTATTTCCTTCATCTAAAAAAATGTCCTACTTTTCAAATAAAGAATTAAAAAATATATATACGAATGAGCATTTCAAATTATACAAAATTGTTTGAAATCGTGTTATTTCATAGAAAAATTAGCCAAATTTTAAGAATTTTTTACATAGAAATTATTCAAAATCCTATTATAAGTACTTCTATTCTCTTAATAAATGTCTATATAATGCATACTTTGAGAGATATTCGAAAGAAAATGCAACTCCCTAAGAGTAAAAGTGATACTTCCGGTCCGAATTTTGAAATTTTATTTATACAAAAAATATTCCAAATCCAGCTCTAAATACTTTTGTACTCTTGATAAATGTACAATAGAATGCATAATTTACGACATATTTGCAAAAAGTCGCTACTCGATAAGAGTAAAAATTTTACTTCCGGTCCAAATTTTGACATTTTTTTGATACAAGAGGTATTGAAAATTAAGTTCTATATACTTTTATACTCGTAACGCACCTGTCTAAAAAGCATGATTTGCGAAATATTGGCAAAAAACTGATTAACGATAAGAAAAAGACCTACTTCCGACAGGAATTCAAAAATCGTTCATAATAAAATTCTTCTCAAATTTAATTCAGAATACATATGAATTCTATATAATTTTTGTTTAAACTTCGCTTTAGTTTTACTTCCGGTCCAAATTTGGAAATTTTTTTGATACAAAAGGTATTAAAAATTAAGTTCTAAATACTTTTATACTCGTAACGTACCTGTCTAAAAAGCATGACTTGCGAAATATTGGCAAAAAACTGATTTTCGATAAGAAAAAAATCAAAAAACTTTCATAATAAAATTCTTCTCAAATTTAATTCTGAATACATATGAATTCTTTATAAATTTGTTTAAACTTAGTAGTTGACGAAATATTGGCAAAATTCGATTTTTTCACTAGGTTTAAACTACTACTTCCGGTATGCCGATTTTACTCTAAATCTAATCAGATCTCAAGAGGGAGATTATACTCGTAATATTTGAATTTGATCGCTATCGTGGTCACACGCACACACACACACACAGAGAGAGAAATTTTTTAAAAACCATTTTACTTTCTTATACGTTGTATAAGGAAGTATTGTGATGACGAAAATTTTCGACCTCGAGATTTTTGCAGATGACCACGTTTTGATGTCCCCTGACAGAAAAAAAGTGGTTTTTAAAAAATATCTCTCTCTGTGTGTCTCGCAAAGTATGCATTTTATAGAGATTTATTAAGAGAACAGAAGTACTTATAATAGGAATCTAGATAATTATTATATAAAAAAATTTAACAGCCTTATTAAATAGACAAAGTTAGTAGCCACTAACATCACGAGCGGCTAAATCACAAGTTGCGTTCCGTATTCCATCTCTTTTTAATTATGTGTGAGAGTTACGAGGTTTCTGCATGAAAAATACTCTCTCAGTAATGTGAAAGCAACACATAATAGCAAACAGTACTTTTTTGGTTAGCACTACTATCATCTATAGCTAGACTAAAACGTAGTTAGACAAGCACTAAGTAGGTATACACTGTGGCAAAATTGATAGCTACTTTCTTTGAGTACTAGCTTTTATAGTCGAGTGAAAATGATGTGAAACTTATTCTTCGTTGCAGACAAGTAATCGAACAGCCAAAATTTTGGAATTGGCGCTACAAAATAATAACACAAGTCCTCAACTTGGAGAAAGTGACTTATCCGAAGAATGTGATGATGCCTGTTCTCCCCGAGGGGCGTATGATATTGTGCAAGAGATGTATTGTTCTGACGTAACCAATTCAGTAAATACACAAGAGGAAGTCTGCAATGTTACTGCAAACATCAATGATATACATAAGTAGGGTACTTATGCCGATTCTGGAGCCTCCTCCCCCTCTCACCCAGCTCCCCCTCACCCCCCCGCCCTAGTGACGCCCTCTGCCAACCCAAGTGATGTGGCGCCCCGTCGCGGCCTCCAACCCAACTAAAAATTGCAGATTTCATCATTACCAACCCAACTAAAAATTGCAGATTTCATCATTACCAACCCAACTAAAAATTGCAGATTTCATCATTACCAACCCAACTAAAAATTGCAGATTTCATCATTACCAACCCAACTAAAAATTGCAGATTTCATCATTACCAACCCAACTAAAAATTGCAGATTTCATCATTACCAACCCAACTAAAAATTGCAGATTTCATCATTACCAACCCAACTGATGTGGTGCCCTCTGACGGCCACTAACCAAACTAAGAAATGGCAGATTTCATCATTACCAACCCAAATACCATGACGCCCTCTCACAGCCACTAACCAAGAAATGGCATCTCCCATCACTACCAACCCAACTAATGTAGCATCCTCTCACGGTCACTAGCCAAACTAAGGTGACGTCAGACAAATGGCGGACCATCAAGATGGTCTTTGCTTCTAGAGAATTCCTGAATAAATTACCAGGCTTGCTATCGCGCTTCTCAATGTACTTTAAACAGGTCTAAACATGTTTCCAGCGGAAACCGCAACGGCTGTCTGCTTCTGTGATAGCCGCATGCTTGAAATGTATATCTTACTTATAAAATAAAATAAAACAAACAATATATTTTTTAAGAAAAAACAATTTATTTATTATTATTTATAAATTAACAATATTATTTTAAATTAACAATATCTCCAAGCTTCATACCATCAAGATGGTCGATAAAAATATAAACTTTACATCTAAGATCGGCATACCATTTCAAAATTATAAAATAAATATACAGTATGCTACTGGACGAGATAGCAACCAAGTATGAATATACAGGACGTTTCAAAGGTAGGGATTTTTAGAAAAGCAAGATGGCGAATCCAAGATGGCTGCCAAAAATCTAATAAACTAAGGTGACGTCAGGCGAAATAGCCGACTATCAATATGATCGATAAAAATATAAACTGTACATCTAAGATCGGCATACCATTTCAAAATTATAAAATAAATATACAGTATGCTACTGGACGAGATAGCAACCAAGTATGAGAAGAATAAAGGTCTTAGAAAAATCAGGACAAACAAGTAGTGGAGATGAAACAAGTTTTTCTTTTAGCTGCTTGAATGCTGCTTCGCATTCATTGGTCCAAGACCATGGAGTCTTTTTTCTAGTAAGATTGGTCAAAGGTGCAATGATGGTGGAGAATTGTGGTACGAAACGTCGATACCAAGAAGCAGTTCTGATGAATCTTCGCACTTCCTTTGACATTTTTAGGTGGTGGGATGTCTAAAATGGCTTGTACTTTTTCAGGTTTTGGGCGCAATAACCACATTTTGTATGCGAATTATAGCTAATATGTAGCATATCAATCATAGGGAAAAACAAACCAATTACAACGATAAACAATTATGACATATAAATCCATAGGTAAAAGATATATAGCAATCAAAACCCCTCCTATATCTACCTCTCTTCATAGAAGACCTACTTTAAAGAGCGTTAAAACGTCAACATATTTCGCTAGTAATATTTCATTAATAAAAAATTTAGCAGAAGTCTCACATTAAATGAATACAAAATATAAAATTTATATAGGCACTACATTAAATGAAGATTGAATTTTATACACTGCTTATATCACCAGGAATTTTGTGACTAAGCTTAAACTGACACCAGGCTTTCAATATGTAGCAAAGTTTTATTTTTCATTTATTTGGATGACATTGTATTTACAAATAGTTTTTATATCATTACAAGAAATATGCTTTTCATTAAATTTTAACCACTGAACAACAGTAGTATACACAAAAAAAAACGAGTATAAAGACAG